>OX387719.1:13403225-14603225 GCA_947577245.1 Andrena bucephala | reverse complement strand
CCCTTCGGCGGACGTCGCCCCCCCCCCCCCCCCCCAAGTGAACTGTTGCGGAAGGTTTCTACGGGGCTCGGCGTGGATTATCGGTTCTGATGGGCGTCGGGATGCCCGAAGAACCCCGTGGCGAAACCCGCGGGCGGACTTCACCTCGTGGACCACCCACGACCCATTTGCGGATGCCTCCGATCTGCTCTCACCGAAACGAGTCGTGACTAATTTACGTCCCGCCGTTTTTACCGGGCGAAACTCGGGAAAAGGAGCCGACGGCGGCGACTGTTTGGAGAGTTTTCGGTATGGTACGTCTCACTCCAAGCCGAAAAGCTCCGAGATCCCAGAGATAGTGCTGTAAACGGTGTAGGCTCGCAGGGAAACAAACAAACACCAAGGGCGACGTGAGGAAGTAGCTCGCGAGTGGAAGTGTCTCCTGAACTTGATCTTTCATCACCGCGTTCGATCAAACACTTTGCACACCTGATCCCCAATTACAAGAGCTCACGTCCATTCGCCAGGGCCTTTTACGCGGAAGAGCTTTTACTCGCGGACAGGTGTGCCCGTTCGACGCGAGCTCGACCAAGGAACCCACGCGTCGCGGAGAGTCCGGCGTCCACGGAGCCGCGTTCCTGGAGATCGCGGTCCCGTTGGAAACGGCGAAATCCGTGGGAATCGCCGCGCGGAATTCCGTGTGCGGACGCGAGGTCTGTCTGGCGGAAACGGAGCGATGTGTCTCAGTGGGACGACGTCCCACGGAATCGTGCCTCGCCGGCCTCATCTCTGGTCTTTCCATTCATCGATCCTGGTGACGAGCAAAAACACGGTTTCGCCTTATACGCTGGCCTCGGTTCCTTCGCCGCCGTCGCGGACGGCCGCGGCGTGCCACTGCTTTTCCTCTCGCCCGCCCTCGCCGCGGCTGCCAGCGGTTTCTCCCTGCTGGAAGCTGGCTCCGAGGTTTCCCGCGTTTTCTACGTTGATCAATGACTCGAGGCTGCCGGGCCTCTCGCTCGCTGCCAGCCGAGCGCTGTGTGTCTACACACGACCGGTTCGCGCAACGCACACGTGCACGCCATTGTGACATACGCGATTACCTTGGACTTATACGTGTAATGAGTCGTGGGCCGGCGGCAGTCATTGTCGACATCGACAGGCAATGTTTCTATTTATTCGACGCGGCGCGCGGCTATCTTGACCGCGCGCGACGATTAAAAATCGCCTCTCATTAACCTTTCGCGCTGCTCCATTGTTTACGCGTATCGACCGATCTGTTTCTCGGCGGTCGGCTTCTCCCCGCGCATGCCGCGCGGTTTCAATGAATTGCTTCGAGATCTCTAGGCGTAAACAGTGTAGTTGTTGGCCACCTAAGCCAGAGGTTCACATGAGCGTTGAATTATTATGTCTTATTTTGCTAGCTTCAAGAACACAATTAGTGGCAATAGCTGTAAACCACTCTAATAATCTAGAAATAGAATTTGTTTAAAGAAAGAGTAGAAGGATGTAAAAAAATTTTACAGAAAATATGTTTGCTATGAAAAAACATAGTTATTGGCCTATATGTTGTTGCATATAGGTTATATTTGTACCCTACCTAATTCTTAATGCTCTAAGACTTAATTATGAAATAATGTAAATGTAAAAAAATGAATTGATTCGGTTAGAAACAGGATTTAAATTATTAAATAAAAATGGATATATTTTATTTTTGATGTATTTATTTTACACACAAAACAGAAATATATTTGTTTAGCAGAGAACAATATTTGGTGTTATAATTTATAAGTATAAAAAGAATCATAAACATTTTTGAAATTATATAATAAAAATAACTTGTTTCTTACACTTTAATAACTATAAACTACTCTTTGGCTACTTGAAATATCTATCAACTACTTTTTAACTGTTTTTTTACTAACAATATTTCCTTTGGGCATAGTTTGTTGCTTAAAATCGTTGGTTTTACTTTCTGAATGATCCTCGCGTTTTCAATATTCGCAACATCGTCAATTTTTTCTTTTTTAACATTCAATTTCTTTTTCTTATTCTATTGCTGCTTTTGCAACTTCGCTATTTTTTGTTTTCATTTTCTTTTTCTTTTGCTTGTTTTTTTCAGAATCTCAAGCTTCCTGACATCTTTTTGTTTATTTTCTATTTTCTGCTTTTCTATTTTTTTTTCTTCGTTCAATTTTCACTTTAATGATGTGATTTCAAAAGATGTTCTTTTACTATTTCTCTTGCCAGTACGTTTTGGCGTCGATGGTCGTTGTAGAAAATGTTTTTTGAACAATCTCTTCGATGATTGAGGGACAAATGCCCCATTAGTATTAAACTCTTCAAGTACTGTAACATTATCTTCATTCATTTCATAATTTGCATAATTTTCGATACCACAGTCATTCATTTCTATTATATTATTATTATGCAGTTCCTCCGTACTATTTTGTACTGTATCACTTCCTATAATTGGAGGGATATTTTCTAAATCTACGTATTCATTAGCACTAATTTGTGACTGTAATAATTCAGGCACATGTGAGTAAATATTGTCTGTATCATTACAGTTTTCGATACCACAGTCATTAATTTCTATTATATTATTATTATTCGGTTCCTCCATACTATTTTGTACTGTATCACTTCCTATAATTAAAGGGATATTTTCTAAATCTACGTATTCATTAGCACTAATTTGTGACTGTAATAATTCAGGCACATGTGAGTAAATATTGTTTGTATCATTACAGTTTTCGATATCACAGTCATTAATTTCTATTATATTATTATTATGCAGTTCCTCCATACTATTTTATACTGTATCACTTCCCAGAATTAAAGGGATATTTTCTAATTCCACGTATTCATTAATATTAATTTTTTACTGTAATAATTCAGGTACGTGTGAGTACCTATTACCATTCATTTCTGATTGCGTTACTTGTTTATTGTCAATATACCATTTGAGGTTTTCTTATATTGATGTAACAGTTGGTGGAGAGTCGAGAACTCTTTTCATTTTTCTTGTAATGTAATGTTCCTTCTCCTGAAAATGTTTCCAATTTTTCTAATACTTCGATACCCAGTATAGTAGCAAAATCTTCGAATGGAAGTGCTGCTTCATTAAGTGGATGCTCACTTTGGTTTACTGTATTTTTTCAATGCTATTAAGGCACTTCGTTTAATCTATGGCGTTCGGATCCCACGGATATAAACCGCACGCTTTGAACCCATTTCTGACAGTTTGACCATCTGAGGAAAATTTATCAATGGTTTTCTTTAAAAGTGGTGCCATTCTGTCTAGTGTTAATATTGATGTGGGATTTTCTTGCCGCCATTCCAAAACACACTTCTTCCACAGATTTTTTATTGGCTTAAGCTTAAAGGCTGCAACATCAGTTGGTTGCAGTATCCTAGTGGCATTGGGGTATAAACAAATGATAATAATCTCCAGTTTCGAGCAGAGGTTGCTGGCCTGTAAATTCATATGGCTACTATGTCCACCCACAAATAAAATAACGGGAAATGTTACTTTTTCTTTTCTCAGATATGGGTAAAAAATATTTTGTATGTATTCGCAGAATAGATCCGAATTCATCCACCCGCTCTGTGTAACGCCAATACCCCAATCTTCAGGTAGAGATTTTGCAATTAAAGATGGTAACCTCTTGTACACGGATACACAAGTGTAGGTGGAGTTGTGACTCCGCTTGCGTTGAATGTAAAACGTGCAGTTAAATTTAATTTGCTGTTTCCTTTATCTATTTCATAGACATTTCGTGCTCCAAAAGGAGCTATTACATTACTACTCGTCACTATTAAATACCCTTGTTGGGTCTTCTAAAATATGTACGTACTTATTAGTCACCAGATAATTCTCTATTTGGCTAAACCAATTACAAATGTCGTTTTCAGTAACATTGGCACCAGTCCTCGTGACACTTTCTGCATATCGTTCTCTGAGGATTGTATTCCTTCTCGGAAAACCATGCATCCTCAGGAATAGTGTTCCGGAATGGATTTTTTAAACCTGTTTCATCCAAAAACTGTTTGACGCTGGCTTGAACATTCTCCTTTCTTCTAGGGAATCCTTTTTTACTTCACTCAGTAATCCATTTAACTAAGTCATCCTCTCTACTCTGACTTAGTACAGGAGGAGGACCTCGAGTTGTTTTTACGAACGAAGCTTATTCTGAATTGTATGGTCGACCGTGGGACACCATACTTTTTTGAAGCCGTACGCTGCGGCATACCTTTTCTCGCAGCATCTATTGCTTCTAGCATTTATTGTTCAGAATATTTTTTTCGCACTTGTTTCCTTCTTTCCCTTTCGGCATGGTTTAAAATCCAAAATTCCGAAATTATATTCATAAAATGAAACTGAATGTAATGTAATATTATTCAATCTAAAATATATAACCTATAATACATTTCCTATTTAAATGTTTCTATATTAGCTAGTATTGTAGTATTGCACCTTCCTTTACATTGTATTAATACTAGAATTTTCTTTTAAATCATAATCTTTTAACATCACAACACAGAATAGGCCAAAGCATGGCGAATGGTGGCCAACAACTGTTTCACTGCTGCTATGACTGTTAGCTACCCGTTGGCCTCGTGGCCAATGACTGTACTAAGACACTATTTACATTACAGTTCTTGGCTACCTATAATTTTTGCAATAATATATAATATTAATGAGTAAACAATCCTTTTTTATAAAGTTTAAACCTTTATTTGTCTATATAACGAATATGAGAGTTATATATATATATCCTAAATACATTAAATTATCTATGAATTGTCTGATGTAACCGTATGGCTATTCAATTCAATCATATAGTTTTCAAGCATTGATTTCAAGTTGTATATTTTTTTACACGTAGTATAACAATGAGTATCGAAATTCACGAAAGTACAAGGTATATGAATATGTTCATTATAAAAGGCATAATGTACATTATTTCTTAATATTCATCTTTTTAAAAAAAAAAAGGCCGATCACTGCCGGGTGGCCAACAACTACACTGTTTACCCCTAATCGGCATCCAAGTGGGAAACCTTTTATCGGGGATATAATATAGGGGCAGTTTTATTTGGAGGGTTCATTGAAGACCCACGGATATCTGAAACTCGATGTATCTTCAGGAAAGGTGGCATCGAAAGCTTCAGGAGTTACTTTGACCCTGCCCGTGGAATTCGTCGACATTAAACGCCATTTTTTTCCTTATCGCGGCTGCACCTCGATGCAACGCGCGGATGGACGCGTGTAGCAAAGCGTGAAACGACGATGCGTGCGTAGAACGGGCGGTGGCTCATTATCGGCGCGAGTTATAACGCGCCGGGGCGATAAGTGCGTAATTAGATACGCGAATACGAACACGCCAGGGAAAATGAGTCCCGTTTATTAATATCCGCGGGCTCGGTTCGACAGAGCCGGTGAAACGCGCGCGCGTCCGTTTTAATGTGGACGGGCTATTGAGCGGCGATAATTACGCGGTCTGGTCGGAAAAATCGCACATTATAACCACCGCAGCGAAATCCTATCCGTCTACGCGTCCCGATTAATATCCGTCGCTTAATATTGAAAATTGGAAAATTCAATGGAGAAACCGATGCCGTTAGGAATCGAAACCAATATTCTTCCAACGCACAATATCTCATTTCCCCTATAAATATTCATCGCCGCGTGTTTGCCGCACCAGTGCCCATTCAGAGGAAACCTCGCACCTCTCGTCGCAAACAGCGTCCCGTATAATCGTCAAATTTTAGAAGCTCGCGCAACTCCGGAAAGTCTCGCTATCCTTATAACTCCCAACTACTCAGCATTTGTTGCAAAGCTTCCATAAGAACACTTTGCGCAAACCTATCCCCAGCTGGTATACATAATAGACAGCACGTTTCAGTACAGTGATACTCGATTTTCATTCGTTACGTATGACCGTTTCCTCGATTGCTTTCGAGCCATAAGTGGAAGGAGCGTAAATCGCGATTGAATTTGCATGAATTAATCGGGGCTCGACGGTGCATGTAATCGGCGAGTTTTGCAGCGATCTCGGCAGCGGCATCGAGCCCCGGCCACGATTCACGGATAAACGAAGATAACAAAGTGCAATCTAATCCCGGGGGATAATTGCCACGGCAGATAATGGCGCGCACGCGCGCGCGGCCCTCGTTAATTGCCTTTACCGAGCCGGGGACCCGTAAGGATCCCGTGTTATTGGAACACCGTGTACGGTGGTATCCGCTGTTAAGATACGTTTCTTAGGAGGCTGTCGGGGCCGGTGTTGTGCATACATATGTAAGACTTATGCGTAGGTCAGTGCGGGCCGCATATAACGCAACGAATGCGGAGTGCAGGTATGACGAGATCGTCGGGTATGGAAAAACAGCTTTCTCTCTCGACAGGTTCAGCCGGCATACGTTGGAATTAAGTAGATAAACATACGTGAAGTAATACGCGCGCGTAACACCGCGACTCCGTAATATACCTATGGACGGGGCTGGTGTAACGCGGGATATTCGTTACGCGAAATAAAACGCGGTGAATGTACCACATTCATGATAGTGGCGCGCTTAATAACTTCTGCTCACCCCGTTCGGCGTTAAGGCTGCCGTCTCACTGGGCCTCGAATGTGTGCGCACGCTCACGCCAAGCTAGGAAAAACCTGTAGCTTTACGCGACGTAGTAAACAAACCGTTACAACTAACTTTCGTCGTGGAACCGACAAGAAGAAAGTTTCCCGCGGGTATAGTTGCCTCGAGTAGACATCCGTGCACGCAGATCTGGCCCCGCACCGCGCGTCGTCCACTGTGCACTGTGCACTGTGCGTTGTGCACCGTGCGTCGTCCACCGATCACCGAACACTGATCATCTATTATGATCTATTGATCATTCGTTATTCGAGCCCTCGGATAACACGATTTATCTTTATTCCAAACACCACGGATAAATAAATTTATATGAAGTGAATTTATTCGACGGCGAAAGATATTTTTTTTTATTCGAGGAACGTTTATTCGAACCGTCGAATATGGTTTTCATTAGAGATGTACCAACTAGTGGCCGACTAATCGGTTAAGCCGATTATCCGGCCACTTTTGTAGTCGGCGACTAGTCGGAAAAAAGGCCCATTGATCGGCTCCCTTTTTGTGAATATTTACCCATTTTTCGTTTTCTTTTTCTAACAAGTTTTATAACTTTGCTATTAGAGAAGTGCCGAATAAGGTAATTGTCCTAGTTGTCGATCAGTTAGTAGGAGGTCGAAATGTTTTTAATGAAATAATTTATGTAAATGGATCAAAATTAATTTTTTTTCTTTTAGCAGTTAATTTTAACATTAATATAGATAATAGCAAAGTAAAAAATTAGAGTCTATATATATTTAAATGTGGAAATTATAATTGAGATAAAAAATGTCGATGCCTCAGATGTCGATTACGCTTACGGTCGGAACTAGTTGTCGATCAGTAATTGGTCTAGTAGTCGATCAAGAAAAGAGAGGTTATAAAGAAAACTCCGTGTCCTTAAAAGCTATTAGTACGAAAACGGGTGAAAAATCCTTCCGAAACATTTATAAATAATTTATCTCATTAAATTATCTTATAAATTTTAATAATTCAATATTAAATATTTAAGTAGAAAATTTTTTTTTTATATAAAATACTTGTATAAACATACAAAACATGTTCAACACAAACTTTTAAATTACTAATCAATCGCAATAATAAGGTATGCTTAATTTCCATCTTATTATTTATTCTTTTCTAAAGGTCGTTTAATATTATTTTGAACGCTTTTTATGGTTATCATAATATTTGTGAAAATGATCGAGAACTGGGACTTGATCGACAACTGGGGCAATTACCTTAGTGGCTGACTAGTCGGTTAATCCGACCATCTGCAAATAAATTTCAATTCTACTAATAAATTTTATGTGTAATATCGTTAATAATTATACTCCAAATTATGTCAGGTTTACTGTCTTTTCATCTTTCTTTCCTACACTCCCGGACCTCTCTATCTTTCATTATTGCTTCGTTCAGCGAGGCTCTGACGCTAGACGCAGCTCTCGTGCTGTATTCCTTCAAGACTTCTCGATGGAAAGAGAGAACGCTGCGGCGACAGCGCGGCAGAGACAGAGAGAACAGAAGATGTGGCAGCTACGCGTCAAAAGTTCGTCTACACAGAGTACCTGAAGATGTCATCTATGTACAAGTTCTTTTTATCGACCCCAGTAGTTTCATTAGGGTCCGTCTGTTTACAAGGGACGCTTCGATCGATTCGAACCATGTTAAAAATGAGACGGGAGCCTTAATTCACACTCTCGTCTTTCAATCTTTTCCCCATCGCGAGAAGACAGAAATGCAATTTTGTTATCCGAACGCAAAATTGTGTATTGTCCGAGGTAAACATATATTTGATTCAGCATCGTTAGGTTACTTTATGTTACTCATTTTGAGATTGATGAATCACCTCCAAGTGATTCGATTTTGGAAATATTCCAGCACTTTTGGCTGCCATTTGCCGTGCTTGGTATATTCCGGTAAAAGCGGGGAATTATGTGGCGGGCGCGTTACGGCCGACGTACGAGACGTTACATAAACCGTGCGGAATAATGGAAGAAACCGGAAATTCGATAGTGTACTTCCGAAAGGGCCGTAACGAGCCGTTACTTGGGTACAGACTTTCGGTCGTAATGCGAATACACGAGACGGGAGGAGCCGGGGCTTGACTTTAGTAAGAGTTTACGAGGGCAGCCAACATGGGGTTAATTCAATCAGCCTATAATCCCGACTCTAACCCTGATTACCCCTCGAGAAAGCAGCCGGCAGTTCAAGGCGATTCAATCCTGATTAAAAGCCTTCTTCGACGTTCTCGCCTAACTGGCAATTATTACATCCAACGGACTTTCCTTTTTCGTGAAAACGACGATTCAAGCATTTATACCAAACTCTCCAATTTCATCATTATTACAAGAATGTAGACGATGAAAATTTAGCCGAATCTTCGAGAAGACTCGAATTAAGACTGAGTTGCAGCTTCGAAGCTCCCATCGGCGACACGTGTAAAAATACAAAGCCAAGAGACGTTACAGTGGAGGACGGTGGAGTTGGAAAAAAATAGGTTCGTGCGTACTCGTGTGTATTCAAGACGGTGTTGTTCTGGAATTCTTGAAACACAAATCATAACGTCGAATTCGGGGCACGTCGGTGCAGCACGGGGTTGAATGACATCCCGTCACAGCGACTATTTTTATCTTTCGGAGAGAAAACGCGCGCTACCATTAGGATTAGTGGGTTGCGGTTCGTTCACCGGTGGAGAGTGGCAGAAACAATGGTGGACCGCGTGTTTCGTGCTCGGTGGCAACGCACTCGTGGACGAAAGTCCATTTGGAAATGGGTTAAGTGCGCTTAAGATAATTCCGTGTCCTTAAAAGCTATTAGTTTGCTCGCGGTTGCCTGGCGGCCGAGCTCGTAGTTGGCTCGAGGGCAGCGTGAAACCTCCGAAACGGAAGTCCCTTTGACGGACCTGCATTTTCCTTAATGTTCTATTTAGATAGGCTGCAACGACCGCAATTGAGAGAGCCACGTCAACGACGGTGCAGTTCCTTTAGTATTCGGGAACAGGACTCAAAAATACAGGCATCAGTGTTGCATGATATTCACGTAATAGCAAATGTCGACGACCACTTTGCAGCCAACGCATTAAATCACTCCAGGAACTCTCGTACAACCCAAATTGCCAACGATCTTATCGTGCACTGTAGGGGAAAGGTGGGATAGTTGATCACAGTTTTGTTAATTTATTAAAATAATAATTATGGTTTGCTCTGTTTCTATTCAATTACGTAAGTTGCGATTCTTAGAGTATTCTCCAATATACTTGTACAAATTTGAGAGGTGAAAATTAATTTAAACATTTTCCTGCAGTGACGTTATGCAGAAGTACCCCCCACTAAAGGGGAGACTTGATCAAAAGGTTAGGGAGACTTGATCAGTGAACTTTAAGAGTAAATAACACAGTAATTTTCAAAAAAATATTATTCCCTCAGCTAGTCAATAACATGAAATAAAGGGAATATCATAAATGGAAAGTAAACTATAACTAACTTGAAAGAATTACTGACAAAAATAAAACCGAAGAATGACATAAAACTCTATGACATAAAATAACATAAATGCGTTCTTAAAATACATTTCACTTCTTGTTAGATATCATCTAATTCAGATGATGATGGAGAATAGATTTCCTTCTCACTTTCTATGCCGTATTTTTCTGTTTCATTAGCCGTTCTATGGTTTTTTCTGGGGCTTTTTCACCTGTTCAAGTATCCCACCTCACATACTGATCAAATATCCCTCAGTGCACTCGATTTGAAAA
This sequence comes from Andrena bucephala, assembly GCA_947577245.1. Classification (NCBI taxonomy): domain Eukaryota; kingdom Metazoa; phylum Arthropoda; class Insecta; order Hymenoptera; family Andrenidae; genus Andrena; species Andrena bucephala. Next base: position 14,592,859 of record OX387719.1, on the reverse strand, counting down.
AGGTGAAATACTAAACTTACCTTAAATATTTAGATCAATCAATAAATAGCATTAATAGACCAGAAATGGCTGTTTTTACTTAATATATTTTAAATCGTTGAAAATGCAACATTCAGTCGAAAAGGAGGAAGATCAAGGTGATCGAAATATTTACTTTTTGGCTGCAAATAAGATCGAAACTACTAACTACATTATACTATGCTCCCGAAAGAAAACTACAACATGAAGTGTTGCGATAATGCAAACATTACCGCGATAACGTGACAGCAGGCACAAATTGTCAATATATTAATTAAAAAACTGACGTGATCATGTATCCCCGATGATCAACTATCCCACCTTTCCCCTACCTACTATAACAGCATCAGCATTAATACTGATAAGATCAATATTTGCATCGAGTCCACTTGCCGATTACCAGATCCACGGAAGTCCAGCGTGTACGTGGGAGACTCGAAATGCACTCCTTTTTATTATTAAAGAATTTTTAAACGATTTTATTCAGCTTCGATCCTCTGTTTGTTTGTTTAATTTATGTATGGTTCAAATCTGGCAACTCAAATTTAACCTACTTCCAACTATCCAATTGTCTTGAAACTTTGCAGGCGTGCGTAGTTTGGATGACAATATAATATTTAAAAAAAAATTACCCAGTCATCAATAAATATAACCCATAAACACAAATCCAAACGACTTGAAATCAGCCATCCGCGTCCCTTACGAAAACGACGAAAAGCCGCTGCGTCGGGACGCTAGTCGTATCGCGATTACTAAAAATACACGATTTATCGAGAAATGAACCGTCACGTATGTACGAATAGTAAAATTAAAACTTTGCAGGCGTTCGTAGTATATCACCATCGAAATTGTAGTAGAAGAAGATAATTATTTTTCAGTTTTTAGCGCATCTTTAATAAAATCGTTTAACATACAATTTTTTTATATATATTTTTTTATTCTACCTAGAATCAATTTCGGGGAATAAAGATCTCGAAACAAACGCAATCCTTCAATGATTGCGCGAAAAGAAATATGTGAAAAACACTATTCTCCAAGACAAAAGGGGACGATTACTGAAATAAATTACCACTTTCATCTGGAATCTAGATTATCCAAAACGGTGGCACATGCAGCTTCCATTTCCCCCGTTTTCAACTTATAATTGCTATAGAAGTCCCAGCTTAATTCGCCGCTTGACGCGGTCAAGCGTCCCACAGTGGCGCGCTTTTACGAGTGATTTATCTTCCTGGCTGGATGGACTTCTGTTCATCATCATTCCATCGGATTTGCGTGGTATCCTTTGCACGTGAGCGGAATTATCGCGCGGCCACGCGGAGAAGCCCCGGCACGACGAGCCGTCGATCTCGAGTTTTGACTCGAGGTCGGAGACTTCATTTCCGGGATTGACGGCAATTTCCCAAATGGCAATTTGAAAATCAGCCGTGCGGCACAAAGGGATTTATCGGACTGTAGCCAGCGGACCGGTGCTATCGCCCCGGGCGCGTTAACATCGCGCTATCTCCCGATGCGTGCAACATAATAACTGTGTCATCCTTCTTCCCTCTCTCTCTCTCTCTCTCTCTCTCTCTCTCTCTCTCTCTCTCTCTCTCTCTCTCTCTCTCTCTCTCTCTCTCTCTCTCTCTCGCTGCAAGCCGTTTTCTTCTCGCTCCTCGCCGCTGCTCCCGCAATCCTGGCTCGTCTACTGCAGCCCTCCGCCCGCGATTCTCATTCTCTTCGCCTATCCCTCTGCTCTCTGTGTCTGTCTGTTACATTGCCACCGAGTTGATTGGATCCACTTAACGGGGTATACGGCATGCGACATTACTGCTCTATGGTGTATGGCGAAGTGTGTTGTTGCGTTGCGCCACCATAACCTGGCGTCAGCGACGGAGTGGAACGGCTCTCGGTGCCGCCATTGTTTGCATCTTGTTAAGGGGTAGATTGGCTATTAGGGAGCGGCTTTCACGGTGATTTTCCGTAACGTCTTCGCGCCGGGACCCGCCGATAAGCGGATCGATGCATCCAGCTTCGGAAGCTACTTACGTTCACGCGAGTTTGCGGTCAGTGTCGCACTCTGGTAAGCTGTGAGTTCTTCTGGGCGATCGGACGTGAAGCATTCTTCGTTTACAACGTTTGGCTGGAAATTTAAGAGGACCAAGACATTTGTATGGTACTTTGGATACCGTCGTCGAATTTAGTGGCCTGCATAGCGTCTGTTGTTGAAGAAGAGGAACCGTTGTGTTTGTTCGCTCGTGGAACGTTCGTAGACATCGCTGCGATCGTGAGCGAGGAGGAACACGGTGCTTGGTCGTGGCTAAGTGGACTTCGCTAAGTAACAAGGGCCGGCCTAATGACTGGAAAGGCCCAGATTATTTTATTATCACGTCGCCAGTGATTTCGGCGACGAGATCGTAAAACGGTCCCTCGTCTATCGGCGGTAGTTGCCCCGAGTATGAGACGATAGATAACGGCCGGTATAAAACGGACCTACGGGTAATTGAGCGAGCAAGATAAACAAGATTTACTTAAAACCCGACCCCCCGCGAATTTAATTAAAACCTGCAGCTAGCCCCGTCGATCCTTACCGATAACACAGCCTCGGCAATAGAACATCGCCACCTCTCCCCTCAATTTCCCAAATTCCTCGCTGCAATTGCATTCTGCCCCCCCCCCCCCCCCCCCTTCGCGGTTCCCCGGACAAAAGATTACGACTTCCACGAACGAATAAGAACTACCGAGAATCACGCGGGTGCCCGTTGTCTCATTCTTCCCCGAATCGTCGGCGCTGCCTCGCGAAGGATCGCGGGCGGAATTCGAAAGTTCGGCCATGTCCTTGGCCATGGCTGAGCTGGAACGCTTAACGGTACACTTCTATTCACGTGGCCGTGCCACGTAATTCGGTACACGGTGCCCTCCACCGCAGGGGAGCGAGCCGACCTGGTAGAGCACCGATCCAGGCATTATCCGTCTTGTCGTGTTGCGTGTCTTACAACGCGATAAGCCGTCGCGGACAACGTTGCTGTACTACGGTGACGCGCCTCCGCATCGTGCGACGACGGGCGTCGCGACGTCCGCGCGCGGACACGAAGCCGCTCGACAACACCACCACCACCGCCCCACCACCCCCTCTTACCCCGCTGTGGGAAAACTCGCGGGAGAGGCGAGGACGCGTAGCTCCTCTGACGTAGTACGTCATCCGTGGCTCGTAAATATCGAGGCCAGGTAGAACACGGGAGAATAATGCGCGGGTCATCGCGGCACGCGAGTGTATTACACTATTGCACGTGGTTCGACGCGAGATTACGATCGCCTCGCGGGAAAATCGATCCGAGCCGCTCCGAGACCAGATATCGAGCCTCGAGCCGGCTCTCCTCGAGTCCTCGGTGAAACAGGTCGGAGAAGGTTCCATCTTAAGGCCAATGCTAATGCCTGCTCGTCGCTTGACCCAGTTGCTGGGGATCGGCGGCGAAACCCGCCGCTTTGTGCTTTCTTGCGAGGGACACGACGCGACGCTGCGATCGTGTAACCGAGAGTCAACCTCGACAGAGACAACTTCACGCACGTTTTATTATTAAACGCGTGCAGCGGGTTTGACGGAGGGATTTCTAAAGCGATCAACGGAGGATCGATCGATCACAGACTGTGACTAATTACCCTAAATCCCAGGGGTTGGATAGGGCGCGAGGTGTCCCGGCTGCGTCTTAATTATGCATAATCCTGTCGCGCGCAGGCTGACGCATTAAGAGCGATTACGACGGGATCGGCGCGAAGCGGTTCCGAGTGTGCACGCTAATTTTCGACGCTGATAATCGCGTAAATCATAGTCGCCGCGAGCGTGCGCTCGATCTAGATAGCGCCGTCTAATTCAGTATAGTGCTTTTTCCAGTCATTTTTATAACACTGTATACCAATATCGCGTGCCTCGATTAATACGTTACGCGTACACGGGGCGGAATGTCGAAACGCTCGGTAATTAAGTCGCGCGGTAATCGTTCATCGTTCGCGCGATCCATTCGTAGGAAACGCTCGCAACGGGAAATCCTCCGCGATCTTTACTTCGATTCGCGGACGAGGAATTCCATTTCCTTGCGCGATATAGGTAGCTAGTTGTTTCGTGACTCGAGGACCGAAATGAAAATAAAGGACCGCGTGCTTTGGAAGAATATTATTCGTAGAGACGATAAGGTCTCAATATCCAGCGATCGTTCCTCGCGAGGAACGCTTTTGCCAGTCGAGCGCTACGGTTCGTTCCATCTCTCTCATGCCTCCGTTAACTTACAAGGGAAGATCTCGAAACCGAAAATTCAAAAAAATTTGAAACTTTGTGAATATGCAGGGGATTTCCTACTGAGTACAACGCATTTTTTTGCTGCCCAAATTCACTCTAAGGGGGTGCAATTAATCCTTGAAAATTCGGCTATTTTCTGATTTTATCATTTTTATTATTAAACGATTTTATTCAGCTTACATACAATATTTACAATATTTAAAAAAAAAATTAACCCCGAGCGGGTGAAAAAATTACCCAGTCGTCAATCAATATAACCCATAACCACAAATCCAAACGCCACTCGCGTTCTTTACTAGTCACATCGCGATTTGAAATTAAATTGAAAAAAAATAGAAAATAAAAAATATATATAGGTAAAAAAAATTTTTTATGTTAAACGATTTTATTAAAAATGCGCTAAAAACTAAAAAATAATTATTTTCTTGTACTGCAATTTCAATGGTATTTTTTCACTTTAAATAAAATCGTGGAGCAGGATTTTTCATAACAGAATGTGTATCAATTTAATACAGCATCAAGCGTCGAATTGAATTTGTTGTGGGAGAATTACCCTGCTCCAGGATTTTATTTAAAGTGGAAAAACACCATCGAAATTGCAGTGCATGAAAAGAATAATTTTTTAGTTTTTAGTGCATTTTTAATAAAATCGTTTAACATAAATTTTTTTTTATATAATTATCATTTTGTAACTCGCAACCTGTGAGATAGAAAAAAAGTTTCAAGGGAAAAGTTCCTTCTTTTAATTAGAATTATCATTTGGTAACTTACAGTTCTTACGGTTCGCGAGTTATAACACAAAATCGGAAAATAGCCGGAATTTAAGGGATCCATTTCACCTTCTCAGAGTGAATTTGGGCGGCAAACAAAAATTGCGTTGTAATCAGGTGGAAATCCCCTACAACCTACATATTCACAAAGTTTCAGAATGTTGCAAATTTTCGAGTTCGGGATCTTTCCTTGTCAGTCTCTCTATTGGAATCACGCTCGCCTCGAGAGTTGCGGTGGAGAATCTTTTTTCCCCTCGCTTTTCTTTTTCCTCGATCGGCGTCCGGACGGAAATTAAACGGTAGCTCGATAATAAGCCACGTAATTGGTGGCAAGTTGGAAACATTTTCTCATTGAATGGAACGCTATGGTACGGTGCACGCGCAGTTTGTAGACCGTTTCCGCCCCGGCGGGCTCGATAATAAATTTGCGGCCTCTTTGTCCCGCGCTGAAGGGACCTGGCATCAGCTGTTCGACGTTAAGACGTAACCCTTTCAACCCTTGCGTAACGAACCGACGGGGACGGCCCCTTAATTAATTAAGTCCTCCTCAAAGACTCAGGTGTTCGACGAAATCTGGCGGTTTCTCGACGGCCCTGCGGAGGGCACGATAATGGCAACATTATCATACACACGACCTATTTAGCCCCTGGCCACCGTAACGGGCCACCCTAAATTCGGACCCCAGCCAGTCTCAGGTGTTCATGGACGCCGATGAGCGGCACCCAAGAAACCATCGTGTCGAAGAAGTAATTTCACGCCGAGAATAGGCAGTTGGAGGAGTTCTCAATAAAATTTCCTTCTCTCTTTCTATCACTCCTTAACCAATCACTCCAAACTACCAACGCGATCTTACGTCCCGCAGCCATTGAATTTACCCGCGCCTGACTTACAACTTCATCTATTCCCAGACGGGGACGCCGAATGCAACCGTGACCCCGCGGGTGCCAGTTCCGGCGGTGCCCCCCGGCGCAGAGACAACGATCAAACTGCAATTTCATATTTCATTGGAAAAATTGCGCGCTCGTTCGTCGCCGGAATCTACGAGCGCTGTAAATACGGCTCCCGATAGCGTGCAACGGTCGGCCAGCGAATCCCGGCAAAAATTCGTTAGAGGCGAGTTACCGGAGTTGCGGGGCGGCGCGTCTCTATCTGGCCACGGAGATACAGCGTTGAAATAATGGTGTTTGCCCGGATCTCGGAGATATCATTGTTAACAGCGGCCAACAACCCCGCATTTCGGCGAGCAGCCCGGCAGCCCGAGCGATTTAAACTCCGAACCACCTCGGGCAAGTTCCGCGGAAGTGCATAGACATTCCTGCCGACGTGCACGATGCACCGGAGCCGAGTGCATTAACGTCGACGACCTACTTAGCGAAGTTCGACCGGCCATAAATCAGTTTACGCTGCTTGTACTTATCGATGCTGCCACGTAAGTGCACCCTCTCCCTGTCCCTCTGCCCCGCTCCCCCCTTCCCCCCACCACCACCCCCCCGGGCCCCGCGCAGCCGGCCTGCTCTTTCTCCTCCGTCTTTCCCTCTCGCGCGCACGAAAGCGGATAACGCGAGACGCACGAGGCAACGAGGCAACGAGGCTTCGTTATCGCCGCAGCGCCGTCTGATAACAGCCCCGTTCCTTGGACCGCGTGTCTCCTGTCCCGTGAGAAAGTTTCGGCTTTCGATTCAGCGGCTGATATCGAATATCGCGACCGCTCGTGTGAAAAGGCACGAGGCACGGGGGCGTGCACTCGTGGCCAGGCGGTCGATACCGCCTTTCGATTCTGCTTGTACACCTATCTCTTGTTTCGCGCCGATCGCTGACAAATTGTGATTGGTTCGCCGAGAGGTGCCGCGCCGAGGTGTCGAATGTGCGCGGACTCTTGAATGAATTTCAGGTGGGCTTGCACGGCTGGACTGGAGCCCGTACGATAAGCAAGAGTCTCGCGAAAGCGAATACGTTAACGCCGGTCGAGGAGCACTCGTTTCGCACAGCTCGGTATTCGGGGAACCGGCAGCTTTGTTTAAACTTATTAAAACGTCTGGTGCCCGGCTGAGCCCGTTTACTCAGCATTTAGCGTGTATATTATCAGCAGCTCCGAAAACATTAAATGCTTTACCGTACGATAAGGAGCTTTATTCTCCGCGGTGTAAACAAGCGTGCGATAAAATGCGATGCCCCGATAGCTCTGGGGACTGAAACCGATCCAATTGGGGAAACGACGCGGCCGGGTGGCGAGTTGCCACTTCGGTCGATTCCGTCCAGGTATTCTTTTTACGGCGAGTGAAATTCATCGAATCGCCCGGTGAAAGTGTTTCGTCACTTGGGCGAGAAAAATCTTTCGCGCTCCGTTGCACACGAGCCAGTCAATTACTCTGGCAACCATTCCACCGTGTTCTCTCGCTTTAACACTGGCTGCTCCTTTCCCTCCAAAAGACTACGTTAAAACGGTGCTCCGTTATGTCCCTGTCACGATGAGAATCACAGTGTTCTATTCAGGTATTCAAACACCGATAACGCATGATTCATACACCCCGAAGACATAGTTATAGGTGGCATTCACTCTTCAAATATTGGACTTAGAATAAGGGGATCCAGCGCGCGTTCGGGCCGGTTCAGCTGACAGGACAGTGATCCAGCAAACGTCGGATCGGTGTTCACGAACCCGCCGCAGCAATTCCGTTGCCCTGTCCAAATAGTCATCCTCTGATCCTTGGGCAACTATAGCGCCACGGGTCGCCGCAGTAAACCGGAGCGTCTGAACGGACGCGAAAACTCGCAGATAGTTGGGCGAAGCTCTAACAGAGCCGTCCGTTGCCTTTGATGCCAATCTTACGCAGGAGCCGAAGGAGCCTTTGTCCGTTAACACCGCGGAAACTCTGCGAGTCAGTAGAGCAGGCTCCCGTCAAAGGGCCTAACAGCGTCGCCGCTGCTCTACCTCGCCGACGCGAATCGACATGCTGGTAACACGGAAAACGTTGTTTATTACGGGACGCGCGGCGCTGGGCAGCGGAGCCGTCGCAGTCGGTGGTCGGTCAAAGGCATCCGCGAAATGAAGCTCTCTGTATGCCGCGTCGTCATTATTGTAAACGGCAGGTAGACAATGCAACGGGGCGAGCATATCTCGAGTGCAGCCGGCGTACGGGCCACCGGCGGCCATTGTCGAATCGGAAGGAAGATTCGCTTTGCATGCGGCGACATCCTTTTCCATACGCTCGACGTGACGTCTGATCCGTCGCTTACGTGTACATTCGCGAAATCAACGGCACGCCCGCCTCGGGCATAGCCGCGTTATCGCGGCCCTAGCTACGGGATTTTGGACAATACGCGGTTTGTCTCCCAGACAGAACACGATTGCGGGAGACACGGGAGTGGAATTCCTAATCTGCATGGGGGGCAGGGGAAGCGCACGGTGTTTGGTACCAGGGTATGTTTTCAATTGATTAGAAACGGCTGAGAATATCACTCGTTAGGGTGGTCGCAGCGAAGTGCACTTTGCGCGACGCGATGCAAGTGTATGAACCGTGCCTCAAAGAACAGCGTACCTGAGAGAGGTTTTACCTGTATGTACATTTCACGCAAATTGCTCTATTACCGAAGCCTTTTCGGTGCACCCTTTGATGGCACTGCGCTGCGTTCAAGGCGGCATCGTTACGCCTTTCGCGAGAGTTTGATGAAACCCCGCCACTCGGGGCTGCAGTGCAAGCCGAGAGGCGATGGAATCAGCAACTTATGTATATTGGAAACTGATTTGCTGCGAAGGGAAGATTCTAGGTAAATGTTAAAGCGAGGCGCGATAACCCTCCGCGACATTTGCCCAAAAGCGCGTGATCGCGACAGTTCCCGGGTCAACATTTCGTCTCATTAAGCCCGGCAATTTAACAATCGCCTTTCAAGTGAAAAATTACTCCGCCTGAATAGAATTTACGCCAGTGACAAGCAGAGATCGTTTGGGCCATTTTTATTACCGCTCCCACCTCTCTGCTCGCATCTCGGCGCTTCGCTGATCTCAGCGACGATCGCTTAGAATCCAACTCCGCCTAGAATCCAGCCCTTCGCGGCGGTATTAGAAAAAGATCTACGCGATCGGCCGCGGAGATACTTTCGCCTAGCCCTGAGCTAAATCTCCCCGTGACCGCCTCATTAAGACTCGTTGCTGGCAGCGTACGCGGAGGAGCACTAAAGCGCGATAGTGTCTGGTTCAGTGGCGCTTTAATGCCACGGTAGCCGCCTATATACCTGCACACTCTGTCTCGCAAAAGTAATTGCATCAGGCATCGTTTATATCCTCCCCCCCCCCCTCCCTCCACTTCCCTCCACGGTGCCTGAAACTCGCTTGACAAAGCTGGAAAATCGTTTGAAAACAAAGGGGGTGTCCAATTTCCCTTCAGTCTTCGGTATCGTCTCTTCTTTCTCCTGCTTCTCGTCGTCCCGCTTGGGTGTACCGTTGCAACGCGTGTGCTCAACGCGAATGCAGTTGGTCGACGAAACGTTAAACCAGCGCGTCACCTAGTGCTGGCAGGTATAGACCTGCAGTAAATGTAGACCGCGCAGTCTTCAAGGTAATAGGCCCGAGACTACTTCATGGTTGGAGGTGAAATTTCCACGTCGCTGTGCACTCTGCGACACTGATGACTGAGGGACGGGTCCCGCGCTCGGCATCATCGGCGTTGCGCCAGGATGGGGTCCGGCATCGATCACTCGCAGGATGATAATTGGACGAAGCCGGAAATTTCCGCGAGAGACAGGAAACATCGATAATTGGGGCTCAACTACACTGGGTCAATTAACGCGATACGGCCTTCAGCGCTCCGTCGGGGGAAGGAAACGGTGCCAGCGATTATTCGGGAACCGAGGAAATTTAGGGGTCTTCCGTGGACACTAGGGAGGTTCTTATTTTCGTCATTTGAGTTTTCTTCGGGGAAACGTCCAGAATAGTTTCTAAATAATTTAAAAAAATCTGTGTAAAGTTTGAGCTCGGTCGGATAACGGAAAAAGGTGCCCCTGGGCCCTTGAATATTTTTAAATCATTATTTAACAGCTCGCGAAGTCGATTTTATATAATATCCTCCAAGTTATTGATTAAATAAAAAAATATGTCAAACAAAAGTTGTAGATCCGGACAAGGAGCATCTTTTATGTTATTTTACTTTTTCTCGTGCGACAAACGGTTTTCGAAAAAAGTTCGAAAAACTCAACAAAAAAAAGTAAACTTTTTTCCCTCAAATTTTGAAAGTTTAAATGCTTCTAGAACACTTTTTATTTATGAAGGCAAACCAAAAAATGGAATTTTTATTTTCGGGGACTATTTTTTAAATCTTTAAGGGGGACATAAACCGAAATATGCGAAAAAGATAAAAAAATTTTTTTCTTATTTTCAGTGATTGATATGTCATGAATGTTTCCTGAAAATTTGGGACCGAAATTCGCAAACATATCGAAGATATAGTCGTCAGAAGTGAAGTATACTCATTGGTGACAGAGACGTAACAGCATTAACCTTTAGGGTTGAAAATAAAAAATACAGAGTTACTTTTAGTCTTCATAAATAAGAAATGTTCGAGATACATTTCAATTTTCAAAATTTTCAAAAAAATCGGACATGAAATCTTGCACTTTATAGGCAATAAAAAAGAAACTATTAAGCAAATAAAAAATCCGCGCTGTGTAATAGTGTATTCTACAGCCATGCAAAATTGAATGTAAATCGGTTGAACAGTTTTTGAGTAATCGTGGGTAACACGTTAGAAAATCATGATATCAAGAAAAATGCATTTAAATACCTCACTTCTGACGACTATGTCTTCGATATTTTTGCGCATTTCGGCCCCAAATTTTCAGGAAACATTCATGACATATCAAACATTGAAAATAAGAGAATTTTTTTTTATCTTTTTCGCATATTTCGGTATATGCCCCCCTACCCTACCAAATGTTGAAAAAATAGTCCTCGAAAATAAAAATTCCATTTTTTTGTTCTTCTTCATAAATAAAAAATGTTCTAGAAGCATTTAAACTTTCCAAATTTGCAGGGAAAAAAGTTTTTTTTAGTTTTTCGGACTTTTCCAAAAACCCTTTGTGGCACGAGAAAAAGTAATACAACATAAAAGATGCTCCTTGTCCGGATCTGCAACTTTTGTTTGAAATATTTTTTAATTTAATCAATACCTTGGAGGACATTATATAAAATCGACTTCGCGAGCTGTTAAATAACGATTTAAATATTTAAAGACCCAGGGGCACCCTTTCGCGTTATTCGATCGAGCTCAAACTTTACACAGATTTTTTTTTAATTATTTAGAATTAATCTGGAGGGTGCCCTGAAGAAAATCTTGAAAAAACATTTTACCAAGAATAAATAAGAGCCACCCTACCCTAGTGGACACTCCTCCGTCCAATCAAATGATGCATCGCTGTGCGCTAGATCCTCTAAAGGAACTTGTGATTAGCTCGCAGAGGTAACGCGAGCAGTCCCCTTATACAGAAACCAGTAACCCAGAGGCGAGAAAAGCCTCGGCGCAGAGGTTCTCCCGAAACGTAATCCTGAAAGGGCCAAACGCCCGCGCCAATTAGGGTGTACCGCGATTAATAAACGTGAAACGAAGGTCCAAGGGAGGAGAGAAAACATACAAAAGCCACGGTGGCCACGGTTGCCAACATCAAAGCGGTTTCCTTCCCCGTCGCTTTTGTCCGGTCCCGTCCGGGTGTTTGTTGACGCGTCCATCGCGCGGCTATCCCCCCGGTTCGGCTTCGTTCCAGTTGTAGAATCCGCGCTTCCCTCTTTCCTGGTCCCGACGGGTCGATGAAGTTATTCGCCGAACAAAGCTATCGCGGCCGCGCGATCGCAGCAGCGCCCCGCGAGCCCTCGGCTCGCGTAACTCGCGAGATTAGCAAATAATATCGGGGCCAAGGTTACTACGGGTGCTGCACCGTCGCGTCCGCGGAACAATGAAATTTCACGCAAGCCGAACACATCCCGGCGAAGTAATCGACCGCGGGTCTTTCTGCGCGTAAAAAACCCGCCGGCCAGACGCGAGGCCATTGTTCCCGCGAGCAGCCCGCTGCACTGCCGCGTGTTCTCCTTCGTTTCCACCGATCCGTTCACGGACGCATCTTCCAGCGTTTCCCGCTTCTCACGGCGAGATCGGTATCGCGCGCGCACCGTCCTCCCCGGATGCAGATATTAAGGATTCATTATGCATTTATGCGCGTTTGGCGCGCGCTGCCAGTCGGGCCTGCCGTTGCCCCGTCGCTTTCATCGGCAATTAGCTCGCGTAAATCAGAATCGATCCACGCGCAATTAACCGGCCATCGATGATTTCGCATGCAAATCTCGCGCGTGTAACGCACCGACGTAAATTTCAGCGCGGATAACAATCGCGACGAACACTTTTTATCCACTATCCAAGCAAACCGTCCACCAAGCTTTCGAAGAATAACGAATTGCCTAAAAGGCTTGTTAGCAACGACCGCTGCGACTCCTGAGGCGCGACCAATCGTCGCGGGAGAGGCGAGGACAAGCATCAGCGATGCTATCTCCGTCGCCCCGCGCACCTGGCGAAACGGCGACGTTTCAGGGTTAAGCAAGGATCGGTCAGCGCCGTTTTCGACCTCGTATACCACAGCTGGAGGAGCAATTAAACGGCATTAAGAGGCGAGGCAGGGGGGAAAAAAGCGTTGCAAGTCCGGCGGGGGACCCCGGTGGTGGACTGGACTCGTGTCAGATGTTAATTAAGGCCAAGGCGGAAAACGCTGGTCTCCGTTGCTCGTGGAGGGTGTCGCAAGCCAAGAAATCGCTGGTCTCCTTCTCTCTCTGTCCCCCTATACTTTATTCCATTCTCCCTCCAGTCGGCAGACGGCAGTGTCCGCGCGCGTCCACCTCCAACGGCGCCGTCGATGTGCCAGGCCGATACCTGGCCGAGCGTGTGCCAGGATTTTTATCCTGCGGGAGTTACGAGCGCCGGTACAACCTACCTACCGGTTGTTCCTCGTGTTATGAGGCCTATGCTCGGATCGCGGTTACCACTTGGCTGTTGGCCACGCTACCGTGCCCGCCGAGCCGCCAGCGTCCGACGTCGTCGTAGACCTTGGTGGGGGATTAAAAATGAAGGCAGGTCAGGAAGACCGAGGAGACGCGCGGTTGCGTCACGGAAGCCGGGCCCCGCTTCGGCGTGCTTTCGATTTCGAGCCCCCTTCGTGGCTCCGAACCGCGTAACTCGGTTACGGTCTCCGCCGAGCACGTGGACACTCGGTCTCTCCGCCGCGGCGGGTATCGTTATTTCGATAGCGAGACCGGGATTTCGCGGGGGAAACTGGTTAATCCGGTATCGACGGCGGAGGACGGAAGGGCGGAATCGTTCCGTGTGTTCTCCGCTTATCGATTCCCCGCTCGTCGATGCATTTCATCTCGCGCGTGTGAGTCATCCGCTTGCAAAATCCACCGCGGAGGATCGGAGGGCCGCGACTCCGCCAAGGGAAACCGTCCACTCGTGGAAATGGAAAGACGGTTTCTCTTGGCCCGTGGAAAGCATGGCTCGAGCACAGCCACGGTAAACTTTCGAGCAGATAGCGACGCAAAATGCCAACAGCTCTTGGGTGATCTCTGACGCAAGGCTCCTCTTCTCCGTGTCTCTGCTCCTTCTCCTTCTCTCGCATGCTACGAGAAGCGAAGGTGAATGGAGGAAGGATTTATGCTTCTGTATCTGCCCACCAACAACGAAACACTCTGTAGGGGAGAGTTGCCAATATCGTACTGGTCACCTAAATCCACAGTTGGGCAAAATGTAATCTAATTACAACTTGTAATTTACGATTAAAATGTAATTGTGTAGTTGATCACACATTATTTTCTGTAATCGTTAATGTAGGTGGTTGACTACAATTTTATCAACTAGGGTAGACCGGGGGCGGTAGTAACACTTTGACTTTGGAATATGATTACGCAAGAACTATCACAGTTAGAACAAAAATTCTTATAGGAAAATGTTACTTACTTATCTAACATTATTGAGACACAACAGTTTCGCTGTATGTCAAGTAATATCAAGGTTATTAATAAAAAATGAAAAGCGGAGAAAGTGTTACAACCGCCCCTGACCCCGGGTCGGTTGTAACACTGCATGGAGTCGATAGTAGCAGAAATTTAACTTTACAAATTTGAAATATTTATTGATTTTAATTATAATAATAAATGCAAAAAGAAAATTTATAACCAATTACGCGGTATCGCAATTGTGGCAGAAATAGAAAACGTTTTGGCTGGTGCATTCTCCATGTGATCAATTCTTACATTCAGTACATTACCCCCATTTTTTATTCGGTTTGCTTGTGCTGTGCTATATAGGACCCCATGCAAACACGACAATATTATTCATCTTCTTTGTCACTATTCGGTTCAGTCGCGGTACAATCGATTCCTGCTGCCGATGTTACAATCGCCCCCGACCACACTTTTGAACTTAAATTATAAATTTTAATTGTCGAGACACCCAAATGTGATAAGTAACGATCAGTATTACTTAAAAAAATGGCCAGATTAAGTATTAAAAAAAGAAAAAAATACGTGAGATGAATGATCTTACAATTATTTTAAAACGCAATATAATGAAAATGTACTCATATTGTCTGAGTTTTAAATGGACAAATTATCTGAAAGCCTGCGAGGGGGAAGGTATGGGTATTGATGATCTCAGAATACCTTGCCTGGCCACGCCAAGTATTTGACTTCCAGGCCGCGGACATTTTTTTTTGTTGTCTTTTGTTGTGTTACACAGTGTCGCCTTTATGTACGTGTAGTTCGCTTTGATTTCACATCTTTTTTTACTTTGTAATTATTATTATCTTCTACTTTTTGTGGTTTTTTTTATTTCATGTACTTGGCGTACTTTTTTTACTTCCTTGAAGTTTTTTATGAGGATTAACGATTACAGAAAATAATGTGTAATCAACTACACAATTACAGTTTAATCGTAATTTGTAAGTTGTAATTAGATTACATTTTGCCTAACTCTGCCTAAATCGTACCTCATCAATTTTTCAGTAATTAATAAATCTAAACGACATTGGATAATAAAAATATCAAAAATATCAAATGATGTAAATG
This sequence comes from Andrena bucephala, assembly GCA_947577245.1. Lineage (NCBI taxonomy): Eukaryota > Metazoa > Arthropoda > Insecta > Hymenoptera > Andrenidae > Andrena > Andrena bucephala. Next base: position 14,577,705 of record OX387719.1, on the reverse strand, counting down.
CGAAATAAGAAATAGAAACAAGACCTTTTGCGCTTACACCCTATTTTGTGCGTGTTATAAACATTAAAAATAATCAGGTATGATTGCTGTAACTTTTTACCAGTTTATTTTAGCTGACAATAATCAAACAATGCAATTTTGTCCTGTATTTTTGTATTTTTCTAAAAGCGGGTTTAATGCAGAATATTTTACATTCATTTTAAGTACATATTACATTCATTATAAAGTTTCAATTAATATTTATAAATAAATTGATCATGTTTCGTAAATCGTACCACTACAATCGTACCAGTAGGATTTGACAACTCGTATGTTATATAGGTTATAGTACGTATATCATATTCGTAGGTTATTGCGGCCTGTGTGTGATCCATATACATATGTATATGTAACTATACAATAATCATTACTTTATGTTGAATATTTGCTACTCTATTTGTTATTGATACTATTTTCGACGGAGGTACGAATTTGGAAACCGAGGGATACGATTTAGGAGGCCGGTTGCCTAAATCGTAGGTACCTTTTACAGTATGTGACAAAAAGATTAATAACAAATTAATTTGTTCTGAACAAAAGGTTAAGCGTATAATAGTAAGTGCCTAAAAGATTAAGCTACAATATCCAATAGTCATTTGCGTTGAAATTAGTACCAAATATGAAATATAACGTAAAATGTCTTAAGTGGTACGATATAGGCAACCCTCCCCTACTCCGATCCAATCTAGCATTGTGGTCCAAGGACCCGCAACTATTCAACCCCGAGGGGGTGGAGGTCGATGCCAGAGGTTGCAGCAGTCGAATAAATTCCAAGCGAGGGTGCGAGTTCGGCGCGAAAAATACCCGCGACGTGGTTTCTGTAAATTGAAGCACGCACAATGTGGAAAGCGTGCGAGGGGGGGGGGGGGGGGGAAAGGAGAGGAACTGGTGGCGCGTAGTCGGAGAAGGAGGACCGTGGCAGGTTCCTTGACTCTTTCGTCGCCATTTTTCCGGCGGCGGGCAATGTTCGCTGTATTTGACTTGGTAATGCCAAAGGTCTTGTATACTCGCTCGGCTCCTCTTTCTCCCACACCTTTCCCCCGGTCGACACAACGGCCGCGATGTGGTGGTAGGTCCTGACGCGCTCCGCTCCGATCCTAGGGCAACGCGTCGCGCGCACTCGGACGAATCCCGGCCGCCTTTTCGCGTCCCGGAAAAACCGATGCTCGTCCCATCGAAACCATACGATGCTCCCGGTATTTCGCGAAATCACAGAACCCTCTCCGCCCCACCACCAACCCGCTCCATTCAGCTCCGATTTCCTCGCCTCGTTTGTCGCCCCGCGAATCCGCCTCTTCCCTTCCCCGTCGCCGCGACGTCGAAGCGTCGTTCCATCCGGCGTTCAGCTTCCGGCCGTCTCCCTCGTTACCGTGTACGCTGACCTCGGCCAAGGTCTTATCTGTCGCGATGAAACGCCCGCCGTGAACGGGGTCTGCGCGTCGCGGCGACGACGCGGGAGCGTCGCGCTCCTCGCTCCAGCGATTCCAGCTCGCGAAATGCTGGGCAATTGTTGCCGACGTCGTCGAGTGTCCGTCGAATGAACCCTGGTCGAGCGTTCCGAGGACATTCCAGCATCCGAATCCAGCCGATAAGGTACTTCGGACGATCTCGATGCTCGTTTCGACGGAGATTCCCTAATACCGTGGCTAGATTAATTTTGAGCTTCGGTACCGCGTGCCCCAGAGGATTCACTCGTATAACCGAGAGTGGACAGATTTGAGGACCTCTGCGGGATGTTAGGTAGCATTGCCACTGCGATTACAAAGTGGAGCGAGCGAGTAATGGGACTGAATTGAGGGAAACAGGTTGGCGTGAACGCAACTCCGCGAGAGGACACAAAGGATGTATTGAAGCCTAATCTAAAGTGTGTCATCGGTGATGATTAGTGGGGGCCACGTGTCTGTTGCTGCATGGAGTCACTAGCTGCACTTACAAGGGAAGATCCCGAACCCGAAAATTCAAAAACTTCTGAAGCTTTGTGAATATGTAGGGGACTTCCTCCTGATGACAACGCAATTTTTGTTTGCTACCCAAATTCACTCGAAGGGGCTGAAATTAACCCCTGAAAATTCGACTATTTTCCGATTTTGTGTTATAACTAGCGAAATGTAAGGGATATAAACAAAGTTTCAAGAGAAAAGTTACTTCATTTAATTAGATCTATCATTTGGTGGGAAAATTGTTTTACAGTTCACGAGTTGTAACACAAAATCGGAAAATATCCGGATTTTCAGCGGTCAATTACACCCCTTTAGAGTGAATTTGGGCAGTAAACAAAAATTGCGCTGTAATCAGGAGGAAATTTCCTACATATTCACAAAGTTTCAGAATTTTTCGAATTTCCGGGTCCACCCTAGTTACCAAACAGCTATAAATTCTAACAAAAGCTGCATGTTTCGGCGACGATCCGTCCCGTCAGCCAGCGAAAGGCGGAAGCTCGATGCAGCCTAGCCGTTTCGAGGACAATCGAGATTCCTCGAGGGGGTCGATTGTCCGTAAAGTTCCCCCCGTTGTCTTGGACGGTGCGTTTCGAGAGCGGCAACGAGCTCCTGTTACTTTTACTGGCCTTGCCTGGCATGACGCGCGAGTAAACGTCACTTTGCCGGATGATGCGTTCCATTGCCTTCGAGATTTTATCGATGAAAACTCGGGGTACCGTCCGACACCCCCTCGACACCTGCATGAACGCGTTCACCCCGTCCAAGTAACCGGAACCCGCGGGTGCGACGGGGAAACCGATTCTCTCCTTCGGTGTCCATGAAATTCCCATTAAAAGCACGGCGGGGCAATCGAAGTTTCGCAATCGATGGGCAGAACGGCGGAGCGTAAAGTGCCGGGAATTTACGACGCAGGTTAATCGTAAATTTTTCTAATCGACCACAACGAGCCGCCCTTGATACGGAATCGCATGAAATCGGCCAGCCGGCGAAAGTAGTGGATACGTACGTCGACGGATAATGGAATAAAAAGCAGAATTAACCTTGCCGGTAGAGGGGGCAACGTGACGAACGTTGGCATCATCCCGGCCGTTAGTTTATTATCGAGTCGTGTGCTGCGTTATGAAAGTAACGCGGTTCAGTTATGCCTGGTGCAGTGGCGCGAGGCGTCCAAGGTCAGCGCAATCATCTCCTTCGTCCGCTCGAGCAAGACCGAATTTTTCTGCTTTGCCGTGTGTAACGTAAACTACCTGGCTGTAACTTGTCGTTCGTTCCGACCGAGGATCGCGTTGCAGCTTTTACCCACGCGCCGGGGCAAAAGCAGTGCGACACCGCCTTCGCACTCGGGCTTCCAATAAACTAACGGATTATTTCCTTGCACGGTGCACCGGCGACGTCCCCGTCGATACCCGCGCGCCTTTCGATCGCGAATTAAACCATCTTTATCCACGCTGTCCCTGTCATTCCGCTGACGGGGAAGAGAACCGGCCCCGAGAGCCACTATTCTCGGCTGATCCTCGAAACGATTTCAGATTTCCAGCCATCGACTAAATTTAAGCCCCTTTGTCAGGCGGCGGAATAAGTTCCCCGGGAAACCCAAGTTCTGTTTTAGGAGTGTACAGTTACGGGGTCGTAAATTCGGGTAGGGTTGAGTCGGTTGGAGGGGAATCTCGCGGTGGGACGGATCGCGCGGTTACGATCGTTTCGTTATCGTGCGTCGGCTGGGTGTTATCGGTGAAACTCGCTGCCGGGACTGTACAGAGAGTCGTGTAAGCTCGGCCACGTTTTCCTAGCCTCCTCCACCCCCGTTAGGCCGCTCGTGACAAAAAAAATCCTCTCCCGCGCGTTCCTGAACTCGGCTCGGCGCCTCGCGGTCCCGAGCCGAATTGCACGCAGTCGCTGCATCGCGCCCAGCCCCCTGACTTTTTGCATAATCCCTCTCGGAAATCTTTGCATAACCCAGGATCGCAACCAGATGTTGCCAGCGGTCGCCATTCAGCGGCCAGACGGTCGGGAACGTAATGTTTCGTGCCCTCTCTGCGTTAATTCCTTTTTTCATCTGTCCCCCGTGTTGTCACATTATTATACACTCCGCTCTCACTTTCTTTAGCAGGCTCGAACGGAGGATCGAAGGATCGGGCGGTTTCGGCGGAAGGTTGAAGTCGTTCATCTCCCGAGCCGGCCGTTGTTCCTCGACCACCTTCGTCACCCGCCCCGGGCAACGCGGGAGAAGGAAACGACAGGGGGAGATAGACCGCGAGGGGCATTTTTCTAAACGCGAGCAGCAACAGGTAAGTTTTATTACGCTCTCCCCTCCCCGGGTTTCTTAACGAGCGAGAAGAACCAGGTGTTCCTGCACGATGCTTCGCGATTCCGGCTCGCTGCTGTAATGTTATGGTCAGAACTGTTGGAGGTGAGTGTACCGGGTCGTGCAGGCTGGGACACGTTTTCCTAACCTCCCCCTCCTCCCGCCGCTGCACCTCCTCCCTCGTCGTGTCTTTTTCTTCGTTCCTCTCTTTATCTCCGCGAAAAGAGCGAGGAGGAGGTGGACATCGGGCAGCAGGCAGCGAGAGAAAGAGGCCCGAGGCACGTCGACGGAGGAGGCGGGGGGCGGAGGGCGAGGGTTGGAGCGACGGCGAGGGCGAGGGGGAGCGGGGGCACTCCGACCCTCCCCCCCCGCCCCCCCCCTACCTTTCCCTACTCTTTCCATCGTCTTTTCCACCTCTCGGTCCCTCCACCTAGGGACAGTGGACGCGAGGAGCATTATAAACTCGGCTTCCCCCCTCGCGTTCTCGTTGCAACCTTTCTTTCCCTCCTCCTCGTCTCCTCATCTTCTGTATACTCCCGCTACCTCCGCGCCCGCCCTCGCCGCAGCGCCGCGGCCGGTACACTCTCAGCTGCAGCACGACGAGATGCAGGGACACGCGGCTCCGCTTCTCGCGAGTAAAACCGTCCTTGATCCCCGGGCCACGCTCCATACGATACGAGAGAGGCACGGAGTGGCTTCTCTCTGGCCGACTCTCCCTCTTGTTCAGCACGTGGTCACCACTGACGTCACGAGGCGCACTCCGAGACCGAGTTGTTCGCGTCGTCACGAGTACCTTAGGGCCTGTGCACACGACGCGTCGCTCGGTATATGTATACATCTAGATGAGGAGTTCAGGTCGCAGCATGGAAACCTTTGCTTGAAATTCTGTAAAGTTTGGGAGTCTGCGACCACCAGGGGATGACGACCTCAATTAAGTAGCTTGACCGCTTGAGAAATTGGCTAGTTAGGGGTTCTTCTTCAGTTTCGACTTTTGGGGATCCTTGTGGGAGTTCGACTGCGGCACTGCACGTAGGGTAAACACGGGCAAATTCGTGGTGCAGGTTATTCTGTGATACTTTTTCATTTATCTGTAACTCGAAATCCTCTGAGTCAATTTAGATTGAACAAAAACTAACAGACAGCGTTGATCTTCTAGTTTATGTTGTGGTAAAATAATTAGTCGATTGAAGTTTGTGCGATGGAGTGAGGGAGCATTTTGTTCCAGCAGCGCATTATTCGTGAAATTATGTATTATATGTGTTTTAAAAGATAAATGGAAAGTTCAAGCTGCAGGTAAGTGATGGTAAAATGACACTTTAACAAGTCTTACTCTTGAAATTATCAGACGATAAGGCATCAGTGTTAGTTTTGCGTATGAAAAGTGACTAAATTCTTATTTTTCCTGCGCCCGAGCCTGCGTTTCTGATTGTGCTGTTCGAGAAATTCTGATGGCAAATACCAGATACCGCATTTCCTTACGTTTCAGACATCTAACGATCATGAAACGATTGATTTTTGATGATTGACAAAATAACAATAATATAAATTAACCGGTTAACTGGCACGGCTTTTTTTACTATTCGTGCCCAAACTGGCAACATCAAAAAATTAAGTGAATCACACAAAATTTGGTTTACAGGGGTTTTTTGAGTCACTGAATCGATTCCGGGGTTATTCTTTTCATCTGACACCCCCAACCACTAAAAAATAGGATTTAGTGGTGAGTTTGTTCAATTCTTGACTAAATCGAGTCTTTACTAAATTACCATATTGAGTCTGGCATATTGAAATTTAAAATTCCAATGCCACATTCAGATTCAGCGACCCCAAAAACCGCTATATATTTTTTTTAAATCCCGATAATATTTTAATATTTTGCAGCCATTTTGGGTCGGCCATTTTGAGTCTGCCATATCGAATTTTGCAATTCCAATGCCAAATTCAGATTCAGCGACCCCAAAAACCATTACATACCAAGTTTCATTCAAATCGTTTGAAAATCAACAAAGTTATTCCATTTGATCATATATGATACATAAGCAGAATTGGTCAGATTTTTTTTCATCATATATGATACATTGCCAGTTAACCGGTTAATATGAAATAATATAAAATAATATAAAATAATGTAAAATAATTAAAAATAATGTAAACTAATGTAAACTAATGTAAAATAATATAAAATAATATAAAAAAAGTAGCTGATGGCCATATCACGGCCTAGCGAGAACTATCACGGAGTAACCAGAGCTATCACGGAGTAACCAGAGTATGTCATGACAACTTAATTTTGTATATTTTCAATTAAATATACTTAGTAAATTTCTGTTAACCTATTGTTTGTTTCTCTGATGTCTGACCTATCATTATATCCTAGACTCACTTTCAGAATATGTAAATATTAGCAGTTAATAGACAAATTCTAAAACTATTACGGAGTTACCCGAGTTTACCCTACCTTGACCCTACCGCAGTCCAAGCAGACTACCAGGCAGCTACCGTAAAGGCGCGCGTGCACGCTCTTTGTCGCGCGATCCGTATCATTATGCATTTCTGGTCTGTCGTTAGCGCGATAACCGGTGATTAGGCGCGCGACCGCTTCGACGGTGACGCCCTGTATCTCGTCAGCCTCGTCTCGAGGCACGTTATCGGTGCCCCGGCTACCTTCGGGGGATTAAGCCCGTTCCGCGTTCCCCGGCACGATAACGCGTCTGCTTGCTTAGGCGCAGCTTTTCCTCTTTTCCCTCTCATTTTTCTTTCCTCTCTGCTAGAGACCTTCGCCTACCGCTAGTTTGTATTCAATCGAGGCGAATGCTGGGGCAGAGGTGCTCATCCTCTCATCGTCGATTCGCCACGCTAGATTCTAGACCCATGCGCAAGGAAGTCGTTCGTTTAACGACAGTTAAAGTGGCGGGTTCGTTCGCCGCGCGGGATTAATTTAAAAGGAGCGGGAGCACCGATGCTATCGGGCATCGCAGGATGCGCGCGACGATCGCGGGGAATAAATTCCCTTTGTCCGTATCCTGAAATTATCCGTTCGCGGAACCACTGGTCATGCTGGTCCTCCTCGACCTCTTCTTCCCTCTTCGACACGTGGCCGTGGCTGACGTCACGAGTCGCACGATCCTCGGGGGTAATCCTTAAGTTACGTTCACGCCAGCCGGGCGCAGCTTAGCCGAGCCGCCGGATCCGCCGGGCGTTTTCCATAAAATCGATTTATAGGCCGCTTTGTCGCGCGTAGTTCGTAACTCGAAGGCTCCCGGCCGCGCGTTCTCTTCCTCCTCCGCGGCGAAAACGTGGAAACAATGCTAAAAAGATCCGCACGCGTAACACCAGCCGCGCTACATTTAGACGCTGACCTTCGCGATCTGCCGCTCGCGCAACCGCGGGACAAAATACATTTGCAAGGAAAGCAGGCCTGACGGAAATAGAGGGATAAAAAAATCGCTTAAGATTCCAGGCGTGAGGCCTGCGCTCCAGGCATCCGTGGAATCGATTCTTTGTTGCCAGCGTCACCAGCAATGGAGAAAAGCCACGGAGCGGAGTGATGAAACCACTTTGACGCAATACACCCTTCGGTCGCGTTCTGTCGTTCCAGGTGTTCGCGTGGGAGACGTAAATCGCGCCTGTTTATTAACCGGTAACTTATACCCCGTGCCTTTTCATCGTCGATGCCGTGCCGCGACAAAGAACCTGCAATTTCCATTGCTTTACGATATCGTTCCCTTTACGCAAGTGAAATTTATCGTATCTTCAACGTTTCATTTAAGATTCCTCTAGACAGCAACTTGACGATTGCATGGACACTGTCAATGAAGTTCCTCCGTGTAGGGTAAACTCGGGTAAGTCCGTGATAGTTTTAGAATTTGTCTATTAACTGCTAATATTTACATATTATGAAAGTGAGTCTAGGATATAATGATAGGTCAGACATCAGAGAAACAAATAATAGGTTAACAGAAATCTACTAAGTATATTTAATTGAAAATATACAAAATTAAGTTGTCATGACATACTCTGGTTACTCTGTGATAGCTCTGGTTACTCCGTGATACTACCCATACAGCACACTCCGTTGCAGAAAGGTTGCAGAAAGGTTGCAGTTACGTTGCGGTGCAATGTTGTACAGGGGTGGACATAAGAAGATTCCTGCAACATTTCAGCAATGTTGCGGCGCAATATTACTCCTGCAATGTTTCGTCAATGGTCACGCAACGTTTCGGAGATTTTTTATTATTATTATTTTATTTTTATATATATCAACGGGTTAAAACCCTTTATTACATAGATGAGACGGAACATAAATATTTTAGAAAAGTAGTTAGAAATACAGAAACGTATATAGAAATACAAAATCTCCGAAACGTTGCGGGACAATTGCTATAAAATCTCAGAAACGTTGCGAGAAAGTTGCTGTAAAATTTCCGTAACTTTGCAAGAAAGTTACTGTAAAATCCCCGAAACGTTGCGGGAGAATTGCCTATAACATCTCGGAAACACTGCAGAAATATTTCATGCAATGTTGCACAGGGGTGGACATAGGAAGATTTCTGCAACATCTCAGAAATATTACCTGCAATGTTACAATGTTGCACCGCAACGTAACTGCAACCTTTCTGCAACCTTTCTGCAACGTAGTGTGCTGTATGGGAACGTAAACTAGAAGATCAACGCTGTCTGTTAGTTTTTGTTCCATCTAAATTGAGTCAGAGAATTACAGATAAATGAAAAAGTATCACGGAGTAACCTGTACCACGAATTTACCCGAGTTTACCCTACAGTTAGCTACTGAATGATCAGAAAACCGGACACACCTGTTCGAATCCTTGGCTAATTATAATTAATAATCAATGCTGATTAACTCTCAGAAGCAAACGGTCCTTTGCTTGCAAAGAGAACCGTACGCCTGTTCGCGGCGGCGAACAGTTTTCAGGAATAAAGATGGCTCTCGCAGGGCCGAAGTGAGACAATAACGGTACCGGGGTAATTTATTCCCAGTGGACGGTGGAAAGGCGCGAATGGCTGTTGCTGGGTTCCAGCAGCAGCCACCGATCCGCGTGTCGCCACTTTCTCCGAGGCCTTGGTTCGATCGACGGTTCTTACGCGCCTGAGGCGCGTCCTCCGCCTGTTTTGCATAAAAGTGCGGCCCCGCGACTCCTGGAATAATAACAATGTACAGTAACGCTAATAGGTGGCCTGCTCGAAGATAAATCCATGGGCAGAGCTTAACCGACGCAATCTCCTCCGGAGGACTCGCTAATGTGTACATACACGTACGTTCCAGCTAGCTCTGCTCGCTGGCTTTGTTCGCCGCGTGTGAGTGGTGTTATGGGTGCGTACGGGCCCCTGCATACGTGCACGCGGTGCATGTGCATGCGCGGAGTCAGTCGCTCATTTTCATCGGTCGCCCGGCCGCTGGGTTAAACAGCCAAAGTGCAGCGCACGTAGAGCGAAGCAGTACGGCTGCTCGTAAAGCTACACGCGTTCTTTGGAGCTGGAGTAAGAAGTTGTGTATAGGTCGAGTGCACAGGGTGCGGCGAAAATCCTTGCGCAATCGACGGTTCATAGGGCGATCCCCCCTGGCACGTTATGTCGAAATCGTTGGATCAGGCCTGCGTTATAGCAGCGGGTCTGACCTGTCCGGGTTGTCAGTTGTCGCAGAATTGGAGGCTCCTTTGTGATTCTGCGATCGAGAGATTTGGAATTCTGTAAGGACGGGTGCTCGGTAAGTCGTTAGCCGATAGATTGTCAGCGATCGTTGCATCTGACGGTGATATTTGTTCCACGAAGGATCGTTATACGTTCTATTGCTACGCGGGAAGATCAAGGTTTTACGGAGCAGAGTATCCGCCGTGCCCGGTTTAAGTCTGAGACGACGAGTGGGTTCGCGAGGCAACTTCGCATCCGTCCACTGGCAAAGCCTTTGTCGAGGAGTCTGCTCGGAAATCTCATTATCGTGCCCCGAGACGAAATTATAGCTCGGATGTTTTCCTGATATTTAATACGGAGGTTATCGTATTTGGAGCGTAAATCGAGTCGCGTTCGAGCCAGCCCCCGCGGATGAAGTCGCAAATCGTCTCGGGGCGAGGAGGCCCATTGAAATTAATTAATTCCTCGGCGCAGACAGACGATATCTGCTCGAGCTGGCGAGGCCGACTGTCCTTGCCCTCCCCGTTCTAATCGCCGCGGAATCCTTGATCGCGTGGGCGCGGGGAGGATACCATTTCGCAACTCTCCCGACGAATTAAATCGCATTCCCATAAGCGCGCGGCGGAGGCTGGTTTTTTCGGTGCAGGCTCGCGAGAAATTTTCACCGCTTCCCCGCGGCCAATCCGTGCACCGTGGCCGAGCGGAGGGACGCCTAAACAAAGACTCGGATTGGCGTGTTGCGTTATGGGTTTAAAATCAGAATGGAGGTGGCGGTGGTGCGCGCAGAACCGACGAGGAGACGTATATAGGCGAGCCTTAGAGATTGTAGGCTTGGTGTTAGGGAGCCCAAGGCCAACACCTGCATCAGGCCCCACCACCACCACCAGTTCGTCGACAACTCACACACCGACTTCGTCACCAACACCGAGTCACCGGTTGCTCCGGACAGAACTGTACCAATACCAGTTTACTCTTAACTACCATTAAATATACCGGCACTTTGTCCCTCTTCTGCGCCCCCCCCCCTCCCCTCGGCTCCGAGCACCAGGGGCTACGTCGATCCCTGCGCAGCGGAGACGAGTCCGCGGCCAGACGCTTTATAGTTTCATTTGGATGCGCCGAGCGGCTTCGAAAGCTACCAGGGGAGTCGATAACGCGTAACCAGGAAGCCGACGTGTAAATTGGTGGCTCAGGATTCTTCCACGGATGACGACGTCGCCGGAGGAGGGATACATGGACTGAAACCAGCACCTCCATTGGCTGCCTCCCTCCTCCCCCCTTTTTTTTACGAGACAGTCGCGTCGCGGAGTCGCCATCGATCGAGATCCCTGAAAAAGCTTGACCCTTGAGGATCCAGGTTCCCGAGAAGAACAGTCTCTTATCCAATGTCCCCGTAAAGACGATCCATCCTCGCGGAGCTGGATCGCCTCCGCGATAGGATCAGCGTGTCGCAGCGCGTGCCGATGCGAGCGGACGGCTCCAGCGACCGCTATATAAACCGGTGTCGGTGATCGTCCGAGGACGATCTTCGTCCCCGCCTAAAGTCCTCTCTCAGATCGTACGATGTCAATAGGGAGCAGGCCCGTTCGCGTTTTCTTGGGCCCGGGCTAGCCTGGGCGTCCTACGCGCTTCGAAAGCGATCGCGCTGGCCCAAGACGAGAGAGGCCATGAGACCCAGGGACCAAGAGAAGCCGGGCAGAAAGAAGCAGGGAAAGAGCAAAGGGGAGCAGAGGGACTCGGGCAAGAAAGGAGTAAAGAAAAACGGAGACAAGGATGGCCGGTGACGGGCGGGCGGGGGGTGGGGGGGGGGGGGGGGGGGAGGCGGAAGACAGAGACAGAGAAAGGGGAAAAGAAGGATAAGGAGGGATCGACTGACTGCGGCGTGTCCTGCACTTTATAGTGCAATACTTTACGAGCAGCGTGCAGCGTGGGTCGGCGTATCTCTCCAGCTGTCCAGGTGAACCCACGTCGTCCGCGGCCGATCCAGCTCCGCGGTAGCACAACTCCGGTTCCAGTTGACCAGTTTCTCTCCGGGCAGTCCCTCGGTTCGTTCCTTCGTTCGTTGGTTCGGCTTTGCAGCGTAGCCGGTTTCAGCCAGCCAGCCAACCAGCCAGCCAGCCGCGCTGGCTGATGGCATTGACGCGGTGCACCGAACGGCGAAAGTAATTCACTGTGTGTACACACAGAGCCACGACGTCGTCGTCATCGTCGCCGTCGTCGTCGTCGGCTACACACCGCTAATCTGCTTCCACGTATTCACCACGCGCCAGCCTCGCCACCGGGGCCCCGTTTCTAGGTTACTACGAATGCGTAAAGTCGTCGCGGTGGACGACGCGCTGCGTCGCGCCTTTCGCCGTCTATTGCCTCCTCCACTCACCCTCCTCGCCTGTCCTCTCTCGGGGGGTATTTATCGAGGTCGTAGGGACAGGAGAACCTAGCCAAGGCCTGGAGAGAATCGGGATCTCGTGTAGCATTCAGTATCGAAGTCAATTCTTACTTCTAATTACGTTCATTACCCAGGAATAAGGTTGACCGGGGGCTCGGCGGAGCTGATTGAATTACAGTCATAAGTCAAGCCGTAGTACATAATTACGAGGCAGAGGAACGCAAGAACTGTAACGAGCTAATCACGACCAGAGGCGAGCTGCGGCGTTCATGCCCGAGCAGCGCGCAGGTCCCCGTGATAAGGAAGGCGCGACATCGCCAAGGCCGACAGAATGAAAACAACCGGCAACCTTTCTCCGCGCGACGCCGGTTCCGGCCGGTTTACGACGATATCCAAGCTGGCGTTCACGTGCCGTGCCGTGGGCGGCGACAATATTGGGCCCGTGTAGCTTTCCCATTAATAATTTGCCCGCCGCCGATCGCATCGATCGTCCGCGACGCGATCCATGTAGCAGATCGCGACCGGTCCCCGGCCAGCTCCTAGGCCCCCGACGCTAGGCGACGCGGCGCGAGCAGTCCTACGCTCTCCGGCAGACCCCAACAGATTTCGTAACAATCCCGCTCTGTGTGCGCGCTCATGCGTGCCGCGACCTGGATCTTTTCTCTCATTCGACGCGTGCCGTACCTCCGCGAAACCGTTTCCAATCATCCACCGCACAGTGGGGTATTCGGCTCCAAAACCCGGACATAAATCGATTTAAAAAACTTTGCGTAAACCGTAAAATTCTTCGTGCTCGAGGCAGTTGAATATCTGAGGAACAATGTCTGAATATTGTTTTTTTCATTTGGGCACTCATGAAGCAACAGGCTTCGTCGAAAGTTCAGAGATTTTAGAGCTCGCGATTCTTTCTTAACCGTCCTCTGAAACATCGTTGGCTTATTAGAGTTTTCTATATATTGTAAAGACATTTGGTGAACTCTTGCATTATGGAAGCTTTTTCGGTAGGTATATACTACACTTTCCAAAAGGTTTTACTTTTTCATCGTGTATATTTGCATAGTTATTAACATTTGAAGATAATCGAGAATTCAGTAAATTTTCTCTACGATTATAGGATTTCATTAAAGATTTTGTTATACTGCTGAGCCCTGCCCAGTGCTTTTGTTGGTGCCATTACTGTCATTACATTTGATAATGGTTTGTGATGACAGTGCAAAAAAGATTGGTTCCGGATTCGTCCGGATTTAAGTTTTATAGCTAATTTAGGTAAAAATGGCAATCAAGAGGCGCTCGCCAGGCCTTCGTGAGGTGTTAATGAACTCTTCGGTAGAACTGTTTAAATTATGGGCATATATGTATTAACTGAATAAAATGAAAGAAAAATTAAAATATAATATATAAGTACGTAAAAATATTTGAAATATTTCGCCGTGTAGTCGCTGATGGCACTGTTTCAACTGAATGCAGACACAAAGTAGAGGACTTACAATTAGTGAAAGATTTATCTACAGCATAACATAAACATTTTATGAAATTCTGTCTGCATTCAGATGAAAGAGTGCCGTCAAAGACTACACGGCAAAATATTCAAAGCTCTTTTTACGTACTTATATGTTATATTTTAGTTTTTCCTACAATTTATTCAGTTAAAGTTTTGTTTTGTATAGTCTACATTTTGTGTGCGTTATATACATTTATCCTGTGTTTATTAAGTTCATTAGTTAAGTTCATATTTAAGTACTGTTTTTATTTTACTTTTATATTAAATTTCATTTTACTTGTACTTAGTAAGTACGCTTAAACATTTGTCACATGAACTAGATATTTTTCGCTATTGTTATTCAGATGTTACTTATTTAACGAGAATATGTATACGTATAGGTATTAAAATGTCAGCAAATTGTTCGGTGCAAGCTGCGGGTCCATCTGGAATTAAATCATAAAATTTATACAAAAAAAAGCTGTCAAGATGCAATTCCTAAATGAAACAATAGATTTACTTCTTCCTCCTGAGCTCACCATGTCACAATTTGTGTAAACGAAGAATTTCTGTAAAATTCAAACATTTAAAAATGCAGTTTTTTTTTAAATGGCTGTATCTTTGTTAAAAAAACATCTTTTTTTACGAGGTTCGGCTTATCGTAAAGACAAAGGATCATACTTTCCGATAGTATACATAAAAATTACAACAAATATTGTTTGCACTCTGTAGCACTTGACAAACATCAAGAACCTTTTACAGTTTGGCACATTCCCCTTTAAGGGCGGATTTTACCCCCGGGATACCGATTTCGATAAAATTGATTTAATGAGTCGAAAAGTAGAAGGTTTAAACATTAAAATGTTTTTTGTTTCATCAACTTTGGATGAATTTTACCAAAGTTATGGGAGTTTGAAGATTTTGAAATAGCCATGTCCGGGTTTTGGGGCCAAATACCCTACTGTGCACCGTCCAGCCAGATCCAGTGGACGAGGAATTTTTTAATAGCTCGCGTGCCACGCGACGATTAGATCGCCGAACGAATTGTTGCTGGTCGATGAGCGAACGCGTGTTACTCCTATCCGGCGTACGATTTTTAACTATCCCGTTGCGTTTCCACGTAGCTGCAGTTTACGTAACGAGGCCCCACGACCGGAACAATTTCTAGCGGTGTAATGATATGGAATTACTGACGATTACTAATAAGAAGTACATTCGTTTCGTTCCTGCTTTGTGCCGCGATGCACCCTATTATTTTCCACGTTTTCGTTGCAAGCAGAGATCGCTGGAAACTTTCTCCAGGGATCCCGGCTTCGCTTCGGCAAGTGGAATCCTTTGGAGCTGGAATCGCCGTCCCACCCTCGGCACACACACCAGAGACTCTTAATTCCCGGTGCATGATGCGCGATCATTGTTTCCGATTAGCATGGAAAACGCATCCGGAGAATCGTAACCGGAGAAACCAGCAGTCTCCACTCGAACGTCATCGATCAGAAACAGAATTCCCGCTAATTTGCAATGTCGTTAACGCGGGTAGAAGCCGCGTCTACGGCAATTATAACGGGACACCACGCACGGTATGATTAATCCTTTGATCTGAACGCGTGTGTAGTGTTAATTGGATTACAGGCTATCGATCCAGCTAATTCGATCCTGCATCCAAGGACTGGGCCGAGCAGAGACGGACCGCGCCTCCTCGGGTCGCATCCTCCTTCGGCGGCGTTCCACTTCGGTATCCGCATCGGTATCGAACCAATTTTACGCTCCGATCTGCTCGGTTAATTGCGCAGAATTCGTTCGTAGGAGCCCCGGGGCAGAGACTAGGAAGAAATTATGCGGAGTCGCTGCGTTTCGCGATTGGCAGTGGGCTGGAGAATAGAGAGGGCCCATAATCGCCTAGAATCGCCGCGCAGATTAGTTTTTCTATTACGCAGTGTCTTTTACGCATCGCGCGATCGTCGAGGGGTTCCGTTCCTCTATAGTCGCGCGTGCACACCACTGGCCCGCGCACGTACGAGCGTAGACACGCGCGCCTTGTCTCCCCCCCTCTCTCTCTCTCTCTCTCTCTTTCCCTCGCGCATATATCTGGCGCGTATCTGGTGTGCGCTCTCCGTCGATGCATTCGTATTCGTGTCTTGGGTTACGACAGAGAGTAGGCCCGTTATCGGGGCCTGCTGATTGCCTTTGAACAAAGAGGGCCTCGCCTCGCGCCGCTCGCCGGACGAGGACGCCGCTAAAACGAGAGGAAAAGAGTAACACGAGGAGATTGTTCGTGATGAGGTGGTTAGACTGGTTCACGCACGTGTGTGCGTGCTGGAAACACGGTCCCCGGTGTGCGTCTTAAACTGCTTGCCCTCTCTCGACCTAGCAAGGGGAGAGATCTCTCTTTCTCTCCCGAGATTCTCCCCGAGCCCTCTCTCTTCCTCTCGTCGACCCTTTCTTCCTCCTCCCCGCTCCCCGCTCGCCGGTTCTCTCGCTTCCACCATCGACGCCTCTCGTTCCCTCCCGACCGCCGCCTCTCCGCTACTCGCCCCGCTCTCCTTCTCCCTCGTTGCCGTTGGTGTCCGCGTGAACTTGTTCTTGGCCACTCCGGAGTCCCCCGTGTGCGTAAAGATCCAGCTCGGCGCGTCGAGGGGAGGAGGAGTGCACGCGGTGCCCCGCGACGATAAGCGGCCCAGCGCGGTGGGGGCAGGAAAAGGGTGAAAGTCTTTCGGAAAATCATGCCTTCGTTTTCTTCTGCTTGCCCGCTGCGCTATCCCCGATAGAACGGAGCGGAGAGGGAAAGCACAGGTGTACGCTCGGCTAAAGAGAGACTGCGCGTACGCCAGCTTGGGTAAAATTGAAATATAAAACGCGCGGATACTGTTAGATGTGGCGGGGGAAGGCGAATGAGTTATGGTTATGTAACTGGGCTATCATAACGGGTGTATCCACTTCTATCGTTTCGAAATCGATTACCAACGAATCCCGCGAGCAGCTTCGATCCACTGGCAATTTCACTTGAAGCTCGGACCCACGTGAATTTCCTCGCACCTAGAGCACGCTGCATCCTCGATCCGTCTTGGGAAGCCTCTCCCCATCGCCCTACGCCCTCGATCTCCATCTACAAAGATCATAGCGATCGTTAACGCGGCCTTTTGTTCCCCCTTGTACCTACAATCCGACGCGCGACCAGCTCCAGCCTGGAGAAAGAAGCGCGCGAGAGTGTGCGCGTAAAACTCTGTCGTTGTACCTTTCGAGGGTGTTAATGCGTACGGAGGCGGGTTTCTCGCCGTCTTCTCTCTCCTTTCGCCTCTCTCCACTCTCTCCCTCTCGCCTTCTCCTCCGCCCGTGCCCCCCCCCCCTCGGCCTCCTTCCATCCTTCCTGGTCTTTCCTTCGTCTCGCTCGCGCGAGCATTCGTTTGTTTTGGTTCACCGAGTGTCGAGCGTGTCGAGCGAGCGTCGTACGTACGCTAAGTGAAGGCGAAGCGCGACAAACGACGCGAAGGCGCCTGCGCGGACGCGAACGCGGGCATGCTCCTCGCGGACAATGTTAACAGCCGTTAGCGGGACAGCCACCGCTGTTGATACGCCCGTGATATCGAGAGGCTCGCCTTTATTCAGGCACACGATGGCAGAGATTCAACTAGGACCAACAGGCGGTTATTACTTTCCAGGAAATTAGAAACACCTTTTTCGTAATTTGGTGCCTAGAAGAGCAGAATCCGGCTGCAAATGAGCAACAGCTTCCGGCCGAATGTCCTTTACCTGTCTCCAGCAAAGACTCCTGAATCCCCTGGCGAAGACCTGCCCGTCGAGCGACTATCGCGTCAGTAACGCGCTTCAGCACGTCCAATTGCTCGGCCGTGTTCGGACACACGAGTCAATAGAGCATCCCCCCCCGAGTCCCCGCCGTAAATCAGCAGGTTTTTCAAAGATCTGCACGTGAATTATATCAGCCGGTTCGTCTCGGCGCAGCCTCACATTTATTATCGACCCCTTATCGTACCGTATCCAAGTCTCGAATTTATTTGCCGCCGTTCCGCCGCATTATTTACGAGGCTGGCAAGTTGAATCCACTTGTTTCTTGTACGGTGCAACGGCAGCACCGGGGCCCCGAGCTCGTCTCTATCAGCCGGAGTCGCCAGGAGATCGCGTGTCGTGCACGACCCAGCCCGTGGCTTCCCTGAACTTGAACTCGTTCCCCGAGTGTTCAAGGTGGCACCGGCACCGTCTCGCTATACGAATTCGCTCTGTCTTTCCATCCTTGGCTCTCGTCCCTGTTTCCGCGACCTGTACAATAGCGGCCGGGCCGATGCCACCGTTCTTATAGTTGTTATGGTTGTCATGGATGAACAGTAGCGAACGAGGAGCGACGGCCGACAAGAAGGGCCCGAGAAAAAGGGGGACTGAAAGCCGACCTGCGGTAAATCGTTCGCCGGCCAGGCGTCGCGTCGCCTGGTGGCGCAGTTAGGAAATCCGTGCAAAACCGGATCGCATCCAAAGTTCTGATCCTTCGCTAGGTCGATGCCCATGGGGTTGCCCCGATGCATCGATACTCGCACCGTGGATAAGGAAGATGCATTTTCGAGGGTGACAGATAGCCGGGGTGATCGTGGAAATTTTTGCGCGGAAGCCGAAGGCACTCAAGATTTCCGCTTCCTCCTTCTGCCACGAAAACAATGCTCGCTACGTTGCGCAACGAGCGAGCGCCGGCGCGACGACGCAGATAAAAAATCGGTCGAAAAATACGAATCCAGAAAATCCTGTTTCCCCTCCCCGGGGGACGTGTTGATTTAACGGAACAAATCCAGCGTGCATCGGGGCGGACCTGTTCCATCGGGTGTGCAGAGCTTCTGCAGCGCGAAAGAAACGGCGCAGAAATCAGCGCGGACTGATCGGGTTCCTTGAACCGTGGACGTGCTCTATAGGTGGCTATCGCCGAGAGTGCTGTCGCTTCGCGCAATTCGGTTCCGTGAACCACGGGACCAGTTTAATCCGCGTGCAATCTCGCAGCGTGCTTCCTCGAATCGAAGAATGAGTTGTCGGTAGCGGGCCGACACCGCGTCTCGGCGCCAACGCGCCCGTGCACGCGAGAGGTGCGGTGTGCGCCGGTGTTTGCTGCCCCGTCCGCTTCTTTCACCAGCCTCGCCAACCTCGACAGATGTTCCACTTTTTTTCCCACCGCGATCGAGCTAATTGTCCGGGGATTAGTATCGGAACACCGATGACGCGGCTCTCGGGATTACGCTTTCCCCTGACGTTAGAATTTATTGTATTTTCTGCCTCCGGTACCTGTCCGTGACAGGTGTCAACCCTAAGCCTTGCACACCAGCGGTTTCCTCCTGCGCACGCGAGCACGCTGCGCTGCCGCGTCCTTGATCGAAAGCCGGTAAACGATCGTCATTCGATTTTCCCTCCTCCGAATAGCGGGAGTGTGCCCCTCGCTCGGCTATCGAACCGGAGGAAGAGGAAATTTGATAAACGGCGCAGTAAAGGGTGATTCCGGTCACGATACGTGCGCATAAAGATCGGCGAAAGGGGGCGGAAGAGGGAGGTGGACGGGGGAATCTTCTTCGGTTTCGCCCTGAGAGGAGGTGAGGCTAGGCGGTGGCCTAATAGCTCGTCTGGGCCCGAGCTGGCGCGGGACTGGCAACGTAATACCGATTTCTAAGACCGTAACTAAACGGCCAAAGTGCTGATTTATCCGGCCGATGCGATGCGCGCATCTTCCCCGCGAGCAGCGGCGAGACGACGACGCTCCGTGTACACGACGCCGATCGTTTCGAGTACATCGAACCCTCCTTTATACCGCTGTACCTGCGTAGATATACCTGAATCCCCAAAAGGATTCGGATCCATCGTGAGGAACAGGTGTCAAGAGGCAGCGAGGAAGGAAGGAGGGAAGGTCGGGAGGAGGGAACGGAGGGAAAGGGAGAAAGATATGGATCGGTCGGGACGCGGGGTAGGTCGGGGGGTAGAGAGTGGAACGAGCAAAAAGGAGGGCCCGGGGGTTGGGAGGAGAGAAAAAGGTGGCAGAGGGAGAAGAAAGGAAGAGAGAGAGAAAGAGAGAGAGAGAGAGAGTAGTCCCTGGCACCCAACTCCCCCTCGTCTTATATTCCTCGAGCGCATCGAGGGCCGTCGCGCGCAGCCTCCTCTCAAGGATAACGAGTAATCCTGGATAGTGGATCCGCCGATCCGAGGGAGACTACTCTCCTTCTCTGTTCCGTCTTACACGCTTCTTTCCTGCCGTCGCCAGGTTCGCTCGATTGTGTCCCGGTCGGGCCCTAGAACCCTTTCCAGGCACACCGTAATTACTTGGATTTTGATCCGTGGAGACGGAAGACGGCCGCAGGCGGAGGTGTGGGAGGACAGACCGGAGGAGGTCACTTTTTTCGGGTTTATTACTAGGAAACCGACGGACCACGAACGAACGGAGCAGAGTGGTCTCTCCTGGTTCGCCTCGCCTTGCCTCACCTCACCTCACCTCTCTCGCCGTTCCCTCCTCCTCCTTCACCACCTCCGAGCCCCCTAGCTTCTCTTGCTCTTTCTCTTTGCCCTTAGAACGTGACTCGACGAAAGACCGGGCTTTTGTTTTGACAAATCCTCCTGTACGTGTGCGTCGACTCGTCGACGGACCCTCTTTTCTGGCTTCTCTCGTCCCTGTGTTGGAGTTCGTGTGGATCCCTCACCTCGCCCCGTCCTCTTTCGTTGCCCGCGCTCGAGAGCCGTTTCTCTGTCCTCCGAGCGTGCGCGTTCGAGAGGAGTTTAGGAGGGAGGCAGGCGGGTGCTTTAACTTGCTCGTCGTTTTGTCAAAACCCCCACCAAGCTGGCCCGATGTAAACACGAGTGGCTGATAGCCGTGGGGCCCCGCGAGGGGCATCTTGGGGAACAGCGGGACAGCGGGGGGGGGGCACGGGCGGGAGGGCCCGTGGAAGAGGGACGACGTCCGCGGGAGAACGGCCGAGGAGAGAAAAGGGTAGAGAAGGAGCGGGCCGCGGGATGACAGAGAGGAGAGAGGTTCGGGGCCCGAGCAGCGCCGAGTCGAGGCGAACCAGGCCGAGCCGAGATACAAACGAAACGAGCAAAGGGAGAAAAAAAGTGAAACACGAGGGAGGCAAAGTGCAGCTGAGCTCCAGTGGCGTAGCCACTCGCAACCTCCAGCTCTGGAGGCCTTCGTGGTTCGCAGTGATTCCGAGCCGCGCAGAGCATAGGAAACTCCGTCCAGAATGATTTACACAGGAATCACTGCCGCAACGATTGCTGTAACCCATCAAATATCTGTAGCCCTCCAATTTTTAATCGAACCTGCCCCCATTCATCGTTACAGAGTCTACGCAACCGGTCAAATAAACAGAGCGGACCATTTGAAAGAAGCCTCCCGTTAAACCTGCGCGCTAACGAACGCCGAGCCTGTCCATTGTTGCGAAAAGTAGCTCGCAATTTCCCGGTGAAGGGGCGCGAAAAAAATGCACGTGTGCATCTCTGTATGCGCTGACCCTAGTGCTGCGGCGCGAACGAAGGGATGGCGTTTTTTTTTTTCAGGCTGAATAATACCCGGGCGGGTCTATTGTGCACCCGTGTGCAAGTCAGTCCCTGGCCCTGAATAGCCGGGGCCTTCTAGTCGGACGAACGGGGACGTATGTAGGTCCCAACGGTCCGTCCGTTGAACTGGGTCACACCGAAGTGGTTGATCATACTTTTTGCCCCCCTGTTCCCCCACGCTGGCGGGGTCTCATCTTCCATTGTTTCTTCTGCCTCCCGATCCTCCCTTTCTTCGCTTTTCGCCGATCGCGACCTTTCCTCCGACGTCGAACACGGGCACTCTTCCATTTTTTGCTGCCTCCTCTCGGTTAATCTCCTCGGCCCAAAGCGACAGACAGAAGGACAGAGGGTGGGACGGAGGGGTGGGGCGAGGGGATCACTGTCGTTATTATGAAAATGATACTGTACCTGTAGCCAAGGGGACAGACCGCAGACCATAGCAATTACGCGTAATGAAACGGCCGGGTCCACCGTCCGACGGGAGAGACGACGAAGGGCAATTGACGACGTTTACGTCTACGCAAAGGCCCAGCACTGGAACGCAGTAGTATACGGTGACACCCGTATATCGCGTGTAAGTAAGCCGTACGAATCCGCCCGGCCACCTTTTCAACGGCGAAGAAGATCATGCGAGATAGCGCACGGGGGATTGTACCCAATCGCGTGGCCGTTGCCTCGAGCTGTCTCGTAAGAACGAGCCTTGATATTCAATCTGCAAATATCAAAACCCCTCGGCTGTGAGTCCGAGATTCGGGACACTGTGAGTCGCTGGCAGGGTCTCGGTTGAAATTTTCTACGCGCGCTCCTCTTATCGAGGGAACTCGCTGAAGTCGTTCAAAGGTGTCTGCAATCGGTCAGACATCGTGCAAGATCAAACGAGAGGTATCGTGCGTTGGTTGTGGGCAGCTGAGTGGAATTAATTAACAGTTAGCTCCGTTAGAAACGGCTGCTACGCGAAAACCCGATCAGATAGGGGAAGCCAAAGTTCCGTTTATGTTTCGTAAAGCGCATCGTTCGTTCCATCGTAGCGCATTTTATTCACCAATGCTTACGACCAAGTCTATCATTTTGGGGAGAGTCGTGCAGTACCGACCAGCGTACAGTACCGACCAAAACTAGTTCTCGCTTCTTCTCGATCATTTTCACAAATATTATGATTTTATAGCATTTTTAACAATATTTTTATAATAAAAATGACGTTTTTTAAATGTAAAATTGTATATGAATTATTATCATGAGTTTTAAAAAGTGATAATAATTCCCACCATGAAAAAAGAAAGGAAGTACGTAGCCTGCTTCTGTTCCGTGTGCAAACAAGAGACTTCCTTAATCGTAGAGCTACCGGCACTAGTTGATGAAACACGTGTTTCTAACGAATTTTATACATTTTCATGTGTCGGATGAAAATACATTGTTGTGAGGGGATCTACTATGGCTAAAGAAAGAAAGGTACCCATTTTCGTACTGTAAGTTTTCTTTATAACCTCTCTTTTCTTGATCGACTGCTAGAGCAATTACTGATCGACAACTAGTTCCGACCGTAATTGAGTGATCGACATCTGGGGCATCGACATTTTTATTCTGAATTATAATTTCTACATTTATATATATATAGACTCTATTTTTTATTTTGCTATTATGTATATTAATGTTAAAATTAACTGCTAAAAGAAAAAAATTAATTTTGGTCCGTTTACATCTATTTTTTTATTAAAAACATTTCGACCTCCTACTAACTGATCGACAACTGGAGCAATTACCTTAGATATTAGCACTTTATTTGAATTAATAAATAAAAATCACAATTCTCTAATACCTATTTCGGGGCCACTGTTACTCCATTTACACATACTTTGATTTTCAGTGGGTTAAAAGTTATTTTTTAAAGCTGATATTTTGTTTCTCATGTAAGTAAATGATTTTGTTCTATTATGTATACTATCTCTAGACTATTAAGTTTAATAAACCGCCCTTGTTTTGCAATATTTTTTGTACATAATATACCATGATCTAAAATGTTTCCTCGTGTTTGTCGTACCGTACCGACCAACAGATTGTCAACCACTAGAGACCAAATTTGTCTCATCTGTAAGTTCAATCTGTTAGCAACTCATTTTAATTTATAAGGTGTTCATTTAGCTTTCCCCGCAGAAAAATAATGTAAATAAGGATAGGTATGGTTTTCAAACAAACAGGAAGCTAGGATTTAATGGAGAAGTTATCCAGTTTGTTATTTGCAAGCAGAATTGGGCATTAACTAAATAAACAATTATTTAGATATGGATCAAATAAAAGTTACTTTAACTTTAGATTATTCGACGAATAAAGTTAATTTTTTTATTCGATGAGAATTTATTCGACGAATAAAGTTAATTTTTTTATTCGATGAAAATTTATTCGACGAATAAAGTTAATTATTTTAATCGGTATTCGAAATTTTATTTTATTTATTTTTTATTTTATTTATATGACTTGTACGGGTAAAACCCATTTGGTAACAAAAGAAAAGGAATACATCGAACATCGTAGAGACACGTTTCGACTGAAAACACAGCAGAGTTAACAAACACGGCGATCGAAAAGAGTATATGGCTACCCAGACCTATTGTGGAAGACTACGGCTCTGTAGACGCTTTCCTTATAACTAGAAGAAGATCCGTTGAAAAAATCGACATCCTTGCAATACAAATTAGCCAAGTTACATGTCTTATATTAATGGGGTCAGTGTTGCCAAATCTGGAGGTATAAGCTAAAGATCTAAATAACAAAGATTGCCTGATGGCCCGTTCCGGAGCATTAAAATTGATTTGGCTGATAAGAGGGGGGCTACACACTAATCCATTAATGATCCTGAATAAAAAGGTTAAATCACTAACAAGCCTCCTACACTCCAGCGTTTGGATACCCAGCTTTCGCATAATATTTCAATAAAAATTTTGCCCATCTCTGTTTGCAAGGAATCATTTGACAAAGATTCGGTGCAGTATACCGAATGTGAAGGTTGAGCACACGTCGAATGCACAGATCAGGAGAATATTAATTATTCCATCTGCGATGTTTGTGTAAATAAAATTTGAAAAAATCTTGTATTGTACCAATTAAATGTCTTCTTATTAACATTGATAATCATTTAGATCTGAAAATGTACTAATTTAATAGTTGGTCGGTACTGGACGACAATTTTTCGTTTTCTAGAAATTACAACTTGTTTACTTTTGCGAATTATCAATTCTTATTATTAAATTTCACAAGAATAATTTCCCTCTCTTATTAAGTTCCATCTATACTACAAACACGTATTTGAATTTTTGATTTTTATCGACGCTACCCCAAGATATAACAAAAAACTAAAAACGGTACTGCACGACTCTCCCCTACGTTACTGTGCTTTTACACCAGCAGTTTTCGCCGACTCCTCCGAGTCCCTTTCGCAGGCGCGAGGCCTCTTCAGGGTTCCGTAAAAGCGCGTGACATTTTCGAGGAAGAAGGTTTCTCCTCATTAGAATCGCTCGCGTCCCTGGCCCACGATGCGCGGCCGTACATATGCATCCTCCGTATCTGAAATTCCTCTACACGTGTTCTACCCGCGGTCACACGATGTTTAGCCTTTTGTTTGACGTGAATCACCTTCTGTGAGACGAGAGTCGTCGTTGTCGTTACTCCCGATGCCGGGCGATCGGTGTGCGCCCGTGGCGAGAATACGTGGCGCGTGTATGTGCGCGGCTTGGGTGTGTGGATGTTCAACAGGTACAGGGGGGCCGCGGGGCGGTGTGCTTTCTATACGGAAACGCGCGTTACACGCGTACCGGCGGCTCCACGCATGATGAAGGGCTTCCAGCATTGTCTCCCTGCTCGACGTGAGTCACTGGCCGAACCATAAAATAGTCATAGAGGTGAGTTATGCCGTGACCCTCGAGCGGAATGACAAACTCGCTCGTACTCCTAGATACCCGTCCCGCGTCCGCGATTATCGCGGACCCATTGGCACAAGTGCCACCGCGATCTGCCACGGCTGAAAATCCATGAGGGCTCTCATTAGTCACGAGTTTTAGACGCCAGCTTTTACGCCGGCCGACCCCATTACCCGTTCGTACCCTGGCATTTTTCATCTCCTCGGTCGCCGTCCGCGTCACTTGTTTCGCTATTTACCGGATACTAATGTTGATTGATCGATCGCCCGACCATTGTCGCTTTCGTTAGCATCTATTGTCGGGCCCACGGGCGTAGGTACGTTCACCGATTACTGATAAGGTTCCCTGAATTGTCGAGCACTTTTTAAGATCGTTTCGCAAGTGCGCCGGATACCTGTCATGTAGTACCTTTAATCGCGAGGAATTCTCTGTTAATTGTGATATAGATGACGCGTCCTGGGAGCCTTTTCTACGGGCTAATGCCCTGTTCGTTACTTCTTTCCAGTCGAATGGCTGAATTGATTGCTAAGAATTTGGTGGAAATGTTATTGCTCTGTGCTCGAATGGAAAAGCGCGATATTGGAGGGGAATGGAAGATTGAAAGTTGCCAGGGGTTCGATGTGTTTTCGTGAATATGGTGTTGTATAACGCCGAGTGGCCTTTCTCGGTCCCTCGGCAAACGCTATTAGCCCGCAACGGTTCTATTGCTCCGATCCATTCAATCGCCCTTGTTCTAAACGCCTGTCCGCTGCCTCCGAGATAACGATCCACGATAGAGCACCGAGCCAGCTCGATACCGATCAACAGGCCCGCGAAAGAGTACTTACTAGCTACTGTGTGGAATCGAACGTCAGTCAGTTGGTGGATACGCCGACAGAGATTGAAAGCGACGGCGAGATAAGTAGAGGTAAGACGGTTAATCGCGAGTAAAGCGTTGGCAACCGGCTAACGATCCCCCGGATGAGTCGATCCGGGGAGATTTACATCGCCCCGGAAATCCACGATAACGTCCATTCGAGTAACACTTTTCGGGCGTGCACCGAAACTCCTCCCTCGCTTTTCTCGCGTCTCGTCGATCCAGGTGACGAGTGTTAAGGGATCTCCCTACTTGAGGGACGAGAAATTTTTTAAAACAAAACCATTAAATATATTTACTTCTAGCTTTGTGGCGTCATTTGTCAATCTTTAGAGAATATGAAAAAAAAAATTGTATACAAAAATAGTGCTTACATCCGGAGTTATAGTGCTTCAAATAAAGCGCCATACAAAAATCATATGTGCATTTTTAGTATAAAATCAGCCGTTGTAGTTGTCTGAAATAGAAAATTTAAAAATTTGTGTAATCTGTATGTGTGTGGCTATCGCCTGAACTAAATTAAATGAGAAATACCAAAAATTAAAAAACAAATGACAGTGTCTAAAACAGATATCGATTTCTGCAAAAACCGACTTAGTTTTACGCTGTTTTCGCTGGTTTTTTAAGTCGCAAAAGTCTAATTTTGCAAAAACCGTCTTAGTTTTACTACCAGTGAGAATGGTACATCTACTGAAGGTATATGCCAAGTTTGAAGTAAATCGGGTGATTCGTTTTTGAGATATCATGATAAATAATTCGAAAAACATCGTTTTGGGAAAAACGCGTTTAAAATTTTTTAATTAATAACATTATTAAATAATTCATTTTCCACTGAGTACTCATTCGGGGCAAAGTGACCGGGGTAAACTGAGCTGCAAAGATGCGCGAGTGATAATATAAGTACGTATTTTATTAATAATTATGTATGTATTTGTTTTAGTAATAATAGGTCAGACTGTTCATGTAAACAATGTTCATTTAAAAACTCATTTTCAGAAGAAAGTTACAAAGTACAAATTATTAACGTTAAACTTGTATTAATGAAATATATTTTTAGAAAAATAGTTTAAATAGTTCAAAAGTTCTAATAAAGTTAATTTTATAATTATATCCTTCATTAAAACTCAGATTTTATTTCAGCTCACTTTACCCCGTATATGTGGTAAAGTTGTCGTTTTGGCATTTTCTTTTCAAGTTGAATTTTAATATACTTTAAGTTTATTTTAAGTATTGCTATTCGTCATTTATCAATAGTAATGTTCAAATTATAATATAAATATATTTCCACACATTTTTATTAAAAGGGAAAGTTTGCCCCAGTCTCCCCTAAGGAGACCTCTTAATTGACAATTTAATTTCTCCCCTGCACCGACACGCTTGGAAGAGCAAAATGTTGTGCCCTCCGAGTACAATTTGTAGTGTAGAAGATGTAAATTGTCCTTAAGAATTTTGAATTAGTTGCACACGGATTAATTTCATCGATCCAGGATCCCCGAAATATTTGTCCAAGAAACGCTCTCAAGCTCATTTCGTAGACCCCGTCGAACTCCCAGGTCCGTCCCTCCCTTAAATCAATCACGAATCCGGTATCCCTTCGTTAATTCCAAGCGCGCCCTTCGCTCTAAACCGACTGTCCAGAACGCAGCTCACGCCCGATGATTTCACTGTCCGACGCTGGTTCGAACGCTGGCCTGAATCGCAGGAAGCGATCCGTCATCCCGAAGAAAGCCCTTCTAGGTGTTGGTCGGGGCAGCCGTGGCGCGCAGCCTTTCCCAGCTACCATAGAAAACGAAATCGGTATGGCCATTTCTTCGGACGCGTCCGACGCAGCCGCCGACGGCGACCCAGATCTCGAGTGGCCGATAATTACGAGGACTTGTCAGCGTGCAGCCGGGGCGAACGTAAACGCGCGACGTTGGAGGCTCGGCCCTCGAGTGGCCTGGATAGACGCGGGGCCCGTCGTGGTTACGGCCGAGGGACGGACGGGGCAGGGGACTGATATATTCACTGGGAGACGTTCCATCTAGAAACGGGAACGCGGGCGTCATCCACCAGTGTGTCCGTGCATGCGTGCCTAGGATTAGCCTGGTCGTCCTAAGTAAGCACTCCGCCTTCGGCTTTGAACCGAACAAAACGACGCCGTGTTTTAAAACACAGACCAAAACGGGGCCCGTAGGTGGCCGAGGGTGGAGGGGCGGGGGGGGGGGGGGCGAGGGAACGAGAATCAGAGTGGCGGCTACCGTTCGACGTTCGACGTTAATCCATTTTTCCAATTTCTCTGCTGCTCCTTCCGTTCCCCCGTTAATTTTCCAGGGTGGTAACGACAGAGACGCGCTCGCTCGCTTTACGAGCTTGCAGCTGGGGCTGAGAAAGCTTTGTGCGATTCAGGCGTTTGACGGTGTCGGGCTGGCTAGCTTTAACAACCTTTTCCCCCCGCGCGTTTCTTTGCTGTCACGCTGTAACCAGGCATCGGTAAACGTTCAGCCCCCACAGTCGGCTATTTTTTCCTCCTCCGCGGAACGCGAGAACCACTCACAAAGTACGCTCGACCCCTCGCCCTCTCGCCGCCCTGCCCTGCAGACCCTCCAATTAGTGATATAATTAATAAATATTTCCTCTTCCGGCTGAGGGACCCCCGGATCTCGAGAAAGTCTTGCCTCGCGCTTGCAAACAGTCCACCTTTTTCTCCTCTTTTCCTCTCTTCTCCCTTCGTTTTTCACTTCTTCTTTTTTCTTCCAACGGGCCAACTTCTGTCGGCTGGCCTGGGGTCTCCCTTCCTCCTCCGCGGAGCTTTTTCATCTGACAGCTCGGCGAGACGGTCTAAAGTTACGGCGGAGGGAGAGAGGGACAGTGTTCTGGTGTGATTCACGTTATTTGCAGAGGGCACGGAGCCTCTCCAGCCTCTCCTCCCTTCCTGGTGTCGCCCCTTTTCCCTTCCACGTTCCCTTTTCCGCGCGATCGGCCGCTCTCCGTCTGACCAACCGGGGGGACTGGTGACATAATTACGCACCGCCCGGAGGCTACTCCACCTGAGTCACTCGTCTTCACTTTCTTTTGTTCTGGTTGCCACACCGATGCCACTCGACGGGCTAGCCTGCCGATCGCGTTGGTTTTAAATATCACCGGTATCGCGGCCCCCGTTTCGCCACGGCTAACATCACGCGTGTTACGTAACTTAAAACGCAGTTCCGGGGGGAGGGGGGGGGGGCGTTTAATCTGCCCCAGAAAACGACCGTCGCGGGCAGGGTCGGTAATCGCTGCGAAAGTTGCAAGTGCAAGCAACAGAGCGCGACTATGCATGTATGTATCTCGTGTCGTTGAGAAATTCAGCCAAAGTATTCGCACTGCTAGGTGCCATTTCCTCGTGGTAGTTCTTAATGACTAAGATCAGACAGACTCACTCCATTGGCAAAAGGAAACGCCCGAAATACGAGCTTCTGCTATTTGCTTGCCGAGCAGCTCGCGCCCACATCTTACCCAGGCTTGGTCAAGTTTCGATCGTAGCCCGAGCATAATGATCGGGCCCCACGACGCCCGCTAAAAAGGAGTAGAGACGAGGCCTCCGCCCAGGACACCTTCAGTCGCGCCAAAAGCCCTTAACAAAGCCGTGTTTTTTTGTCCACCCTGCGCGCGGACCCCGCGAGCTTCTTATTTTCATAGAACGGCAATGGTGTAGCGTAACACCGAGATCTCCATATCAATGGCTCCCCTACTAGGCTCGCAGGTGTACCACCCCATTCCCTACAAAAGAACAAACCTTTTGGACAAGTGTGTTACGGTGGCCGCCCCGTAGAAACGGTTACACCATGATTTTGTTCTCCTCCGTCCCCGCCGTCCCCTCCGTTGCCCGCCCCCCCCCCCCCTTTTTAGTTGCGTTCGGAGGAGCGGAGACGGAGAGCGAGCCT
Source organism: Andrena bucephala (assembly GCA_947577245.1). NCBI lineage: Eukaryota > Metazoa > Arthropoda > Insecta > Hymenoptera > Andrenidae > Andrena > Andrena bucephala. The sequence continues at coordinate 14,547,710 of OX387719.1, read as the reverse complement.
TTGCATTATCGAGGGGACAGAGATCGAGGGGGAGCCGCGCGCAGACTGTATGGGAATCTCACAGGTGCATGGTTTTCTAAGAGGGAAGAGGAGCTGGCCCCCGGGCAAACGTTCGTTCCATTCGTTCCATTCGCTCGCTCCTCGGCTGGATCCCCGTGTTACGGGGGTGCTCCTGGAAGGTGGAGGCCCCTCTAGTAATAGTGATATTAAAACACAATATCCTATGGGACGAGAAAGTTGGGAGCCGGTTCAGGGGGCTGTTCGAAGGTGATGACACTGCTCGAATGCACGTGCATGGGAATTCGATATCCACGAGGAGAGAGGCACGCATGCATGAGAAACTCTCCCCGAGGAGAGAGGAGGATGGCTGGGTCAAGAGTACCACCATAAAGTCCCACGGGTTAAGGATCGAAGCCTCGCAGAGGCCTTCGAAAATTCAATCGGCCCTGTAATCCCTCAGCGTCATCCATCGATACGCCCGCGTGTCGAGAGGTTACCTACACCCCGCCCATAGTGCCCGTAGCTTCTGTCCAGGGGAATGGGACCATTATGGTACGCCGTAGAAGAGAGGTTTCGTCGATGCTCGAGATAAATTCGTCCCCTGGATCTCGCGTAGACCGCGACGGTCGTTTCGGTGCAACTGGAAAATGAATTGGTAAACGAAATTTGAATCGGATGTGGCGTGCGCTCGCTGATAACGATTCGTAGATAAACATTGGGTTGGACGAAGGCAAGTTGTAACGGGGGCCGTTGAACCCGTGGCAAGGTCCACTGGGGCGGTTTGGGTCGAAAGTGTCACCATAAAATCGTGTTCCTGGAAGGTTACTCAGCTGTGGGATTCGTTATCAGCGCTCCTCGGAGATATTTCTGTACCTGTGGGTCACCGAGGTCGGGAACCTCGATCGTCCATTTCGAGCTAACAAAGGATCAAGTGGTACATCCCTGCATTGATAATTTATACCGTCAGGGGCCGAACGTCCCTTCCCTCCGCCCTCCTTTGTGCATCTACTTTTACTCCTCTTCGCCGTTAACCATTTCGAGAGCTGAGAATCCTGCGCATACCAGAATCCCCGCCCGAATGCGATTTACATACGCGCAGTATTTAGAAAATTCCTAAAAGCCCCACGGCGAAAGGTTGGGAAGCGTTTGAATAATATTCAATGCGATCGAGATCCGCGGCAGAGTATTATTGACAGTGAAGTGTCAGCGCGATGCTGAATGGCTGCTGCTCGCCAAATGCACAGATCGGAGGGGACGATAAATGGGAATCGTCATGGAGGCCGTTGAACCTTTTCCCTCTAAACTCGCAGGTATACACGTCGGTGTATATACCCCGATCGATCCCCGTATATCTTCCCCGATATGATCCCGATCGTGCAGCGATCTTAGGGGTCCTCTGACCTTGACCACTTAGTTCTGGTAGCGAATCTCGTATGTATACCGGGGCGACGATCGTAAAGGAGCGAGACGGGAGTCTAACCTTGAGGAGTCCTGGCAGTCTCTCTCTCTCTCTCTCTCTCTCTCTCTCTTTCTCTCTCCGTCTCTCCCTCGAGTCCCGATTGAGTTTGCACGCCTGCTCTTTTCAGGCCTTCCACTGGGCCGGGTCAAATTAAAAGGGAGAAAAAAGGAGGGGGCCAGCGAGGGCGAGACGCGGAGGGCAGGGGGGAGGAAGAGCGATCTTCGAGGCCCCGACGATACCGGGGCCCCGTCCCTGCGAAGCGCGATAGCTACGTTTTCCGTTGTAAATTTCCCCAAAGCGCGAGTGGGACGTAAATCGATCAGACACTGCCTTTGGCTCGCTGTGGATGAGGTTTTGTTCGTTTTTGGGCCCTGCTCCTGTACAAGAGGGAATCGAGGGGCCTGATGAGTCACGGACGGTGCCCCGCGGCGAGGGGCCCAGTGGCTCTCAACGTTTTCTGCCTCCTCTTCCCAGATTTCTCGCGTACCTCCTCTTGTCCCGCTTCTGCTTAGTCGATGTTGATTGATGGACCCCTTCGGGCCAAGAGGATTCTACGATTTTTCTGGCAGATTTATCACGCTACACAATTAAAGATCCATGGCCTTTGTGCTCTGATTTTTCTCCGATTTCGCTTCGAGAGCCTTGCCTCGTGAAGATTGTGATCACGCTAGTGTGCATGGGATATTCTGCACGTATCTTGCGCGGTGGTACCCCATACTGATGTCCATCAAATCTGTGAGAGACGTATTAAGGAAGGGAACAGAGGGATTTACAAACCTAACGACTGCGAGTCGTGTGACAGCGTCAGCCCGAGCCGTGAAAGGCACAGCTGAAAGGGCAAGGGCTGAGAACCGCCCGACGATAGCCAGGGGTTTGGGTACGTTAGGAACACGTGCAGTCTCGAACGGTCCAGGTCCCCCCGTAAACGTGTTCGTGTTCAGATGGTACCGTTCGGCTGTGTGAGTTGAGATATAGGAGCCTCCTCTCCCCCCCCCCCCCCTCCTGCTGCCGGGGCCCTTCCTCCTTCCTTCTTCCTCCCACCTCTCTCTCACCCCCGGTGCCCTAAGTTATATTCGAAAGGGGAGATTTGTATTTGTGCATTCGACGTATTGTTTGTGTAGGTTGCCTCCCCTGGCAGGTTAGCCACCTGTTGACTAACCTGAACCTTAGGTTCCTGCCCACACGAACCCCGGCGACGTGGTGTTTTTAAACTACCCCCTCCCGACACGCTTCTTAATCTTTATTTTGCCCCCGGGGGTTAGAGACCTCTGGCCCCCGTCGCGCTGCGCCATCTCCTGCGCTCCAAATCGATGCCCACCGCCAGCCACGATTCCGTGTTTCAACAAAAAATCCGATCCGATCGAAAAGGGAGTACGGTCGACCGAGTTTCACCACTTCTGCAAACCCTTTCACCCAACCACGCTAGCCCCTCGGCCTCAAATGCGGGCTCTCCGAATCGTCTTCTCCGCTGCAAGGTCCATCGCAGACGCTATCAGCGGCCCTCGCGTCGCAACGCGGAAGATCGACCATGATTTCGAGGTCACCGAATACATTATCAAACGACGGAGCGCGTAACATTTTTCATCGGCCTCCCTGCACATTTTCCCTCCGCCACCGGCCAGCCGTCGCGATTTATCGCGCTTCTATTCTTACAAACGACACCATCCGCGGCTAAGCAGTAGGTATCTGGAGGCGGGAGGAATGCAAATGGACGGGAACAGCGCGGATCGGCCAGTGAATCCAACGTGATTCGATTTAGACGTATCGCAAGGAAAGGAAAAAGACGGCTCAGCTGTGGCGAGCTTTTATCCGCCAGATCCTGGCTCGATAGTAGATGAATATTATCGCCGTGGATGATTATCGCGTGTAGTTTGAAGCTGGAATTTATACGCGAAGGTGTGACCGGTAAACACGGACTTTCCTATAAATCTAGCTGGTAAACCTTCGCCGCTGCTGCTGGCTTTCCTCCTCGGGCGATCCTGCCCGTTATCGTGCGCTGATCCCTACGTTCGTCCGCTTATCATACGTGTTCCAGTAGCTCTAAGTGGAAAATACCTGTAACACCGCCTGGACACCGAGGTTTACCACTTCACGGCGGTAACTGGGTCTTACAGGAACAACTACACAACCGGGCCCCCCGTTCGTCGCATTTGTCAGGGCGGCAGAGGTGCTAAATATCTAAGTGAGCGGACCGCGATCCACATCCTCGATCGATCCAATCACCAGATCGTCGCGTCGGGCATTCGACGGGAATGTGACAAAACGCGACGGTGGATATGTCGTTAGAGTGATTGGAGCTCTCGGAAGAACAGTTACGCTGGCTGGTGGATCGCTCGTGTTCGGGAGGCAGCCAGCCGTTCGTAAGAAGCGATGAACGCAAATGGACGGTGGCCAGAGTGGAAGGAATCGAACGTGGCTAGGCGAGGAGACTGCGGATCGCTGGAAAGGAGGAAAAAGAGTGGTAGTTGATTGCAGCGTATATAAGGGAAGCCGGGGTTTGTTCGATGCGACCTTAGTCCGCGACTACGGGGCTGGATACAATCTCGGCAACGAAGATATTCACGTCGGAATGAGATTTCCATCCGGAATTGCCGCTGGCCCGGTTCCAGCTGAACCTTCGGCGGGTCCGACTGCGCGACGTCGTCGACGACGGCGTTTCTAACAATCCTGCAAATCGATTCAAACGTATTCAAAGCTATTCCCTCCGATATATACGCGGATACTGTCACCGTACGATAATAGCTCCTCGCGTGCGGGACTACAATGGATCTCGTTGTCACTGTTTCGCATTAAGTCGAGGATTCGACGATCCCGACGGTCGCAGGGGGAGCCTGCGGATCTTACGAGGTTATGAGCGGATAGCTGGTCTAGCAAATGAATAATTAACGCCGGTTTTGCCGCGGAATAGATACCGATCCGAGATACTCGCTGGCTAGGAGGGGGTGGTAGCTGTAACTGAGTGAAATTGGAAAGCTCTGGCTAGCTAAGAAGCTGGGTATAATAGTTCCACTCGTTTCATTGATCGGAATAGGCAGCTTTGTTACGCAGAGATGGATATACAGTGGCGGACGAAAGAAAGTTTACGACTTTTAAAATCGCATAATTTTTTTAAAATTGGTCCAAACGACTTGAGTTTTTTTGAGAAGCTACTAGGATTAGTTTGCCAAGTGCCGTGTCTCGTCGTTTCGAAGAAAAAAATTCACTTAGTCGGAATAGCAAACAAAAATAGTAAATGTAATTTTTCAAATTTTTTTTTGTGAGCCTGTAATGAAAATTCAAAAAACCCGTTTGTAGATCGAAGTAAGTTGTATACATGCTGAAAATTTCATAAAAATCGGTAAACGTTGCTCTGAGCTATAAACGCTTAAAGGTCGCAGAATAAGTTCGAAAATCGCGAAATTCCCGGAAATCAGCGATTCTCGAACCTTATTCTGTGACCTTTAAGCGTTTATAGCTCAGAGCAACGTTAACCGATTTTGATGAAATTTTAGGCATGCATACAACTTACTTCAATCTACAAACGGATTTTTGGAATTTTCATTACAGGCTCACAAAAAAAAGTTTAAAAAATGACACTTACTATTTTTGTTTGCTGTTCCAACCAAGTGCATTTTTTTCAAAACGACGAAACACGACACTTAGCAAACTAATCCTTGTAGCTTCTCAAAAAAAAAACTCAACTCGTTTGGATTAATTTTATAAAAGTTATGCGATTTTAAATGTTGTAAACTTTCTTTCGTCCGCCACTGTAAGTAACGGACATCCTCGAAGTATACAGCAGCGATTTCAACGAACACTAACTGCTTCTAATCGCAACAGCTTCGAGGCACATTAGAGATTTCGACCATGGAAACAGTAAACGCAGGGGCAGCGTCATGCTCGCCTAATTTCCTTTTCGTTATTCACCGGCCACGCGGGTGAAGGTATATATGTACCTACCCGGTCTGCATGTGTTGCCAGCTTTACGGCTAATTAGCGGGGCTCGATCGACTTGGAGCGATCGTTCTGTACCATGGCAATAATTAAGTCGGCCAAGCATCGCCGCGGTGTCGATTACCTTTGCCGATAATTGCGGCTTAATATCGCCGCTTAATGCCCGTGCGGCGAGGCGAGCGCGTCGGAAGTAAAAGCCGCGGGGAACGTTGTCACCGAGAATTAATGTATTTCGCGGCCGCTAATTGCATTATTCACCGCGGCCGCCTCTCCTGCCCCCTCTGATCTCTAAGGATCGGTTGTATCGTGTCGGGTAACAGATATCGCTGGATTACATCGTTCCTTCCATTCCAACCACTCCTTGGGTAGGTACCCTGAGTTATTTTCTGGAATCGTTTCCGAGGCTTTCACTAGCCAATGACACGAGTCCAGTTCGTTCCAGTTCTTTCTTTCGACGAGCTGCCTCGAGGTTGCCCAAAGTCATCATCCATCATAGAAAGGATTAGAGACCCGACCAGAGGGTGAAGCGCTAAGCAAATCTGTCGTACAGCTGCCCAAAGGTCCCGGTCCCTCGGCGGCCCTTCGGTATCTCGTGACGAAAGTGAGTAACCGGGTGATCCCGATTTCTGCATAGCGAATTCGGGCGAGCATCGGTACTTAAATGACGACCCAGTCGTAATCCGAATGTAACAGGATCCCGGGGCACGTACACGAGTCCATAGGTCATGCAGGTGACGTTTGATAGACGCGCACACGAATCGGTAGCGTACAGGCCTGTCAAGGGCCTGGCTTCCTCGAGACGTACGGTGGGCTCGCTGAAAGGGTTATCCTTAATTGTAGCACCATTATCGACAAGCCACGGCCGCGTGACAGATCGTAATCACGAGATACGGGGACAGGTGATCGCGCACCACCGCGTCCGCCCGAGGATTCATGATATCCAGGTATTGGCGACAGGCGGAGCAGCGGTGGAAAACGATCGGCAACGAAGCGCGTCGCGGTCTGTTAATCCGCGACAATTATCGTTGAGTCAGCGTTTTAGGAAAAATCGGCCAGTCGACACGCAGTGTCCCAACGCGCTTGTTCTTGCGCGCCTTCGAATCGCCGCGACGCAATCGCCGCTACGCTTTTTCTCCTCCTCCCTATGACGGTAATGTTGCCTGTCGTCGTCGTCGTTTTGCGTCCGGTGCGTGAGGAACGATTTCCATCGTTGTCCCGGCGTCCCCCGACGATTTTAACCTCTCATTGTCGACCGGTCAAGCCGCGATCCGGTTTGACGTAGTGTCTCGTGGCTGGATTTTGACAGGGACACCTGGGAGATAAAACGTTTTTGCCACGAACGAGCGGGCAACGTGGCCGGGGCATAGGTATCGTTGCGGGAAATTGCGAGTCGCGTTGCCACAGAGCATTGTGATATTGCGACAGACAAAGAAACACGTCGATCGAGATTTCGCTCGGTGACCGTAATCCTTATCCCGGCTATCTCGTAACAGCGCCGATTGACTTCAAACATTGAGTTTTTACTGTAGCTTCTTTATTCTCTTTAAACATCTTCGTAGCTTGATATTGACTCCCGACTACCGACAGATTGACTCTTTTCCGGCCTTTAAAGATGCAGCCCGGCTTCACATCCTCCAGCACTTCTAGTGTAGTCTACTTTGTTATGTCTTCCCCTTCTGCTATAGCCCATGTTGTGCCGTTCCTGCGTATTCGCCGTGTTTTGTTCTTTGGGTCTAATTTCTTCTTTCATATTTAATTGTCTAATTAGTTTTAGGTATGTTTAGTATTAGTATAGGGGAGAGGTGCTATAAAAGTGACACATTTGTTTAGCGTCTATTTCTGACAATGTCATTATAGGAATTTAAAAAGCAAGTACATCAATAGACACGTGGTTATTTCCCTTCAATAAAAGTATATTACGGATTCATAAATTATAATAGAAAATAACAAAATCTTCGATGTTCAAATAAATGGGAAATGTCCCTTTTATGACTAGGTGGTTTTAAATGGGACATTATAACCCATACAGCACACTACGTTGCAGAAAGGTTGCATTAAGGTTGCAGTTACGTTGCGGTGCTGTAACATTGCAGGTAATATTTCTGAGATGTTGCAGAAATCTTCCTATGTCCGCCCCTGTGCAACATTGCATGAAATATTTTTGCAGTGTTTCCGAGATGTTGTAGGCAATTCTCCCGCAACGTGTCGGAGATTTTACAGCAACTTTCTCCCAACGTTTCGGAAATTTTGCAGCAACTTTCTCGCAACGTTTCCGAGATTTTATAGCAATTGTCCCGCAACGTTTCGGAGATTTTACAGCAACTTTTTCGCAACGTTTCGGAGATTTTATATGAGGCCCACCTTATATCGCACGGAATACGTCAACGCGTATTTTTGAGATCTTATACTTTCAGTTATAAACGGGACAAGTTTCATAGTTTACATAAAGCATACAATCAATTCAGCTTATATCGTCTGCTACTTATTGCACTAAATTATCATAAATTATATTATGTTACACAAAGCGTAACCTAATATACACAGTATATTGGGTATACTACGATATTATACCAAATCTATATACTAAATCGATATTATAACAGATTTTGAGCCCTGGTTACTGCGGGACCTTGGTTGTAAAATCTCCAAAAAGTTGCGTGAACATTGCTGTAACATCTCCGAAAAGTTGCGTGAATATTGCTGTAAAATCTCCGAAACGTTGCGAGAAAGTTGCTGTAAAATCTTCGAAACGTGGCGGGACAATTGCTATAAAATCTCAGCAACGTTGCGAGAAAGTAGCTGTAAAATCTCCGAAACGTTGCGTGACCATTGCCGAAACGTTGCAGGAGTAATATTGCACCGCAACACTGGTGAAATGTTGCAGGAATCTTCCTATGTCCGCCCCTGTGCAACATTGCACCGCAACGTAACTGCAACCGTTCTGCAACCTTTCTGCAACGGAGTGTGCTGTATGGGATGTCATGAAAGGGATACGTTAATAAAAATAAACTTATTAAGTATGATAATTATAATTGTAAATCCTAATGATACAAAACAATGGAATCTATGAAAAAATTAACTCTTTGTACTATAAATCATCAATATTTTTGACTATCTTCATAGAGTGTGACATTAATCATAGCTTTAGCAGCTTCTTTAGTTATAAAGTAATATTTTTTATAAAATTTATGTCTTGCAAACTAAGTTCAAAATAGGAATACCCACGAGTGGTAAATATAAGTACACATACAAAAAAATTATAAAACACTTAAATAATAAAATAGTTTAGAATTAAATTCTACTTCAGCAAAAATGAGATCAATTGTACTAAAACAGGTATTTTCATATTGCAGATTAAAGATTTTATTATTAATTTTTGACGATAAAGTTTGTCGCTTTGAATAGTCACGTTATTAATTCTTAAATTTGAAACAATACGCCATCAACTAATAATTGATCATTTAAAACAATGCCACCAATGTATCAGATGATACACTAATAACTTTACAGGAAAGTAAAATATAATGTCCAGCAGTACATGTGTATGAAAAGGACAGTCATGAAACGGTCGTCCCATTTAAGAATTGTTATGCTGTCCCTTTTAAGACTATAAGTGAGTTTAGTATAAAATAACCTCAAAACAAACAAAACAATCAATTAAGCTTACCTGTTAAGTATTTTCGTTTCAGTTGAATACAGGCTATTTTAATGATATAACACTTTAACACTTTGTATATTTCTTGATCTCAGAAAACGACGCAGAAAATCAACGATAATTTTACTTTTACTGACGAAAAACATCAACCGCGGATTATTACTCTGATGCAAGTGAGACCGCAGTGAAGTTTATGTCAAATGACTAGGCACTAGTGTTACCATGAACAGGAAAATAACTTGCACGTGTAATGCGTTTAGAATTTTGGCAATTCTATTCGTCCCATTTAAGACCTGTCCTTTTTATAGCACCTCTCCGCTACGTAGTATTAAGTAATGTATAGTTTATATTGTGGTTAGGCTTATTAATAGTTCATACTGCGGCCTCGCCTTATTTGCTTCTACTTTCTCCTTATGTACCACATTTTTTTTGTTTGTTTTGTCTCGTTTAAAGAGTAATGAAGTTGAAATAATAATATGCATGAGTATACAGAAGCGTAGAGAAGAATATAAATCGATTCCTTGATCCTCCCAGCGACCCATCCTTATCAATGGTATTTTTAAACAGTCACTTGACTCATGGTGCATCCTCTTCCACTTATCAGAGGCACTTAGTCACCCGATCTTCGGTACCCTATTATAAATATTTGCCTCCATCACCTGCGGCGCCAGTTCCAGTGGCAGTTCCGTAATTAAAAAGAAACTAGTGCAGCTTCGTTATCTCGTGCCTGCGTGCGTGTGCTCGTGTGCTGTAATCGATCGATCATCCAGCCGTTGATCATTCGAAGCAGCGGAACTTGGAGCGATGTGCGAGCTACCTGAGAGCCGCGGCCTGTCGCCCGCCCCGCCAAGAAATCACTTACACGGCGAAGAGCAGAAGGGTCTCGCGCAACAAATCCCCATAATGCCCGGGATCGTGAGGAATGGCTCCACCAACTTACGCATGATTTATGTTTTAATCACGGTTTACAGCGGCGCGCTCGCCCACGTGCTTCGCGCCGTCGCTGCCTTGACTTTGCATAATGCTTTTCAGCCGAACGCGATATGTAAAAGCAGCGTTTTGCTGCGGCCCGCGAAACTTCTTCCTCGTTATTATCGGCGCTGGCCGAGGATTGCCTCCACCTTCTTGTTTCACCGTTCTGCCCCGGCAGCAGCCTTCCAGCCGTTCCTCCTCGTTTTCTTCGGCCCCGTTTCTTCGCCGCCGCTCGTCCTTTTCTTCCGGCTGCTCCCCCCGGTTATCTAGCCTTCAAATTGCACGCGTTACGTGCCCGATGCTGCGTTGTTGTTCCATTAGTCTCGCCAAAGCAACAGACCCGCGCGCCACCAACGATCCGCTTCTTCTCGGTATCCTGCCTCCGTCGCATCCACGCGGCGATCTTCGCGTAATGTAGGCCAACCACGTTTATCCCGGACCCGTCGAGGTGTTCGCGGGATGTTTTGCTGAATTATCCGACTGCTGTGAGGAGGCGATGCCGCGAAACGATCACTAGAGAATTTTGCAATTACCCTCTCGCAGAAAAATCGGTTAAACGGGCCTGCGGAAAACTCTGAAATGACTCCTTGTAATTCTGCAGCGCCTCTCACTGCTTCTGACTCTCAAGTATTCACCTCCAATGTGTACAGATCCTGCCAAATCACGACCGTTACCGCGATTAATACCCCCGCGGAATCATCGTTCGCGGGGCAGCATGAGAGAGTCCCGGCTCGCGAGCAAACGCGCGCATACTCCAGATAAATAATTGCACGTCATTATGCAAACGACTGCGCGAAGGCATCGCCGACGCGCGAGCACAATGAAGCTAATGACACGAGATGGCTAATGATCCTAACGATCGGCACGGATAATCAACCGTTGGGTAAGGTTACGGTGTCATGGCCAGCGGTGTTTGTATTCCCAGCGAGTCGGCCGCGAGGATCCTCTCCTCCCGCGGCGGGCGCTCCTCCTGGAAAAAGGATACCGGCTGCTGCTCCTGCTCGACACTCGGACAGCCTGTAATCTTAGAATTATCTATTCTCTTCCCCCGCTTCTCCTTCTACCGACCCCGGGGGAGAGGGAGTCAGCAAGGCCAAGTTTAGATCATCGACGACGACCGGCGAACATCTCCCGAGCCGTCCGAGTTCGCCGTGGCTAAAGGCTCGTCCACGGCGAACTCCGCTGATCCCAGTCGCCGCGATAATGCCTCGAGTTATCGATTCGAGGCGCGGGAACGAAGCGGCGCGTGCTGCAATAGAGGAACGGAGAGACAAAGGGAGGACACTTGACGTGGCCGAGGTACGCGTGGTCAGCGCGCGAAGCGGCGCGATGACGACCAGGTCGTGAATGGCCTTATCTATGACCCGACGCCGCGTCGTCCCTGCATTATTGTCCGCTAACGAGCGCAAACGGGAAACAAATCCCGCGGAGATTGGAGCCGCGGCTCTTTCGCTCGAGGCAGCCGCCACTGGTCTATCATTTGTCACGGTTGCTCGTCGAGAAATTGATCGGGCCTCCTCCACGTTCCCTGCGGAAGAACTTCGTTGTACCCGATGAACTCGAGCTTTCTCCGCAACGGAACAAGCAGAGCACAATTACTTCTTGCTAGCCTCTATCGCTCGAAAAGCTGCTCCTCGCGATGCCTGGCGATTGTTGGAGATAGTCGCCGGTCAGTATGAAGGTATCGACGTCAGATTGGTCCAGGAGGTTGACGCGGAGCCGTCGCGTCGCGAATCGGTCACGACTGTCCTAACGAATGGCAGGCATTCCTTTCGCAATCTCGCCTCTAATTGCGCGTCGCGTAACGGCCTTTTCGATCGATCGTTAAGGTGCCTTCCCGCTCAAGGATCCGCTGAACGGTGTATCTGGATCTCGTGTGTATCGGCCGCCTCCGGGGCCTATGATTAACGACGATAATGGCAGGCTCTCGCTCGCTAAGCTCGCGGAGACAATGCGTCTCGCGATGCGATCTGAAAGTCGCGCCGCTGATCGATCCTCGACGTCTCGATACCTCGTCACCGCGATCCACCGGCGATTAACGGGGAGGGATGGCCCGTAATTGGCCGCATCATGCATGCCTCCGTCAGGGGAAAATTGTACCGATTAGCGTCCGAAGGATGTGTAATTTTTTAATTAAGACCTCTCTCTGGCCGCGGTCTCGGGACGCGCGGCGTTCTCCTATCTCTGATTTGTTTCTGAAATTACGGTGATTACGGGGCATTAGCATTTTTTCCCTGCTGCCTCGGGACTGTGTAAGGACGCGGCTACATCCTCGCAGCGGCTTTCCGGGATCGAAGATGGCGTTCCGATGAACGTACCGAGATCGACCACTGTATCCCGGCCGGTGGAAAAAAAAACGCCGAGAGACCGCAAGACGCCAGATGTTCCGTGAGCGCGGATGAGATAATATTTTAAGAGATGCGCAATTAACGCGATGATTGTGCTCGCCGGAGGAAACAATACGTCTTCCGATACGATCTTCGGAGTGATCGGCGCAATGGAAGATAATGCCTCCTGCTGGAAATAATGCTTCAGTTTAACGCGCGTTCTTGGAAGAATTTCATTTCCTCCCGTTCATGGAATTTTCGTAGGAAACTTCCGTGTAATTGCGCTCGGGACGTTTCACTTTCGAGGATGATCCTTGCGCAGCAGATAAGAGAAGCGTGGGCACTTAATAGTTCAAGAGATTACTGCAGTCGTTAGTCTACCGAGTGAACATCGTTTCCGCTGGAATTACTCGAATACAGTTGACCCATATCAGGGTTCTCGTAGCCAATACACCAGGCGACACTCAACACCCATGGCTTTCCTGAGTGACCTTAAAATAATACGCCGCACACACCGAGATAACAGCCGGGTCGGTGACGCCGTACGCGCGCGTATGCACGACCCGCTGAAATGTAAGCACGGCCACGTGTTACAAGGCAACACGTGTCGCGTGGTACCAGTGAAAATAAATCATACGCCGCGTGGACGAAGGAGGAGCTTTGAAAGAGTCGGGAAGGAAGAAATTCGAGAAAAAGGTTCGAGACCCTTGTCAGTTGGCTCGTTTTGCCTCGTGCCGTTCGAGGACGCGTCGAACGATCAAAAGGAAAGGATACGAGAAGGTCCGTGCACCCTTCCCACCCCTGCACCCGAGCCCCGCGGCGCGGTGAAATTTGTCATCTTTATCGCGGAGCGTGACAAGACGTATTTCGAATAGCTCCGCGAGAAACGATATTCATTTCACGACTCGCAGAGCGATGGATGAAAGAAGGATCTTCGATCCGTGCAGGAACTTGGGCTGATCGTTCTAGCTTTTTCAACGAATGCCCGTACCGCGTCAGACGCGAGAGTAGAATGGAACTGGAGGCGAGGATCGAAGGGTATTAAAATTCTATGCAACGGTACGAATTCACGCCGACTTCCGAGGAAATTCATGAGGGGCCTTAAACGCCCCGTTGAAACACCATTAACGTGGAACAGAACGGCTCGTTTTACGGTGAACTTTGTAAGGCACATTAAAAAATCGACCGTCAGGCCTGCTTAACGGTCGTTTAACGCGCATATCTTCAAAGCTTCTCTGCCTGTAAATCGATGCCTGTCAGGGCAACGGCTGACGAAGCTCGAACGACCGCACAAAGAATATACTTGTAAACTCCTACGAGCGCGTTAATGTACTTTTTAAGGCATCCACGTGGATGGTCCTCCGGTTTATGCTCTCCGCTCGACGTGCTTCCTGGCACGAACGCTCGAATTACATCGCTGAATTCGTCACTCTTTTAGCTGTTGCCATTCTAATGATCCCCAGATGATCGGAAACGCGCAAATTCTTCAGCAATCTTTTTCCATCACTCTGTATTCGATATCCAAGAAACTGGAACCTGTTACTGCACCGTAGAAGTTGGACGCGAGTTGAATAAATAAATTCGTTGTCTCGCGTAATGATTCACATATGAGTAAGTAACAAGTAAACATTCACTTATAAGGAATGGAGTTTCCCAATTTGGAATATATATTTTTCTAAAGTACTCGTAGTAACTGAGAAATCCTAAAAATTATATTTGCAATGGACCTATTTTACTTATGTTATCAATAACATTCAATATAGCCTCAAGACGTATGCGAAAAACGGCAAAATCCTCTTATTTAAGAATAATTGGCTAAAACCTGGCATCTGTATGTTTTTCCCATACAGCACACTCCGTTGCAGAAAGGTTGCAGAAAGATTGCAGTTACGTTGCGGTGCAATGTTGCACAAGGGCGGACATAGGAAGATTTCTGCAACATCTCAGAAATATTACCTGCAATGTTACAATGTTGCACCGCAACGTAACTGCAACCTTTCTGCAACCTTTCTGCAACGTAGTGTGCTGTATGGGTTGAGGCTATATTGAATGTTATTGATAACATGAGTAAAATAGGTCCATTGCAAATATAATTTTCAGGATTTCTTAGTCACTATGAGTACTTTAAAAATATATATTCCAAATCGGGAAACTCCATTCCTTCTAAGTGAATGTTTATTTGTAAGTAACACCCTGTAAGGAACGAATTGTGCGACTCGCCAGCGACCGTCCGTCGCGTGCCCTTCTGCGAGAGTTGCACAGGCGACGTCGATGACGAGCGTTATCGTCGAGAAGTGAAAGAATAAAAAAGAGAAAGTTGACACCCAGGAAGACACCGTAAACTAAGAAAACCTTTGTAACACGAGGCAGCCGGTGTAAAATCAGTTGGTGGCTTACTCAAGAAGCTTCTCCCTCCCGGCAGAATGAAAAAAGTTGCGAAACGCTAGGCAAAACGCGCGGAGACCGCCGGTAAATGGAAACCGTGTGTCGTCACATTAGCAAAGTAAGTGGAGAATCGCGGAAGATCCGTGGAAACGCGTTTCCCTTTGATGGAACACGATTGCGAGAGCCATCGGTGCCCGCAGAATCTTCCCAGGCAGACAGAAGGCGACGATACCTGTCCGATGACTGTCTTCCATTCTCACGGAAGAGAAAAGTGCGCGCGATTATCTTTGGAGCGCAGGTGCGTCCGCGTGGTTCATCACGGTAGCCGCGCTCGCCAAAACCGTAATTACAGACGTCGATGCGGGGGAATCAGAATGTCGTATGAATCAGTGAAGGAGACAGGGGTTTTACTTAAAGAAATGACGCAACGATGTTCCTGGTTACAGGATTCCACTGCACCGCTCCCAAAGTCATGTCCCGCGATTAAAAAGTAATCCCAAGCAGAGGCCCAGACATTGAAACGTTCCCTACCGGGTGCTTCACCCTCCGTTACAATAAGTCACGCCAGCGCGATCCAAGTGTGTTGACTAAAAAAAAAAGAAGAGAAGCCTGCTGGACGACTTGCACTCTCGACGAGTGTCTCGAACATGGTCATCCCCAGCGGGAATCATTCCAAGTGCTACTCGAATAGCACACTAGTAACCCCTATCAGCGTAACCAGCAGCGGCGCCGGCATCTTCCAAGAAGCAAGAAACGTGAAACGTTACTGCAGCAGTGCGTAGCACCGGTGTGCGGTACCAGTTTTGATAACAGGTCTGGCGGAGCGGTGGTGTGCGTGGGTGCGTTCGCCAATCGGCGAGCAGTAAGGCAATGGACCAAGGCAATCTTGAACCGTCCCGGCGGTTATCCGCGATGTTTGGCTTGATCTATGGAATCGCCCGGTCGGATCAATATTCCGCGTACGTGTTCGAATGCGTGCAAATACTGGTAGCTCGTGTTAGATACGTGTCTTTCGCGCGTTCTCTCTTAGCCACCGTTCCTTCCCCCGGCTCTCCTCCGCAGCCCCCTCTGCCCCAGGATCGGATGTGTCTCCGTTGGTCTAGCGAGCATGGAGAATGCGTACGTACTACGTGTCTAATTAGCGAAGCAAACAGTGTAGTTTCTAGGTAGCAAATGGTAGGTACACACTGGCGTGGGTACACAAGATGGAGTAGCAGCGGGGCGAATCGCACCGTCATGTCGATGGGGGCTAGCCCGTCATGCCGGGCCTCGAAAGTCGCCTCCAATATCTACCAGTGGAGGATCTTTGGCGACAGTTCCATCGATCTGGCCTCTGATTAATTATCGGATCGATAATCGTCCTTTAAACGCTGTTAATTGGATGAAGGTAAATTCTGCGAGGAGATCGTCAAATGTTTGGTACCTGACAAGGGGTGGAATAGTACGTTAGTTTGGGAGGGTGGGTGGTTGGTTTAATGGAGGATCACTGGAAGTGGAGATTTCTAGTGCCTGACAATGATTCGAATTGGTATTTATTATTGTATTCGAAACTTGGAAACGAAGGTGCATACGTTCTTCGAGTAATTAGTTACCTCGAGGTAGACTAGCTACTTGGGCCCGTTCATCTGCGACTATTAAGTATTCCACAGCCTTGAGCGCGATGCTTTTCGACGCGCACTCCCTCGTGAAAAACCAAAGCACAGTTAGACGATTTGAAGACGATTTCTTCTCCCGAAGGAATTTCGCAAAAATCCTCAAGGCGAGCGATTATGTACCGTGGCGCAGCCCTGGCAAAACAGCTTGCTGGCCGGTGCACCTAACGAGTGCATAAAAGAGAGAGCTATCCTCGCCTTGGAGCGCTCCGATATTAATTCCCGTTCGCGTGATTCGCGCGAGCGGCCGACAAGCAACGCTCGGAAGGGCCTGGAAACGGGTTGCCAATGGCCGATAGCATCTGGGCGAGCACCTCCCTTCCGCCGATCTCTCTCGCCGCGAGGATACCCGTGGATCGATTAATGTCTGGCGACGCGATTAACCTTCGTTTGGTTCCACCGACGTCGGTGAATCCGCGTTGCCCGACGTAACGGTAGCGTTCCGGCGATGAACGGGGTTCGGCGAAGGGACAAGGGGGGCGGCGGGGGGGGGGAGGGCCGGAGGGCAGGAGGATGAGTGGAAGAAGAGGAGTAGAAGACGACGGCAACGACGCCGATGACGATGATGATGCAGGGCCCTCGAGCACGCAGCTGGCTGCTCGTGTCTCGTGCATTATGCCATCGTGTAATGCCTATCTCATCCAAGGCCAGTTGTACTACAGTCCACGGTGTGTGCCGCATATATCGCAACGGAAAATAAATCGTTGCGCAACCGCTCGCGCGGGCTCCGTGGCCGAGAGCCCGATAGAGAGAGCGCTGGCGCGCGAGGGTGCTGCTCGCGCTTAGCGAGCGCGGTGGCATAAAATTATTGCCTCGTTTATTCCAGGCAATGATCTCATTGCCGGCCAGCCTGATATCGGGACGTCGATCGCCGATCCCCACCGTGGAATTCGCCGCGTTTTTAACGAAAAACTCAACAAACCCCCGGCACCCACCGCGGCCCTTTCTCCGATTCACGTATCGCGATCATTCGCCGCGGAGAGAGATCACTTTGCCCCGATAAACCTGCAATTTCTTCGGTCTCGGCTGGCCAGGCCGCCTTGCTGCATGTCCCACTTCCAGCCGGGAAGGCGTTTTCGCGTAAACAACGCGCCGGAGAAAACAAATGCAACGTATGCAGCCGCGGAACGGTTTCTGCTCAGAATACTTATTATACAGCTGGTACGCTGGAGAAGGAGGTGGCTCCTATTTAGGAGTCGTGCTCCATTGATACCTCCGATCAGGTTATACACGAATCCCGTGATATTATTCTCGGCAGATATACACCGGCGACAGGGTAGTGAATCAAGCCTGCTGCGCTTCACGAGGTCAACGGATTTCGTGCCGTGCAAAAAAGCCGGGGGTTTAAGGCTGGGCCCAGTCTATTTGATCGCGTGTCACGGGGAACGATGAAACGGATCGGGTATCGTCGATGCCGCGCTCGAAAAATGTATAAAAAGCTCGTTAAGTCGCGAGGCGTGTACACGCGTCGCGTCGCTGCGCTGCTCCTCCCCGCGTCCTCCCCGGTACCCTTAAATTCGGAGTCACGTATACGCTGTAGAAACGGGAGAACGGAGGAGGAACCAGTGAGAGTTGGGTATAAATACACCGCGAACGGGTCCCTTCTCGGGGCCAGAACCCTAGCAATAAAAAGCGGCGGGGCCACGGACGGGGAGGAAATAAGAGGAAACAAAAGTATATCGGAGAACCGGCTCATCAGCTGGCCGGACTGGTCTGTTGTGTTGCCGTCTCGTTCCCGCTGCCACTGGGCCCAGTCGCTCGTTCTCCGTTCGTCATCGGGAGATTGTTACTGGCCTGAATTTTATTCGAAATACGGCCGAGACCAGCTTCGTGGTTCCGTGGATGCATCGTGGTTCTACGCTGGATGGGTCAGCCGTAAATACGATTTTTTTTCGATCTCTCATCGGAGAAGCTCTTTTAGCTGGCGTGTGTTACGTGATTTCTGGAGATAGGGGGATCGATGAGGACGCATTAACGAGCGATGTTATTGAAATTTTGAGAGTTGAACGGGCAGGGATAGATATCGTCCTGGTCGGTGAAAGATAAAAAAAATCGTGCTGGACGATACATTGTTCTCCGGTGTTCCCCATTAGAGTAGAGCAACGTGGCCCGCGTTGCAGGGGCCTGGAACCATGGTCGCGCGCGACGCCACCGCAGAGGAGGATCACCGATCCTTCCAGGACGTCGAGCGCATAAAAAGACGCGTTTTCAGCACAATGGACTGATCCCGAGCGAGGCCCTACGTTGCAAGCGGAGTGGAACACCGTGTATTAGAGACGGCGGCCTTAGTGGCTTGATCGAGGCTTCCGTGGCGATGCACGGCTTCTTCCTTTATACAGTCCTTTCCTTCACCGGCTCCTCGGTAGCCTTAGGGCCCCGGGGAGGTGCCCGCCCTCTCTCCTTTCCCCTTTCCTCTTCATCGCTCTCCTTCGCTCTCTTCTTCGCTCTCCTCGTCCTTACCGCAGTTTTTTTCTCTTGCCAAACGGTCCCTCTTTCTCTCTGCACCACGTCGTCCGCGCTCCCCTCCGTCCTTCTTGCTCACCCATCGTCCCGGGGTCCTCCTCTACCCGGGCGTCCTCTGCTCTCCTTTTCCCCGCGTTAGTAGGAAAGCCAAGTGGTCCTTTTGCTCGGCGCTGGCGCGCGCGGCCGGGAGGCATATAATTTTCTCGGTGTTTTTATTGCGGGGTAACTTGTCTTCAGGTGAGCCGGTCGAGGTGGAGGTGGCAGAGGCCGCGAAGGTAGAGTACTACAGGCACAGCTAACGCGCAGTAGCTTTACCCTCCTCTCCCCCATCGTCCCTTTCGCCTCAGCCTTTCTCTCTCACCGTTCGTCTCGCTTCTGCGTCCTCCTCATCCTTCGCCACCGTCTCTGTCCCTCCCCTCTCGCTTTGTTCCTCTCCTCCACGCTCGTTTCGCCTTCCTCCGCCACCACCTCCGCCCCCGTCCCCTCCGCGGAGGTAGCCCCCTCGCTCCGAGCGTCCCTCGAGCTGGCAGCCACGGCAGCACCAGCAGCACCAGCAGCAGCAGCAGCAGCAGCAGCATCCTTCGAAGCGCAAGGATTTTGACCCTCGTTTCGTGTTGCTTGCGTTTCGCCGTAACTTTACTGACTTTGTTTTTCGCCTGCGGGACGCGAACGAGCAAGCAGGAGGGCAGAGAAGGAGAGGAGATAAGGTTGATAAACCGCGGGGAGAGCGACTCCGCGCGTCCTCCTTTCTTCCGAGCCGGGCTAACCAGCCAGCGGCCGTTTACGAATTCGCGCGTCTCCTTCTATTTCTGTCGACCCACGCCACTTACAACGCGGGGCCCCGAAAAGCTTCGTAGGTCGTGATCCGATCGCCACCCCTCCCCCTCCCCCTCCCCCTCCCCCCACCCTCCCCTTCCTTTTGCCCTCCGTCCAAGCGGATTGTCCATCGCGCGCTGCCAACCGCGACTCGGTGTCCCTTCCGTTTCCTTCGCGATCCTTGGCATTTTAAAGCCCCCTTCCAAGGGGATCTTTGTATGTCACTGCCAAGGTTCACTGTCCTCCCATCGCTTCGGAAACGGCGCGGTCTGACGGTATCAGACAGTCCCAATAGCTCGTTGAAGCCCCGATCCTCGAGCAACTACCCAGCTCTAATCGCAGGATTGAACAGCAGCTCCGCGTGAATTCGATTTCCTGCAATTATCACGTCCCACGGCTCTTCGCCTCGCCGGGATACAGCTTGCCGCCGGTGTAGCTCTCGATTCTTGCAGCCGTCGACCGAGCGATACCGGGATCCCGGGCGATCCGATTCGTCGGACAACGGAACGTCTTAAACGGCGACGTGCCATAACGCCCGTCCACGTAATTAGACGATCGGGCCGCGCACCTGTGCACTCCCATGACGTGTCCCCCCCCGTGCAGCCGCGTAACAATCGCCCCGGACACGCTGGCGAGCAAAAAGAAAAGTCTTCGGCCCGATTTGTCAATACAGGATCTCGGCGGAGATTAGTCACGCGCGGCCCGTAATGCCTTTGCGAACACGGCCAGTGGGCTCGATATACCCGCCGGGGTAGATCTGCGAGCCCCGCGATTAAGCCCACCGCCGATCGAAATCCTGGCGTCTTCGAGTCCCTCCACGGGGATCAAGCCCCTGGGCAAACGATGGATCGCTCCAGTTCTGCCACGAGACGGATATCCGTGAGCAGAGGACGCGGGGGCGAGTTCGGGGTGGGTGTACGAAAGACGCGCCGTGGAATTTAATTCCCCGGTGACCATGGAAGACGCGTGTCAGAAACTGGGACACTTTATTGTACCATCAACGTTCCCGCTGCACTTGGAGCTACTTAGACGCAGCCTGTTGCGACGATCAAGACGAACTGTCTCGTGTTCCCACGACGGCTCTTCAGACCTGCATGCGCTCTTGAAGGTACTCGTGCCAGACTTGACCGATTAGTAACGATGCATCCAAGTAACCGTCGTCTTGGCCCGAGAGGTTTGTCCCCGGTAGTTATCAACGATGGAGGACTCAGGACAATCCCCGTCGCGGTGTACACCTTCAATCTCCTCCGTGCGGATCCCGCGTGGAATTTCAATTAGGGTAAATCCGGGAGACGCGGTCGGGCCGGAGAGTCGGTCGAGTCGTTATATTTCAGACCCGAGACGCAAAGAGCGCGTTAAGGTCCAGAACAGCTGCTTTTCTAGGAGTCAAACAGTTTACTGAATAGCGTCACCACCCTTCTTTCTTACAAACGGTAACTGTACGCTACATTTAACCTGTTTTTATGAAACAGTGGTGTACAGGATGGTATTTTAAATATACTTCCATGTTAATTTTCGTTTAATGTTTTAGGTAATAAGATAGTAGAGGTATTGAGGGGCAATACAGCGAAAGTATTTGGTCATATTAATCTTTCCTTGCGAAGCTATCAAGAAGACTACCTCTCCCTGCAGAAAGGTGAGACGGTCGAGTTATAATTGGGATGGATAGGTGACTTTCAAATTAAAGAGGAGAAACAGGGCTGTTCCTAGCGGGGGTGCAGAAGGTGCCCCCGCAACAACCCAGGAACGGCCTTTGAGAGATGACTCACTTTCTAGATTTTTATTCTATCAGTTAAGGGGGAATACCACTGTGATGGCCATAAATTTTAATATATTAATTAATCTTCTAGACCCCTCACGCGCGCTAGTAGGATGAAACTTTTTCTTCTAAAGTGCACTATTTTTACAAAAATAATTTGTTTAAAAAATCGTTACGTGCAACGGAAACTACACCCATATAGTTTATAAAAAAAATGAAATTTGATTTCGTACCTGCTGTTCCATAGTTACACATTTTGCTAGCGCACGTGAGGGGGTTAGAAGATTAATTAATATATTAAAATTTATGCATGTTATTCTACTGATTCTTTTTATAGTCTCGTAAGACATTGTACTCAAGTTAATTAATAAAAATATTATATGACAACTGTAAATTATTCCTGAAAAAAATTCTTAAAAATGGCTTACTTTTCCGGCCGTCACAGTGGTGTTCCCCCTTAAATTTACAATGTTTTGCGAGGGAATATAAATTAAAAATAAATTGAATGCAAATGAACATGCTAGATGATTTAAATTATTAATTTTATAGACCTAATCTATTCCTTTAGATATTATTCCCATATTAATTGTTTTCAATTTCTTGTTTCAGAAGATGCCAACCATATACGACCGAAAATCAGGATCAGTTAGAAGACTATGGACGATACAAAATTTAACGGAAGTCATTAGAAGAATTGAAAACGGAGAACTTCGAGCCAGTGAAGCTTCTTGACATTATGGGATACCTCCCACAAGTCTCCGGCGAAGAAGGCTGTCAAATAATTTTGATAAGGTATCGCTTGGCGTCCAAGGAATTCTGGAACGTGACAACGAGAAAAGATTAGTTGCACACATTCCACGTCTTCAAGAAGCTGGTTTTGCTCCCGATAGGACAACAGTCAGGCGTACAGCATTTGAATTCGCTGAAATATTAGAGATCCAGCATAAATTAAATTGGGAATCTCGATTACCAGGCTTATCTATGATTGGCTTACTTCCTTTTTGAACAGGAATAAGGAACTATCCATCAGACAGGCCGAAGGCATGCCACTAGCTCGAGCTACGGGCATGAACAAGAAAGAAGTAGGAGATTTTTTCAAATTGCTCACCAAAATATATGACGAGCATAATTTTTACACGAAACCAGGAAACATATTCAATGTCGACGAAACCGTTTGCCAATTAAACAACAATCCTGGAGAAGTAATAGCTATTAAAGGGTCAAAAGATATACATTGTTTGACTTAGGGTGAAAGAGGGGAAAACGTCTCAGTCATAGCATGTTGCAATGCTGCGGGCGTTTTCCTTCCCCCTTCACTCATAATAAAAGGGATTAGAGAAATTTCCGGAATAGAGATTGGGCTTCCTACAGGTTCAAAATTATACATGAATCGAAAGTCGTCCCACATCTCGTCAGAAATATTTTACCAGTGGTTGGTAGAGCATTTCACACCACGGAAACCACCTGGCAAAGTACTTCTTATAATGGATGGGCATTCTTCCCATCAGAGTTGCATAGAAATGCTCGATTTTGCTGCTGCCAGTGATATCATTTTAGTGTGCTTACCTAGTCATACGACACAAGCTCTCCAGCCTCTGGACAGATCCTTTTTCAAGCCTTTTAAGACTTTTTATAAAAAAAAACACAAGCGTGGATTAATACGCATCAAAAACAAATTAAAACAGTAGATGCTGACACTCTCATCGGAAATGCATGGACAAAAAGTGCTACAATGGACAATGCTGTCAATGGATTCAAAGCAAAGGGAATATTCCCACTGAATGAAACTGTGATTCCAGAACATTTCTTTAACATATCAAATACCTCTTCATTTACTATTGAAGCCACAGATACCAGCAGAACAGTAAATTTGTTTAATCATATCCCCCGGATTGCCCAGTCATCTGCAGTTACAGCTTCTTCTCAAACAGAAGCAGTAAATGTATCAGCAAGCCAGCCACTTATTCAACAAATAGCTAGCATTGAAATTCCTTCATGCTGCAAGAATTTTGTAAGTACTAAAAAACATCTCATAATACGAGCCCCTCGAGACATCTGCACAAAATCAGCCCAATCCCAAAATTGGAACAGCAAGGGGAAAATCTGCTAGGATTCTTGACAAAAAATTTATACAAAAGAAGAAACAAGCAATTAAAAAAGATCGATCGAGAGTGAAAATAAAATTGAAGCCACAAAAAAATCAACGAAGAAGAAACAGAAAATACAAATAAAAGTTGAAAATCCAGTAGATGATCTTCGAGTGAATCCTCTTGAACCCTCATTACAAAACGAAGAAGATTATTGCCTAGAATGTTTTGAAAATTATTTCAATACAACTAAAAAGGTTGACTGGCAACCATTATCTGCAATAATTGGATGCACGAAACATGTACAATGTATGGTGGAATAGAAAAATTCAATGACCACAATAAAGTGAAAAAATGAGTCTTTGTCTATTTTTTTGTACAATTATTAAAATAAAGTTTCTGTCCATTTATTTTATTTGTTCACTTTTGTATTCATTTGCTTTGCCAATCGCCAGTAAGTAGTTCACTTTTTGTTTGATGTGTTCTTTCAATAAAAAAATATATAAAAAAACTTCTTACGTTAAACAATTTTGTGTAAAGTGCAAAAACACCATAGAAATTGTGATACAAGAAAATAATTCGTTTCTAGTTTATAGTGCATTTTAAATAAAATCGTTTAACTTAAAAAGTTTTTTTATATTTTTTTAATTTTTACTTTTTAGTGATTTTGTTTTACTATTTGTACGTGTCTGATCTTTTCTCGATGAATTTTTGTATTTACGAAAATCTTGATGCGACTAGCGACCTGAACGTAGCGACTGTTTGTCGTTTTGGAGAAGATCGCGAGTAGCTGATTTCAAGTCGTTTGGATTTCTGGTTATATGTTATATTTATTGATGACTGGGTAATTTTTTAAACGCTTCGAGGGTTTTTTTTTTATAATTTCGTATTCTCATCCAAACGACGTACGCCTGCAAAGTTTCAAGTCTATTCGATAGTTGGAAGTGGGTTAAGATTGAGTTACAAGATTTGAACCACCTCTCTTAACGACGAAGGCCATTTCTCCCGGCTATGACTTCAGTTTTCAACCCTCTTTTCAGCAAATATTGTCTCGCAGCAAATATCGACCAGTTTTTCAGAATCAGCATAAAATTCTGAACATACTAGGTTCATTCTAATAAAATAATTAATATCAGGATTAGTTTAATTTAGCTATTTCAAATTAGGTCGACCGCGCCTCCCGGATTTACCCTAGGAAATCGCGGTGACAGTTCGCTCGGAGACGGAAAACTTTGATCGCGCGATCATTGGCTGACAGGGGGCGCGACGGAACACAGTCGCATCGTCTCGCACCTGAGCGCGCGGCGTTCCTCGCGGAGGCCTAGCCGCTGGCCGCCTCGCGATCATACGCAATAATCGAGCACGTGTGCACCGAGAGGAGGCCGACTGCAGAAGCATTCGCCGGATTCCAATTTCACGACAGGAGAAACCCCATTATATGTACGTCAGAGGCGGGGACGCGCGTCAGGAGGCTCTCTCGGTCAAAGCTGGAAGTCGTGGCAGCGGAGCGGAGATCGATCGGGGCCGATCGAGCCAGTATGCCGGAGGGATCTTGCAATTTCCCTCTGCGCCGTCGATCCTCGTCTATCACCGGCTTGCTAGCTCCCGTTTCGAGGTCCCTCCCTGTCGGACACGGTGTTTGGCCAGTGGAGGCTGGTAGCGCGAGTAACGCGTCCACTCGCGTAGCATATTATTAGCAGCATCCCCGGTCGCTGGATCGACCCTGTAGGCTACCGTACGACGCTGCGCGTCTCCTCTGTTGCCTGCGCCTCTCTGCGGGGGAACTGGCACGGCGAAGAAGAAATAGATAAATAGATAAACAGACGGACAGGGGGAGGGTGGGGTTCGCGAAACGAAGGATCGTTTAATGTGTAGGTGCCACGCACTCTAGCTGAGCCCCAGCCCCAGCCTCAGCCCGCCCCGCATGGTCCCGTCTATGCACACGTGCAACTGCAACTGCAACCGCAACTCCGATGGGCTCGAAGGGGCTGGAGTTGCCGCGGGAGGGGCGTAGGGGTCGGGGCGAGGTAGTAGAGGTTTATTGTTGATCGCTAATTATCCTACCCGGCAATTACATACAATTATCTGACACGCAGGCACATCAGCGAGTCCCTGGTGCCGCGGGTTCGCGATATCGCGCGGGGCGTGTGTGGTGGTGGAGAACGCCACGAGGAGGGAGGAGAGCGAAACCGGTGTACCCGACAGCGTGACGCCGACCGTAGAGGCTCTTTCTCCTTTTTCTCGCCTCTCCCTCTTGCTTCGCCGCTCGGCTTGCCCGTGCCCCGCGCTCTCTCCTTCTCGCGCCCTCTCCCGCCCTCTCGCGCCCTCTCCCCCGCCCGGGATCTCTCGCTGGCAGCTTGTGTCCGCCGCTATCACCGCTCGATCTGCGCGCCTTTATCTCTTGGACGCGACGCTGGTACCTCCGGTAGCGAGGGCTGTCGATCGGGAATGTTCGATCATCCAGAGATTCGCTGCTCGGCCCTCGATCTTCGGATCTTTGGGATCTGACGGGGTGGCAGGAAGTGCTCGTTTATTGCCTCGCTCTTAGGAGGGCTGGTTTTAACTAAAGAAGCCGTGATTAATCATCAGCCTCGCGTCCTCGACCGCGCGGAGGCTTCCTGCGTTTTTCTTTGGAGTCGGGCTCCGTCGCTTGCCCCTATTCGCGAAACTTGCCCCCAGCAATCGCCGAAAACAGCTTCTTGCACCCTTCCTGCCGAGACATTGTTCCTTGTCCTCTGTAACCGAATGCAGGGGGGCATCGATCACTCGCGGGACCGTCAACGATGACGTCTCAACGGAACACTCGGTGTCTTTATCCCCCTTGCTTCGTCAGAATTTGCCTGATATCGTTTTTCAGCCCCCTCTCGCAGCATCTCCTCGCTAGAAACATTAACGTTTTTCGCGCGCGCCTCGTCGACCGCCGTGCTCACCCCCCCCCCCCCCCCCGATCGGACGGGCGATTAGTCGCGGTTGTTCTTCGGTTGGGATCATTATGATCGACTGGGTTTCGTCGTGACGTGACGTATCGATTCGCGCGTGACGGCGGAGATAACGGTACGGCATCGCACGTGCGTGATTGCGACAGCCGTGAACCACGGTGTCACGTATTTACGCGCCGCGCGTACACGCTCGCGCGATTGTCTTTTCCACGATGCTCCTTTCAAGGAAGCCTCGTCTCTTATCCTTGATACGCTCGCCCCGCGATCCTTCGGCGAACGATTGCGTCGCGGCACGAGTGGGGACGCTAGGTGGGATCAATTACACCGGAAGAGGATTTCTTATAGCGTGCCCGGGGGGAAGGAGGGGAAGGAGGGGCGCAATATTTGCGCGCCACTCGTGTCACGATCTATTGGCAAACAGTGTAGCGGGACAGAGGGGTCAGGAGATTCGCCTGGGAAACTGAGCGAAGTACACCCGTAAATGGTCGATCGTCGATGTTTCATTTTGTGTACTAACGAGCCAGCCCTCCTTAATATTCAGAGTAAGAATGGAGTTACAGTGCACGTCGCGGAAGCAGGCAATTACGTGACATAGGATATGACGTGATGGGTTTTTGTAATTGATATGCCCCCCTCGGCTTCGGCTCGTCGACGAGCTTTGGCTTTAGGGACGGAATGGGCTGACATGTGGTACGACTACTGGATGTGTTCTCCTTCGCCGTTGAACGCGTTCCGCTGAGTAAACAGTGCTGCCTAGTCGGACGTGTTATCGTTTCTAGCTGGTTACGCGACACTGCCGTTGACAGCTTCTACTTTCCCCGGCCGAGGATTACCCTGGGACTTTTCAACGTCCGCGTGCCACGGGGGAGGTATTACGTCAGGATCCCCCGGTCAAACACGGATCACCCGCGGTAGTTGAATTCCGTCTCAGAGGTCATTGTCTCGTTGTAACTGACCCATATCGATAACAACTCTCGCGTAGACCTTTCAGCCGCCACGGTATCGGCGAGGCGATCCGATAGACTCGATAGAGCCTCTGAAAGGCGTCTGTCCCCGGGCTACCTCTAACGCGTTAATGTCATCAGACTCGAACCAGCCCGATGGTTCGGTTCCCGATTGCTTTACGATGTTCATTATCCTAATGCAGCGCCCGGCGAAACAGGATTTCACGATATACCGGTAAACTCAGGGTCAACGTGCACCGAGGATAATCCTCGGTGCAATCCACTTTGCCCGCTGCGGCGGACAAGTGAGACGGCCGTGGAGAGCGGAACAGGAGGTGCACGGTGCAACGGACAGACAGAGAGCCGGCTGGGAAGAGCGTGGAAGTAAAGTACTCGCGGGGGAGGAACGGAGACGGCGAGGATGAACGGGGAGGGGTGTGGGGCGGGGAAAAGCAAAAGGGAGACGGATAAAATTCCATCGGAGTAGTTAGGTCTGCTGAGTGGTTCGCGAGACGTTCGCTCAGCCGAGAGGACTGTGCACGCAGTCTATCGAGGATATGGGGGCCGTGGATGGCGGTACCGATGGGGTTCAAGGTGACTCGGTGATCCTCTGGGCACCTCCGAGCGGCGTGCATTACCGGTGCTGGAGGGGGGTTGGCTCTTCCAGTTGATCCGGACGCTCGGTATACGTCGGCGACTATTCCCTTCGGGCATCTCGTCGCAGGGAACGGGCGTCTCCCGCCATTGATCTGGCTGCCAGAAGGATATAAAGCTGGCTGGATGGCTCTCGCAGCGAAAGTGAAGCTGGCACGCCGAATTTTCCCGGGTGGAAGATATACGTAAACAGTCGGGATAGCGGAGCCGGGAGTAGAGAGGACTCGAGCCAGCTGATCGTGGCGGAGCCCGGGAGGAATGGACAGGCTTCGTCCTCCGGGTGGATTGAGAGTGGTGTGCCATTGGAGAGGAAGTAAAACAGGACGAGGAACGTCGCGATGTCGCGCACCCCTGCGCCCCCGAGTGGTTCGCCATTATCGGCGACTCGCGGCCGACGTTAAAACGCGGCGGCCACTCGAACCGAAGAATAAGAAATCCTTGCCGGGGCGGGATACAGAAAACCGAGTTCCCCGTCAGCTGGCACAACTTGCTGGGCAAACAGCGGGACAGGGTAGAGGGTGGGGGCGCGAAGAAAACGCGAGGGAAAAGGAGTACGGAGGTAGATAAGAGAGAGGAGGTCTATCGAGGGCTCGAGCTGTTGATGGAGAGAGACGGAGGGAGGGAGTAGGAGAGGAGTAGGCATCCGTACAGTCATAGAGACTGTGCTCACGCCCGTGTTTAACTGGAAGGGCATAAAGAAGCGCGACGGAGGAAGGTAGAAAGAGAAATGAGGCGAAGTAGGATGAGCTGGCGCCACCGAGCTAATTACCGCCTCTGTTTTGTAACCTAAGCGGCTCAGGGCGTATATCTGTGCACTATATCTCAACTTACGGTACGTTTACCATAACCGAAGGGCATACAAGGCGGCCGCGGCTTGCAACAGCGACGATCCACGCCATTGTATTCCGCAGACTCGATCCTCCACTCCGTGGGGCTCTCTCCCATCCTTCCTCCACTCGACACGCTCCTCTCCTCCTCGGATCGTGTTCGCAGGAAATCGCGAAATGGATCCCATTTCGCGTACCCCGACGGCCACGGAAGTCGTGTCTGAAGGTGCTACGGCCGATGCCTCCTTCTGTAACGCGTCTAGTAGTCATCTAACCAAGACGGCGATTATGGCTGGAGGGTGAAGGCTGCACTCCCTTCCCGGCCCTCCCCGGCAATATTGTTCGAGTCTCGGGGATGGCTGCGCGATCGAACAACGCCTGCACGTGGAAACGCGTGGCTGACTTCTCAGGGGGGGGATTCGGTTTCTCGGATTCGAAATGCAAGGGGGAATCGAAGCTTGCGGTTTCTCGGTGTACCTTGGCTGGAGGTCTCCAGGTGGAGGGACTAGCCGGTGTTTAAAGGATCGCGACGGCTCGAAGAAGCTCGGCAAATTTTCTCGAATAGAAGACGCCACGAATGTAGCTCCCTAATTGGATTCTGATTGCGGGCTTGACGCGACCCGTCGCCAGCGCTGATAATAAGGTAGGCGTAACAAGCGTGACGAGATCAATTTCCATCGGTTCATTACGGAAGCACAGGCGTCGTGGAACGCAGCCAGGGGGTAGGCGGGAAGGGAAGTGGCGCAAAAGGGAAAGAAAAAGTGTCCCCGGAGCAGGTCCGTAAGGTCGCCGCTTCTAGAGGGTTAATTGTTACGAGTAATCTCGCGGTCGTTAGGTGATATTTTTTTTCTCCTTATTGCGGGATCATAATTGAGGCTTCAGAATAGGGAGAGAGAGTTTCATTGTCGTTCACGAGAGGAACACTCGACTCCGACTTCCTCTCTCCGGGCGGGAGTAGCGGCGGTGGCACGGTCCAAGGAATCGATAGTGTGTTTCGCAACAAATTGGTGAGTCTCCCGTTTCCCGGCCTTCCTTCGTCCTTTCTGCCTTGGCTCGTCACTCCACGACCACCGCACCCGCCACTCGAACCTTTCCAGCAAGAAAGGAAATATAAGGGGGGAGGCGGGGGCGCCGTGGCCGTGGCTGGATGGGGCTGCACGGGGGTTCAAAAGGTCCGTGATTTTCGGCGCGATTTCGTATTTCGCGGTTCGCCCTGGTTAATGATCCATGTCCCCAAGGACTCGGCTGAGTGTGGCTGAGAAGGTCCTCGTTGCTTGCCCGGGTCCTTCGAGGTCTCGACTTAAAGACTCGAGTGGTACACAATATCGTCGTCGGTGGGGTCAACGACACCCCCGCGGCGCTTTCTTTTTTTCCCCTTTGCCTCCCGTTTCTCGCTCTCTCTCCCTCCGCCCTGCCGCCCGTCACTCTTGCTCTCGCAGTGTCTTTCTCCCTCCCCCGCGCTCGCCCCTCCCCACCCCGATTCCAGGGACCCTTTCTTCAATTAAAGCCGAAGGAATCGACGCAGAGATGATTGAACATTGTGCGCCACAATGCAGTAGCATGTACAGGTCCGCTCTCCGTGCTCAGCGAGAGTATGTAGTACATAGGAGCAACTGGACCATGATTGACGACGTGATGTCTGCCCCTCTTCGCTTCGATCCTCTCTCTCTCTCTCTCTCTCCCTCTCCCCCTACCTCCCTCCCGCCCTCTCTATCACTGCCCCTGCCTCTGTTGCTCTTTGCTCTTTGCTCCGCTCTCTTTTTCTCGCCCTCTCGCTCACGCTTCCAGCCTCCGTCTCCGTCCCTTCGAGAGGTAGTAATCCTCCACGAGCTGAACATCGCGCCAGAGGCACACAATCCTCGATGTTCCCTCATCCCGTCTCCTTTCTTCCCTCCCTTGTCCCTTACTTTCTTCTTCATCCCGCCGTTTCCAGCCCTCCGTTAATCTCTCCCTTCCTCTCCGTCCCTCCGCGCCGTACGTCTCCCTCTTTCCGCACTATTTCGATCTGCTACCACTCGTAACACCGGCTTTGCTCGGCGTCTTCAATTCGTTGCTACCTCTTCGGGCACGCGGGGGAGCGGGAGCGGGTGGGGGGGGGGGGGGGACGCGCTGCCTCCGCTCCGAGATCCTCGAAACCGGAAAATGTCCCGTTCCCGTGAATTATGTCGGCGGAGGGCATTCAGGGAAGATAGCCACCCTCTGTCGTGCACCGAACTTTCGACTCCTAGCGCGGAAGTTTGTCGCGGTGCTTGCTCGCGCCCATCCCTCGTCCATCTTCCGTCGATAACGAGTTCCAGCTCGATGCTCCGCGCGTTGTAAACGATTCGTCGGATTGTCGTAACCGACGGCTCCAGTCCTGTAGCGAGAGTGCGTATCGATTTGATGAGTGGTGCAGAAGAAAGGCGACCCCCGAGCAGTAGATTAATCTCTATTGCACCGGCGTCGCTACAGGAGCGAGTCGGACCGGATAGGGTCGATTTGGGAATAAGGCAGAGGTTGCTGCACGGCTGCGCGGAGTGAAATCGCAAGCGTGAAGGCAATTCCTTAGGACGAAGTTGAGGTGAAGGTAGAAACGTGCCTGCTCCGGGTCAACCAACTCAAACGTATGGTTGAGACGCCCCTCCTTCCTCCTGCTCGTTGCTTGCACGTCGTGTGTGCCCTCTCCAATGTCCTCCCACCCTTTCCTACTTCGAGATCGGTGGACTCGTGCCATCGAGGTGGCCGTGTCGCAAGGTTATGCGCCTTTGGTTTTGTTCGAGCCGTTCGACGGGCCACGCGATAGTTCGCTGCACTCCGGCTCTGCCATCCTCTCCCACCTTTTTTCGAGGTCGAACGGTACTCTCAATCATACTAACTTCAACGTCTTCCCCGACACTCTGACTTCTTTATCCCCCGAATTGTTCAAGGTGCTCACATAGGAAAGGCTCCCTCGAACCCCGTGTCCCAACACCTCCGATTCCAAAGCACGGTATCTGGTGCAAGAAGCATACATATGAATGCAACCTGATTTTCCACCCCGTTCGATTTACACAATTATCCCATCAGCATCGGAACCCGTTTTATCCCCGTTTTCCTTTCGTCCTCTAACTGTTGCACCGTCACGCGTCCCGCGAGGTCGAAGACTTTCTTAAAAGTGCCTGTTCAGCCCTTGAACCAGATACTGCTCGATGCCTCCGACACCGTTATCTTGGCTCATTTCAGCCTTCCCTGCTGTTTCGTTTAAAGCGTATCGCGGCGCTGTACGACTATTTTTAAACCCGCGCCACTCTCCGGCCGCTCGTCGATCGGAGGGACATCGACTCGCGACTCTAACGAACTCCCGTCCTCGAAACGTGCACGCAGATATTCTGCAGCCTGCGCGCTCGCGGTTTTCGGGGCACGCTCATGATCGCCATTCCCTCTCCGTGTAATTACAAGCGACGTTAATTATTCACAGGTGACGCCGCCGCGGCAGAGCAAAACGGTCGCGGTGCATCGAGGCTCCCGGGTGGATGATTCATCGAGCGTATGTTCCTCACGGCGCTATTGTCACCGCGGCCGTTAATAAATAACCCTTCGACTCGTACGATTAATTGCAGCACATTAACGCGGGTCCGTTGGCGCGCGAGCGGCTCTTGCCCGCCGCCGCATATTAAAAGGCGGTGGAAATCGTTATTAGCATCTGTCGCGGTGCTCCAGACCGGTAACGGTTTTTGCGCAACGCCCGGCGAAAGTGGGTCAAACGCGTATAATTGAGCTAATCTCAATTAACCGGCGGCGAGGTTCCGATACTCGGCTCCGGGCATCGGGGGAGAATCCGAGACGGTCGACGCAAGCGGTGGCGACGAACTGTGCCCCGTCGCGGCGTGCGATCGCGCAGAACTGGATGAATTATACAGTTCAGAGGCAAGGTCAGTAACGCGATTAAATCGGCGTCGATCGCCGGTTAACGATCGCTCGTCCCGATTGAAAACTTCGCGGGGCTGCGCAACGCTGGGCACGTAGCGTGTAATCTGCCGCGGGATCGTTTGTTGTTTTATGCTAAATACCAGGCGTCCATTAAATCCTGCGGAGCGCACTCGAATCGAGTCACGATCGTTGCGTACCTCTGCCCCGATCTCGTAAAAGATCACCCTGGCATTTATACTTTGGTAGCGGTGTTATGTGTGACATCGTCGGCGGACTGGGCAATTGAAACGTCGAGAGGGGGAAGGATCACCTGTTTGGGATAATTGGATACTGGAGGAATCGTACGACGCAGGCTCGAGGGTTAGCGGCTCGAAAAGGTCACTGTGTACTCCTTTCTTTATCACCCGATTTTTAACACGTGTTCTCCCACGTGTCACACTTGGAGCACTTAGGCAACGGGAATCGGGCCATAGAATCCTAAGTGATCTCGCTAAGTGCAGCTACCATCTGATAGCAATCGGAACAGTTTACCTATCCTCGGTGAGACTATTCGTCAAAGATAGGGTAGCGTCTCAGCGCTCACGCGTGGATCCACGATCGAGTTATTCGAAACGAAAGCCATGGCAAGTGGCAGAGACGGGATGTGTCTGTAGGTAGGTAAACACTTTGTGTTTGACTGTGAAAAAAAAATAGTTAAACATTAAAAAATTAATTTTTTATAATATATTCGTAACCAGTACACCTTTGGCTTCAACTTGAATATATAAAAATTGAAACTGAACATAAAAATCTTTCATTTATAAACAAAAAACCAAAAAGTGAGAAATATCCGATTCGCCCCGAAACTTGGGGCGAATCGGACCACCCAGAAATTTCTGAAAAAACTGAAATTTTCATAACAAAATCTTTAGAACCAACTTAAACAAATCTAATTTAATGACAGTGACGTCAAGTGACCCTACTTAGCACACAGATTGGAAGGATATTGCCGTTTTTTGCCGCCTCTATCAGCACAATTCTCGTGGCACCACTTTCCTCAAACAATCTTCTGAAAATGGACGAATTAATTTCTCACCGCAGTCAATACAATGTCATCTTCTTAAAACCATTAATTAATTTATTTTTTCGTCATTTTTTTAGATTTAATTTTCATCACAGCCTCCTTTATTATTTTTTTTTTGACACAATGATCCCTGATTGCGCTTTTTTATGTACCTACGAACCATCTGTATATAAACAATTATCATATTTATAATTATAGAAATACTCAAATGAAAAAAAGGAGTGATCCGATTCGCCCCATTGTAGATTACATAAACATATTATGATGTAATAGTCTAAAATACATGAAATACTAAACTTGGACACCGTGCAAACTAATAACAATAAGCACATTTGAATTTTCAAGCTTACTTTTTATTTTAAATACGAAATTGCAGATTACGTAGGTCAGATACGGACCAAAATTGTAACGTTCGCACTGAAAACGTATACCCACCTCTAAACAATGACTTAAAACAATTGACGAACTGTTGCAGTAGGTGCGGGGGAGAGGGACGAGGTACTACGAACGATCGGAATGATCATTTCTATCGCGCTGTAAGAAATATGGACTGAATTCTTATTTTGATCCGATTCGCCCTGTGATCCGATTTGCCCTGGTCTACCCTACTCTGTGCACGAGAGATGATCGAGGCTCCAGGCGGCTTTTACTTTCGTGGCGATAAGTCGTAAGTCGCCGTTGGAACAAGTAGTACTTGTCCTTCGCGCGGTCAAGTCACGTAGACTTGACCTAGTCTC
This sequence comes from Andrena bucephala, assembly GCA_947577245.1. Taxonomy (NCBI): domain Eukaryota; kingdom Metazoa; phylum Arthropoda; class Insecta; order Hymenoptera; family Andrenidae; genus Andrena; species Andrena bucephala. Next base: position 14,513,150 of record OX387719.1, on the reverse strand, counting down.
CGTCGGGGTGGGAGCCAGCGGCAGAACCAGAGTTACCGGTGCCTCTGGTGGCTGGTATCGAAAAATTTCAAGGCCCTCGGTGTCGGCATAATTACGGGCCACGGGGCCTCGTATCTCGCATACGCGCTGCCCGCCGCATTTGTTGCAATTTGTCAGCCGTTGCCCGTCCGGTAATTGCCATTAAATCGCGGCCAAGATTCGATATCTTTGGCCGCGTTATTGCCGCTGACCGCCATGCCCGTCACATGCTGCCGGTTATCAGTTTATCGACGCACGTGATCGACACGGGCTATCAGATCGCCTGTCCGTCTAGATCGGCGGCGATATCCAGCCGCGTCTAGCCGACCCTTGTCCCTTTTTCCTTTTTCCGCAATCTGTTCCCCTACCTTTTCGCGTTGCCCTTGCTGTCCCCCCTCTGTTTCGTTTTCCCGAAGTTCGAGGGTGCCCGCTCAATCGACCGCCCAACAATCGCGTGCTTTTTCGAAACGTTATCGGCAAAAGGGCAGAGCGAGACCGAGCACTCGTCACGATCGGCACGCGACGCCCTTTTCTGGCCGCGGTTCGCCGTGTAATTCGCTCTCTATCTGCCGGTATTTATCGCGAAACCGTAAATCCCTGGGAAGCGGAACTCGTTTGCGAGAGCTTGCAGCGCGCATCGCGGCGAAACGTTTCGGAGGAAAGTAGCTTAACAGGGGCCCGGGATTACGCGCGGTTTGTCCTATCGAGCGTCCAATTAGACGCCCCGCGACTCGAATTAGAATGCGCGCGGCTGAGGGATCGACGCAACCGATCGCGAGACTCGTTTCAAGTGGAAATGCACACGATTCTGGCGTAGTTTCGGATGCTTGACGGTTTATTCCGAGCTACTCTCACCGACGGCACGCGGAATGTGTTTAAACAGGTAGCTTTCAGCGACGACACTCGTTGTTCGTCGACAGAGAACCCAGCCTCCAATTCGCCGCTCAAGTTTTCACGGTACAAGCACCGTGATAAGGGCGTCCCTTCGATTTCTCGTCTGAAAATAGCATCAAAGGGAAGGAGCTGCCCTCGCCGCGTGAGCGAAGGTCTCAGAGAAAGCATTTTTCTGTAGATCTCTGTTCGTGGAACGGCGGGAGGAAAAAATGGTGCGCGTGACTATCGCGTGCATAATGGAAGGGCCGTCATTAAAACTTTTCTGGCGTCGGTATGCGTGCGTGCATGCGATTCTTTTTTTCTTTCCTCGGTTATTCTTTCCGTCTTCCATGCCTCTTACCCCCCGTAACCCGATTTCCAATGTTTCGCGCGGCAACTTCTGCGTAGGTACGAGTTTGTCCTTGCATAGAGGATTGCGTAACAATAACGCTCCGTGGTTGCGTGAATCGCTCCGGCAAGGAAGTAGTACGCGTACAATTTCCAGCCACAGCCTGCAAGTATCGCTGAACAGACGAGTTCCGTTTGCTCGCCTAGGAAACTTGGTAGGTACATACTCTTCGATCGATGGGTAACCAAGGAGCTTCTAAGTCCACAAATTATGCCCATGGATCGAAACGAGGGTGGAATTTGCAATGCAACACGAGCAAACCGTCGCTCGCGATTTCATTCGCCATTTGTTGCGGTTGAACGTCTTGAAACTGGTTCGGAGCAGGTACTTACGAACAATCCACTGTCCAATCATCAAGCAACCTGCATTTATTGCTGGAAATATGATAAAATCATAAATACAAAACTCACGACCACTTCCCGAAACTTCTTTACGTCACTACCTGGCTGCACTGACCCACTTCCCTATTTCTCTCCCTTCCGCGCTACATGCGTGGTCGGGGAAATAGGAGAAGTGGGTCAGAGCACGCAGGTACTCAGGTAAAGAAGTTTCGAGCGCCGAGATAAGGACGCCGAAAAACGTGGGAAAAGGGAAATGAACACGCGAGCATCGGTTAGGGTCGTAAGGAGCTGGCATCTCTCTCCTCGTACCTCTCGCTCTGTTCCCATTGATTCCATTGGAGAATGCACACGGCAGGTTAATGCGGGGCACAGTGCACGTCTCCGGCGTCGATTCTACCGCCGAATTCGCGAATTCGTTTACTTTATTGCCCGCCTGTTTCCACGTCTTCCGTGAGTATCGGTGCAACAGTGTCTCAGTGACGAAGTGTAAATCGTATTGCCTGCATACGTGTAAGAGAAATTGTTTCCATCAATGCCATCGGGGTACCAACGATCCAGTGGCGACGTTCGAGGAATCGAGACGCAGTTTCCTACTGCGAGGCTGCATGGAGAGTCGCTCAGGGCCGTCGTTTGCTTAATCCTTCCACGAAGGATGCGTCTAAGGTTCTTCTAGCGCGGCAGCCAGGATTTTTAATATTCCGTGCGGATAGCCGCGGCAATAACGTGGTCTGTGGATTGAAATAATTGTCACCTCGGCCTTGCCCGAGCTAATGCGATTCCTCGAAAGGCGTGTCGAGCAAACTTTCAGACCCAAGCCACGATAACGCTACTCCGCGAGAGAGCCGTCTCAGATAAGAGACACGCGATACGGCTTGGCTCGCGGCCAGCCGACGCGACGCGGCGCGGCGTTCCTTGACTCGTCAACGTGTCCATCGAACTTGTAGTCCACTTTGCGAAACAGCCTCGCGAGGGCATGCTCGTTTCTACCAAAGTGCATCCTTTTCTGCCCCATTAACTATTCGCGCGCTCCGAGGAACTGCGCGGAAAAAGAGCAGCGATCGTTTACTCTTCTTTCGCATGGGACCTCTTAGAATTTGGCTCTCTTTTTTCGGTGTAGGGAAGAGTCGTGCAGTACCGACCAGCGTACAGTACCGACCAAAGATAGTTCTCGCTTCTTCGACCACATATTAGCAATTATTTGAATTAACCAATAAAAATCACAATTCTCTATAACCTATTTCGGAGCCATATTGTTTGGAGCCAAACTGTTAAAAGTTATTTTTTGAAGCTGATCTTTCGTTTCTCGTGTAAGTAAATGATTTTGTTCTATTATGTATACTATCTCTAGTTTATTAAAGTTTAATAAAACGTCCTAGTTTTGCAATATTTTTTTGTACATAATATACCATGATCTAAAATGTTTCCCCCTGTTTGTCGAACAGTACCGACCAACAGACTCTGTCAACCAGTAGAGACAAAATTTTTCTTATTCGTAAGTTCAATCTGTTAGCAACTCAGATTAATTTATTAGATGTTCATTTAGCCTTCTTTCTACATTTTCCCGCAGAAAAATAAAGTAAATAAGGATAGGTATGATAACCTAACAAACAGGAAGCTAGGATTTAATGAAGAAGTTATCCAGTGTGTTATTTGGAAGCAGAGTTGGGCATAAACTAAATAAAAAATTATGTAAATAAGGATCAAATAAAAATTACTTTAACTTTAGATTATTCGACGGAAAAAGTTAATTTTTTTATTCGACGAATAAAGTTAATTTTTTTTATTCGTTATTCGACATTTTATTTAAATAACAATTTTGCCCATCTCTGTTTGCATGGAATCATTTGACAAAGATTGGGTGCTGTGTACCGAATGTGACGGTTGACACACGTCGAATGCACAGATCAGGAGAATATTAATTATTTTACTTGCGAGTTTGTACAAATAAAATTTGATAAAAATCTTGTTTTGTAGGGGAGAGCGGGGACAAACGTCACGGCGTCATGAAAGTAATACGCCTTCTCCCGCCTTTCACAAAAGTTTCCAAAACGTTTGCTTTACATAGTTACGCGTGTTTAATGTTTCTTTTATTCCACGGAGTGACGCTGAGCAATACGACGATTTGTATACTGTGGGCGAGCTGATTTCGTTATTTCGATTATTCAGATAAGTGTCTCCTCTGTTGGTTTTTTTGTTAATATTCGTAGTGAAACTATAGACATTGATCAAATTATTTGTTAGAGCGTTCTTAGATAATGTCTTTATAAGTTCCTGTATTTGTTTTCAATAAATCTTGTATAGTTTGTACGTTATAACAGTTCTATGCTGAAAAACATGGCTGGGGACAAAAGTAACGCGTCATTGCGGGGAGAAGTTGAATCCAATATTAACAATAGTTTTTAAAAAAGAATCATAAATATTAGTTACTTTTGGGGCCATTACACGAGATTCTATATTAAATCAAATACACAGTATCAAAAAAATGTTTGAAGCTTTTTTATCGTTACCTACTTAAAATATGTTTATTTAAATGTTTTTTTCTATCGTTTCTGAAAATAAAAATCCTATTTTGCTTTGGAAGAAGTGTTTTTACTTAATTCTCCTCAAAATAATTAGTATTACTTTCGTCCCCATGGTACGTTACTTTCGTCCTACCCGTGCGGGATAAAAGTAACAATGACAGTCACTGCGGAAAATTGCCATAACTCTTTGACTACGTATCGCGGAAGGCTGAATTTGTGGTTAAATGATAGACCAAGAAACACACTATCTTAAGGCATAATTTTCATTTTTATATCTGTAAGAGGAATATGGCAGCTTAGCCAAATGTAAAAAGTGTTGCGTTTGTCCCCGCTCTCCCCTACTAATTAAATGTCTTTTTAATAACAGTCAAATCTACTAATTTAATAGTTGGTCGGTACTGGACGACAATTTTTCGTTTGCTAGAAATTGCAACTTTTTTACTTTCGCGAATTATCAATTCTTATTATTAAATCTCACAAAAATAATTTCCCTCCGCTTACTAAGTTCCATCTATGCTACAAACACGTTTTTGAATTTCTGATTTTTATCGACTCCACCCCCCAAGATATAACAAAAAAAAATTAGAGCGATTGGTACTGCACGACTCTCCCCTATGTCTTTCTTCGTTTAATGCGCCACAGCATGACGATTGAATATTATAACGTCATTCATTCTTTGCACATTGCAAGGATGCAAGACCCCGAGGCAACCAGTCACACAAACCATCCCGCGAGCCCAGCTCCTTGTTTCATCCGAATCTTGCAAGAAAGTTGTCAGGGGGTCCGTTTCGCGCGTAATCTTCGTCCCGTTCCCCCGAAACGTGACGACGACGCCGTCAAAGGATATAAGACGGAATGGCGGGCGAGGGGCCGGGGGGACGGGGGGAGGGGGAAGGGGGGGGGAAGGACGAAGGGCGAAGGTACGGCGGCGGTGGTGGCGCATCGGTGACTACTAGCCTCGCAGGACGTGCACGGATTTATGAACGGCCGCTGGGCCTGGCACCGTTCCAGCATCCAGAGTTAGCATTTATCCCCCCGGTGCTCCTTGGCGTTTCACCGGGCGCAATCCAGCATGTGCGCAGGGGTTGCAGAGAGAAAGCGGGAAAGGGCCCCGTGTATTACCCTACAGAACGCTAAATTATGCGCGAGAGAGCTTTTTACTAGCGCGGAAATCGCCGTCTGAAGGCGGGCGGCCGCGTCCTCCGGAAGATTCCAGACCCGCTGAAGAACCTCGGGAAACTTTCCACCGTGGAGGGGGTTAGTGGAGGGTGAAATTCAGAGAGCACGGAGAGACGAGCGCGGCGGGGAATGGGTTATCGTCGATGATCGATCGTACTAAAAGCGCCGTTGAAAAGGGTTACAATTCGATGGAATAATTCAGAGCTGGGCTGTAAATGGGGCTTTCGCGGGGGGGGGGGGGGGGTGCTGTTTAACTGGAGGAGCGTCCCGCTTTTATTGAAGTCATACCTCGCCTCCGCCGTGTCGCTCCTTTCCCGCGTATTTCGATGCCCGCGAGTGAAAGGGGAAAAAGAATCATTTTATTTGCAATTTAAAGTGCCGGGCCGGCGGGGGTATTTCTCCGTTGCGCTTCAAATGAGACATGATTCGTGCTTGGAAATTGTAATACGCTGGCGAAGTTGGCTTGCGCCGGGATGAAATTAGAATAGAAAAGGAGAATCAGGTTTAGATAGCAACTTGAAAAGGCTATCTATTATAACCGCGTCTGTCGGCCATCAGCGATGTCTTTCATTGTCGCGCAAAGATCAGGGTCGACCTGCGCGCGGCGCTTGAGCCAGCAGCGTTATAAATAAAATTGTTACGCGTTTAGATAAGCCCTCGTCCACGGGAATGTTTATCGAGTGGATATTCATAGCTGACTTGGAGCCGTGCACAGTTCGAAGCCGTGTACGGCAGTAGGAAAGCAAATAAAGAAAGCAATGAGAATCTAACTCTGTTGAGGTTCCAGGAAAGCTGAACGAAGGGGTCAGGGGCTAATAGAATATTCTTACGATCCACCGAAACGCCTCGCGCCTCTCGCGGTGGCGATGTCAAAAGTAGTAAAGGGAAGAGTCTGGGGAGGTGAGCTGGAAGAAGATACACGGGTGTCGTTAACGATCGAGTCGCGTGTAAACTCGTTGAAGCACCGAATCATCGGTGGCACGTACGAACGTCCAATTAAAAGTGGCGGGCCGAGCGGGCCCGCAATAAAACGAAACCGAGTAAATAAGAAATAATAAAGACGGCCACGAAGAGGAGACGGCTTAAGAATACGGTAGCCGAGCTAAGTTATATTTGATGCGTTGATAATTTGTTTCGAGAGGGAAAGAGAAGGAGCGGGAGGGGTTGGGGGCGGGAGAGGGACGAGGCAGAGATCCTCCAGCCTCGTCTATCCACCATGGGCCTGCCAGCTCCCTCCCCGCCTTTCTCCCTCCTCCCCTTTCTCTGTCCCACCAGCGTGTTACGAGCGAGGACCTGTCAAGTCTACCATTTATTTTCCAACTCGAGGGCCCGAGAAAGTGAATCCTTACTCCCGCTTCCACAGACTTCTGTGTCGAGGGGGGAATGAATCTGAAAATTACGGAAAACGTATATACGAGTCACGGCGCGCCGTCTCTCCGGCTTGTAAACGTTGATGGAAAAGTGGAGGCTCCTCGGAGGGGGATTCAATCCTTTCCGACCGAGTCGTTCCCCCTTTCTCTGTTTCAACGATACCGAGCTGTCGCCAAGACAATTGAACGGGGAATAGTATTCTTGTACCTCCAAGTTTCAAACTTGTACTCGTGTCAGAAGCGAGGTCAATGGAGTGTCCAATGTTTGACATTCGTGCGTGAATTTTTTATAGGTACGCTTTGGATCCTCGCCTCGCAATCGCCCGATAAATCGAAGGTCACGGCGATTTCCATCGCTGGATTCGGTAGCGCGGCGATGCCACGCCGAGGTGTATCTCGTTGCGGGCAATGATTATCTACGGAGGATGAGCCGTGGCGTATCGCATCGACAGGGCCGGTTTCAGGCGATCAGCTGCGGGACTCGAACTGCAGGAGAATCGCCGGTCGAGTCGCCAGTTCGCAGGAACCTCTAATCTCTCTCGGAAATCTCTTGCCGGTTCGGGGATCATCCGTGTCCGAGGCGAGACGACCGGTCGTCCCGAAACACGAGGACACGTCCGCTCTGACCTCTCGCGAATCTCAAAAACAATTCTCCTCCATTCACAAGTACTCAGACACTCGAAGGGGAGTAATTCAGAGTCGGCGTCCTGGGCGTTTCACTCACCGTCGGCAAGGAGACCGTTGATCGTATTAAAGGAAACGACTTCGTGCCCACGCCTCTGCTCGACAAGTCCCTCCGAGTCTAGCAGCCTAGAACCAGTGTCGTCGTCTTCCTAGCGGAGTTACCTGTCGCCAGGAAGAAAATCGGTCGGCCGATCGTCGAGAGGGTCGCGTGAGGAGATGGATGACGGAGGAGGAGGGGCCGAGGAAGAAGACGGCTGTCCGTTTCGCCTACACATTAATCCAGCCCTGGTCTTTAGGACTCGTATGTAAATGCGATGCTATATTTAGACCAGTATCTCGGGTGTATAATACGTTCGGTCGGAGTTGGAGGATCCTCTGCCGCTGGACACGGAGCCGCAGGTGTGTGTGCGTGCGTGCGTGCGTGCGTGCTAGCGCGAGCGCGCCTCGATCTGTACACGTGCGTGCGTTGCAACTGCAGGACCCGCCAAACCGGTTACCCACGCGGCCCGTCGACACCAACACCATCGCCGGGACACCGACTCCAACACCAAACGGGGCCCAACGCGTATCGTCCGGACAGGGAACACCGTGGATGGAACACCATCCTCTGTCCTCCGTTCCCGATCTCGCCGCCTCTCGCTCGCGCCCTCGCTAGTTAGCTGGTTCCTCCTTAGGCACCTTTGCACGAGCGACAGGGTTACGCGCGATCATCAAACCACGCTTACAGCCGAGGTTACACACCCATCGACCCGAAGGTGGCTGGCCAATGGACAGCTGGGGAAGCAATAGCGATTTCCTCCACTCGATGGCCAAGGTTCCCTGGATCTGGAGGAACACGGAGTGGGTGGAAATTGGTCCTGTAGACGGGGCCAGGAAGGGTTTGGCGAGCGGACGGTTCATTACGGTGTTCGATTGTAGTTTTATTCTTCGAACCAGATGTGACGGAACAGCGAACGCTGAGGCTTCCGCCGAGATGTTGGTATTTTTACGCGAAAATCGTGCGAGTCATCGAACCCCGTTGCGCGAGGCAACCTTGAGACTTTCGTCACCGGGGGGCACGGCCTCTTAATACCTGACGTAACCGCACCAACTGCATTAAAGAGAGAGAGAGAGAGAGAGATGGAATGGGAGAGACGTGCCAAGGGTGATGGTGGAGCGTGGGTGTACGGCTGGTGCACATACACGCGCACGCACCGGTGCGTACTCGAGAACGATATTTATGGCTGAAGCGACACGCGGATGGAAACGAATGCCCAGGATTCTCGGATGCTCCCTCGATAATCGTCCTCCTGGTGCATCCACCCACGGGAAAAATGCAGTACTTGCTGAGATTCCCCGCGCTTCTTCGAATCTTCCTTTCGATAAATATTCCAATGAATGCGCGCTTCCTTCACCGTTTTCCACTTCAATCTCCCTCGCATCCGAGAAACTGCAGATCGATAGTAATGAAAATTTCTTTCTTCATACCAGCACTTTACACTAGATCTCTCATTCGAGCACGGAGTTTCCTTCGATCCGATCTCAAAACGTGTACCCATTAGTGTGTGTTCCGTCCCCTCCGCCGTTCCCGCCGCTCGGGGGCCCGATAACGTCCAACGGGTCCGCGCCGTTGGAACGACTGATAAGGTGTCGCTCAGCCATGTTCCGACGCACGTGTTCGCGCGCTCTCGGTGGCACGTGGAAACCGCCAAGCCCGTTACCATTATTTACTATTATTTACTATTTGTCGCGGGCCGTCGGTGCACGCTGCGATAATTGGACGACTCGAGCAAAGAGATCGCGAGCCGCTGGAGAGCATGATTCGCTCGTACGCGGTGCAACGGGTCCGTAATGGAAGCGGCAGGCCCCGACTTTTCGAAATTACGAGCCTATTCAGGCTGCTCCTTTTTTTCTCCTTCTTTTTTCATTCGCCTGGCAACCTCGTCGACCGTTCCCCTCGATATTTGCTGCGCTCGCTACACCTGGGACGCGGGGACTCTGCTGTGAAATAGGAGGGCTCGATATGATATTTACAATTAGCCTGGCGGTCGGTGCGCCGAGGAGCAGACTCGAAGCTGTGATTAGTAATTGGACGCACTTTTTCTCCCCTCTCTGTCTATCGCTCGCGATATCCAGCGCAATTTACTTGGATTTACGATACCGGGCAGCGTGTGGCGCGTTGCGTAAGCGCGCGCGTGCACGCGGAAGAGGCGAGTCGCGCAGGGAGCGCGTAATTTTCTCTGGAATAAGGTACCAACGATCGCGGGGCGAACGTTAATAGATCGTTAAAGGCTCGGGACAGGCGTGCGATTTGTTGGTGCGCGTCGCGCGATGAGACAGTGGCCGGTAACGAATCAATTTCCGAGGGATTTTTACCAAACGATCCGTGGACGTGACCGATAAGTTGCGCCGGGCAGTTTCGCGGATATTAATGCGAGCTCGGGAGCAGATACACCTCGATAAACTAGTTCCCGTTAGAGATGACTGGCGCTATTACCGCGCGATTTTTATCGCCGGGCTTTATCGAATCGCGGCGTAATCATTTCCGCGTACCTGACCGCGGCAGCTCCTCAAATTTTCTGGGACTGAGTAGACAAATCAAGCCGGTGGAACGATGACGTGGTATGTTTTCTCTAGCAGAATTGTAATCTTGCGGGTGGGATTGAGGCAATCCGTCGGATCAGAGTCCTGGCACATTGCGGAGAATTGCATCCGGGGCTCGAGTCCCATAAGTCTCGTTTCATCTAAAAGTAGAATAGGAGAGGAGAGAGGGGGGAGACAACAGCCACGCGACAAAATCGAGGCTCGAGCAGACCACCAGAAGAAGCGACGGCGACGTGGCCGAGGCCAGTGGCCTGTGCACTCGGCAAATGCATTCGATTCTATCGTTATTGTTCGCAGTTTACCGCAATAAGTTGCCAGGATAATCTGCGCGCGTAGATGGAGCAGCTAGGAGTCAGGGAGGCAGCAAGAGCGGATAATGACAGGCCATGACTCGTTAGGTGCCCGTAGACCACGAACAAAAAAGCCCACGACCGAACTAACCCAACCAACCGCCGACCGACCAACCATCCGACCAACCATCCAACCAACCGACCGACTGACGAACGGGCAGCGAGGATAAAAAGAAAAACCAGGGCGCACCTGTGCACTAGCAGTAACACTTTACTGCCTCGATGATGTAAACGTGAACGTAAATGAGAATAAGTGGTCGGACTTAAGAAAATTGCATAGTACACTGTGACCGTGCGCACTGCGGCCGCGCTGGCTCGATCGTTCGATCGCCTCGCGCTCCACTGACCGTTGCAGTGGATGACGTTACGCGTGGATCGATTGTTTTTGTTATCGGGCGATCGACGCCCCCGGTTTTCCATCTGTTCGTTTGCACGGCCTAGTTAACGTACTCGCGATCCGGTCGCGGGATTTCTTGGGTTTCGCGAGACCAACGTTAATGGGCGGCCGCGCGGGAAACCACTGTTCCGCGTTTCTTTGTAAAATCTTTGGCACGAATCGCGCGATTCCGCGGACTGCCCCGTCATCGTGGAATACGAGGCATAAGCAATCATAGAACAATAGCAACGCGATCTGCGGGGAGAATTGTCGGCGTTGGGATACAGGGTTCATCCCTCTCGTCGGCCTACCCGATTATTAATTTCATCTGTTTTAGCAGTTTGACATGGTAAGGGAAAGTAGGGGAGACCGGGGCAGATTGTAACAAAAAAGTTTTCACATGTCTTTTCTCGAACGTGTTTTCCTCAATCAAGAAATAATTTACGTGATTTACTACTTATATACCGTTAAGGAACTTAACGGTAAACTCACACTAACATAAAAATTCATAATTCAAAAATATATGTGTTGTCTGTGAAAGCAGTTAATATTGTTAGTTTTGGAGAAAATAAATGTGTAAGGTAGCCCACTTGAAGGAAGCCCCTGTTGAACGCCATCTCTTACTGTTCGAAGTAAGAGATCACCATCGACGCTACAGTCTATTTCTTAGCTGGATGTTGCGGTATTAAAGGTTATTTTCATACATTCTGTTTACAATAGTTTACTTTACAATGCAGCGCAAGAATTTTAGTATTATATGTATCATTTTGCTTTAAAAGTCAGTGTTCATTATTTAGTTCCAATTTTTTCTTGTGGAACTAATTTTTGATCACCTGAATAAAAAATTGGTTAGGGCATTATAAAATTATAGAAAAATTAAATTTAGATGGTATAATACTAAAAATAAGTTTATTTGGTACTTTCTTTTTAATTAGTATTAGTATCTGATCAAATATTAATTCCTTACCTGATAATAAATTAGTTCCCATGTATTTCAAATGATCATAAACTAGTTCCTCACCTGATCAAAAAATTAGTTCCCATGTATTTTAGATGATCAAAAACTAGTTCCTGACACTGATAAAAAATTAGTTCCCATGTATTTTAGTTGATAAAAAACAAGTTCCTAGTCACCTTATTATTCCGTACCTTACAAAAAATTTAATTACACTTATTTTCAACTGTTTACAATTTTTCCTTAAATTTTAAACATTAATTCATCTAAATTTTGGACACTTAGATATACATATATATTTTTTAAATACATTTAAACACAAATTAATAACAAACATATGAAACAATAATAAAAAAATATAATTAATTTTTTAAATAATTCGTATTGATAATAAATTTTAAATTATTCATTCTTATTATACATCTTCATCACTATCAGTTGAATCTGAAGGAATTCAAAGCTCAGTGTCTTTTAAAAATAAATATTCGAGCACAGATTTGCCTAATTTTTTCGTTTTATTATGTGTATTTTTTCTTATGTGGGGGCAGTCGGGAGAAGATAAAATTTATACCAAATTAAAGGGCATAAAAAGAACTAATTATAGTCAAAAAATGAAAGAACCGATATGTTTCGTTTTTTTTTAATTCTCTCCAGAATTTAGAAGATGCAACAAAAAAGGTAATAATTTGAGCCACTGGTACGTATCCATATCTTTAAATGCAAGAATTTTTAATTATTAAAACGAAAAAAGGATATATTTTGCTTATTTTCCAAAAAAAAGAAAGATAAAACTTATAAATACAACAAAAATACAGTGAGTAAATATTTCCTATGTGTAGTTTGTGGCAGCTTGCGTTTGATTATTCGACTTTGAATGTAATTACTAACTTTAAATCAGTTATTTATGCTACTAAGTTGTGATGTTCTTATATCGGAGGACTGTTTACTATCAATTCCATGAAATGAAATACAAAATTTCAAAATTCAAATTTTCGCTTTTTGAACACGTGCCGCGACACTGTGCGACGGTGCGAAAATCGTCAAGCAGCTCTCGCATGCTGTGGGTTACCAGATTTGTCGTTCCAAAGATTTTACTTATGTTACAATTTACCCCGTGTTACAACATGCCCCGGTCTTCCCTATTTAAGGATTTCATGGAAGCGTTGTAATATTCGATATCCAAGATATTTGAAAAGCAGGCTTTAGCTCCATGTTTCCCGAGGATTCCAGGATGGTCTCTACGATGTACCTATTAATTTTTATTAGCCGTAAAACTTTAGTAAAACACTTGTTCTTCCGATTAACCTCTAACCCTTCGTGAACGATAAGTTGGATGTCCCCGGTAGCGCGGTTCAACCAACTGCGATTCTACCGTAACATTAAACTGCAATTTACGACCTCATTTGTAAAAGAAATGAAGTATATATTTTTCATAAGGACGTTAATGTTTTATTAAAATGATATTCGTGATTTCACGGTTCCTGATAGCCGTTATGGTATAGCTCTGAACATATTACTTCCGCTAATAGGTAACTCCTATCTGCATTTAATATTCCCAGTTATTCCCCTCTCACTCTTCGCTCCGTCAACATCACGAGTTCCCTTGAAAGCAGCGAATCTAAAGCGACAGAGCACTTCGCCCCACCTCCCCCGAATCCCTCGACCATGAAAAGCCAAAAAGCAACATCCTCGAGCTTGGTCCCCGAAGATGCTATCGCGGTCGGACATTACTCGCTTTTCATGGTCCCCGTAGGAACGAGGCGGGCCCGAACCGCGGTCGGGGAGGTTAAACGAATAAAGGCGCGCGTGTACGACACGCAGGACACGCAAGTGCACGCGTGTATACGCGCCAGTCGTACGTACGACGAGAGAAGGCATAAACATGGCCCATTATATACACGTAAAAGCTGCATGCATCGTCGTCGTTGTCGCTCGCTCGCTCGTCCGCTCGTTCGCGTACGAGAGGTGAAGTTCATTGCCTTCTCGTATGCGTTGCACCACTGGCCACCGCTGCATCTTTGCACATCGCTTCCGCGACCGTGCAACCGGCCACGCACCGTTCCTCGTTGTTCAACCGTCTCTGTTAAGCCCGCTCGAATCCCTACTGCACGGTGCATATGGGTCGCGGTACATACATAATTATACGAGTCACGTCCCGCCTCGAGTTCAAAATCCGTGACGTCGCGCGGTCCGCGGCAAGCCGGCGCGCAGCTCCTTCCGCGCATTTATCCCCGCGCGACGATTCCCGTGCTAACGAAATCCTCCCGCGATCGGTGCATCGTTACTTTCAAATTCCGTGTCCCCGGGGACGTACTGTCGGGAATTAGTACGCCAAATAAATGATTCAATGTGTGCTGCAAGAAATCGAGATGGAGTTTCCTATTTTCCGAGCTGGAGTGTTGAGAAATTGCTGAATAAACGAGAGCAACGGTTTTAGGTTAGGTTCGTATTCTCACTCGCCCTTGTACAAAGTTTATAATAATAGTAATAATTATTTACGGGACAAGCCTATTAAGAACAAAGTGTATGCAATATAAATAGTTCGAGCAGACAATACAACAAACATCGTATACAATAAATAAAGAAAAAAGAAATAAAGAGTTTAAGAGTTATAAAGAGCTCGCCGTGTAGGTGCAGGGTATATCTGGATAATGGAACTTGAAACCAGGGCTCTCTGAACATTAGTCTTGAAACTTGAAAGGGGATCGGCAAAGAAATCAATGTTTAATTGGCAAATTATCAATTAATTGTACTTATCTTTATTTTTTATGACACATTTATTAATACTCAATATACATATATTTGTCATTGAGGCAGTAAAGACTTATTGGTTTTGACACTAGTAATACGTAGCATTGTTAGTACACAAGGGTTGATGCATCTTTGTTGGTACTTGGAGCTTGGAGCGAGTGCACAGGCCAGCGTGTAGTAATTCTGTTGGAAGGAGAGGTTTTAATGAAATCAATATATTTGAGTATTAATAATAGTGATCGTTGAATCAATTGGTCACGGAGCAATTGTGATTGGAATACGTTAAGCTCGTCCACTGTTCACGGGTTAATACCCTTTAGTAGGACGCTAAGTCCGTAGGCTAGAATGTTTACGTCTAGACGGAAACCAAGGGCAGTGTTTTTATTGCGTTTCGACCTGACCTCGCCGCGCGGTCGAGAACGAACCTCGCTGTTTCGTATCGGACGAGTTTAGTCACTGTTTACTTTCCGATTCGGTAACATCGCGGTCGCGTCACACGCGCTGCAATATCGAATACCACATATCGCGCCATTTGCTAGTGTGACGCTGATAAAATGCTAAGAGATACGCAGCCTGTGTGCGAATAACACGTAGTTTGTTGTGTTCTTCGAAAAGTGCTTCCAAAACAAAAGAAAACGTAGAAGTCGACGAGAACGACCTTTGGTCACCTTCGACAATCAACATGCCAGAAATCAACCTCCTCCTTCCGGCTGCTACTTCATCGATGCAGTGCTGACTATTTTATTAACTCGAGTGTTTTCGTGAATCGAAATTCAGCGCATGCTTGCGTGCGATTTCAGAGTTTCTTAGAAATGGCGAATCGAGGTCTGTTGACTCGCTGTTGGTTGCTAATTTCATCAGCCATTGGGTTGCTTTATATATTTTCTATTACTTCCATAAAACAAAGTTGCAAGGTATGGAATTTTAAAAAATTAACACGCAACGATCCCGATTGCTACCGAAAGTGCCTGACCAATTGCACGCGGTGTAAACAAGGCAAACACCTCCGCGCGAAATCACCCCGTTGCTCTGATGGCCCACGCAGAAAATGATATCTCTAGATTCGCGAAGGGAGAAAGGGGTAGGGGGGCCACGTAAGTAGGTGGATTACGTTTGACTGACTCGACAACGCAATGCACGGCTTGCAACAAGTTCTCCGGGGACGTTGGCGAGGGTATCGGGGAAAGGACAGAGTGATCTGTCAAGAGAGTTAGAGAGAGAGAGAGAGAGAGAGAGAGGTGGATTGTACGCGTGTATGTACGTACCGTTGCCACCGTTCGTTGAAAAGGGACGAAGAAATTACGTTGTGGCGCAGCTTATGCGCCCTCAGGGCACCATTATATGGTAATCTCTGCGTCTTCGTCTTTCCCTCTCGCCTAGCTCTCTAACCTCCTCTCTGTCTCTCCTTCTCCTTCTATCTCTCTCTCCGGTTCGCTTATTTCCACTGCCTCTTCGTTTCTCGGTCCTACCAATCGAGCCTCTCTCCGTTCTTCTTCCAACTTCTCTCTTCGGTTGCCTTCGGTTTCCCTCTTTTCCTCGGCCCGACTCGTTGAAGCATACGCGTCGCGGCGCATTTCTCCTATTCCCTGCTTCTCTCCGCTCTGTGCAACCTCCTCCGTCCCCGTTGCTCGCGGCCCCCTCTGCCCCCCCCTGCCCGCCCCCACCTCTGCGCCGGGCTCTTTTCCCTTTAGTTTGTTTTCCGCTGCCAGTGGGTAATTGCACTCTCTCGCTTTTACCTAGCCGACGTTTTCTTCTTGTCCGCGTGTGCCGCGCGCTGCTCTCCTATCCGTTTCCGCATTTTTTACTCGACCTTACCAACCCCCCGCTCAACTCTGCGACCCCTCGTGGCTCACCCCCTCGGTATTTTTCTCCTTCCACTCCCCGGGGCGCGATTCCCCGCTGTTTCCGTCCTGATTTTTCAACGCTGGAAAAACGGCATCGGCGCTCCGGGCTGGTCTCGATTTTAATTATTCCACCCCCCCCCCCCCCCACACACACCCCTCTGCACCCTCCGCGACCAAGCATCCACCGAGCGAGCGCGGAAGCTAAAATTACTTTTATCACGGCCCCCGGTATTTATCAGCTTCTTTCTCCTGTTAAGGGATTCGCCTGGCAATTAGCGGCAGCCGTTCGCCCGCTTAAATAACGAGGACGCGTTTGTGCTTCGGCACGCCCGTCCGTTCCTGCTCAAGGTCCTTCGCGGATCTTAAATATCTGCGCTTCGCGTTCGCCAGTGCGCTGACGTCGGGTTATTGAATAAAACAATCGCCTTCGATGATTCCAAATCAGATCAGAGATTTAAACACCGCCTCGAGAAAGAATCGTGTACACGAACGATAATGACACAAATAGCAAAGGGCATTCGAGTTGCCCACCCACACGCGCGCGTTACCTACGTTCGCCATTTCGACGACTCGAACGGTGCGCGTGCAGCGATGGAAAAAAGAGGCTCGAAACGGTCTTAGGGAGGGGTGGGGGGGGGGGGGGGGGGGAGAAAGGAAAGGGAGCCCAGCATGTAGCAGTTTAGGCTTATCAAGCGCAGTTAAGCCTACGGTTACATAAATTCAACAATACCAGCGGGGTCCAGCGGGTAACGATAAAATTTAAGAAACGGCATTGTGCGGTTGGCGGGAGTCGCCAGCCGCGTAGAAAGGAGTCGTTAAAGGCCGCTCAACCAGTTGAATTGGCGGCTGAATGTGGCGCGTGCTACCAACACAGGCCGCCTCGCGTACGCTACGTAGAGCCAGCAGCCGGTGCTCTCTTATTATATTATGCATTATTATCTACTTATCGAGCTATTGTCCGTATTGGCTTCATTGGATACGATTCTGGGTGAGGGCAGAGCCTCTCCTCGGCAACAATTGGACGGTGCGCGACCGTCCGTGCCGATCAGCCGCGCCGTTGTCCTGGGATGAAAACCGGAACGCTTTCCACCGTGCGGCCTCCAGGCCGCGGAACCTTTTTCGGTCTCCGCCGCTGGAGATCTTTTTGCCAGCAGCCATTATCTGTTATCCGTTTACGGGGCAACGTCGACGGTACCATGGATCTGATAGGGCTCGCTCCACCTTCTCCCTTCCCTTCCCCCTCGCCGCGTCGATTGTTGCCCCGGTTGCCTTGCTCGTTCGCCGTGGCCCCTCGATTCGTTACACGTCCCTCCGAACCGGGAAGAAAAGCGACGCGTAAAAGCCACGAGAAATCGAAGGTGCTTGGGCGAAGCCGGTAACCAGCTCGAACGGCCAGGCCGACGGAAAACTAAAAGCAATCGGGACCGTTACGAGTTTTACTGCCCTACGGGATTTCTTATCTTATTACCGTTACGTAACCTGCCGATCAGTTGTTGTGGGATGCAGGCATTTCGGCGCGGCGAAATAATACGGTAACGCCGCGAAGTGAGCCCGCGACTTTGAAAGGGAGAGTGGCGTAACCTCGCGGCTTTTCTCAAAGATCCCTTGAACCTTCTCTGCTCGCCTTACGAAAACCCTCCGAGCTCCCGGAATTCATATGCAACTAGTAATGATTCCCTTCAAAGCTCCTCGAAAACATGAAAGCACAGTAGATCCACTGAGCAAGGATTCCAAGTGATTAAAATCCTCGTGTTCCACCCCGTTTTTTTTTAGCTACAGTCGAAGATTAGGGCTGCCCTTAAGGGGGGAGCCTGGTGTAACTAGCTGAAAATTGGGGCATTCTTCGGGATTTTTTTTTAAAGAAAGTATTTAATCTATCTTTCTGAAATTTTCAGGGTATTGTATTATCCGATTAAGGTAGATAAGAAAAAAATATTATTAAAAACGAGCTGCAAATAACAGAGTTAGACGGGCTTATGCCCAGTCCGTTGGCGACGCAATTGTTCCACTGCGGGCAACGTAGCGTCTACTGTATTTATCTAAAACCAAAAATCGAACAATTTTTTTTTAGTTTATGTGTGCACGCACAAATCGTATAAATTCATAACTTAAAAGATGCAAAATTGAAAAAATGCCGGCCTTTTGAAAAAAAAGTTCACTTTTTCCAACGAAATTTCGCCTTAAATGTGTAAAAACAGTTACTTATTTAAACAATATCACTATGCCAATAACTAAGGTCTGTGAAGAAAATGTTCACAAATATCCGTGCACAAGGTCAAATAGTCGATTGGTTGAATATTTTTGGAGTTACATTGCCCGCAGATTGTAAAACTGTCGCTTCGAGAAAAACGCATTTAAAATTGTCTGGTAACCTGGTGCTCCGTAGCAAAACCGGCAATATCCGCTTTAATTTTTCGAATTTCGTTTTGCGGCTTTAGGAACATATTAACGTGATGTTCAACAATTGATTTATGCAACAAAAAAAATTGGTTCCTTCGCCCCCGCTACACCAGGTTCCCTCCTTAATTGGACTCGTCGATGACTCGTGAATCAGGGAACAAGGTTGCGAGCGAATTAACTCGTCGAGGTATCCGCTCTGGCCTTGTCCTCAAGTTCGCGTGCGAGGGTACGAGGAATGCGCGCCCATTTCGCGTAAGGACCTAGGGCTTCCGTGGCGCAATACGTCGCGTAGACGCGGCGTCGTAACATTAAACCAGCCGACGAAGAGGAAGAGTAGTGCCAGGTTGTAACCCAATAGGAGCCACGGTGCTGGGCACACTTGTGGCATGCGCCAGCTTCGCTCGTGTCTCGTCTCTCTTCCTCACCCCCTCCCGTCCTCTCTTTCGCCCGTTTTTCGCCTGTTCTTCTCCCCGCGATGCTTCGTTAGGTCGTGCGTTTTAATTAGAAACGGAACCGTGCAGGGATTCGCTGGGAATTTACGTCGCGTTAACGCCGATTTATCGTCGAACGCGATCTCGTTCCCCCTATCTACTCGATCTCCAGAGTCGCAGGACGGAGGTATGACGGGAAGACTCTCGTCGAAAACATCCTGATCTCCAGCATACTGGATTAAACTTGTTGCCGAGACATTTGGCTCCGAGTGCCGACTTCTTTCTCCAGCTCCTCCGCAATCGCGTTAAAGCGAAACGAAGCTAGGGAATATTAACGAGCCTGGGGGTCAGGAGGCTCGCTTAAAATCCTGCTGGCGTTCAGCGGAGCAAACTGGAGCGCGCCGCTCGCGACAAATTGCGCGACAAATTGGCCAAGTATCGCGATAGACGAAAGGGGCGATGGAGCTGGTGACGATCAGCGAGGAGATCGCCTCTGCGCGTAAACAGGCGTTGAGAAATGTGCTAAAGTTCCCTGGACGAAGAATAACTCTTGCCTCCGCGCGGAATTACATTCATCGCCCACTGGGAAGTGAGAACTTACGCGGCTCAGCTGATTATACGCGTATTGCAACGGCCCATGAATATAACGCGCCGCTAAGGAGCCGCGGATCCGAGGTTTAATCTCTCTAGCCGCGAAACAGCAGTTGGAATTAATCAATACAGGTGGAAGTTGCCACTATAATTTATACCGCGGCTCGGGAGTACGAGGGTGGGACTCGCGGCTGCAGCGAACCTCTTGGTAAACTGGTAACTCTGTTTGTATGGTAAACCGCTTGGATTGTTATATGCCGTGCCATTACCGTCCTTCTATTCCGTGCGGGTTACCGATCATGATGAGCTTGTGGAGAATTTCGTGTAATGGCAATGTCCCGTAGAACGTAGACGTCTCGCTGCTTCCTCCGTTTCAGTGAAACTTCTTCACTTCGCGTAATTGGATAGTAGTAGAATTCAGAATCAAACTGTCTGGCCTGTCTTCCCGACGGGAGATCAATTCTATTTGTTGCCTAATTTCTGATTCAGCTCTTCCCTGCGTCAACCCGTGCAGGGAGATCCTCCGCGGATCCGCTGGGAAGAGACGCGTGGCTCTCGCATTTTGCAGCACGTGACGACTGCTAAAGTAAGTGGCTGACTTAAGTCGAAGCTGAGTCGGGCACAGGTGTGCGAGCGTAATCGCGATGTCACGGGCGAGTCACGGTCCATACCCCCTCGCGATTCCCCCCCCCCCTCCCCCCTCCCCCTTATTCGTATTCTTTCGCCTCTGTAATCTCCACTTTTCTTCTCCTTTCTCCTCGCCCTCGTCCCACCTCGTCGTCGCTCGACGGTAAACTCTCCTCGTGGAACGCGCAACGGCCACTCGAGGCGCGCTTTCTTCGGCGCCGTCCACTCGCCCTTTTCTTACCTGTATCGTAGTATCTTGTTTTATCTGGTCGCTGTGAAGGCTAACTCGTTACGTTCTTGTTGATCCGACAAGGCACGTTTTCAGCGGCGCGCTGGTTTGACGCGTGAACGCACTTCGCCCTCGTTCGTTGGGTTTTTGGGCGGCGTTTAATCGCTGGGCAGTTCGATGCGCTTGAGAGGAGAAGTTGACGGGTGGACGTGCCCTCGGGGCTACTGGCTTCTCCTCATCGTCGATTAATTACTCGTCGACATCTTCGAAGACCTTCGCTGAGTGACCCAAAGTGTCGCTGGAAGCCATGGAAATCGAAAATCCTTATTATCTTTCCGTCTAATTAGGTGGAAGTTCAGATCCAAATCATCCATCGACTATTCGGCCCACCACTGAAAATCTCATCTCGGAAGAAGAAGTCCATCCACCTAACTAAAGGAAGAGCAAAAGTCCTGCCGCAGACGTCGTGCTCGTGGCGGGTGGTGTGGAGCCGCGCGTCCTTGCGCGTACACGCGTGCACGCGCGCAAGAAGCGCGGCAGAAGCGGCACGGAAACACCGGCACGCGTACATGTAACTCGTTCCCCGACGGAGGCGCCCGCCTCCCGTAATTTCAGCTAACCCCGAAGCCTGACCCCGCGCACATGGGCCGAGCGTGTCACGTCACGTCAGCCCGGAATACTGGGCAATAATTGCGGCCTGCGGGAGCGAACGAGGCGGGAGCACACCGGCTTCGGACCAAAGGAAAACACGCGAGAGGAGAAGCAAGGAGGGACGGGAGGGGAAAGAGCGAGCGAGAGGGACGGGGAGAGATGGGAGGGATGGGGAGGGTAGTAGAGTGATGGAGCAGGGAACACCAGAAGCGAGGAGAGGAGGCCATGTGGCGAACAGTAGTTGTGTGTCGAGGCCCAGAAGGAGAGCCGACCTCTCGAGTCATCCACCCCTGAAGGAGGAGAGAAGCCGACGGTAAATGTTGCAGCCGCCGTCTTTGTCGCCGAGCCTTGCTGCTTCTGCACACGCGTCTCTTCCTCTCTCCCCGGAGATTCTCCTTGTCTCTCTCTGTGGTCGATGCACCGGTTGTTAAACGCCGCGACTCGGCGGAGGGGATTGGATGGTAAATTAAATGATAGGCGACCGCTCGGTTAGGAGGTTTCTCGTTGAGATCTAATCTCTCGTTGCTCCGTTTTTAATTCGATCTCGTTACTCCCGTCCACTATGCACATCGGTAGACAGTGCTTGACGCTGTCCTGCCGTTGGCATTTTTATGGCGACTCTCGCATCGCGGTGCTTTGTGCTTTATGATCCATGCACGAGGTTTGAAATGCTTCAGCTACGCGGCACTATCCTTTAATTCTATGCGACTAAGATTCGGAAATAAGGAGATTCATGTTATTAAGTACATTTTGTGTATGATACACCGAGGCACGATCATTACCGAAATTGCGAGCCCCGTTTTCCTCGACGTCCAATTCCCAAGATGGAACCGCCGGGCTGGTTGAAAATTAGGGTTGGAAATGTCGTGGGACGGTGCATCAGCAGAACGAAAGAGGTTCGTCACAGTGTAGTGATTGACGTGGATAGAAGCGTACAAGCGTGACGGCTAATGATGACCAGTGGCTGGGATTGTTGTAGGTAACAGCCGAAAGCCGGGGAGCCGAGGGCCGACCCTAATTTTCACTCTTGAATAAATCGTCAGTAGCTGTTACCAGTACCGCTACGCCGTAAAGCTCCCGGGTGCAGCTGATGCACCGTACGCACGAGCAGCGGAGAAGCAAAAGGAGGAGCGCGAGAGAAGGAGCGAGGGGCCAGCAGTCGCGCCACGTACTGCCGCTGGATATCGCGAAAGAGAAACATTGGGTGCGGGTGAAAAAGGGGTGCCGCGGATTGAAGGCTAATTTTCTCCCCTGCCGCACGAATCCTGGTCGCATCTGTGAATTCCATGCCAATAAACCTTGAGCCCTAGCGCCGTTCCAGCTCTTCGATAAGGGTACAAACTCGTTTACACGGCGAAGCAATCTGTTCAGGTATAGAGGAAGTTCACTTAACACCTTCCCCACGCGTCCTCCTTGATTGACGTGCTACCCCTCGCCCACCGCCCGAAATCAAACGCGACAAAGGAATTAGACAAACTCAAAGCTGCTTTCTCCGAGGCAGAAACACTGCCGCCCGTTCCACTGACCTGTCCCACCGACCACCGTCTCGCGAACAAAGACAGAGGCAGAGGGGCGAAAGGAGAGGCGGCCGGTGGTCTGCAGTTGACGTAGTCGCAGCTAGCTCGGGAGCTTGCCTCCGCGTAGAGGGAGCAAAGCTGTAGTAGAGCAACGCGTGCACGTTCTGGGCGGCGTAGGAGAGCGATCCGCAAGGGCCAGGAGTCATCGAGTGACACACGCACGACTGCCACGCTTCGTGGTCACGGTCAAAGCGCACGCGAAACACCAACGACCAGGAGGGACGTGACACGCTTCGGTTGCCCCTGTAAACGGAGCACCTCGCCTCGGAGGATCGAGCCGCGAGGTTCTTCGATTTCGATCGGGAACGCCGAGATTGAGTTTCACCGGTACAGGTGAAATAAAATCGGCGGGGTAGGTAGTTACCTGCTCCGTCTGCAGCGGGCTGACGAGAGGCTACTTAGGCTGAAGAGCGATAACGGACAGCAAATCGAGGACAGCTGTCAGGGAATAATATCCCTTCTC
Source organism: Andrena bucephala (assembly GCA_947577245.1). Lineage (NCBI taxonomy): Eukaryota > Metazoa > Arthropoda > Insecta > Hymenoptera > Andrenidae > Andrena > Andrena bucephala. The sequence continues at coordinate 14,489,926 of OX387719.1, read as the reverse complement.
ATTGATCGACTGCCTTGGGCAATGACGTTATATACCTCGCGAGAGGCTTTAAGTAGTTTCAACTGCTATTCAGACTTATTCTGCGCGACTGAGTCCATGTCGCTTTGTGGATAGAAGTTTTATTAAGATAATAATAAGAAAACGATAATAAGAAAGACGAAAGACGAAAGACGATAATAAGAAAAGTGAACAATCGATTAAAACATTTTAAATTTTTTAATTATAGTACAAAATATAAACAAAAAGATCACACACTTTTGTCGAAATTTGATCATTATTTTTCAAAACATCGACCATTTTGTCAATTTTCGCAAAAATTGAAATGTTGGATCGTCAATGCCTAGGAAATATATTATAGTTTATGACATATTTGGGGTTTTTGTTAAAGTTCATCCGATTTGCCGGAATCCGGCCCACCAGTTGGCCATCCGAAAAGAAAATGGACATTTTAAATGGAGACATTGCACGGCGTACAAATGCTATTTTGTAAATATTATATGCTTTTCTTATAGTTCATAATATAGTGAACTAAAACACAAAACCTTATATTAATCGATTGTTCACTTTTCTTATTATCGTCGTTTAAAAATCGTCTGCTCTCTTGGCCGGTTACTGTGTCCTAACCCCTTAAAGGAAGATTTCTCGAATGGAGTGATTCGGAAATATTAGACACGATGGGGGCATATTTACGTGCCCCGCGGTGCTCGTTACACCTTACAAATAAATCACGCAATTCAGCTACTCATTATAATACTAATCCAAGCAAGAAGCTCGACGCGGAAGGCGAAACGGGAACGCGTGGTGCATAATTAGCAAACACGGCGGAGGGGCAAGGGAAACGGGGTAAAGTAAACATCGTTTCGGGCGACTGCTACAAAATGCCCAGGAACTGGAGGATTCGGATCAGGCCCTGAAGCCTGAACGAGAACCGGCGCCAACGATCCTAATGCGATTATAATTAGTAGCGTTTTCCAGCCACGGATCCGGCTAAATTGCAGCCCTCCCGAAGGGGTCGTTCGTCTTCGATGCGAGAAACTGGAACTCGACGATGCCTCCGGGCTTTTCTCTGGAAGCTGCCGATCCGAGATCAAGGATGATCTCGTTACGGGGATCGTAACACGATAGGGTGTGTCGATCCTAACCTCCCTGTCTGTCTGTGTGTGTCTCTCTCTCTCTTTCGCTCTCTTTCCTTTTACTGCGACACACTGTTCCACACGATGCTACCTTTAACGCACGCGTGTGTTGGAGTTTAGATTTCCCCGCTTCAGGTGTAATTCCTCGAAAAACTGGAGTCGTGTTTCTGGTTTATTGGTACCTGGTAATTGGATCCTTGCTCGTGATACGTTGGCTATTTTTATGATAGCTTAATACGCGTTGAAGTTTATTCTGGGTTCTTTATGAATCGAATTCATAGAGTTCATGAAGACATGCTTTCCTTTCAATATTGTATACTAAAAAGAATTGGTTTAATAAATATTTGATGGTTTGAAAAGAGTTTTTTACTTATTTAGTTTAATATTACACGAAAAGACATTAGGGACTTTCTACCCTTTGCAAGAAGTCCATTTTGCATTGACAAACATTTTGTGGTATATAACTCAACAGAAAATAATAGTATCAACAAACGAACTTCGTGAACCTAGAGCATAAGAGTTTGTACAAACTAACACCAGATATCTCTAGATTGTTAGTACTAAATTTTACATAGGATTGTACGAAAAACAGGACTTTTAGCCCCACCCTACCCTAGTTATACTTCGAGGAGTTTCTTTGGGATACTGCAAAGTCAGCCTGCGTCAGTTAGGGGATTAAGATAGTCGTAGTCAGACACAATGAAAAGTGTCGTACGATTGTTACAATAGTGTAGGACATCCGTCTTTGACAAAGTATTTCCCTGGTCTTGTACGCATAATTTACACAGAAAACATTGGTGTACCGTGCATTCGTATTCCCCAAGCGAACGAAGATTCAGGAACACGCAATCGGCAGCGTTTGTGAAGGGCGGGGATAGGGAACAATTGATCGTTTCGAACACGGTGAACTGGTAGTGCGCGTGTAATTAATGCCAGGCGGAGAACACAGAATAGTGTCGTTCGGTAACGCGTGACGAATACAGGTATCATCAGGCGGGTAATGCCCGATAATTATTACAGAGGATAGGTGGAGACACGTCATCGTGGCTCCATTAAGCCGAGTGGCACGTATTTCCACTCGCTCGGTCCCGCCTCGTAAGAGTTTAATCATTTCTGCAATGGTTGCAACTTCCCTTCAATTAGGGCTGCCTCGAGGTCGACCAGCCACCTGGGTAAACCTTCTCGAACCGTTCGAGACGAAAGCTTTTTCCCTCTGTCGAACCGATGACTCCTCTTTCTCCTCTGTGTGCTGATCGTCGGGCTTTTTTCGGCCGGGCCAGCAGACGTTAATTAGAAAGGATGATCGTGTTGGATCTAGACTAAAGAAAGCTCCGATGGTGATATAAATAACATGGAATAAAGCGGTCCTTGGGGTTCTTCGCTCTAGAAGCGATCGGTATTGCATCGTCCATTTAATATTTCTTTTCTCTCCGTGAGGTTTGGCACTTTAGTTGCAGCGTGGTGGTGAGTGGCGACTCGAGAAGTTGATGTACGAATGATACAGAGGTTTTCGGTGGAATTTGAAAGTGACAATCTTTTCTGAGATTGACTCGTTGGTTTCGGGAATGGACGGCTGTCGGTCCTGCGGGACATTGACCGCGAAATGAATCAGGATGTATTCATTTTGATTGCATGTTTACGAATGTTGATTACGTCTTATTGAAACGGAAGACAGGGATACGACCGATGCAACGCCCACCACCTTTGTCGGACCCTTTTTCAATCCTTTCATCGACCCTTCCTGAATGGAACGAAACCAGAACAAAAGGGTATTGCCTCCGCCAAAGGCACTAAAGATTCTTTGAAGTATCGGTTCTTTCTGCCCCTTAGAAAACGGGAAACAGGAATTTAGCATTCATTCCCAGGAGAAATAATACGAGTACCTTTACGCGAGTCTGTCCCAAGGCCCCCCCCCCCCCGTGACGGGCCAGATGTAACAGAATTTTTCAAAAGTCCCCGTCGAACCACCCCCCTCCCCCTTCTCTGGAGTTCCCCGGCTTCAACGAAAACTGCCAATTGCGAGCTTTCAATTGAAGAAAGCCAGGCTGGAAAGCTGCGGCGGATCCTTGAGCTCCTTGAAAGAGAGCCTGCGAAACAGCAGCATCACCTCTCGACCCAATTTCCACCCCAACATCTCCCTCTTCTGTTCCGCGAAGTGGCTACCGTGTTCCCCGAAGTTGGCGACACGGCACGACACATCGCTGGCACGAACAAAAAGGTGGAGGAGAGCGGTCGGGCGAGAGGTAGGGACGCAGGAGGGCGAAGCGGGACGATGGGCAGAGGGAAAGGAGAAACCCAAGAGGAGGCGGAAGAACCCCTCATTAGCAAGGTAGTCCGCGAGGGCAGTGACGTTCGCGTTTCATAACACGTTGCGGCGCACGCATGTGCACCACGCGACCACGACGGCCAAGAGGACGAGCGCGGCCGCGTAGCGTTCCTCCGTGTTGTCGGCTCCTTCTTCGCAGGGCGACGCACGCCCACCAGCCGTACGCACGATACAAAAGGGCTGAAATTATCCAGGAAGCGAGGAACCTATGCTCACCCGTAAAGAACCGTCTTTCCTCGAGCGGAGGCCACGGTAACAAAAGGGGCCCCCTGTAGGTGGGGGTTAGGTCTCGCGTATATTGCCGTAATTTTCACTCCCCCCTCCGGGGGAGGGACGACCCTCGAACAGTGCTACAATCTCTACTGGAACGTATAATCAAACGAACCGCGATGCTCGGGTCAGTGGCTGATAGCATCGGCCGTCTTTTTACGCCGGAGAAGTCGTTTACCTTCCTCCTCGCGGTTTCTGCCTACTTCTGTTCGCGTCTTCTTCCCTCCGCCCTCGCCCCTCCGCCCCTCTCCCGTTCCCCTCTACTTCCAGTTCCTCCCTCCCGAGGGATCCTCTGAATCCGGTTTCGGCTACCGTTCGCGTTTCACGCTGTCGTGCTGCGAGAGGGGCCACCTTTCGGCCGCTCATTGATCAGGATTTGTCGAATGGCCCGCTTTCAGCGGTGACGTCGCTTATTGATTAACCGACCGATAGGAAGGGGAGGGTGTTTGATTCTTCGTTACTCCGAGCATTCACTTAGCCCTCCCTTTCTCCTGATTTATCCCTGCCCTTTTACCTGTTCGAACAGAAACGGCACCGCAGTACCGGATATCGATGATTTCTGGGATCGTGTGGCTTGGCAGAGATGATTTCAGAATCGGGGGTTGTATCGCTGATCTCTTTGGTCCGTTGACATTTATCTGTAATAGGAAAGAAATGAATGCGAGGGGTGGCTCCGTGACGAGGCATAGAATCGTCGTTTTCCTTTTTTCTTTTTTTTTAACGTACAATCGATCTCCTGCTCCCTCGAGGGAGCGCCTAGCATCGAAAAGTTAGCTCGTCCGGCAGTAGAGAAACCATTCGTCCTCCGAAACTATTTCGGGAGTCTCGCCGCGATAACGATCCAGCTGTCGAAATAAATCTGCAATGTTTTTTCCTCGAGTTTCGCCAGATCATCTTCGCGTTATCGCGCTCATATTATCGGAGCAATTTAGATCCCGCGCTGTTGATAAAAGACCGGTCCCCGGTGTGGGTGGAACGTATTACCGTCGCGACACGGTCTATTCGTCAAGCGGACGAAAGCTGTTGTCGTCGATCGTGCCAGAATCTCACGCGACGGCCCGCGCAAACGGCTAGGGCGAACGGCCTTAGGGGATGTTGCGCCCCAACGCGGAATAACACACAATATTCAATTTGTATCTAATGAATATAGATTAACGACTTAACTTGCCGATTCCGCCTCTCTGCTCTGTTGTGCAAAGAAAGGGTTGAACCCGTGGAAATTGATAACTCGCCGGTAAACTGCGAGGCATTGCTTCTGCGGCTGTAAATTGGAAGCGTGCGGCACGGAGGCCAGCGATGTCCGCTGTGCTTTCGTCATTGGAAAGTAAAAGGCTTCCCCTATCGGTTAATTAAACTCCGCTTCGAGTCACAAATCTCCAGCTACACGCTTCGTCTCCATTTCCTCCTAACCACCATCGCAATCGACGTCTCCACTCATTTCACCCTATTAACGGCAATCTTGGCGAGCGAAGCGTGCGCCAACACGCCCCAGACGTTAATCGTCGCCAGTTAACATCCGATTCGCGAAGACGGTTTGCCGCAACAGGCTTGCTTCTCTGCGGCGCGGTCGCTCGCGTCGCTTTCCACGGCTACCTACGCGTAATAATCCCTCTCGCCGGGATTAAAGCCATCAGCGCGGCCGGCGGCCAGCGAATGGATTCCCTGGAATCGCTTGAGCGTCCGCGGCGCGAGGCGCTCGTCCCAGCGTCCACCTTCCTCCGATCGTCTAAAGCCTGTCGCGAGGATCGGGAACCCCGCTAATTGCGGCCCCTCCACGCGACACCAACGCGCGCGTATTAATTCCGTGCACGCGCGGCCGTCGCGATAATTGCACGTTCGAGAGCGACGTCCTCGGCGTCGTTCGCCCACGCGACTTCCGCGGCCAACAACACCAGTCCTGTGTGTTAAACCATCTCCGCTCGTACGCCGGTAGTTCCGTAGACCGTCTACTTGCCAGTTAACCCATCAACAATTTGGCAATTGAGTTTCGCGTGAAAGCCGGCTCTAGAAATACTTGCGAAATCGCGTTTCCGCTGCGCAGTTGAAATTTCAACCGGCGCGGGTGAAATTTTAACGCGTGTTGTAACGCGGCGAAGTAGGTAGGTAGGGTAAATCCGGGAGACGTGGTCGACCTCATATAAAATGCCTATTAAAACTAATACAGATGTTACTTATTTTATCAGAACAAACCTAATATGTTCAGAATTTTATGCTGATTCAGAAAAACTGTTCGGTATTTGATTTAAGACGATATTTACGGGTAAGTCGGGTTGAAAACTGAAGTTATGATATCTAACCACCTCTCCCGAGGTGTCGGGAGAAACGGTTTTCGTCGTTGGCAGAGACCACTCACATAATTATTTATGGAAAAATAACAAAAAAGAAAGGAAAATTATTTATGAGTGAATACAACTACAGATTCATTGATAGGATAGATGCACCGTTTGTGGTCACTTTAATGTATTGTACCAGTTTTGGCCACTTCTTAAAAAATATAATATTTTTCCGTGTAAGCAATAAATGTAACCTTATATTTCTGGCGGTATATTAAACAAAATATTTATGATGTGAAATTCTCCATATAATAATGATCTGCAAGCAATTTTAAAATAAGATAATTATGCACATGGCCAAAAACAGTGCAATGGCCACAAACGGTACATCTACCCTATTCAATTTATTTACAATAACCAAGTAAACAACACATCGAAGAAAAAGTGAACTACGTACTGGCGATTAGCAAGACAAATGAATACAAATGTGAATAAATAAACTAAATAAACAGAAATAATAATAGGGTAAACCAACCAGTGAATGACCGAATTGTTGAATTTATGGACCTTTCAGATTAATACTTGAATATATTTATGTATAACAACAAAATAACTGTTGATATTGCATTTAAATTTATTTTTCTTAAAATTACTTATTCTTATCGTAATTTAAAAAAAAAACGATTATAAAATGCATAACGTGTAGAAGCCCAGTAAATGACCGCATACTTTTAATAAGAATTGTACTTACTAATGTTTGCTTAATACGCGTAACTAAAAATATGGGATATTAAAAGTGCAACTACACTCCCTTTATAAACATATAATATTTTTTAATTTATTATAATTTACATTTCTTTGCCTAATGGTCATTCACTGGTATGCGGTCAATTACTGGTTGGTTTACTCTAAAATAATAATAAAAAGTAAAAAATATATAAAAATAATAAAAAAGTCTTAACTCGACCATCTCTCCTTTCTGCAGCGAGAGATGGTCTTCTCGTTAGCTTTGAGAAGAAGAGTTAATATGGCTAAATACTTTAGCTACATTGTCCCTCAATATCTCTCTACTATCTTATTATCCCAAACATTAAACGAAACTAAACTTACAAGTATATTTTAAATACGATTCTGTATACTGCTGTTTGACAAAAGAGGTTAAATGTAACCTCAATTTACCTTTTATAGCCTATAAATCCAGAAAAATACAGAAGGAAGCGAAGTGACGCTATTCATTCAACTGTTTGGCTTCTGGAGAAGTAATAAGTCTGCACTTTAACGCATTTTTACGTATAGATTCTGAAATACAGCGACTCGACCAACTCTTCGGCCCGGCCGCGTCTCCCGGATTTACCCTATCCCGTGGAAATGTGCAGTAGGTATGTCGAGAGTACAGATTCAACGTCCCCTCCGGTGATTTTCGACGAAGAATCGACACCTCGGCTAGAATTATTCGCCAGCGAAGGCAGGCCCAGCAGCTGCCGCGATAACGCGTTAATTAAACGGCTGGCGATGTTTGACGAGTTTAAGTCGCGAGGAATTACAGGCCGGGCCAAGGGAAACGTATTAATCGAGGCTGGCGCAGGGCACTCACGCACACGACTCTCTCCCCCGCGGCGAGCGAATACTTCAGGATTATCCGGGCATGAAGAGCGATCGGTCAGCGTCGAGCATCGGTGCCCGGGAATCCCTCGTAGCTTTGGAACACGACCGATCCGGATGACACATTCGTTTCGATCCCCAATCGCGCGTGCACCCCTTCCGTTCCTCCGAGGCCCCGGTATTTATATTCGAGACCGTATGATGCGTTTACCCGACCCTCGGAAAACCATCGTCGTTGACAGAGCCGCAGAGCCCGGGGACTAGGAATTACCCCGTTCCCCGTCCACCCCTCGACAGTTGCATTTAATTTTCCCCGTGGCCGGGGCCCATGCAACAATCCTTTCGCCCATATGCACCGCGTGCCGCTGTCGGGCATTCCATCGGAAAAGGCGGTCTCCGGCGCGGACACCCTATCTCGGACCTCTTTCACTCGTCATATGGCACCCGTACACTCTCGCGAATTGCAGCGGAGACGAGGACGGCCTCCCGACCACATGACGAGGCCGTCACGGCAAACCGTGATGCATAAGTTATTGCTCGTCCTGCGCGCAGACGCCGTAATTACGGACAATTTCTGGGACGCGCGCTGTTGTGCCGAGCGGTGGGCTCGATGGGATCGAACCACCCATCCCCTGGCGCTTTGCGTTTTGTTCGCGGTGTCTATTTCCCTTGGGGATCTGGATTTTTAATCTTTGTCTCTTCCTCTATCGCCTTCGGATTCTCCAACGTTTGACCTTCATTCGTTGCCTCTTGTCTCCAGGAAACGTTCCAGCGTTTGATCTTTTGTCACTTCTGTTCCTCGAGATTCTTTAATCTTCGACCTTTCTTTTTGCCTCACTCCTTTCGGCGACTTTTTAATCGTCCATCGTTGCCGCAGTGTTTCAAGGTCTCTCGACTCTCGACCTGCCGCCACCGGTTCTAGGGATTCCTAAATTTTTAACCTTCAATTTCTCCCGAGATCTCGAGATCTCGGGCTCTTCTCGCCAGGAACCTTTGATCTTCCTCGCGCAACAATTCCGCCGCTTTCGCCTCCCCATCCGCGCTCTCTGCCGAGGGATTAGAGGCGTCCGCGGGATCAGGGTGGACAGCTTGCTCGCCCCGGCCCATACAGCACACTCCTTTGCAGAAAGGTTGCAGGAGGGTTGCAGTTACGTTGCGGTGTATGATTGAAACATTGCAGGTAATATTTCTGAGATGTTGCAGGAATCTTCCTATGTCCGCCCGTGTGCAACATTGCATGAAATATTTCTGCAGTGTTTCCTAGATGTTATAGGCAATTCTCCCGCAACGTTTCGGAGATTTTACAGCAATTGTCCCGCAACGTTTCGGAGATTTTACAGCAATTGTCTTGCAACGTTTCGGAGATTTTACAGCAATTGCCTCGCAACGTTTCGGAGATTTTATACCAATTTGTCCCGCAACGTTTCGGAGATTTTACAGCAATTGTCTTGCAACGTTTCGGAGATTTTACAGCAATTGTCTCGCAACGTTTCGGAGATTTTATACCAATTGTCCCGCAACGTTCCGGAAATTTTCTAGCATTGGTCACGGTTAAGGAAATTAATTAAATTAAAATAAATACTGACAATTAAATATTCATATATTTTTTCTATACAAGACGACAACAACAACAAGAACAATAATAAAAACAATAAAAATAATAATAGTTATTGGCTCTGGTGGATCTTCTTAAACCCGTGTATGTGGAGTTCCAGGCTCTTCTGCCCTCTTTACTTAAAATGTACTGCATGCAGCATGTAATGAACCTGGAATAATACATGCATTTATTTTACAATTTTACAATTTTTAGAGCTGAAATGTGATCTGCCACAGAATCCTCTATTAATTTATTTAATATCATCAACGCCATTATCGAAATATTGCTTCTGCAGCTCCTCTTCATTAAATGAATCTATAAAAGGTCATTAATAAATTATTTTAGTCATGAAAAATGGCTTCATTGAAAACAGCATTCATGTAACGCCAATCACAGGGTGCATTGAAGCGAAGCAATGAAAAAATAACAATCACCAATCCCGTGATATGTCAAACCTTCATCCAATTCACTCAGGTCTCGTGCGCCACAAAACACACACGTTCTAACCATTTTTATTACTTAAAAGCAATTAATAAGTAATCACGCTCTAACTATTTACGCTTGTGCTTTCTTACGTGCTTTGGCTTTGCAACCTGTCGCGTCGCATGTGAGTGACGTTACACAACGCCTGGAGCTTCACCACGCGGGCTTGGGAAAATCCACCAGAGCCAATATTATTATTATTTTTAATGTTATTATTATTGTTCTTGTTGTCGTATTGTATAGAAAAAATATATGAATATTTAATTGTCAGTATTTATTATAATTTAATTAATTCCCTTACACTTTTTATCCTTTCTGTAATATCACACGAATTTTGCCAAAACATCATTGCTTTAAAATCTCCGAAAAGTTACGGGACCATTGCTGTAAAATCTGCGAACAGTTACGGGACTATTGCTTTAAAATCTCCGAAACGTTGCGTGACCATTGCCGAAGCGTTACAGTAGTTATATTGCACCGCAACATTGCTGAAATTTTGCAGGAATCTTCCTATGTCCTCCCCTGTGCAACATTGCACCGCAACGTAACTGCAACCTTCCTGCAACCTTTCTGCAACGGAGTGTGCTGTATGGGGGGAGGAAAACGGTCTCCGAGGAAACGGGATTACACAACGCAGGAAAGTTCACGGTTTCAGGCGCGCTGTGATCGGGTCCTGGCATTAGAAAGTAGGCTACTCGGGTGAAGTTGTACGCGCGAGTAATTATCGTATCGCGATCCTTGCTGCCTGCCTGCGACAAAGTGCCGCTTTAACACGCGCGCAAATTGGTTTATTACGCGGCTCGCTCGAGCTTAAAATTACGGGTGAATAATTTGCATCGCCGGCTGACGTGGCGCGGAAAAGTTGCACTTCCATTTCTCCTGGCAGCCGGGTATCTGCGTAAAATCCCCACGAATTAGCCGTTACGCGACTGCATTAACTACTTAGTTTCAAAAAATTTCTCCGCTGGAACGGATTACTTATGCTCGTCGGCGAACTCGGAGGATTTCTCGCGACAGTTCACTCGGAGGAATCGGCTGCCATGTGGAGGCCTGAGCTCAGCGATTGTCGAGGCGCCGTCGTAACGAAGTTTCCCCAATCGTCATCGATGAAGGTCGCCCGTACGTTGAAAACTGCCGACGCGAGGAGGAAGCGCGGACCCGATTCGAAGAAAAGGGAAGAAGAGTGGAGAGAACGTGAGCAGGGAAGAGTAGAAACGGTGGAAAGATCGACGGTGGAGAAAGGGAGATGAGCACGGTAGCAGAGCACGACAAAGGCGAGCATTGTGCGTGCCGGGGCCGCGCGAGACTTAAGACAAAAGCTCCTTTTCTCTGTTGCGACGGGGCGGGGGCCTCGTATTATGCCCAGTGAACGTGTCTACGAGCTTGGAGAGCATCGAGATCTTAATTTGCATGAGCGCGCCCGGCTCAGATAAATGCGCCGCGCAATAAAAGTCCGTAAATCCTTCAGTCATCGGGGCCCTGGCGAGACTGCACGGCGAAAAAGCTTGGTGGGGGATGCGACGAGAGGGATTCCGCCGTTTCAATGGAGGAGAAAAGCCCTGGCCATGGGGGCGGGGGGGGGTGGGGAGGGGAGCGAGACGAGATAGCACCCCTTGTAGCCCGTTATTTAAATTAGGCCAATAAACCTCGGATGGCTGAAGACTCCGCGACGAGGTTTCCCTAAACGGAGACGCGGAGGAACAGCGCGCGTCCTCTTGCACGCCAGACTCCTCGGAGCTGATCCGTCGCGGACGAGACTTCGTACAGCCGACTTTCACGGAAATGGCGTCCTCCGCCACCGAATCACCCCGTTGTAACCGTCCGGATAAGTCTCTATCCTCGCCGGTAATTGCGCCTATATCCTGCGCTCACGTCTGGTCGCCGCATTTTCGGTCGGCGCTGGCGACGAACGATCGCGATAAACGCCCTTCGGCCGAGGAAATGGATCACGATCGTCGCGCCGATAACGCTCGCTCGTCGTCGCTCGGTCCGGTGGTTTCTAGCCAGAACGATTTAGGTACTCTGAAGGAATTCGGCTCCTTTTGCGCTTCCTTCTTTTCTGAAGGGGTGTGATTGTTGCTCTAATCGCTGGAGACAGGCGAGGTTCCACGCGCGATGAGTGGTGGGTTTCTAACAGAAATTTCAATTGAAATTTGATATTAGGCGGGATTTTTCAGAGCCACGTAGGGGAGGGTTGCCTATATCGTACCACTTATGACATTTTACGTTATATTTCATATTTGGTAGTAATTTGAACGCAAATGACTATTGGATATTGTAGCTTGATCTTTTAGCCACCTACTATTATATGCTTAAACTTTTGTTCAGAACAAATGAATTTGTTATTAATTTTTCTGTCACATACTGTAAAAGGTACGATTTAGGCAACCGGTCTCCTAAATCGTACCTCCACCAAAAATAGTTTCAATAACAAATAGAGTAGTAAATATTCAACATAAAGTAATGTTATTATGTGGTTACATATACATATGTATATCGATCACACACAGGCCGCAATAATCTATGAATATGATACGATTGCAGTGGTACGATTTAGGAAACATGATCAATTTATTTATTTATGAATATTAATTTAAACTTTATAATGAATGTAATGTGTACTTAAAATGAATGTGAAATATTCTACATTGAACCCGCTTTTAGAAAAATACAAAAATACAGGGCAAAATTGCATTGTTTGATTATTATCAGCAAAAATAAACTGGTAAAAAGTTACATCAATCATACCTGATTTTCTAAAATGTTTATACCACGCACAAAATAGGGTGTAAGCTCAAAAGGTTTTGTTTCTATTTCTTATTTCGCATTTACTTGATATTTTGATTACCCAATGCCATTTAGATTCATTAATTATTGAGAAATTGATGAGGTATGATTTAGGTGACCAGTACGATATTGGCAACTCTCCCCTACTAACATGAGGGCTTGTTTTCAGTCGTAAAGATAGGAAGTGCATGAGTAGGTAGGTACTGCATAGGCTACAAATTTACGTTGCAACGCATCGAACATTATTGCTGGTCGAATTCGCGGAAACAATGAGGACCGTTTGCCTACCGAGCGTAATATTTACGGGGCGAATAGGCCACGTGGCCCGTTACAATCGCGCTGCAGTAGCCAGCGTGGACTCTCCCGTCGCTCGTGTTTCAAGGTAACGCCGAAGAAGTTGCATAGAAAGGAGCGATAGCCGTGGCCGGGGCACTTATTGCCGGGTTTTTACAGTCGTTAGATGGCCTAGGAGCCTCGTTCGAGAGTGTAATAATTTACACCGAAAAAGTACACGCCGCTGGCCGGCGTGCCCGCGCGAGAGTCGTAATGGAAACCGTTCGGGGAAGCATTATTTAGTGGAAGCTCGGCTCTGCCGTAATTTATCGTCGCTCGACGCGGTTTCGCAACCGGTCGTTAAATAAAAATCAAACAGTCGCCAGATAGTTCTCGGTTTTTCTCTTTGATTATCCCCGTTGCTTTCGCGGCTCGGAGCAAATTGACGCAAAAGAACGTTAGAATGAACGTCGCGACGTTCTGTCCCTGGAGACGTTTCTAGGTAGGTATTCTTAATCGGAACAAGGAGGGACGGCAATCAGCATCATCTTCGCCGGATGAAAACCGTTCGACGGTAAATTCAACATGCATCGAACAAATCTTCCTGGAGTTCCTGTAATGGAGACTGCATAGACAGTTCCTTGGAAGCGACGCTGCTCCCGCCATAGCTTTGGAAATCTATTTCTACGTAGACGGAAGTGCGGATAGCCGAAGGGAATGGAATAGCGCAATGGAACTCGCGAGGACCCAGTCATGGGCATCGATTTCGCTCGCGCGTCGGCAGGGTCGTTTAATTGATCGACTATCGAGCCGGTCATCTAGCTGATGACCGTAATGATCGGCGGGGCCCGCTGGCATCGCGGTATTTTCATTATCGCCGGCGTGTCCACAGAGGGAAAGCCAGCGGCGTCCTCCGCTCGCCCGCGCTTGGCCACCTGAGTGATGACGGCCGGACAGAGCGTCGGGGCGCTTTCATCCCTCCGTTCATTTGCATATTTCGGGACGTGCCATCAACAATGGAGCGGCGCGCGGCTTTAGGCGCTATCTCTCTCTCTCTCTCTCTCTCTCTCTCTCTCTCTCTGCCCGATAGATTATGGCTCGATTAGCTTTATTAATTTAAATCGACCGCGCGACCACCGTCACCGAGTGCTGAGAATGCAGACGCGAACGACGGTTTCGCGCTCGAACGCGCAGCGACCACCGTCAACGATATATCGAGGTGTTTGCCTCGTGGTTTGTTGGGTATTAATAAAAGGGTGTATAGGGGAGAGTCGGGCAGTACCGACCGCTCTAAGTTTTTTGTTATACCTTGGGGTAGAGTTGATAAAAATCAGATATTCAAAAACGTGTTTGTGGTATAGATGGAACATAATAAGAGGAGGGAAATTATTTTTGTGAGATTTAATAATAAGAATTGATAATTCGCAAAAGTAAAAAAGTTGTAATTTCTAGGAAACGAAAAATTGTCGTCCAGTACCGACCAACTATTAAATTAGTAGATTTTTAGGTCTAAATGATTAACACTGTTAATAAAAAGACATTTAATTAGTACAATACGAGATTTTTTTCACATTTTATTTGTACAAACTCGGAAGTAAAATAATTAATATTCTCCTGATCAGTGCATTCGACGTGTGCCCAACTGTCACATTCGGTACACTGCACCCAATCTTTGTCATATGATTCCTTGCACACAGAGATGGGCAAATTTGTTATCTAAATCAAATTTCGAATAACGAATAAAAAAAATTAACTTTATTCTGTTACGTCCTGAAGGAACTTCCTGTAAATCACCCCGAGCGGTTGGAATGATTTGCCGGGTTCTTGCTCTATCAAAGGGCTGAGGCCCACCTTGACTATACTTACCGGGAATATGGAAGGTGATACGGGGTTTGGAATAATTGAGTGTAAGGGATATAAGGGAATAACAATAATGCAAAATATATTGTTACATAAATGATACTGAATTATCCTACCTTGAGACGGCGCTCCGTCTCAGCTGTCGCTCGCTGTATCGCACGGCACGCTTGCCGTCTAGCGTTTCAATCGCTCGCAGAGTCGCTGACCCAAGGGTAGGTCGTGGTCGCTCGCTTCTGTGCTCTCGGATGGCACACGGAAGTCGGTGGCCTGGAGCCCGCCGTACCGCACTGTCTCTAAACGTTCGGATTTCTACGCGGTCCTACGTCGGTCTCGATTAACGCGTAAGGGCTCTCCCGGCTATGCCGTTCTCTGTGTGTCGGACGGAGTTACCCTTCTTACGAATTACTATCGGCCGAGCGTGCTTCGCGGAATCTACGCGGAGACGTGGTCGCGGTACCTAGACGGTCCTCTGATCCGTCGTTACTTCCTAGCTCGAGCTCTCGAATTAGAATCCCGATTCCGCGGCTCACAATCGCGGGCCGAACCTCGAACGATCCCCACGAATGGGGGAAACTGCCCCGTCGGCAATTGTCTCGTTCCCGAAGGTTCCGGGGCCCGGGCCGGCGACGGTCACGTTGTGCCAACGGTAGCCCCTTCACGTTTTGAGGCAACGTGACTGCCACGCGCGAGGCGATTCCGCTGAATCGCCGTAGGAAAAATACGCGAGGACAGCGAGCACGGAATGGACCTGAAGGGCCCATGTAACAATTCGTCGAATAAAAAAATTAACTTTGTTCGTCGAATAAAATCTCATAAAGTAAAAGTAACTTTTCTCTGATTCTTATTTACATAATTTTTTATTTAGTTAATGCCCAACTCCGCTTGCAAATAACATACTGGATAACTTCTTCATTGAATCCTAGTTTCCCGTTGGTTAGGTTAGCATACCTATCCTTATTTACTTTATTTTTCTGCGGGAAAGGTAGAAGGAAGGCTAAAATAAAACATCTTATAAATTAATCTGAGTTGCTAACAGATTGAACTTACAGATAAGAAAAATTTGGTCTCTTCTACTTGTTGACAGTCTGTTGGTCGGTATTGCACGACAGTTGGATGGTCGGTACAAACACGGGGAAACATTTTAGATCATGGTATATTATGTATAAAAAAATATGGCAGGAGTTATATATAGCATAAAACTAGTTCGTTTTATTAAACGTAATAGACTAGAGATAGTATACATAATTGATCAAAATCATTTACTTACACGAGAAACAAAAGATCAGTTTTAAAAAATAATTTTTAACCCACTGAATATCAACGTATACGTTTAATGCCTCAGTAGGGGAGACCGGGGCAAAGTGAACCTCGGGGTAAAATGAGCTTCCTTAATTTATTCTTTAACAATAGAATATATTTACAAATTTTATTGACGTAATAAATGTGTGTAATACCGCAATATCAAAAAATGAAAATTCATTTAAAAAATTAAAAATGAAGTTTTAGAGACTTCCGATTGGTTTTCTTTTCAATTTAGCTTTTTGGATAAATGTGTCTTAAATGTGTTTTTAACTCCATTTTTAACTCCAATTTTAACTCCAAATTTTTCTGCGTGTTTATAAGAAGCTTATAAACATACATGTACACGCGTTTAAGAAAAAATTAATCCTAATATTATTAAATAATTAATTTTCTACTGAGTACATGTTCGGGGTAAAGTGACCGGGGTAAACTGAGCTGCAAATGGCTGCTAAGAACCAATGCCCAAGTGATGTGCGCAATATCCTAACCTGTCAGCTGGCTAGAAAGCCACGCGGCGTGGTGGAACAGAAACTAACCACAAAAAAGTTTCCATAGTTTTTGACCACCACCGTGCAAAACAGCCAGAAGCTGCCGTGCCACACGTCATTCCAGCGCAAGGGGTTAATATTTACCTATAGTCGAATTAAAGTTCTTATTTTGTGGCACCTCACTTTACCCCGGATAGGAGTTCAGTTTATCCCATACATGGGGTAAAGTGATACCTATTACATCATTTCTTTCAAGTTGAATTTTAATATACTCTAAGTTTATTTGAAGTATTGCTATTCGTCATTTATCAATAGTAATGTTTTAATTATATTATAAATCCATTTCCAAACATTTTTATTGAAAGGGCAAAATTTTATTCGACTTCAAACTTTTTTCGCGTCACTTTGCACAGGAGTTTTTATCTATTTTCGCGAAGGGTATGAGGGCGTGAGTACTTGGGAAATAATTGCAGAGGAATTTATTGAATTGTGGTAATGCTTCGTTAAATCGTGACTATGAAGGGGAAAGCTGGACGTCGTCTTTTCTTCGTCCAGCCAGACGCCGCACCTGTTAAGATCGCATGGAGCGTTTAGTAATGCTAAAAACTCGAGCGAAAAGAGCGTCCAAGGGAAATGGCATAATAGACAGGGGTGTGTATTCCCGGGCGTGTCACGCGAATGCATAACCGAACCGAGGTTTCAGGCCTTCCTCTATTTTCCTTTGTTATTACCGTCGACGGCACTCCGCAACGCAAATATTTGCGTCTCGGCCACCGTCCCCTGCTGCGCCGCAGCGTGCCGGTATTATTGTTCAACGTTTTTGCATTTATTTACTTGTATCGCGGACGCGCTCGACAGATTCCCGCGGTCGTGGAGTTTTATACCCACGGCGAGGATTTGTCGACCCCCGGCAAACCCCCCTCACCGATGGAAATCCTCCCGCTGTATTTCGGTCTCGCGGGCTTTCGCCTCTCGCCGCTATATGAACGCTCTAAAGTAATTACCGGGTAAAAACGAAAACTCGGGCGAACTATTGGCGCTCTCTCAATCGGCGATCTTCCGTTCCGTCACCGGGAATTCAATTCTAAACCGCATTAACCGTGCCGTTTTCACCGGGAAAAAGCTTTCGCGTTGTGGCTAGGTACGGCCAACTAACTCGCAATGTTCCCTTCTATAATTTCCTTTTCATCTCTGCTTTGTTATCTGTTTCTCCTTTAATCGGGGCAGCCGCCGTTGAAACGGGTCAACGTATCGGGGCATGTATCCAATCAGTGTCGTTTTGTAAATTGAAATCGCTTTCGAGGAACAATACCTACTTAGAATATCACCCTACGTAATGGCGACAGGAGACTCGTGCACTTTGCTCTGTTCCTCCACTTCACTGGCACGCTTCCGTAGTAAGAAAAAAATTCAAAACAATTCGTCGGGTTAATCGACATCCTCAGGGAGCGAGTATCATCGACGAAGTTCGTCAAAACGCGCGCGCTGCCGCCCGAAGACACGAAGCTCGCCTCCGCCGTCAATCGAGGCAGGTACGCGGAAGTTCACTCAAGAATAGTAAGCTAAATGGCGCATGCAGCAAAAATACAATAGAGGCAGCGTGCATCGGTAGGACGGTCACGGATCGGATACGTGCGAAACGGTGCTCGCTGGGACCGATACGCGCGTTATATAAATTCTGTGGGTCGCCGTTTTCAAGCGGTTCGCGCGAGGCTCGAGCGTCTTCGTCGCCCGTGTTCCCACGGCAGTCGGCCCGCGCCCGCAAAAGGAGCTGTCAGCGGTGGTGTCAGCGTGCAGCTAATTGAATTTCTCGCTGAACGGTAGAAGGTCGGATTAATATTTTGCCGGGCGATAGCCGTAAAACTGCAGCTACGGCGGGGCACGTTGAACCTCGACGGCGCGGCGGCGCGACGCTGTGCGGGCGCGCGCGCGCGCGCGCACACACGGAATAATATCGCGGCAATCATATTACGAAACAGGCAAATACGTCAACAGTACGTGTGTGCACTGAATAATGCATTGTTGGTGCAGCTAATGCACGGTCAGCTAGCGGCCACGGTCGGCGCATCCCCGGTGTAATTGGGGTGCGTGTTTGCGAATCAAAGTCATCATCGGCCGTCATCGTGGCCCCGACGCTGATGAAATGACCAGACGACGGCGCTGATGTGATACCCCCGGACTCGCCGCTACTCACTGCCGTGCAAATACACCGTGCGCTTGTGCACGCCGCTTAAAAGGTCGCCGTCGAGGGTCGTCGCTCTTGATTCACCCTGAAATTCAACGCGCAGAAAACTTGTTTTCATGACTCGGCAAGTACGCGCGCCGCCCGTCCATATCCGGCTGGAGGCCAGATCCGTGCCTCGGAAGTCGTTCCGTCCGCGATTACCGCAGCCCGTGTTTGGCGAATTCGTCGCCCCCGTTAATCGGACAAACTGGCTGGCCAAGGGGTGAAACGATGCGACGCCGTCGATTGCATGGCATCGCGCACGCGAGCATCCCCGACGGGTTTTCTACCCGGCTGTTTGCGTTCCAGATGAAATTCTACCGAGAGACGGGGCAGAGACGACGGGAGGAGCCACCCTGCCGGAATTTTTCAATTTTACAGAATTTCTTTCCAACTTTTCCGTTAGGAATTCCGCGTCTGCGTTAACTAGAACGGTGGAACTTTCCGCGAGGACTCTCAGATTTCTCAATTCTGCTATCTACTTCTCTTCTTTATTTATTCACCAGCACCCGCTAAAGTGCAACTTCACCTCCTTCGATTCTAAGTGCAAGGATCGTAACCCATCTCGTTCACACGTCCGACGATCGGACCGGTATACCCAAGCAACCGATCGGAGAAGCATCCCCAACTCATCCCAGCGGCCAGCAAGCTGCCCCGCGGTTCGCAATAAATGTTCAATATCGAAATGAACGCGACGGAACACAGCGCTGTCTCATAAACCACTGGACGCCGCCTCCTTCCGTTCGTCTTGCTCATTTTTTCGTCCGTCGCCCGTGATATATAAAGGAAACAGAATCTCGTCCTCATAGCCGTGGCACATTTGGACGTGGGATAGGTGGCGGGGCTCACAATAATGGCCGGAGCGAGTTTTATAGGTGCAGCAGTCGGCAGCAGAGAGCCACATAAGGGCCAATAAGGCGGCGGGCAACGTCTCGCGGCAGAATTTCAGCCAAGACGAAATTACATTCCGCCATCCGTCGATGGCCTTCCGGGACGGTTCTGTGCCGTGGACGCGGCGCGGGGGAGGGCGAAGGTCGACGGTGGAATGCCGACGAGGATTTTCCAGCTGGAACGCCGCAGATCCTCCCGGCCGCAATTAGCCGACTCGATTTTCCTCGGCGTCGCAGCGAACGTCGTCGATCCCGGAAATTTATTTCCCCGTCTCTCTCTCTCTCTCTCTCGCTCTCTCACCCCCCCCCCCCCCCGCCTCGCCGCTCCCCGGGGTGGAGGCCGGAAACGCGACGGCTCCGGGAAATTTATTCGAATGCCGTGAACGATTCGGCTGTAAATTCTGATCCCGGGGCCAAGTGAATGTTCCCGTTTGGCTCCGAAGGTGAATTTGTTGCTTGGCGAGGAATTCGTTCGGTCGCTGCGTTTATTAGCTGGACAATTGGGTTTCTCGGGGGAGCGATGGTGTATCCACGACGTAGGGATATCGTGCTCCGAATGATTGGTGAGGGTGAATCGTGGAATACAGTGGATACTGCTCGGTGGCTCCGTTTCAGGTTGCCCGACGAGTTCGGGATTGTTTTAACTCGCGATGGTCTTGGGACATTTCATCCAGGAAGCGGCACAGGGCGAGATTTGTGCGAACGGGCATCCCGCTCGACCCTCGGCTGAAAAGTGTTCGCGGGATTTTTTGCCTTTATTCGCTTTCGTGTTCATCTTGTCCAGAGAGTTCTTGCGCGGCCGGCAGATAGTCGTGGCGTTTTTTTGCGCCGTTCCTTCAATGATATAATGGAAGATCGAATATTGAGCAGCGACGTTTTTGTACCTGCGGCAGCAAATCAAAATTTCCGGTAAAAAAAGGTAATAGGCGGGCTGAGAAGAATGAGCGCAGCAGGGTGGAGAGGAGTTGGGGCAGCGAAGAGGTGCCCCCGAGACGGCAGGAAACGGATTTTTTGGTGGCTACGCCAATGACGCGTAGCCCGGTAGCAGGTCCCCATCCCACACCTGCAGGTCAGCCCCTGCCTCTCATTATCCCAACCTGATCTTTCGAAAGATATACTCGGACTTTCGTTATTTATCGTGCGGGTAACGATCAGAATTTCTAAAGACTTATTCTAGAAACGCCTCTCTGGCGCGTTAATTCACGCACGAAATCCTTTCTGATGTAAATTATTCAGTAGGATATCCTTCTTTTCTCTCTCCCAATCTTTCGAGTTCACGCGCATTTCGGTTTACATCCAGACACAAAAGATTCTGTCACGCTTTTGCTCTCGCTGACGTTTGATTTGTCCGGAGTTAGATTTCATTACTTTCGATTTCGGTGCGACAGTTTTCATTTTTTATCGATCAGCTGCTTTTCGTACAGTTTCACAGAAATTTAGTTAGCTGCGAGTTCATTGCTCTTTGATTTTGACAGTGTATCGTTTTAATGTTTCGTGTTCTCCTCTCCTCTTCGTCTCTTTTTTCTTGACCCCCCCCCCCCTTTCGTCTCTTGGTCAGAAGAAACTCATTTTATTCGATGGCCCCACGAAGGAGATCGGCCGAGCGAGAAGAAGCCAAAGAAGCTCCACCGTCAACTTACTTTCCGAGTTGGAGACAACTCTCAGACTAAACCCACATGTGCGATAATAAACTGTCGCGCTCCGTAATGCGTTCTAAAATCTTGACGCGAAGCTTCCAGCCGTTTCTCCTTCTTCTATCTTCCTCTGAAGAAAGATATGCCCGTGGTTGGGACGGAAATAGAAATTCCTTTGAACCTCCACGAAAAAGTTCCTTTCATAAAAAGAAAATGGAATACGTAAAATTTCAAACGCGAAAATTCGACGCTTCGTTGCGAGTGAGTTAAGAAGATGCTGATGATTTCCGCGCTTGTTTTCGAAATGTCAAACGATTAAGCGATAAATTTGGATCTGAACACTTGTCCCGTTTGACCATGAATCTTACCGAGGCATAATCGACAGGAAAAGAAAGCGCTGTTAGAAATTTCCGACACATCGGGAGAGCAAATTGAAATGATTCATATGGCGTTTTGAAAGTGCCTAAAAATAGCCAGCGAGATCAGACACAAGATAGGAGACGTTAATTCCAACTACCTGGATAAAATCAGTTACGCGAACTCACGCAAGAATTATCGAGAGAGTTATTGCTCGAAGTTCTTACAGAAGGAATGTCCACGTCACCTTGCTTTTTAACCATTCTAATGCTGTTGGACGCGCGCTAGAAATTATCTCGCTCGTGTTTCACGAAACACCCTGGGTGATTGAAAGAATCCCCTCCCCCCTGATATTTCCCATTACCGCCGATGAAGCGCACTTCAGGAGCCGAGGCTGCGCCGCCATTAATTTCGTTCGACCTGCGCTCGATCGCCGGCGTGCGATCAAACAGCCATTACAGGGACACACTTTCGAATTAATCCCATTGAAATTTAATTACCGCGCGTGTCAACATTCTGCACCGACGCCCGCGCCCCTCGGAGGGTGGAAAAAGGAGAAACGCCATGCGAACTTAATAAACATATGCTACTGTTTTTCGTAGACCGCCGCGGCGTGGACACCCCTCCACTTTGGAATTATAATAGCTCGTAATCCGTATAGCGCCGTGGCATATAATAATGGTGGGGGGGGGGGGCCCGGGGGTTGAGGGTTCGGAGTCGCTTCGGAGAGCTCACCTACGATGGGGTCGAGGGCCCCGCCATCCCGTCGAACACGCACTATTCCTCCAACAACAACACAACCATCGCCCTGGAATAGAAAACACCATATGGCGCGTGCAGGTGTACTCGAAGCCGATTAGGAGCCGATCGGCATGAATTTACATTAATGCGCCACGGGATTTACGTCGTTTACCGGATTTATCATTTCGAGCATGATTCGACGGTTTCGGGAACAGGTAGCCCCCCTTGGCGATTGGTTACCTGCCAGCCATCCACGCTCGACGAGCTGTCGATCCAGCTAAGTAGGCCGATTTGGGACTAGTGAAGATCAACAGATTTTTCTGTCGGCGAGGGCACGCCTCGATGGTTACAAACGTTCGGCTTTCCTTCGACAGGGCTGTACAGGTGCCCACACAGCACCATGACATTGCAACAACGTCTCTGCAATGATGCGGTGCATGATTGCAATGTTGTACCGCATCATTGCAGAGAAGTTGCAGGTTCACTCCTATGTCCGCCCTGGGCAATATTGCAGAAGTAAATTCCCGCAACGTTTCGGAGATTTTACAGCGATAGTCCCGCCGCAACGTTTCGGGCAGTGAGGGACGCGACGACATGAATGTGTATAGGCAGAATCGTACTATTATAACGCTCGTGTGTCTTTCTCTCATAGAAATTTTTTTTCCCCAGGGGGATTCGAACCGAGAACCTGTAGCATCGTAGACGAACACTTTAACGCCGTAGCTACAACCGCTGATTGATAAGATTGCTTACGTATTCGAACTTATATTCCTACCGAGCAAAACTTTAAACTCAAATTATTCAAAAACGAAGACTCATTTGACAAACCCCATTAGGGATTTGTAACACTATAGGTGCGGATTACAACTTTCACCCGGTGTCATTTTAGGTTAGGTTGGAAAACAGTCTTTAGACTGAACCTTTGCATTTGTCTTTTCTTCTTTCTTTTCTCTTGCTTGATTGTATATACGTGTTTGTGCAATAAAGACGTTTAATAAAAATAATAATAATTTCACACATTAAAATATATAGTAACTACTCTATCTAAAAATATTAAATTGATCTTCAAATCTCTTCTATAATTGCATGTACAAACAAGTCTCACGCTAACACTTTTTTCATATCTTCAACGGCCAACGAGAAATTCTAGCGTATCCAGTTAAATGAAACATGCTGTAGAATCCACTCAACATCATGTACATATTTCGACAAGTTTTATCAAAGTCATTATTGCTTCAGAATATTGCTGTAATGTTTCTACAATATTTTCACTACAGTATTGCACGGCAATATGTGCGCAATATTGCATAAAATATTGTTGGATCGTTGCCACTGGAATATTGCACGTCGATGTGCTCGCAATATTGCCGAAATATTGCTGGATCGTTGCCACTGGAACATTGCACGTCGATGTGCTCGCAATATTGCCGAAATATTGTAGGATCGTTGGCACTGGAACATTGCCGTCGACGTGCGCGCAATATTGCCGAAATATTGCCGAAATATTGCTGGATCGTTGCCACTGGAACATTGCCGTCGACGTGCGGGCAATATTGCCGAAATATTGTAGGATCGTAGTCACTGTAACATTGCACGTCGACGTGCGCGCAATATTGCAGAAATATTGTAGAATCGTTGCCACTCAAATATTGCACGGCAATATCGTAGTATCGTTCCTGAAATATTGCAATGCAACCTGCAATAACGCAATATTGCAGCAACGTTCCTGCAATACTCCTGCAACGAAGTGTGCTGTAAGGGTGGTAACAGTGGGAGTTGAATATTTTCATCTGTATCTCATAGATTTCCATGGAATTCCTGGAATCTTGGAGTTCTTCAGCCAGCAATTTCACTTCTAAATTGATTAACTTCGAGTTTCAAGGATCTCCGCTCGGACAGCCAGCTAATCGAGCTTTTTTTTTAATTTCCGGCAGAATTCTCCCCGGCCAACCTCGATAAACGCGTTCGTGGCTATTCGATCGAATTTCCGCGAGCACGTGGCGGTCGTACGAGCGAATGAATACCGGGCCCGCTCGATTTTAGACGAATATCGACGGGCACGACCCTCCAATTTTCCCCATTTTCGCTTCGTCCGATACAGATTAAGTTTCAATTTTCCGGAACATAATTTTTCCTGCAGCCTGATACGTTCGATCGTGAACGAGTAGCTTTCATCCGGGGCGGACGTTTTATCAATCTACGTTTCATTTCGACGCGCATGAACGAGGCACAGGGGAGGGGGAGAGTGGCTTCGTTAATGCTTCGTACGGGGACTCCGTGTATTTACAATTACAAGCAGCCAATGGTCGGAGACAAATTTAAAAGAGCTGGGATGTTTATTTGATACGTTGATGCATATTCATCGCCGCCGTGCTCTCCACCTCCTCGCTGGCGGTGAATCGGTACCTGCCCATCCGAGGAGCGAGACCGAACGGAGGAAATATAAAATCCGGAAGTACCGTGTGGTCCTGCCACGCGGTGACGTAACACGTATTTTTGGCCCCGTTTCGCCGTCGATGCGGCACGCGATGCCCACCTGTGCGCGCCTGCATTTTAATTTCGCGATCCCGCCGCGAGATTATCGGCCCGCGATTAGGATCCTCGTGGACGCATTAATGATTTCCATTAGCATAGATCCATCGCGGAGGCGAACGCGTTACGGGGAAGGGAAGGTGTACGCATAAATTCGTGGGTATGAGTAAGACCGGGGCTTTGCACGTGGTCCGATTCGCAGGCCGATCTCTCTCTCCTCTTCCTCCTCCTCCTCCTCCTCCTCCTCCTCCTCTCGATTTCCGAAACTGTTGACGCGACCGTTCCCCAGATGCAAATCGCGAGCCGCCTCGCGCTCGCCGAAACGGAACGAAATCGGTGTCCCGGGGTTTAGAAACATTGCTGAATGATTTGCATAAACGCGGCGGATGATTTTGATACAGATGTCAGGTGGAAGTGGAGCGTTCAGTAGCACGTTGCAATCTCCATGTTCCGATACTGTGAAATGCAAAATTTCCTCGTTATTTGGGTTACTCCACTTTCCTACGTGGACCCCGCCGATTTCCATTCGACCTGCCTTCTCGTTCACCTTCTAGCTCTGTTTTACCACATAGCTGCAAGTGCCCTGTACTAAAATTCTCGGCACGTCAGGAGTTCTTTTATTACAGACCGTTGTTCCACTTTTTCGCGATAATGCCGCCATTTCCATTCTCTCCTCTTTCGTTCCACCGCCGTTCCGAGGCGGACGGTGGATCTAGCTCGGGGGGGAAAAAGCATAAACATCGAAATCACGGTGTGTAGAGGTCGTTTATCAGGCCGGAACGAAGCCGCAATAATTTCTTTGGGCGATCGTTCTGACCGATCGATCCCCCCTGCCACTTCCCCCCCTCGTTTCCGCGGTCCCTCTCGTCGCCCTCTCTGTCCCTCCCGTCCGCGGAGCTGGCGATGCAACGAAGCCGCGAATCTCCCCGGTCCCTTCCGCGAAGCCAGTCAAGCTGACTCATAAAACGGATCGTTGAGCAGAAATCCTGCGAGAGGCAAGGGTCCACCGATCGGACCAGGGGCTACCGTGTAATCGAGCGAGCCTCTCCTCCTGCCGCCCGATCCTAGATCCTTTCACGAGCGGCTCGATCGACGAATACGATTGCGCGTGGCGCGCACAGCGGAGGAAGCCGTGCGCGATGTCCACTGTCAAGGGTACTCACGGCTCGTTGCTTCCTCGATCCCAACGGCCGATTGCCTCTACATTTCTCGCTGCGCTTTTTAACCCGCGCAGGCTGTATTTAATTCGTTAAGATCGAGCTCTCGAGGGTGGAGCTCGTCCGCGAAGGAAACTCGGAGGATGATGGTGCTCGAGTATTTTCTGAGTACATACCTACCTATCTTCAGTGCCGGGCAGATGTCGATGTTTAGCAAGCCAACGGTACTTTTAAAGCGAATCAGGACAGATTCTGCGGGATAAATCTGTAATAAAGTGGCTGATTGATTATACGGGAGAAATTGTTTGTATGTCTTCTCCGAAGGGTTTAACGATCATACGGGATAGACCAGTAGCTGTACGTTTTACGGCAGCTCTTAAAGCCCGGCCATTACACCTGGAAAATAGTCATACGTACGAGTGTGGCTCGTCGTTTTTGTATTTGGACACGAGTGTACGGGGCACGAGCACCCGACCGTTGTTTTTGTATTTGGACAAGAGTTACACGCCACGAGCCTGACACGTTACACGGCCGTCGCGTCGGTCTGTTAAAAGGGTGACGCGACTGCCGAGGGAGGGGAGTGCGCTGCTCCACTCTCGATCCGTTTTCGACTGGAGGATCGTGATCGATCAACGTGCCCGCGTTTCAAGGCTCCACCGCGTAGCGTCGCGCCAGTTGGACTGTGAACCGCCTCGGCTCGCGTTGCGTTACTTTACGCTTATTCCGAGCCGAGTTGCATCAGCTTCGCGCGAAGGAGCCTCGAGTGCCTTGCTCTTCGGTAATACAAGCCCCGAATGCTGGAGTGCCGGCGAAAGCTGCAGACGTCATGAAATTATCAAGCTCCAGGAGCATCAGAGCATCCACCACTTACTCCAGCGCATCTTTACAGCTTCCCCATTATTTCCATTGCCTCTTGCCGCTCTCCCTCGTCAGAGCCTATCCCAGCTTCTCCATTTACCTCCAAACCAGAGAAACCGCCGGTAGAACCGGAAGCCTCGAAACGAGAACAAAGGCACCGTTTATAGCTCAATCGTTGCAGCGAAGCTCGCAGTAAAACCATGCTTTAATCCCTCACTTTCCCTTCGGGTGCATCGCCTAGCACCTGGGGAGTGGCGTCGTTCGCAGCTCGCTTGGCCCGGGGCCTCTGAATCAGCATCGAGCCCCGTATCGGGCCGGCAGTAAAAAAAGGAAAGCAGGAGACAGCAAACCCGTGCCATCATCTCGTGAGCGGGAGAAGAAACAAACGTTGTCACGGTGTAACGGGAACACGTGAGTCATCCCGATTCGCTGACCGAGAGGCACGCGGCGGCTCGGGGACGCGGAAACGCGTATTACTACGTAATTTCATGCGCCCGCGCGCACCGTACACCTGTGCACACGGGGCCCAATGATCGTTCATTGCGTAAAGTCGTTTGGAAGCGGGTGGAAGCCAGTCGATTATGCCCGGCCGTCGCCGATCCGATGCAATATTTCACCTGGGGCGAGCCTTATGACATGATAAACAAAGTCATTACCGTGGCCGAACATAAGGCGAGCCCAGCAATCGTGGAAAATGAAATCAGGGTTGAGTATTGTTTAACCCCTGGCATAATCGACGCCACTGCTCTCTAATTGCTGCGAGCTGTTGGTTCGTGGTTGATTTATGGGCCACGGAGGGCGCGAACCGTGTCATTTGTCGCGGACACGTCCGAGTGGTGAATAATATTATTTTCGCCCCGAGAGGAGTTACTGCTTTTTTCCGGTTGAACTTCTCGCGTGAGTAATTTCGTAAGTGGTTCCTTGCTTCCTTGCTTCCTTGCATGAAGAATGTTCGCATACTTGCGCGGATGTTGCGCAGCGTTACACGAAATCCTGACACCTATTAGATAATTAGTGCGTCACGCGGTGGACCCGTCTTCTCAGCGACGGTCCCTTCGAATAGATAAATAACCGAAGTCCCGTTCGAGGTGCGACGAAGCTTGGAGCGCGCGTAATCGCGGTGCTCGCACCTTACGCAAGAAATTTCACCGCTTCCTCGATCACGCTGGCGAACCTTTCACCGGCGCACGCGGACTGCTCCACACGGGGTACAATGTGGCCGGGGTTTCCGAAGGAAAGTGACACGCGGACGAGGGAAACCGTGCGACGTGGCTCCGTCTCGTTTTTCATCGGTCGCGGATGCAAAACGCTTTCCTTCGTCGCCGGGGGAATAGCGGGCTCGATTCGTCCAGCTGAATATCGAGGAGGGACGGTTCGATTGAATCTGTTTGGCCGGCGGACGGGACAAATTCCAGTGGAAGGGAGGATCGACTGTCAACGGTTGACGAGGAAGGGCCAAGAAGGGCAGGGCAGGCGGTGGCGCGTTTTATATGGGAAACCGGGGAAGCCCCGACATCTCGACGCCACCGTAGAAGGGGGCGACGCGGGATTTTATGTCCCGTAACTCCCCCGGGAGCTCCACGTTTATGTTCTATCCTGTCATCATGATGTCCACCTACACGCTGGACAAAACAAAACACTATCCAACTTTTTTCTCCCCGTTCATACCGCGCTTCCTCTGCCATCACCCCCTGGCGTCTTCGGTCCTCGTAATAGGAATTCGTCCGCGACGAGGAAATGCCTGGCATTTCTGCCAGGCGGAACAGTATTCCAGGCATCGGGCGTCATTCTTTCGCCTTTATTTCGGCCCAGGAATCCGTATCGATACCGTCCTGTCCCGAGCTTAACGAACGCGAGGATCGTCGTCTCCGAACACGGCCAGCTGTCTGTCGCGACAGATTTCGTGACTTTTCTGCCACTGGCCCCTGTGTCGTCGTTAATTGATCCCTCGTAGAGTAGCATCGTTCTCGACGAAGTTCCCCGTGCCCTCGTAAACGTGCAAGCTTGTGCTTTGTTCCATTCGTTTCACTGTTTTAGTATCTATGCGCGATATGGTCGATTAATCTAGCCGTAACAGAGAATATCTGCAGAATACTCGGTTAAATTAATGGGGAGACTATTAGCAATAAATCTTTGAGTAACTGCTGGTATAAATAGAATGAATAGGGAGCGAATACATCGATCGGACGTGTATGTATCGAGAATGACGTGTCGCCTGAAAAGCTACGCAATCAGAATTATCATATCGCTAATCGTATGAGCGCGGAGACAATGTAAAGCTTTGCGCGGGTCAGTGTCTCCCAGTTGCAGGTCAAGTGTCAATGGAAATCGTTAAATCGCTGGTGTATTCTGCCCGTAAGTATTGAATGTTAATTCGGAGCATAAAGCTTTCGAGAAAGTTTGTGTAGCAAGGTTCCTCGTAGGAACAAGACGAAGAAGAATGCACGCGTTCGGCTCGGTAAATTCACCCGCGAGCTCCTCCCTTTCTCGTGACCAATGTAAAGCGTTTCGAAGCAGAACGCATCTGTTGAAGCAAGCCTGCTGTTATGCACTCGTTTCTGTTTCGTTTCCTTTCCATTGTCGCCTCTATTTATCCCTGTTGCATAGGTGTTATAGGCGCCCAACGTTTCAGCGCTCGCGAAACGAGCTTCGCCCTCCCCTTTTCCCTTTCATCGACGGGTTTATTGAATATCAACATGGTCCCATCGTCTTTCCATACTTCTGATTACTGGCGCGTACGGTTTTGAACGCAGTTTAGTGGAATTATAGTCCGTGGTACAGAGGTGTAGCAAAGACAATCGTTACGCGAAGCGGTTAAATATTGGCAACGAAATTACTCATTACCTTCGACACGGTGACTCATCGAGCGTCGATCGAGCGGCAATTTCCAGCGGGCCGTGTCTTTGCGGGAACGAGCGCGCGCGCGTATCGCGGGAAATCGCGGTGAAAGGTCTCGATTCCCCGCTGGTTCGACGTGAAAAAGAGAGGAGGAGGCCCGGAAGCAGCCGATTTAACGGCGTCGGAACGGTGATAACTGCGACTCGTTGGCTGTAGCGCGAGTCGTTGGCCGCTGCAACAGATTTCACGTCTCGTTTCGCGCTCGCGCGCCGTCCAATCGTATTTTTCTCGCGCCCCGCGCGCCGCGGCTTCCCTCGAATTTTTAATCCCTCCCGGTTAAACGCTGGCAAATGTCCCGATCTCTTGGCAGCTCGGGCGGCCGAATGAACGGCTTAAAATTTAAGAGGGCCAGGCCGGCAATATTGTCGCGCTCCGCAGTTTCCCTTGAACCGCCAGCGATTTATCTTTCGACCGTCAGCCGTCTGTCTGTTACGCGCGTTTAAGCGGCAGAATTACGTCCACGGGACAGAGCAAGCGTAAGAGCGCCTCGTTAATCGCGCGTATCGGTCTGTCTAATGGCATGTTGCCGTTGCTGCTCAGATTCCTGCCGATTTATGACGATTCACACGTGCTCGATACGCGGCTGTATCAGCGCGGATTACGCCGCACATGCTGTCCAGTATCTCATATTTTCTTCTTTCTTTTTCCATCCACAGTGTTCATGGCTTGTGAGTTTGTTTAATGAGACGCTTTGTTGACGGCGATTTCCTTGAGGTAATCGATGTAATTTTTTATTTACTGTAGATAATATCTTCGGGAGTTCCGTGCCGCTCAGTTGCACCACGAGTTAATTGGGTCATTAATATTACAGTGCAAATTGGAATTAACATAGTAGCAAGAGACATGGTTGACGTGCAAATATCCAACATTTACGTGCTTTTTTTTTTACTTTTCAATAATATATCGATCGTAATGAGGCTTCTTTATCAAATGTGCCAAGGTTAACGTATGACTCCTCGATGCGTCATGACTACCTACCTGTCCGACAGGTACGATTTCGTCTCGATGACTACATTTCACTTTATTTTCTCCTGTGCTATTACCAGGCACCTTAATTGTGTGGCTAGTGCCATTCTTGTGATCGCTGAATTAATCTGAAGTCTTATTCTTACGCTTCTAAGTAGTAAAGTATCAAATTCATATTCTACGTACTCGATACTGCTGCAAGACCTCGACAAACCACATAGGGGAGAGTCGTGCAGTACAACCGCTCTAAGTTTTTTTTTGTTATATCTTGGGGTAGAGTCGATAAAGATCAGAAATTCAAGAAAGTGTTTGTAGTATAGATGGAACTTAGTAAGAGGAGGGAAATTATTTTTGTGAAATTTAATAATAAGAATTGATAATTCGAAAAAATAGAAAAGTTGTAATTTCTAGAAAACGAAAAATTGTCGTCCAGTACCGACCAGCTATTAAATTAGTAGATTTTTAGGTCTAACGATTAACAATGTTAATAAAACGACATTTAATTAGTACAATACAAGATTTTTTTCAAATTTTATTTGTACAAACTCGCAAATAAAATAATTAATATTCTCCTGATCTGTGCATTCGACGTGTGCCCAACCGACACAGTCGGCACACTGCACCCAATCTTTGTCAAATGATTCCTTGCAAACAGAGATGGGCAAAATTTGTATTTAAATAAAATTTCGAATAACGAATAAAAAAATTAACTTTGTTCGTCGAATAAATTCTCATCGAATAAAAAAATTCACTTTATTCGTCGAATAATCTAAAGTTAAAGTAACTTTTATTTGATCCGTAGTTACATAATTTTTTATTTAGTTAATGCCTAACTGTGCTTGCAAATAACACACTGGATAACTTCTTCATTAAATCCTAGCTTCCTGTTTGTTAGGTTATCATACCTATCCTTATTTACTTTATTGTTCTGCGGGAAAAGGTAGAAAGAAGGCTAAATGAACATCTTATAAATTAATCTGAGTTGCTAACAGTTTGAACTTACAGATAAGAAAAATTTGGTCTCTACTGGTTGACAGAGTCTGTTGGTCGGTACTGCACGACCGTTGGATGGTCGGTACTGTTCGACAAACAGGGGGAAACATTTTAGGTCATGGTATATTATGTACAAAAGAATATTGCAAAACTAGGATGTTTTATTAAACTTAATAGACTAGAGATAGTATACATAATATAACAAAATCATTTACTTATACGAGAAACGAAAGATCAGCTTTAAAAAATAACTTTTAACCCAGTGAATGTCAACGTATAGGTGCGTTTAAAGGCCGTCGCTCATTTCGCCGAAGCGAAGCGCGGCGACCAAAGCGAAATGTTCGTCGGCGCTGTTCTG
Organism: Andrena bucephala; assembly: GCA_947577245.1. Lineage (NCBI taxonomy): Eukaryota > Metazoa > Arthropoda > Insecta > Hymenoptera > Andrenidae > Andrena > Andrena bucephala. Next base: position 14,457,924 of record OX387719.1, on the reverse strand, counting down.
TCGTATAGGCTAGACAGCGTGCGGAGCGATTAAGCTGCACTGATGGAGGGGGAAACACCTACAGGAGCGGTGGTTATGTGTGCGTGACTGACGCAGGCGCAGTTCATGCACACATTACCACGTCTCCTGTAGGTGTTTCCCCCTCCATCAGTGCAGCTTAATCGCTCCGCACGCTGGGCTAGAGACACTATAATAAGAGTATGGACACGAGAAGGCTACTTTTTGATTGGTCCGCTATTTTTTATCGAAATCCTGCGAGAGAGAAAGAGATATACACCATTCATTCACTCTTAACTACTCTTAACAACTCTTACGTTTATGACGGTATTTCACTATCTATTAATCTGAAAATGTGCATTTGGGTTTTTGATTGGCCCGTCATTTTTCATCTATTCCCGCTGATTTTTAAATCTGTCAATTATACCAAGATAATGAAGATATAAAGTAAAAAACCAAATCTTCTGTTCTATTTGATATATGTTATTTTATTATACTTTAAAATACAGTTTAAAATAAACATTAAAATACCGCTATAAACGTAAGAGTTGTTAAGAGTGGTTAAGAGTGAAATGGTGTATATCTCTTTCTCTCTCGTGGTATTTCGATCAAACATGGCGGACAGTGGCTAGTGTCCAGACTCTTATTATAGTGTCTTTAATATAGGCGATGTGTGGTCGCTGCCGCTTTGTCATACGAGCGATGCGTGGTCGCCGCGCTTCGCTTCGCGGCGCTTCGGCCTAGTGGGCGACGACCTTAATGCCTCAGAACATCGAGAACAATGGAGTAAACAATATGACCCTGAAATAGGTTACAAAGAATTGTGATTTTCATTGATTAATTCAAATAAAGTGCTAATATCAGGTGAAACAAGCGAGAACTAGCTTTAGTCGGTACTGCAAGACCCTCCCTTATACCTTCTTTCTAAAAAATTACACGCTTCTAAACAAGTCACAGTCTTCGCCGAAGCATCATCTCCGATGTCTCGTTGCATGCAAACGAACGGATCTTCTCAATCCACCGAGCACACCCCGGAAACCATATCGTAGTTGACCTCCCACCGATCCCGCCGGTGCAACGTCGAACTGCATGCGCGTTGCATCTCGTACGCCGCTGCACCACGGCTATAATTTATTTCGTATTACGCTCGTATCGAACTGTTACCCACGGTGCACCGTGTACTCATCAGGCTTTCAAGGCGTGGAGCAGCGCCAATGATGGACCCCGCCGAAGAGGGTCGCACCGTGGAAAACACCTCGGAAACGCACGTTTTCGCGCGGTCTAGCCTCACCCGCAACAATAGCAGTGCACGCCACCCTTAAGACCGGGGGTCGTAAAGCATGATGACCTGTTGGTTTATTTCCCACCAAGCTGCTTGCATTATTAGAATTCCTAGAATTTACAATCGGTCTCGCTTCCCCCAACTTTCAATAACGGGAATAACCAACTAGCGTTTCAATCGGGAGACACCTATCGTACGCGCCTGTTTGTACGCCAGTGAAAGCTCCCCTATAAGACAATGCGCGATGGGAACAATCGCCGATCGCGTCGAGCCCGGATTGAAATTTCGAAATCGGATTTTTTCCCCGAATTCCTTTGAAATACAAGCTTCCACTGATTTTCGATAGCACAATGCTCGGGTGGTGGATAGACCACGGGCTGGCGATGGGCTGCGCCCGCTCGAATGCGAAGCGGCTCAAGCACTCGGAAGATCCCATTTCTCCTCGAGTGCAAAATCAACCGGGCGAGAGGAATAGAGGAAGTCTGAGGGAGGAGGATTGCTCACCTATGCCTCTTCTCGGCACCTCTTCGGTGTCGCTGCGAGCCGACGGAGAAGGGTCTTCTCTCTCACCTCTCGGTGAATCGCGCCTCTCGACTACCAGCATCCTCCACCCCCAGGTGGATCCATATTTACGTACCAATAAGCGTAAAATTGACCTAACTGCTCCGCGAGACAGGCGGATAGGAGAGTGTGGAAGGGTTTGGGGGGGTGAGGGGGAGGGTTGAATGGATAGATAAGTCCGTGGCGGAAAGAGGAAGACCGGAGAGCGGATGGTGGAAGGAAGAAAAGGGAGGGACGGGGAAGACGCGTCGGAGGAGGCTGGAAAGAGAAGGAGCGTGCAGGGGCGAAGGGAGGAGGGTGGCGAAGGGAGAAGAGCCGGGCAATCATGCGTAATTGAATTCACCTTTGTGCGAGAGGGTTGGAACCGTATGAATATTCAATTCCTCAATTTGCCGCGCGAGCATACACGTTCAATTTGGCGAAGAGCGTCAAGGAGTACAGTGCGCTTCAGAAGCAGCGCCGGCAGCCAATTAGAATCGAGCGTTTGTGTGCACGTTGCGAGCCATTTCATACCCCTCCTCTCCCCCCCCCCCCGTTTCCTATGGTTTGACAACGTGTTTCTAGCCCGACAAACAGCTTCGATCCGTTTCCAGCCCGCTCAGACACTTGTCTTCAAACATTACGGTTTGATAACGCCGGGGCGAGCGCCGCAGCGAGGAGGGCGCGCGTTTTATTAATTAAACGTCGTCTCCCGCGTACGTGAAAACAGCTCAGCGCTCGTACTTCGCGGGAATGCGTCTGTGCCTCGAATAACGGAATTCGTCGACGGATTCTTGGCGACTGATTAAGTTGCTCGTGGCTTTCTGCTCGGTCTCTGTATCTACTTCGCTGAGCTTTTCTATGAAATTTGAAATTTCGAGGAGATTGATGGTCGATTTCGATGTCGATACTCCTTTGGGGGCATGGGGTGCGGAGGTTTTCCCAACCTTCGATCCCAACCGCTACCAATGCCGGTCCTCGAGCGACATTCGAGCCCACGGATTTATCCGTGGCTGTTGTAGAACGGCGTCGTGCGGGCATTACTTACACCCGATGATTACAATCAACAGCCATTCAGAGAAACCACCCTCCGGGGCGTGTACAGTCTCTGTTTTACTTTCCGTTTGAACGATGCGAGCCGCCACGTGACCGCAATCACCGCGCAGTTTGTGGGTACTTACACAACTGTTTAACAAATACGAGGGGCGTGCGTTCCGTTCCGTGCTCTTCCGCGGCATTCTGCCGAGCACCGTTCTAAACAATGGAATTTTCGCGCGGCGAGCTATCGGCTAATCGGGCGAAAACATTCAGTCGCATAGAAGTAATTGAATTGCAAAGTCTTTCGAATAAACGTTGTCCCACCGTCACTTGCTCGAGCTACTTTCAATCTACTTTGACCGAACGAACGTCTTCCTTCTCGCGCTTGTCCTCAGACAGAGGAGCCAAGTTTACTCATAGTGATTTTTCACAATCCTCTGACGGGTCTTGCCCGAAGCGTATCGACGTTAATCCAACAACTGTCCCCGAGACACGTCCTCGCGGAGGCGAGGATGGCCCTACGTGATGCAGATGGTAGTCGGAGATCACGAAAGCGCAGGGGGGAATCGGAACGGGGCGGACAATGTCTAGGAGCGGCGCCACTCGGACAGTTAAACCTAATTCCTATGGACGGCGATCCGTTACTTTCCTCTCCCGTTCTTTATCCGTCGTTTTACAGCCTGGAAAGTAAAACGTACGAACGTATCGAGCGCGAAGGGACTTCGCTCGCCCGAGAACAATGTTACTTCTGGTTATGGATGGAATCTCTGAAGAGTTCTTTGCTGTTATCGCGCACAGGGTGATCCATTTCCTACGGAAACTTAGGTGCTATCAGATTTGCCTCGGAACGTATGTGGAACGGTTCGGAAGGATTTCGAGTAGCAAGTTGAGGCGTCAGAAATATTTCCGCTGCACGAGTGTTGCTTTACCTCCGTACGAATTCTCCGTGTGTCGTAATGAATTCCGTCGAGAGCGCAGTCGAAAATGCGTTACGAGACGTTAAACGACGAAGCAGGAAAGCAGAACGCAATTAGCGAAACGAACTCCCCCGAAATGAGCACCGACGGTGACTCCCGCCGGGAGAAATCACCGACCGTTTGCACGCCGGGTAAAAAAGCGTTTCGGAAAATATTTTCGCTTCGCGGGCCAGCTGTTACCTAAATCTGCTGGCAAAAAAAAAAAAGAAAAAAGAGAAGCAGAAGGACAGTGTTTGTGCTTGCGCACGTGTTACGACCACGCCATTAGACGCGGCGCATTACATCTCGTTTCGCGTTTAATTTTGGCAGTTTTCGCCGGTCGCTAACAAGCGCGTCGCGGTGCCTGCGTAATTAACACCGCTAATTTTAATTGCTATGCAACAAAGGGCGGATGAGCGCCGGAATTCCCGTGGGAGCACCGCGAGCACTCCGTTGATGAACGATAATTTCGGCGGATTCCCTTTTTTTTTCGTCCTTTCCTCCGTCGTCCTTCTACCGGGCCACCCCGTTCGCGCTCCCCACCCCGCGATCACTCGGTTCGATTCCTCGCGAATCGCTGGAGTGGTCCCTTCAACCGACGCGATTTAATTCCCTCGCAATCGAGGACAGCAGGAAGCGCGGTTTCCTGGCGAGGATGGGTGCACTGATTCCTCGCGCGAGGAAGTACGGGCGTGATTCATCGAAATGTTTAATGTTTTGCTGCAATGCTCTCATTCTTTCCTAGCAAGTCTACGAAGGAAATCTAAGTCCTCCAATTTCTTGTAGCTATTGACGGAAACGAATGGATGCGAGAAAATACTATTGCAATATATTCGGTGTCGATGCGTCAACTTTGACAACACCCTGCAAAATTCTTGCTATGGTAGTTGCAACCGTCGATAAGATACAGAACGACATCCCGAATGGGCGGGAAATGGCACGCCCTCGGAACCAACAATTTGATCGTAGCTGTCGCGCCGATTGTTGCGTTCCGTCGATTTTCCACCGGCTCGCGACTCGGTTAAACCAGCCACGGGATCGCGTTTTGCATAAATAAACGCCGCGTGGGTGTCGCCGCTCGGCCGTTTGTCCGTTCAATTGCATCGGACGGCGATCGACGGTGGCAGACAGGTGAGAGCCGGCGATGAAAATCCCATCAGAGCGGCGGGCATGAATAAAAAATTTGTATCGGCCTATCAGGGCATCTGGTTGACCAGACAGCCAGCATTAAGGCTGATATCCAGAAACACTCTACGAGATTGTTATTCCGCCCCTGTTCCCTGCCCCCCCCCACCCCCGCGCAGCACGGTGTCCCCCCCGACACCCGTAAATTCGCCGGTCTCGGGGTAAACTACCCCCTTATTGGCGCGGTGATCAACTCGAGGGGTAATTTCGTTCCTTTTTCGCTCGTCATTTTACCGCCCCGCCACCGCCCCCCGGAATAGATTCGACAGGGATGTCAATACAATAGGTCAGTTTACTTTCGATATTTATTCGAAACGAATGGGCACACGCTGTTTTTTCCACCGGCATCCTACCCTCGAGCGATATTCACGGAAACGATAGAGCAAACATGGGCGGGGGATGGGTGGTGGCCGCGGAATTTCGCGAGTGATTGATTCGTCTAAAACGCGTGCCCGCGAGGACAGGAACGATGTAATCGTATTAAGTCGCTGAAAGTTGCTCGTCGCTCCCGCCCCGTCCTCGATCATTTATATTTTTCTTTTCCCTCCTTCTTCCTCGTCCGCGGGGGTTTTAATCTCGTAATGTCAAAGCCGTGCCACGGTATTGAGGATCATTAGTCAAGCTGTCATAGCGATATTAATAGTCCGCGGGTATCGAAGTATGCACTCCATGGAAATGCATTTCATTTATTCCCCAGGCCGGCCGGGGGTGACATTGTTGAATGACTGCGGCCTCCTTTTTTCCCCGATTTCGCTCGGCGATGCCTGATCGCCTGTCCTCTGCCTTTCACGCCGCGAGATTTCCCTCCACGCGGCAGGATCGAGACGTCGCCGACGGTGAGCACGCGGCCCGACGGCACGCGGGAAATATACGTTCGTCGGGCAAAGCGTTGCGTAACGATGACGAGAGGGAATCCGCATCGCTTCGGATACGGAGGACGGTCGATAGGGATCGCGGAGTGGTTTCGTTCTTTTCCGCTTTTCTTCCGGATGATCTTGTTGTGGTTCGCTCGAGAGCGGGCGCCTACTCACTTGTTTCGTCATTAAGTCGAACGGTATCGCGCCGTTTGCATCGGAACGATAAAACTCGCCGTGTAACACGAGCCACGTACCGGCTTCAGATACCCATCGACTTCAAATAGAAAGTGATAGATCTACAATCCATTACCTGATAATAGAACAGTAAACACAGTGAGTCATGTTTCGCGTCCATTAGCATTCGCCAAGTAGCCGGACAAAATGCCCGCTGCTTGGCCAGGGACAAAAATAACATCGCCGCCTATCGGGGCATCGGGCCTCCAGGTACTTTCTAATTTCGCTAGATCCCATCTTGGCCACCCCCTTATCTCACCTGTTGCGGTATCCGGCAGGCTTCTGTGAGCCATTCTTCTAACCATACGTGGACGTCAGGCTCCGATGAACAACGATACCCTGCGCTTTTTCAGCTTAACCTTTAGAGGGCCACTGAAAATTTTTAAATTTGAAATTGTTTCTAAGGGTTTTTGATATCGTTAATCACGATTCTATGGTCAGAGTATCGAAATTTTCCGCAGGAACAGTGTTGCCAACCTAATCAAGCCTAAATGAATAACAGCAGTTTAATTCTTATATTATTCTTTCCTTTGGCGTTGCCCAGGGCTAACGACGTGGACGTAGAAAGTTTTGTAGCTCTTTTTTTGTGTTATTTTTGGATTTGTTTTTTTTTTAGTTTTCTGATTTTACTATTTATTATGTGAGCTGCAGTCGTGCAACTCACTAATGCCCATGCATTATAGTAAAATCAGAAAATAAAAAAAAACAAATCCAAAAATAACACAAAAAACCCCAAAAGCAAAAAAAGAGCTACAAAACGTTTTACGTCCACATCGTTAGCCCTGGGTAACGCCAAAGGAAAGAATAATATATAAATGTAACTGCTGTTATTCATTTAGACTTGTTTAGGTTGGCAACACTGTTTCTGCGTAAAATTTCGATAGTCTGACCGAAGAATTGTGATTAGCGATATCAAAAACCCTTCGAAACATTGGTTTAAATTTTAAAAATTCCAGTATATGCCATACCATTCGCGGCCGGGCTGGCCACAATAGTGGCCACCTAAGAATTTGGATACTTTGCCGGCCATTTTGGTGGTATATATACATAAATTTTAAGTAAATAAAATTTACAATTTCAATGAAAAAATCCCGGCCCTCTAAAGGTTAAGGGGTTTTACCTAGTCAGGTGGCCGAAAAGTGGTGCATGTTTGTGAATTTTTCTTAAAAAAGCGGAAGCATATATTTCTATAGAACTATTTTTCACTTAAAACAGCAACATTTAAAAGACATTTGGTAATTTTTTCGTAGAAAAATATTTATGTTTATAATAAAGTAACAGCCGACATCCAAGAAGCCTTTTTAAAAATTTGGTTTTGCAGTGAGCGTTGCCATTCGGAACCAGATTATCTAAAATCAAAAAACAAAAAAGATTTCGTCGGTGTATTAATGTATCCTCTGATTAACGGAGGGAATTTCCGAAATATTAATTTAAAACAAGATGTCGGCTATTTAAAGTTGAAATCATGATTTTTCCGCGCGATTTTTGCGCGCGATGTCGGTTGTTAATTTATTATAAACGTAAATATTTTTCTACGAAAAATTACCAAATGTTCTTTAAATGATACTCCTTTAAGTACAAAAAGTCCTGTAAAAATATATGCTTCCGCTTTTTCGAAAAAAAAATTCACAAACATTCGCCTCTTTTCAGCCGTCTGACTATAAACCCTTAAGCTCTAAGTTCGTCTATGCGTCCTTGTTTGCCGAAAGATATCTTCCTAGTCTTCAAGGGGCAAAAGATACCCTTTACCCTTTGCACCTACTCAAGTCAGGCAGAAAAATTTCCACTTAAAAAATCGTCTCCTCCATTCATAATTCACCTTAGAAAGACACTTTCGCCCATTCGCGTGTTCTGGAAGCAATATCTCCCCATCAGTCCGTGTAGGATCTATAATCCAGAATGCCAAGCATTCAAACTACTTAGCATCGGAATGATTTAACTCCCCGATAGGGTGGACCTGTCCCATTGTCCGCGCAACAGCGTTACATAAGTGGTTAAAGATTAAGAACCTACTGGCAGTACCTTCTGGCTACATTAAACCGCAGGATCTCATTATTAACAGCCACTAAGTAGCAAATAAGCAAATTCCCAAGGGTGCATCGATCTGCTGTAGCTTAGATGGCGTTGTTTACATGCATCGCGACCAGACAGCCGAGACACACGGCGTCTCTTGTACACGGAATAATTAGCAGCATCGTGCAAGGTGTATACCGAGTCCTAACAAGGTTAGCTAGTCTGGCCTGCGGGGGCCTAGCGTCGAAAGAGGCGCCCCTGCTGGATGCATCCGTCGTTTCTTCGGCGGGGAGACCAACGGTCGGATGACTCACCGGGCCCTCGCTGGTGGCTAGCGGCCACGATGATGTCGATGATGGTGGTTGCGAGCCCCTTCCAGAGCCACCCCGTTAACGGTGCATCGGCGCTCCTCCACGTGCACGTCTCTTAGTCATCGCTTTTTTCCTCTCTTCACTCCACCTTCGGTTCTTTCTTCCTATACCCTTCGACTCCCCATGCCGCCCTCCGTCTCGCCCCCTCTGCCCCTCCCCCTTCATTCGTTCCTCCTACCGACATTGCGGGTCCACCTGATCGACACACGTGTTAAATAGTCGGCTAGTAGAGAAAACCGGTGTCTAGGTCGACGCACCGCGCGAATTCGCTGGTGCGCGCGCGCCACCTCGCCGGTGAGTCATCGGTGTGTTGCGACGCGGTCGATCCAGGACGGCCGACCCGCGTTCGACAGGATAGAGTTCGCGGAATGCGGATTAATCGAGGGGGTCGACGAACGTTCGCGCCGGTTGCATATCGGCCTCTGGACTTTTGGGCCGCGTTTCGACGTATATCTGTTCCTGGAATCGGAGATCGACCGGCGAGGAACGCCTGCGCTGACCGCCATTCGTTTTGGGCGAAGACGCGGCAGTCGTAGAGGACTCCCGATGAATATTTAAAGTTCTCTTCTTCGACCGGAGGTCGTTGGTTTCTGAACTGTCCAGTGGCTTTGTTCTCTTTTACTGGAATGGCCACTTTCTAGCTCGGAGTCCACTCCTCGTCCGGTGACAGTGAACCCCGGGTTTGAGAAATATGAAATACGTAGGGGAGTGGGAAAAGTAAGAAGTAACTTACGCAAGACGAATAATCGTGACGAAAGCCGTTTCATCTGAACGCGGGCTACGCGGTAGCAAAAAGGTGGGCTGGTCCGCCGACTGAAATTCCGCGGGTACCCCCCCGAAATAACGCGTCGTAAAATATGGCTGGCGACGACAAAGTCGCCGCGCGTGGAACAAGGAGAACGGCACCGCTAATTGGTTAATCGTGTTCATCGCGGCTCGCGGGCGCCGCGCAAACCCGGGGCCCACTGGCGAGGATGAAATTTTTTGCTCGATAGCAAAGTGTGCTCGAAAGCGGAGTGGCGAACTAACCGAAAGTACCATTCCACGAAGTCGGGGACCGCGGCGGAGAGCGGATGCCGAATTAATTTCGCGACAAGAGCGAGCAATGATTCAGAAGGCTGGCATCAAAGTCTCTTATCCCTGGCGTCTTTTCTACTTGGACCTCTTCACCGCTGCCCGCTTATTCGACGCCAACGTCGAGACGATAATATTCGCCTCTGAAGATAGAGGCCTGCTCGCCCTACTTCCCCGGAACCCATCGAAAATGTTACATGCCAAATTCGTCGCCCACGTACTCCGGTTTCCCAGTGTAGGTATTACGAAATCGTGGGGCCTGGGAATCTCGTCGAATCACCGCAACGATAGTTACTACAGTGTCTTCTGACGTCGGGAGAGCAACGTATGATTCACTATCCAATCCTTCCTCCTCGTCGCCACTTGCCTCCCCCTCCGCCCCTCCTCCCCCTCCGGGTTGTCAGTCCCGACGCACAAGAGGGACTAGGCCGAGTGTTGGTTTGGCGAAAGCACGCTCCGGAGCCTCTTAATAAAATGGGGACCGTTGCACAATCAGACGTTGCCCCTCGGAGGCATGACGGAACCGACCGAATCGTGACGCATAAGCGGCTCGGCCAGAAGCTCAGGTGACACAATTCCGCGGCGATTCGCTGTTGTCTAGCCTGAGCCGGCGAAAAATCACGTTGCTCTCCTGTCCTTGATCGTGCACCACCTGAACCGCCGTGGAATGTCGACGTCGTGGCGTAATCTCGTGTGGCTTCGTCGAGCGCGATGCACAAACGGGTAGAACAACCAGGAAGGAATTAGACTGATCGTGCCTGTACGTCGGTTTGTCGACAGCCCGATACCACTGGCGATAGATGATCTGATTCAGCTCTGTTATTTGTGGGAAATGATAAGGAGCGCCCAGAGTGCTCGTGCCTGCGTGATCCGATATAGGTCGCCTGTTCTAGTTTATCGTTGCATTTTTTTTTCTTTCTTTCTTTTTTTTTTTTTAAGTGTCCAGAGAGTATCACAGCGTTTTTTCACAGAGATCCTCTGTTTACGTTGCTATTTATATCGCGGCACGTAAACCGTGTTATCAGTCGTCGACACCAGTCGGTTTACGAATCGGGAAAGGCGAGTTAACGGGACAGCGTTAAATATTTATACCGCGATCCGGGTTATCGGGTACGAGGCTCGCGGGTACTTAAAACCGTAACCCTCGTGGAATCTGGAAGGTGGCTGGCGAACGGGGTAAATACTGGCCACTCCGTTACAGTTCCTCCGTGTCAGCGCTCTGGTCGAGCTTTAATGCGCTTTTAAAGCGGGAGGAGAAGAGGGGGGGGGGGAGGTAGAACGCGGCCTGTCGTTGTACTTTTATGAAAATAATGTCCCCGTCGAGCTTGTTTGCCCGCGATAAGAGGTTCCCCCGTGCGCTCGCATCTTGTATCCCGCCCGCTGCTGTGCCCCGCGGGCCTCGGGGACTCGAATTCCCCAGGACAGATTTTTTCTCTGGCCGAACAGGCCCCCGAAACAACGAGATAACGAGTGCGCGTAGCCCTGCAGGCTGCCTAAAGCTCGCGCTTTTATGCCTGGTACCGCGGATCCCGCCACGTTCTGAGGGTTCGGAAAAACAACGAGCCAGCCGTCCGGGGTGGTTCTCTAATTATTCATCATCGCGTCCAAGTGGGAGAAACAAAAATGGCCGGGCCGCGCGTTTCCTCCCCGTTGATACTTTCATCCAAAGAGGATTCTCCCGGGCGCTAGCGTCCGCCTGGATTAACGAGGACTTTATTTGCCTCCGCATTCTTTTTCTGCCCCCGAAACACGTTGCTTCCGCGCTCTGCTCCCAAAGCATCGGTCGGGATTATCGCTTTTCTTCCATCGATAACCGCAAAGATTTGTCGGTGGGTGCTTTATTAATTTGTCGCTGGCTCTTTTATTAACTTTTCTGAAAGTAGGTGCTGCAACGAACGAGCATCCAAATACTACTTTCTCAATTGGGTGAGGAATCACCAAATCTCCCAACCCTTTGACAACCCCTGTAGATTTCAACACGATCACTATTGGGAGGCTCGTCGAAGAAAAAGCCAGGCGAAGGAAACAATGAAAAGAGGAAGAAAACTAAGAGAGAATCGCCGCGGGATAGCGAACCCGTAATTTCGGAAGGTGCATCCTCTCCGCGATGCAGGGGGGGAATTTGAGAGCCTGGTAAACGATTCCTCGATGTGCATTTATACCTGCGTCCCCCTTCGTCGGAAATCAGGGTCAAGGAACATCTCCCTTTGGCCAGTTTGGGCGAGGGGGGGTGTGGGAGAGGGTTTCCTTGTTGCGGGTGCTGTGCAGAGTTAGAATAATTCATCATTACTTTTTGGCTTCCCGTAATAATTCGTGCAACGCCCACCGATTATGCGCGCGTTGACCATGCCTGCGGGCGATTTCCCATACGGCAACACCATAGGGCTCGATTCTCCCGTGGTCCCCTCTCCCCGACCCTTCCATTAGTCGTTCTTCTTCGCCCGTACTCAGGAGGAGAGTCAGCCAAGTCCCCGTCCCTCTCCCTTTCCGTTTCTTGCCCTATTCTCGCGTTTATTAAAATGCACCGTGCGGAGCCCGTTCCTGGTGGCTCCCATAACGAAATCACTGTGATTAGCCGTTCACCCTCCCACGCTAACCACCGTTCTAACTTGCCCTAATTCTACCCCCGCGCCACGCCGGCCGTTTTTCTATTGGTCGCGACGGGCCAACGTCCCGCCGCCGCAAAACGCCGCGTGTCGTTCCAGTCGATCCACTAATGGCCCAATCTTTGCTTTCGTGCGAACCCTGCCAGGGGGGGGGGGGGGGGATTTATGTGGGACTGCTGTGGATCCTTTAACCTCCGGTGGCTGCACTGGAACTGGTGTTCCGAGGCGATCGACTCTGTTTAGGGTAATTCGTTTCGGCCATCTAATTTCTGTTCCCTTCGAATGGACTCGTCGAAGAGAAGTGGACGATGAAGATGGATACAGAATCCTCTCTAACTAAATAGACTTCGACAATCGTCCGACGTGGTAGAGTGAAGAAAAATGAACCTCCAAACCGTTACGGCCGAGTCTCGCAGTCCCTTCGAGCTTCATTAATCACCTCGAAAGACGAGTAGCAAAGTTCACAAAAGGGACTATCAAGGTCCCCGGCACAGAGGCGCATCTCGCGTTTCTCTCCCCCGTAGCCGTGCTATTCCCATTTCCACCAAAGCCCGTCACCTGCCGCGATTCGCTTGACGAATGACGACAAACGCCTGGCAGGCAATCCCCGTCACTGTAACGACACACGACTCGCCGAGGCTTTTCCGTGGAGCGACGGGGCGCAGCGCGGCCCTTCGGGGCCCCGTGGTTCTTGGTAAGGGGCCCGAAAGTCTCAGAAAACCTCGACGGATTCCTGGAAGCCGGGTCCCCTCTCGGCTGACGGGGGAGTGGGGAGGGGGGAGGGGGGACCCTTTTTGTCCACCTTCACGAGGAGATCCCATAAAGATAGGGGCACTGGCGCGGAGAGGGACCAGTTTTCGGGGGGCCCCATGCCATTTATTACGTGACGCGGCGAGGATCTTTTCACGGACGGGTCCTACGAAAACGAAGGAGGAAAGGCGAGGCCAGATGTGAAACCACCAGCAGCAACACAGATCCTGGAAAGATCTTGCTGATGCTTTTAAGGCCTCGAAATCCGTACACGTGACTGTCCTTCTCCCTCTGCCAGGGGGGCGATGGTGCTGTCGCGTTTCCTTGCCTGGTCACTTCTCTGGGTCACGTTTACACAAGTGTTCGAGGGTCTCCGCGAACCACAGTGGGGCCGGGCGAGGGGGGGAAAAGGGATGGGGGGAAATTAGAACTGTGAAGAACGCAGCTCGGTGGTCCGGGGATGATATTACATATATTTCGTGGCGGTTATCCGTTTGCTAACGAGTCGAAACATTTGTCCTGCTCACGGGGAAGAGGCTGGAGAGAGGAGATTTTTAGATAGGTCACGAGCTGCTGGCCTCGGGATCGACTTTCGCCCGCCAGGGCTGCCAACCGGATTACCGGTCAATATAAGGGCTCTTCGACACGGTTTGCTTTGGCGCTGATCCAGCTCCATAAATCTCGCGGCCGCAAATTTACACTGTTATCTGGGTAGATTAGCTTTATCTGGGCGACCTTCCGCCGCTACTGCGCGTCCACCGTGCTGCGAAGACGGTACCCGCTTCTGGATCTCTCTTCCTCCACGATCTTCTCGGTCGTGGGAATTCAAGGCGAACACAGTGGACGTTTAATCACCACTGTAAGTAGCGATCGCGCGGTGAATTCTTCTCGCGCCTCTTCGTTCACGAGCCCGGGGCAAGCACATTCATTCCACTTTATCGAGTAGGTATCAAGGGTTATGAAAGCGGATTACAGATTGCCGGAGAGATAAGGGTCGATTGCTAAGGTGGAAAGTATTTCTCCTCTGGGATTTCGTAAACTGTGTGATTCGTTCGTGATGCTGAATGGACTCGTGACAGGAAAAACCATAAGGAAAGATGACGAGATTTGAAAGACTTGACGAGATTTGGTCAAAATTCCAGGATGAAACAAGAATCATATTTCACGAACGCTTAAGCGCTTTGTGCGATTTCATCAGACACGATGAAATTACCTTCGGAAACGAGTGTTCGCGCGCCGCTGACCTCGAATGCGATCGAAAATCGGAGAGGGAAGGAACCGGGGGCCCTGTTTTCACTGATTTTCGGGAAATGAAGAGTCCCGAGTGAAAACAGACCGGTGAACCGAGAGGACAGGTAGAAGGTGCGGTCGAGCAGGGGAATCCGAGCCAGATGGACCTGCTGGGACCTGTTCCGTCTTGCAGGTGCATGCGTCTGATCCGGGCCCGGGCTAGTGGAAGAAAATAATGCACGGGTCGACCGAGAAAAAGGACAAAGGGAGGTGGGGGCGAGTCTTCTGCGCCGTTGAAAATCGCTGGTTCCAACGGGACACCACCCGTGTCGCCTCCATCCCCACTAGAAATCTTCGGCCATAGGTTTTCTCGATGCCGATTCTCGTTCGATGCCCGTGATTCCCTGATAAATATCGTCGAGGTGAAATTTCGGGCTGAATTATTTATGAAGGTAGGCCCCGGCCAAATTTAATCAGCGCTTCGTAAACACTGGCCGGAGTTTTGCGTCGTTTAGAGACCTGAGCGCAATAAAAAGTACAATTTCAAAACCGGGCCCCACCGAGCTCGGGCCCGCCGAGGATAAAAGCAAAAGGGGAAAAACGAGCAGCACGCTCGAAACGTGCTCCCGGGGACGTCGGCAATGCCAATGCCAATAAGAGTATTAAGGACAGGCTTAAAAGAAGTAAAAAAAAAAAAAAAGACGCTCTCACCGTCCGTCTGGTGTCTGTCTGCCTGGCGACTGTCTGGCTCTACGCCCGTCCAGCTCGCGATACACGCCGCTGTCCCAGCGATTTATGGATCTACTTGCAGCTCTTTCTGTGCAGTAATTCACTAGCGTCTCGATCATGGGATCGAGCCGCCAATCCCAAGACTTCCGACTGAAATTTTAATTTCCCTTAGTACTTTGATCCCCTTCCCAGTGGATAAAGGACCCTTTGCTTCAACGAATCCTTTGCTACTGTCTCGTAAGCACTCCCCCCTCGCCGGTATCGTTTAATTCCCCCCTGTGCAGCGCGGAAATGACCGTCAGTTTCGCCAGCGACTGGGCGAGAAAATCTTTTCGGAAGAACTCGGGGGCCTCGACCTCGTAAGTTTTTGTTCGCCGGTTAACGAGCCTGAATACCGACAAACGAAGGCGGATGGTGGTCCCTGCGACCGGAAGTTCCCTGGCGAATAATTTCGCAATAAGGCGTTTCTAATCGCGCGCGATCTGCCGTTGCCCGTCGGCCTCGAGTTTTCGTGCAGCGCCGCGGTAAAAATCGCCATTAATCCGGTACGAATCGCGGGGGGGGGGGGGGGAGGCAGCAGGAAACGGGAAGACGATTTTTCACGCAGGGCCGCGTGGTCGCGCATCGAGCCGCGATAAAACCGATAACGCGGCCGCTTCGGAGCGGGTTATGAATGCTGGCCGATAAATTTCGCGGTCCGCGAGGATCTCTTTTCCCAGAAACGGAGAATAAAGGGGGGCCGAAGTGACACGCCGCTTAAATGGAAGGCAGAGGACTCACTCGTTTATCAAGCGTTATGGGCATCGCCCGTAATGCGTGCGATCTATTGTCCCCCGCGCATGAGAGATTTCGCGGTATTATGCTGGCGCATGTTCCACTGGCTTCGATTATTTTAATGGCAGCCCCCTTGTAATTTCAATCCTTCAACCGCCATCGGGGGCGACCGGGCTTTGCTAAATAGTATCTATGTACATACATCTGAAAGAGTTATTGAAGTATTTATCGCGTTTTGGGTGGGTGGATTTAAATCGTACCCAGTTTCTTCGACAAATAGTATTATTCTTAGAGTGTAAAATACTTTAGCTGGGCGGATTTTTGACAAATTCGACTTGGAGTCGAATGGTAGATCAGATTAGGGGTCGTCCTTAAATTACGTAAGGCTTTTTCTGGGGGGGAGGGGGTCGCGAATTTCTTACGTTTTCTTACAAGGGGGAGGGGGGAGTCAGGTAGCGTCTTACGTAATATTTTTTAACCTAATTTTCAATAAATACAACTTCTATCATTAATGTTCCAGAAAAGTTGTTTTAGTTTAAATTACCCGAAACCGATTTACATGAATTATATAAACCATTAAAAGAATTTTAATAATTGAAAAAATTCAATGTAAAAAATAATAATAATAATAATAATTCGTCTTTATTTATCACATTTACAAACAAACAAAAAAGAAAACAAAAAAGAAAAAAAAAACTTATGTGATAAATAGGCGAGGTTCAGCATATATGCCGTTTTGCAACCTAACCCAAAAAACAGTATCAAACAGAAATAAAGCATATTACGTAAGAAGGGGGTTGGAATATCAAATCTTACGAATTCTTATACTGAGGAAGGGAGGGGGTAAAATCACCCTTACGTAGTTTAAGGACGGCCCCTTAGCGAGACTCCGTTCCTGAAGAATCTTACCCGCTGTCGATCTCAAAACAGGAACTCCGTTCAGAAGACAAAGGATGCATCGGGTGCCGCGATCGGAATCCGCGAAGGTCGTTGCACGTGAATTTCGTTTGCCGGGATCGCGTGACCGACCCCCGAGGGCTGAGGAGGGCGCTGGCGCCGATGGTAACGAGGTTACGCGATGCACGTACGTGCGGTAAGAGTTCGTCGTCTTCGTCTTCCTCGCATACGTTTATCCGTTTCTTGGAGTGTGTCGGTGAGTCATCGGGTTCGTTTCCTGCTGTTGTCGGCCGCTCATAACCCGTACCAGTTAACTTCAGGGGAGGGCCCCGGCGCGATGGTGAGGAGGGGCCCGGAGGGCGGCAAGGGTCCCTTGGGTTAGGACCGTGTTTCGGGGCCTTAAAAAACTGCCTGGGATTGGTCGGTTGCTAGGCACGAACCTGTTCCTTCGAAAAATCACGTGATTCATCTCGCTTCTGACTAACCTGCCTGATATTTCGCTGAATCCCCCCCCTCCGATGACTTTCGCCTTGATGAGTCAATGGTCGCAGATAGCGGACTGTACACAAACAATGCAATCCCCTGGCTACCTGTGCTGGATCATGGTGTTTGAGGCGCTGTCATCTGCGGTTGATACGCGCTATCGTTGGGAATTGATAAAGAAAGAATTTCTCGTGCCATGGAGTGGTCAAGAACGATAGGTAGCGCGAAGTTTGTCACGAGTGCTTTAGGCCAGCGAGCCTGCAGCGTTCGGGAACTGCGACAGAAATAGGTCAGCTCGAAGATCTCTGTACAATGGCTGATTAGAGTCTCGCTTATATTCGCATTGTGATGATTTGAAAGAAAGCGATTTACACAGCCCCCAGTAGAGAGGCGATAAACCTCCACTATTTACAGTAGAAGTCCAACGAATAAACAGTTGTGACACCGTATCGTCCAAGTACACATACCTGTACCAACAGCGGTAACAGATAAGAATATGAGGTCGTACAAACGCAAAGAAATGTCCTGTTACCCTAACAGATTGGACAACGACCTAAAATACACCGGGGAGGGCAAAAAAACCGAGATCCTCATTTGTAATCTGACCACCACGTTCATTTTCTATCGCGAAGAAGGTACGCCTATCAATTTAGCGGACGTGACTTGCTCCAGGCTCGTTAGCTGACCAACAAAACAGTAGGTATTACTCATTACCCACGGGAGTAAGAAATAGTTGTGAGGCGAGTCATCGGAAGCAGCGAAAATACGCTCACCTGCGGGGCAACGTAAACATTCTACTGTACTACCCGCTTTCCCCCCCCCCCCCCCCGGCGGAGCTCCCCAGCTGAGATTCACCGAATCCAAAGTCCGCGTCGCCGGCTAACGAAGATGCGTGCAACTAACGCGCCATGAGAAAAATTGCTATCGGCGAGTTACATCGAGCTGGAATTCTTTGACGATGGTATCACCCCCCACCGGCCGTGGATTTCGTCGCCGCCGGGAGACACGCGGGCTCGTGCCGGGATTCCAGGCCCTGGGGTACGCGTCGCGAGATGGCAACGACGTGGGAGGAGGAAGGCACGAAGAAAAAAATACGTGCACGAGACATTTATCGGTTGGAAATGACGTGACTCATCGGCCTGGTATCTGCCAATGGTGGCGGCGGCAGCGTGTAGGTAACATCAGGATTGGCCAAGCCAGGGTAGCGAGACTTGAGCAACGAGCGAGGATTGGTGGAAGACAAGCGAAGGCGCGTGCCCCGCTTTTGCACCCGTACACCTCCGCGATAAATCTTCTCGAGATTAGACCAGCTGCGAGATGCGATACTCGATATAACAATTACTCTGCCCTAACCATCGCCACGGAACGAATCTCAGTCCGAAGAGTATACCTAAGTAGCCGTTTGGAGTCCGTGAGTTAGATCCGCGATACCGAGTGCCGCCTGCCTGTCTCTCTGGATTTCTACAATTTCGGTAAGTCCACCGTGCATTCTCTGCCCCGTATCATCGTTATCGATGCGCTCGCGATAACACGTCTTTTTCCTGCTCAGTGTTTGCACTTACGTGTGGAGGCACACTTATCGGAGGGGATAGTTCGCGAATTGAACGTGATAACTCTGCTGGCTTGGCGATTAGAGATTTCAGTAGGATGTTCGGTGCAGCGAAGTGAGTTGGGTCCGAGCGGAAATAGGCACCGGTCGATTAAAAATTCATAAGCGAGACGGAGCAGGGGATCGAGGGATCGGTCGACCGTTTCCCAAGGGCCTCGTTGAAATGCTCCGAATAAAACGTGGCCGTTAGTTCGTCGGGTCAAGGAAATCCTTTATCTGCCAACCAGCCGAACTAGCCTGTCGTCTGTCGTCCTTTAGGGACACGTGGACGGCCAGGAGCGTTGCAATATTCTGCGTTCAGAGCGTGCAAGGGGCTTTATCTAAAAACGATAGACCGTTTATTAGCGCGCAAGGGCAGGTTCCCGGTTTCCGAGGTTATCGTTAGAGGCCGGCGTGTCCCACGATTAGCCCGCTCTGATCATACTCTTTTTGTTCTACCTAAACGAACCATATTCCTATCTATTGGACCTTGATGATACCTCACGTCGAGCCGGTTATCTGCGATTTCCGCGCGACGTCTACCTGCATATTACGCCCTCGCAGCTGGGGAATGCACGTCCATGCACCTGCGAGTGCACAGGCTTACTCACATCGCGAGCATTCGTTTCTCTCTCCCCTTGCGCTGTCCTCTTTCTTCTCCGCTTTCGTCCCCGTTTTCCCCGCCCTCGGGCTCTGTGTTCCTCTAACAGCCAGCACTGTGTAGCCCGTCACGGCAAATTAGAAACTTGGCCAAAGTCAAGGCCGCAGGACAGGACAGAAGCCTCCGCGAGCAAAAGCCACGGCTACGACGCTGCGGTTTCTCAAGTAGCGTAATTCGTCGAATTCCGGACAAACATGCGGCCTCGCTGGGTGCTTCTCGGTGCCATTAGCCAGCGTTAGAAATCGAAATCGCTGGAACCGTACCGCGGTATACCTACTCGTCACGGCGTCCTTCATATTAATCATCGATGAATTTTAGTAAACGAACACCTGCCCGCCGTGTGACACGAACCTACGTTCGACCCACCGCAATTTCTGGCGACCGGTTTACCTTTCGCTCCGAGGACGGTACGAAAAAAGAGTCACTGGTATCTCTGAGCTGATGGGCGCGCGATCAAAACAGATTTTGCGCGGCAAGCTGGGTGGATCGGCGCGGACGGTGATGTTTTGTCGCGCGAAAGCCGCACGGAAGGCGACAGACAGGCAGCTTTTGCGGCCGGGTCTAAGCTGCGGCCAGCTCGTTATCGCATCCGCAAACACCCTCGCGAGCACCCCGTATCCGGCCCCGCGATTTACGATCCACCGCGTTTATGATGATAGCCGTGTCCTTCGCAGTCGCGATTGATATAATTGCTTCCCCGGAAGGAGAGTGATCCGCTACCAAGTAGCCTCACTTACGCAATCTGCCCGCTGACGGTCCGTTCCTCTCTCACGGTGTTTATGGCGTGCCCGACCATCACCAGAAACTGATATCTGCGTCGAAAATAGAGCCGCAACGAACGCGTCGATAAGGTTATCGAAAGCAGTCGTGACTGGCGGATTTCTCAATTTCAATTGGAAACACCGGAGATTTTATTCTGCTTGATACGATTAAGTCATAGATATCACGACAAATAAGTGTTCCTGTTATTTTCGGGTCGATGCGAAGACATTAAGGGGTCAGTCCACTGTGACGGTTTGAAAAATGAAGCTATTTTTAAAGATACTTTTCTTCGTAGATATAATGCAATAAATCTTTTTGGTATTTATTAAGCTACTCTTATATTACAAAGAAAAAAATTTAAATAATTTTTTTCATTTGTTTTAAAACTTTAAATGCGATTATCTCAAAACAACATTTTTTCAACTGGTGCAGGTGATTGCAAAAAAACTATTTGACCAATTAGTCTGAAATTTTTACACGTTATTCAGAACATCACAAACCTTTTTCGATTAACCATTTCATACTTTTTACAAAGCAAAATGATTGAAAAATTCTCCGTATTTCGACACTTAAACTTCAAATCTCTGCCATTTTGTTAATTTCTTATCAGTCAAAATAATCCTGGTTCCGGAAATAACCACATTCATAATAATTACAACACACTTTGAATTTTTTGTTTCAAATGCGTCGTTCTTCCAGAATCACCCGCACCAGCACTACATCGTATTTTCAAGGCGCTCACATCAATGCGATGTATATTAAAAAAAAAACTGTTAAAAATTTAAACTAGATTTTTTTTATACTGTCAACAAGTGTATTAATAAGTAGACAAAACATTATTTACGTTGGACATTCTGTTTACTAAAAAATAAATCCTAAAACATGACAATTTCTCACGACTTCACGGTGGACTAACCCCTTAATGAAGTGATAGGGTGTAAGGTCCAAGTGGAGGCGCTTGGAGATTGTCCAAAATCTCAAAGTTAATTTGATTGGTGTGGCGCAGAGGAATTCGAGCGTGATCGATAGACGTCACGGCCAAAGTCAAGCTACCTACTTGTCCCTCGAAACTTAGTCAGGAAAATCGTTCAAGCCCTTTCAACGATTTCCTGTGACAGTGAGGCCCGCTTATCGAGCAATCCCATCGCGTTACGTGTGCCGCGCGCACACGTGTCCCCCAGCTTTCGTGACTGACGCGTCGCAACTTCTTGGAACGGAGCTGTTCCAGTGCGATCGCTCAGGGCGCGCGCCCAGTCCCGGGAATTACAAAATCGTAGATATTAGTTGTACATATTCCCGCACCTGCACCGACCAGCCTCTACAAACCGTGGTTTCGCGCGAGTAAACCTGCGCGGCCTATCGGGACCTATCCTCCCGTCCCTCGCTTTCCCCGACCTCCCCCGCCCTCTCCTCTGTCGCGGTTATCAGCGATAAGGGGGAGCGTATTTGTCGGCGGACAGTCGTTCGCCGCGAGTGCACTTGCTCGTAAAAAGTGGCGGGAACAGGAAGGGAAGGTGTAATTAGAGTACGGTGCACGCGACGATTACGTCTTCGCAAACCTGTGACTTTGCTTTCCTCGATCAGGGTCCCTGATAAGCGCCGTTGCCGACGACTTCGACGACGGCGGTTACACCCGCGAGGCTCGTTCCTCTTTGAACCGCCCAGAGCGACCGATGTTTCGACGACGGAAACAGAAATGAGTTTATTGCCGTTTGCTCAAGATATGCCTCGCGGCGGGGTTCGATCGATCGCTCTCTTATTTCCGCGGGGCATCATTTCGCCCGCGAATCCTCGATAAACAACGACGTCACGCCGATACGTAGGAACGCGATGTTTGCCACGATACCCGCGATAAAATCATGCCTCGCGGGTGGGGTTGACCGGAGGCGCTGGCGTTAGACGCGCCAGCGAGCCCGCGAGACGTACATGCCCACAGTTTTCCGGCTATTGTTATTCACGGACACTATTTTTTCGCACTCCTATCCGCTATCAGCGTCCTTGTCCGACGCGTAAGGTCGCCGGATCGGGCGGGAAAGCGGCGCTCTAATAAATCCACGGCGAGCGAGCCGAGGCCGGCATTTGCTCGGAACAAGCAATAAATCTGGTTCGATGAACCGCGGCGGGAAGGGTGAACGCACCGATGGCCCGATAAAAATGATAAGAAATGCAATTCGTAACATCGCCGTGATAAGTTGAGTCACCTTTCGGCTGTGACTCTCAACCGAGCGGTCTTTTTTTTTGCCCGCTCACCTTGCTCCGGATTCTCCCGCGCTGAAACGTTTCGCTTGATAATTCAGTTTCCTCGGGAAATTTTATCGCGCGCGGCGCTGCGAGAGCATTCGAATCCATTAGTAACCAAAGGAGTGTCTTGAACTCGGCGCGCTGCGGTGTATTTTCAACGGCACAGCCATGTTGCATCAGAGCCTTTGTAAAACGCGTGCTCCATCCTTCCGAGCAAACTATAGGGGATGTAGGGGCAAAACCCGGATGTTAAGGATAAAAGATCATAACTTTGACATTATTAATGTTAAAAAGAAATTGAAATTAGGATTCATTAGAATAAACTCTTTATTAAATAATAGTATATGTATATCCATTTTTTTTTCATACAATAACAAATACAAAAAATTACGTTTTAAAATATGGTCCGTTTTTACAGTTTTATCCCATGGCTTGGGTAAAACCGGGTACCATACTAAAAACTGGCCCTAGCACCTATGTAGGGTAAAGGACCCATATACCGGACAGCCCCCTATTACTGAACACAATATTCATTTTCATGATTTATAAAATCCAGGCTATATAAATTAAAATGTAATATTCTTATAATAACATTTGAAATTATAGTTTTCTATATAAATGAAGGTTTTTATAATTAATGTAGGTTAAACATGTAAAAAATGTATAGAAATTCTCATTCTCGCAATTATCGGCATTTGACCATTTTCATTATCAAAATGGCTAAGCATCACTTACAGTTAAGAGTCGATATAATAATAATTCAATTGATATAATGTACAAAAATGAATATGTAGTGATAGTACTAGGTGTAATTGATAATAAAAACTGCACATGGAGGTGATTTAATAATATTTTGTGAAATTAAAGCGAATCCGGGGATTGGGTCAAATTGTACGACATTTTCAATCACCGGTGATCGATATATGGGTCAATATTCGTGTTGATTCGACAGTTACCGGATGGTCGCGAACGCTCGAAGGATCTAACCTATTTTCGAATCGATCTAGATGTTTACATTAAAGTAACAATATGTGTGAACTTTTAAGAGAATTTTTAATATTAAAAATTTTATTGGCAGATCTGAATACGAGTAAAACTATAAGAAAATAATACAGTAAAGATTCGCTTAACAAAGCATTATAGGGTTATAACCTCACATCGATCTACGGTAAATGCAGCCAGCATACAGTTTGGTATTCCAAGGAGCACGTGACACGACAAAACCTGGACCAGAATGTATTTTAACTACTGCTCACGAATATATTTTAGGTAAGTGAATAATGTAGGTATCTAGACAGTGTCCGGTAGCTCGAGCACGGTGTCCGGGACAGTGTCCGGTAGCTCGGGCACGGTAAATAGTTCTCAAACTTTAAGTAGGTCCGGTAATTACAACAAAATTTTGTTTTACATTTTCACTAATATCTCTTTAATATTTCATTATTTAGTTAAATCAGAGAGTCCTGAACTTACGGAAATGTTTAATAATCAGTTCAGTGCAAAAAAATCCCAGAATATATGAAAACTTATGTTGAAATTCCTAAATAACTTTCATGTCATCACTAAATGTCCGGTATATGGGCCGTTTACCATATAACAACGGAATTCGTCCAATTCTTCAACCCCCCAATCAGTGCAACCTTCGTGAACCCACTTACAACAAGCTGTACACTGCACCCAGCCTTCTTTCAATTTGGATGAACCATAGGATTCTTGGACTTAACTGCAAATGTCTTCACCGTCTTCATCACCACTGTTATCATTATCCTTCCGTATTTTGTTTAATTTTGTGGTTTTCTTTCTCTTTAGTTCTCTTTTTGTCGTTTCTTTGTTATACATATTTCGTCCCGTACGGTTTTGCCCCAGCATACAATTT
Source organism: Andrena bucephala (assembly GCA_947577245.1). Lineage (NCBI taxonomy): Eukaryota > Metazoa > Arthropoda > Insecta > Hymenoptera > Andrenidae > Andrena > Andrena bucephala. The sequence continues at coordinate 14,433,783 of OX387719.1, read as the reverse complement.
TGTAAATATTACGAATTATCAACAATACCAGGACGAAGTACAAACAAACTGTCTTAGTTATTTACACTTTAATATGCAACAATTAACATAATTCACACAAAAAAGTACTTACTTGAACACTGTCAAAAGTGTGGAAGTTTCTTAACTGTCGAAAATTAGATCGGAGCCTTCAAAAACACAGAAGACGATATAACTTTACTATGCACGATTGTAAGACGATCGTCTTTTGTTGATGAAACAATGCACATCGTGACAATATGTCGCTGCAACGACGCGGGAAAATTCAAGGCCGTTTTAAAAATAATAGCACGTCCCGGTTTTACCCAGGTACCCGATTGTGTCCTAATTTCCTCTAATACACATAACTTGCTCTACCTATATTGGAGTGACTTAGGTTTCAGTGAACACTTGGAGTTTAGATTCTCCCTGCCATCTGGGGTATATTGCCATTTCTCTTTTCGATCAAGTCCCTGGTAGGTTTCGCGCGAAGTGCCAGCCAGCGAAGTGAAAGAAGTGTCATTGAAGTTGCAAGAATTCCCAGCAATCAGCCTCGGGTATCTGATCTGCCGGTAAGAAAAATCCTCGATCTAAGTCTGGCCGGGTAAGGTTTTTCATGGCCTTGCGCGATTTCGCTGGCAGCTTTCATTCGTAACCTTGCGCCGCGGCCGGCCGATTGCTCCTCGGACGGCTGCGTTTTTGCCGGACACCCAGTAGGAACGTCGTTTAATAACGCTGCTCTTGCCGTTAACCTCATAAACGACGGCAGCAGTGTATCCGTAAATGCTGCAACGGACAAGAAACCCGTTCGGACTTGTTCACTCGTGTCGCGCGACATCACGAGCGATAACACTCTTCCCCGCCGCGATAATTGCCCTGATAATTAAAGCGCCTCGTTGATCTAAGCTGGGACGAAACTTTTGGGCATCTCTTCTTCCTCGGGCAAGTTGCTTTCACTGTTACGCGTTATCACGCATTTCTATTAATTATCAAAACGCAGTCGAATGCGTCTCCCTTATCGGACTTCTTCTAGGGTTCTGGAACCTCCAAAACGTCTCCCAAACCAATGCCTTGTATTAGAATAGTAGAATACTTTCACCCCCTATTTTCTGACACCAGAAATGAGACAGTTAAGGGGGAACACCACTGTGACGGCCGGAAAAATGAGCCCATTTTTAAGATTTTTTTAAACGGATAACTTACAGTTTTATTATAAAATTGTTATTACCTATCTTTAGAACAATGTCTTAAGAGACTATAAAAAAAAAAGTAATAGAAAAACATGCATAGATTTCCATATACAGTTAATCTCCTACACCCCTCACAAGAAAACATAGGTCGCTTATCGAAACGATATCTCTGGAACGGCAACTCTGAAATCAAATTTTTTTTTTTTAATATAATCGGTATGAGTGTAGTTTCCGTTGTGCGTACCGATTTTTAAAAAAAATTATTTTTGTAAAAATGGTGCGCTTGGGAAGAAAAAGTTTCGAAAATCGGCAAAAAAATGGATAGTTTTTCGAGCGTATTTCAAAAAATATGTTTTCGATCAAAAAATCGGTACGCACAACTGAAGATACTCTTGTTTTAAAGATCCTGTAAAAATTTCAAGTCGATCGGATAAAAATTGACAGAGCTATTGATTCGATCAGTTAGAAAAATGTCGTTTCGAGAAAATCGCGTTTAAAGTTTGACTTGTAGTGCATTTGTACCGTGACGCATTTCACAAAATGCACCGTATCTTCGTAAATTCTTCGAATATCGACTTGAAACTTTCGGAGATTATTTTTGAAGAGTCAAACATTAAGAAAGTGAAAAAAAAAATCGAAATTTTTTCAATTTTCACAGTGGTGTTCCCCCTTAAGGGAGATCGGGACAAAGTGAACCTCGGGGTAAAATGAGGTTTCTTAATTTACTCTTTAACAATAGAGTATATGTACAAATTTTGGTGACGTAATAAATGTCTGTAATACCACAATGATAATTATGCACATTTAGATATCGAAAAATGGAAATTCATTTAAAAAATTAAAAATGAAGTTCTAGAGACTTCCAATTGGTTTTCTTTTTCAATTTAGCTTTTTGGATAAATGTGTCTTAAATGTGTTATTTTAACTCCAAATTTTTCTGCAAATGGCTGCTAAGAACCAATGCGCAAGTGATGTCCGCAATATCCTAACCTGTCAGCTGGCTAGAAAACCACGCGGCGTGATGGAACAGAATCTAACCTCATAAAAATGAAAAATCTGACACAGTTTTTGACAACCACGGTGCAAAAAAGCCAGTAGCTGTTGTGCTACACGCAACATTCCAGCGCAAGGAGTTAATATTTACCTATATCCTTAATTAAAGTTCTTATATTGTTGCATCTCACTTTACCCCGGATAGTAGCACACTTTACCCCATAAAAAAAAAATGAAATATGTACTACACAAATGCAATTTGTTGGTGTAATAAAGACGTATTATTATTATTATTATTATTATTATTATATGGGGTAAAGTAGTCAGTTTTGGCATTTTCTTTTCAAGTTGAATTTTAATATACTTTAAATTTATTTTATGCATTGCTATTCGTCATTTATCAATAGTAATGTTGAAATTATATTATAAATCTATTTCCACACATTTTTATTGGAAGGGAAAAATTTTATTCGACTTCAAACTTTCTTCGTCAAACTTGCCCCGGTCTCCCCAACAAGATCGTCAGAAAGTTACTCCGTATCAAACCCTAGACTCCGAACCGACGAAGGTGAACACCCTCGTCTTGCCAGACAATCGCCAGAAATCGACAAGAGATGATCCCCCAATTAACTCGCAGTTCGTAGCCGGGTGCGCGTAATCCGCCGACAAGGGGGAGATCATGGTGCGCGCTGGAGACAAAAGTGGCGCAGGTTCCTGGACCGGTGACCAGCGTGTGTCCGCCCACGCGAGGACGCTGGTCGTTCTAAAAATATACAATCCGGTCCGTGGCATACGGTGCTACCGGTTTTAAATCTCGCCCGCTACCGGCCGGGAACCGATTCAATACTTTCCGTGGAAATAAAACGAGCAGCCAGCCAGCGACGGAAGAGGGAAGGAAACGATACGGGGATGGTCGGCCACTCACGCTTCCGGCCCGCTAAACTCCGTGGATCGTTAACGTCGAACGCCGTTTTCGGGCAGTTGCGCGTGAACCTTGACGCGAATCACGGTCTCCGAGTACCGTCCGTCCGGAGCAGGGTCGTTAAAACCACGTTGGCAGATGCTGCCGCTGTAATCTTGGCAACGATTATGATTCTTCTGTTCAATCGTACGAAAGGAAATATTGGAACGGCCTGGGGGTCGCGATTGGAGTCGAGGTGACTTTTTTTTTGGAGCTCAGTTGGAACTGAAAGTGTACATGGGATTGTAATGACAGTGTAGAATGTCTGCACTGTGAAAATTGTTTGTCGAATCTGTTGGCATGCATTGAATCTTTCTGGTATCAGAGTTTGGAATATCAACGGTATCTTGGCACCGATAGGCTTACAATTAATAAATTGGAGATATCGATTTTGGATGTGGAATATATGGAAAGCATTGTATACCTATGTTTATTGATGAAGTAATTCCGTAATGCCGGGGGAATGATAAGTACCCAATAGCTAGATCTAATTAAACTCGTATTCGCTTCTTGATAAGATAAGATTAGCCTGTGCTTTCTTATAAGAAGCAGGGTGATCGAGGAGAGTTTAGTAGTGTTTCGAACATCCGAAGAGTAATTCCACGAAAGCGAATCGTTGCCGAGGATACCAAAAGAGATACATATTACCGCATAATATAGTTTCATGTAAGTGAGCATTGTGTTTTAACATGTATATCAAGTGCACTGATAACGTATCGATTCTGTTTACGGCGAAGCGACGGATGCGGATCGTAGAGAGTGTACAGAGGGAGCCTACGCGGTTTCGATACCGGTCAGAGAGAAGCGGCGAGAACCGATGCGACATTGATCATTCGCGTCGCTTGCACATCCTCGGCGCATTAATCACTTAATCGCAGTTAAAATTAGCTATATTTTCCGAGGCGGTGGTGCAACTAAGCTCGGTGTTTGCCGTGTTGACTCGATCGATCATCGTTGAAATCGTCCAAGGAGAAAAGGAACGGGGATCGCCGTGGAACGGAACGAGAGCAGCTGCGCGGCGGAGGTAACTCGGTAGCCGTGGCTCGCCATTACCAGCTAATTAAGATCCCAATAAAATCTAATCGGCGCTCAGGCCATAAATCACGGTGGCCACGGACGTACGGACGGTTCGCGATGCGGAAAAGTAGTCGGGGCGGGCGGCTCGCGGGCAACGATCGGCGTTCCGTTTCGCATCCAGTCAATTAATATCTTTCTACGTCCGCGCGGGCGAATTTGATTAACGGGCCAGCAGCCGATCGTTGCGTCTGCCCAGGCCCCGGTGCACGCGTGAAATTGCCATTAAGCGCATCGATCTGTCGATATCGATGTGCCATTCTCCGCCGGGATGGATCCGCGTCCTCACCTCGTCGACTCCAGTTTCTATCGTCCGCCACGGTAATGCCATCTCTCTGTAACGTCATCCTCGATACGCGGAGAGATTCACCTGGCCTTTAACTCCCCCCCTACCCACCCCCTCCCCTCCCCCGGCTCTCTCCCCCTCATCTGATATCCAGTGACAATGTCTCTCCTCACCGTTCCCGCCATTAATCTATTCACCTCTCGCCTTGTCGTCAACCTGCCCCGGTGAATGCTGATAGCCCGGCTCAGGCCCGCTTGGCCGGGGCTACGGCGCGGGCGACTCGCGCGGAATCGGTGCATCACGCCGCGGATGCACGCGTGCATTTCGCGCGTTCGCTGCTTTCGCGCGACTCTCTTTGTCTCGCGGCTATTTGCAAGTCGAACACGAGAGGGTGGCCGCTCGAATGATATTCAATTTTTTCCGTCACGACGTTTGCACGGTTCTGGACCTTCCTGTGTGAAGTAATAGAGTTGGGTAAACTCGGGTAAGTCCGTGATAGTTTTAGAATTTGTCTATTAACTGCTAATATTTACATATTCTGAAAGTGAGTCTAGGATATAATGATGGGTCAGACATCAGAGAAACAAATAATAGGTTAACAGAAATTTACGTATATTTAATTGAAAATATACAAAATTAAGTTGTCATGACATACTCTGGTTACTCCGTGATAGTTCAGCTACTTTTTTTTATATTATTTTATATTATTTTACATTAGTTTACATTGTTTTAAATTATTTTACATTATTTTACATTAGTTTACATTATTTTAAATTATTTTACATTATTTTATATTGTTTCATATTATTGTTATTTTGTGTATAATCCATCATTTCATGATCGTTAGATGTCTGAGATGTAAGGAAACGTGGTATCTGGTATTTGCCATCAGAATTTCTCTAACAGCACAATCAGAAACGCAGACTCGGGCGCACGAAAAATAAGAATTTAGTCACTATTTATAAACAAAAACAACACTGATGCCTTATTGTATGATAATTTCAAGTGTAAGACTTGTTAAAGTGTCATTTTACCATCACTTACCTGCAGTTTGAACTTTCCATTTATCTTCTAAAGCATAATAAAGAATAATGCGCTGCTGGAACAAAATGCTCTCTCACTCCATCACACTAACTTCAATTGACAACATAAACTATTCTAAATTGAGTCAGAGGATTTCGAGTTACAGATAAATGAAAAAGTATCACGGAATAACCTGTACCACGAATTTACCCGAGTTTACCCTACTGTTGCCGCGACGCAACATTTCGGTGTGCATCGTCAGTAGTGGTATAAGTTCGAATAAGTTTGGAGTTTCTTCGTGGCGCTTTGTAAACGAGAAAGGAACTTCATTGTAAGAGCTGTACTGTTTAAAGAAATTCGCCTTGAGCGTAGAGCTCCCTCTCGCTTTCTTTCCCGCTGTTAAGACAAAGGTGGAAATAGAGCGGCATGAGTAGGTACCGATAAGAAGACAATCAAAATATGCGATCGACTAAAGCTGCCCGATTAAAGTATTCCGTCACGCGGATTTTTTACCCTCCTTCGTTCGTTCTTTTTCAAATCCCATTATCCAGGCGCGGAGTAATATGCCGATACTTATTTATGTGATTGCATTGTACGGCCAGTAGCAGGCGGGTCGGGGCATCGTATGCATTGTGAATCAGCGCTCGCGGTAGGAGCACATTGTATATTCTTGTTCCTCTGCCTGTTCGCCCATTCATTGGTCGCGTAAAAAATTGTCACTTACCCAAGTATCGCGATCCCATGAATACCACGTTCGCATCGGCTCCCCGAATTACGGTAGAATTAAACGCGCCGCGTGTCTTCTTCGTTTCATTTACAAACTTATCGCGCGTATCGGTAGCCGCTCTCCGATTGACATCGAGCAAAATTCGACGGGGGTTCTGATCGCGCGCCGTGCCGCGAATATTGCGGCCCCATTCGCGAAAGATGCACGACGCTCCCGAGCCACCCGATCACGCAACGAACAGGAGCGGATAATTCCGCTTGCCGCGAAACTCCACCAACTACCCCCCCGGTGGAGGAGTTGCCGGCAGAAACTACGCAGTTACGCTCGGGTGTCGTTCGCCGCCGTGTCATACTCGCCTCTACGAACCGCTTCTCGGAGCGCATACAACCGCGCCGTTCGCTTGTGTGCGCTCCCTCTCACTCTCTCTCTCCTGCCGAGATCTCTACATGCTACACGATTCGTTGTGCACGAGCAATTCGCGTCGAACGCTTGCGCAAAAGTCCTTCCATCCCAGAGTCGATCTTTCTTTTGTCTCCCGGGCGAATGAAGAAATATAAAGATGCTATTAAAAGAATATATAGGAAAGGAGTGGGAGCACGCGCGAAACCCTTCCTGGTGCAACAGCTCCCCTCCCCGCGTGCTTCGACATAGTTTTATTGGCGCGTCGGCCGGCGGGTACACGGTGCCACCCGATTACAAAAGTTCTCATTTTCGTTCCATCTTTTTACCCCCACTTGACCCTAACCGGTAAATTTACAACGCGCGCGACCACGCGCGGCAATACGAGTACACAGGCTCGCGCGAACACGCTCACGCACACTTCGCCCCTCGCCCCTCTCCCCACCCCCAAACCCCCTCCCCCCCTCCTCGCCGCAGGCCCGTTTCTTTCCTCCCTTTCCGCCCTTCTTGACTCGTAGTTTTGAGATGCGCGCGCATGGTTCGAGTTCCCCTACCGCGCGGCAACCGGCCGCGCGACGCAGGCAGCGTGGGGGAAGTCGGTTGCCGCCGCGAGGCAGAACGTGCGGGCCGAGTGGCTGCGAAAGCAAAGCACAGAATCATTACCACGCCAGACCTCGAGGAGTGTAGACGTGTTTCTCGTTACCTAAGCTCAGTCGAGTGTTCTCGCGTCACTTTACTTTCTCCCCCGTGCTGTTGGACACGCGTGTGATAGCCGCGGCGAAGAGGACAGTCGGAGAGGCCGCATACGTGCTTGTGTCGTTACGCACCTTCCAGCCGTGTACGCGCGGAACTGGCAGAGCTCGCGAAGGGGAAGAGAACAGTCGAAGACGCGCACAAGTAATCCTTCGTTTCTCCCTTCTCGAGCCGGACAGAGGTTCTGCATTCGCGTTCTCTTCCCTCGCGTGTCAGGCGACACCGGACTCGACACCGCCTTGCATAGAACATTCCCAGTGCATTCCCGTGTGCCGTGCTTTTCCGCGAAGGACGTTGAACTCCGCTGTGCCGCTGGGACAGATCTGTCCAGCTGTCATCGGTGGTTGCCAGTGGGTGAGGCCATCGAGCGAGTCAGGCGACACGTTCGGCAACGGACAGTCCCTCCGGCACTCAGCACCTATGGAAAGTGATCCATACGAGGATCCACCGTACAGGCGTTGCAGACGACGCTGTTGAAACACTCGTGTGCGGAAAGCGAAAGAAACTCGGCAGCAGCAGATCGAACGTTGGCCCGGGCTCATCCTCGTCGTCGTTGCTCATCTAGTTGCCGGGGTGTTCGGCGGGCCACGTGCGTTTTCCAGCGACAATCGGCTGGCGGCCGATAGCAGCTTGCTCCGGTAGCCACGGCGACCGACCGAACATTGAGCGTGCGCCGTCCGATTCGGAAACTCCACGTGCGTGTGCCTCCACGGAAATTCGGTCCGCGTTTTAACCGGTGCGCGACGCGATCCACTGACTATTTTCTCTCTCTCTCGATCACTCATCGCTCCGCTAGTCGACGAGCCACCCACTGCGGTGCAGAGAAACTCGAAAGTGGTTAGTGCTTGACCGACGGACAATTGGTTCGATTGCAGTGTCTGCTGATCAGCGGCAAAAGGGGCGGCAGCGGAAAGAAGAAATACCATAGCGATCCAGGCATCCAGGTGCGCACCTGCCACCGCAGAGAAATGGCGATCCCGTTCGCACTGCCGTCCGAGGACGAGTCGGAGATCCAGGGCCAGCAGCTGGAGCAACTGATGCTCGACCTGTACGCAGCCCTGCAACAGGTCCTCAGGAGCAGGAATGCCCAGCAGCATCCGTCACGAAATCGTGAGTTGTACGACTTTTTATGGCTGCTACTCGGCTGCCTCGAGGCGATCCTGCGTGTCCTTGCACGGCTGTCGAACCGCCCGTCGCGATGAACGACCTGGCCCCGTACGTCCGCTCGCTCCGTCAGCCTCAGGCTACGCGTGCGAACGGAATCGGCCCAGGTCACGCTCGTCACGTGCGCTTCGAACCCCGACGCCGCACACTTCTTCTCTTTCCTTCCTTCTCAACCTGGCATGGTCCCGCTTGCAACGCCGGGGGGGTAGATCCGTGCTCCTTACACGATGGAAATTGGTCCTATCCAGGCGGCTTTCCAGAAAGGCGCGCCACCAGGAGGCGAGGGACGGTTTAGGCATCGCGGTTGCATGAGAACGACGACGACACCGTTCGCGACACACGTTGCTTGTTCATCCCGGGGGCTGCTGGCCGTACAAAGAGGGCCAATGACCACTGTAGCCGTCGGAATAGATTAGTCACCCTTAGAACGACAGAGTACCTCGAACTAACCTGTGATAGACTTCTGCGTAGTACGCGTAGGATCGACAGTTTGCTATTTCCCTGCCGGAGCCGCGCTTCGACGGGGAGTGTAACTTTCGTCAGTGTTACGTGTCGAGGAAATACAGAACGGACACGTTACTCTTTTTTTTTTTTTTACCTTGGACACGTCTATTTATTTATTTATTTATTCATGTATTTATTACACGCTTTGTTACTCTCTCTCCGTTTTTGTACATTGTAACACGAACCCTCAAGGGTTGCTCAATAAACTGTGAACACGTTGAAATTGGCCTGGTACCACGAATTGATTTCCAATCACTCGAGGGGCACGCGAGCCCCGAAGCGGGATGCGCGCACCCGCCGCGTGCGTGCCTGTATATCGACTAGAAGTGCAACACGTGGTTGTCGCGCGCAACAACGCGGACCACTTTAGAGCGTGGCCCGAATACCTGATTTCACTTTCGAGGGGGTTGGACACCTGGGGACGAGTTTCCACGCTGAGCATCGAACCGCCGTCGAGAAATCGTAAGATCCTCGAGCATTGTGACGCCGTTGGTTAAGTAGAAAAGAAGCGAGCGTCGCAGTCGGAGTCGCGGGCTTGAAAAAATTCGCAGCATCGAGACGCAGAAAGCAGCGGAATGCTTGCTTTGTATTAATTTGCGGGAATCCGCGGCGTACGAGCGGTCGCGCCACCCGAGACGTCGAGCAGTCACGGGATTCAGGTCGTTGACTCGCGATGGCCAGTTGCACGATTTTGCCGAAAATCCCGATACATTTGACGGCGGTCGTTGTCCCCCGTGAGTCACCGTCGAAAAATTCTCCGGGTCCATTCGAGTGTTGCGAGATACCCGAGCACCTTGTTCCGCGAACTCGCGTCATCTTGGACACGTAGCTTTTCGACGCGGACGAACGGACCCCGCCACTTGCGAAATATGCCTGTCACGTTTCTATTTACGCTACTTTTCAGCCGCAAATTAAATTTCCACCGTTCCTTCACACTTCATCCGCTGCGCGATTCGCTCGTCGTCTATCTTTATCGGAGATTTGAAATTAAATCGAGTATGTAATGCAGAGATGGACAAGCATAACAGCGGCGGATAAAGTGTTTAAATAATATCGATACACGCGCTCTCGGTATCTTGCTGTCTAGTGATTAACTCTTCCTTCTAACTTGTCACTTTTGCTGTCAGACATTCTCACGGTAGAACTAAAAGTAGAACAGAATTGCTTTGAGTGGCATAACTGACGAGTGTCACCGACGAGCGTCATGTTTCGTTTGCCTCGAATAAGACTCTTCCTTGAAAGTGGCATCGATGTTTCGAAATTGCTGCCTCGACACTTGCATGACGCTTAAGGCGACACCCTTTGGTTGTTGATGCATGCCCGTCACTAATATTTAGCGTTTAAGAATAATTCCAAATCTACCCGTGATTCCCTCAAACGATCTCCGTTTTCTCGAGCGGCATGACGTTCCGCCAAAAGATTAGATACATCCGTCACTCCGATTTTCCTGGGGACACAGAACCCTCGATATCTGAGAAGCGAAACCGCAAACGTCAAAGGTCTCGCCTAACAATAAGACACTTCCTAAGGAAGCTTTCTTAGACCAAGGGATTCGTTGGAGCCTACAAATATCGAGAGTTCCCTCGTTGCCACCTGCCGTTTAACTCCAAGTTCCCAGTCCATCCCGAACCTGTCCGTCGACGGAGCAAAAGCCGGGGAAGGTGGCAGGAAAATCTGTGGCTGGACGGAGCCGCGGCGAAGGGAAACGCGTAAGTTGCGAGAGGCGTAAATTGCGGTAACTTATATTCGGGCGCATAATGAAACGCGGCTTTACGAGGGTGCAGCGAGCGAAAGGGGGCGAGTATAACAGATGTAGCGTGGGTGTAGAGCCGGGAGAGTATGGCAGACGATGTCCGGCCGTGACCCTGCCTCCTCCTTTACGGCGAAAGAGACGACGGCGGTCGACTGGATCGACACAGAGAGAAGGAGAGGGTCGGAGGGAGAACGGTGGTGAAGAGAGAGAGAGAGAGAGAGAGAGAGAGAAAGACGTGTGGAAGACCGATGGTCAAGCACACCGGGGTAAAACGCGATGCCACGGGCCCGTTCCCCGAATCTCGGATGTCTGTCCCGGCCGGTTCGCGTCCACTAGAGATTGCCGTATCAACCGCAAAGTGTGTAACGACGACTGCTCGCTTCATGGCCGATACGGTGTCTGGCGGAGTCTAAAATGTCGCGGTCAGTTGATCTTGAGGAAAGTGGCGTTTCAGTTCGGTGGGAGATCCATAGAATCTTTGGGGGCGAATAGTTTCCTTTTCAATCGAAATGTAATTGATATAACACGGACGTCACAGTTGGAGTAGCTCACCGAATGCCAGCACACTCGAATCCGTGGATAGAACGACACAGAGGAAACGTGACCTGATAAACGTGACGTTCTGATTCCATTTCACCGCAAGAATTCACGGTAACGCGTAGCTGACGGTGCTCTGATCTCGCCGGCTGGAAGTGTCCCGAACGTTACCGCAAATCGCATCCGGCCGTCGGAGTGTCTTGCGCGACGTATTTCGAAGTGTTCTGCTGTTCGCGCGCGGCGATACGTCACCGACGGTCACGATGCACGGCTGTACGTGCGGAGTGCTCCTGCATTTCGTCGAGCAGCGCGCTGACGGAACCACGAGTGCACCCCGATCGTCGGCGTAATAAACGGTCCTCGCGGGTGTTTCGGGGTGGTTCGTGTCATAAATCAAGCTTAGCGGACGGGAGCCCGCGAGAATGCTCATTACGAAGTTAAATTATGCGCCGAGATCCGCGGGTTCATTATTTTCCGAACGGAAATAGTTGGCGGCGCGTGTGTGTGAGGGTCAATAACCATAGTTTCGCCCGCCGCTGCGGTTTCGAGAGAGAAGATGCAGAATCTGGCGTGTAGCACGCCGGTTCTCCCATCGAATCGGGGGTGGTTATTTATAGAAACAGCTGTGGCCAGCCCCGTTCGAGTCTTCTCCCGTGACATTTGCAGAAAACTTCCCCCTCGTCATCGAGCTCGCGTAAACCCGACCACGGTAATAACGATTACGCGCGTTACCCGATAAAGTGGCGTCTCCTCTACCCCCCTTCGCCGCCGTCCGCACTTCCGTTCCGTCGTCTCCTTTCGACGCTCTTCGCCTTCGTCGACGAGACGGCAACCCGTCACTGTGATTCGACCGGCGAGGATGATCCTCTCTCCCACGACCCGAGGCTCGATATTGCGAATCGGGCTCTCCGCTCGCGATCGCTCTAATCGGAGTCGTTTAATTTCTCGGTAAGAGAAAGATCGGGTGTCGTTCGTAAAACGATAGCCACCACGACACTGAACTTCGTATTATGTTACTTTGTCGCGAAACCACGGCCTCGTATCGACGCGCCGAATTTCGGAGTAACCGTGCGGTCGCTACTCTTCGCCAATGGGAATTTCGCCATTCTCCGTTTCTGTACCGTCCTCGATTAATTTCTATCGCATCTCTGGGCGGGTTCTGCAGGTACATCCATCGAATTTTCGTTCTCGAATGTTTCTCAGAGAAGCCAGCGAAGCCTGTAAAATATCGTGAAAGGGTTCATCCAGCGTAAATACGTAAAATGAAATCGGTTCGCGGGGGCGTGAACTCGGGTTGCAGCTCGCGAGGACGAGCTCGCGCTCGATCTTCACGCTCGATAAAATCCCGATGACGAGCCGCGATAAACGAACTACTCCGGCCCCGTGACGATTGGAGGGAAGGGTTGGAGTAGATAAAATCTGCCGAATTTCATGCACCGCCGTAGACGGCGCGTGTCTGAGCCGCCCGCTGGAGAATATGCTCGGGGGAGCGTAAAAATGTATGGCACGGCGTGCTGGTTTTGATGAATAGGGTAAATTCGGGTAAGTCCGTGATAGTTTTAGAATTTGTCTATTAACCGCTAATATTTACATATTCTGAAAGTCAGTCTAGGATATAATGATAGGTCAGATATCAGAGAAACAAATAATAGGTTAACAGAAATTTACTAAGTATATTTAGGGTAATGGCACCAGTAGTTGACCATGTTTCAGTAGTTGACTACTTTCCAGAAAAACATGAAAAATAAGGGTTTTGGAAGTGACGATCTTTTGAACAAAGTGCAGTTCTCCAACTGCACCAATATTTTTCATGTTTTTCTGAAAAGTAGTCAACTACTGATACATGGCCAACTACTGGTGCCTTTAACCTAATTGAAAATATACAAAATTAAGTTGTCATGACATAGGGGGAGTTGGGGCACTTTGATGCAGGGGGCACAATGAAACATTAATATTATCTTGATATCTCTAGGGTATCATCTTATAATCTTATATCATCTTTCAAGATCATAGAGTATACTGTTTTGTGATCATTTTTTGAACTTCTGACTGTTTCTAGATATCAAGAGAATATTAATGTTTCATTGTGCCCCTTGCACCAAAGTGCCCCAACTCCCCCTACTCTGGTTACTCCGTGATAGTACTCTGGTAACTCGTGATAGTTCTTGCTAGCCCGAGATATGGCCATCAGCTACTTCTTTTATATTAGTTTACATTATTTTAAATTGTTTTACATTATTTTATATTATATTATATTAGATGTCTGAGTCGTAAGGAAACATGGTATCTGGTATTTGCCATCAGAATTTCTCGAACAGCACAATCAGAAACGCAGGCTCGGGCGCACGAAAAATAAGAATTTTGTCACTTTTCATAAGCAAAAATAACACTGGTGCCTTCTTGTATGATAATTTCAAGAGTAAGACTTGTTAAAGTGTCATTTTACCATCACTTACCTGCATTTTGAACTTTCCATTTATCTTCTAAAGCACATATCTTAATATATAAAGCAGAAAGCTTCTCCATGTTTGTGTGTTTGTCTGTCGCTTAAAAACTATCGAACGATAAACTCTGGGATCACGAAATGTGCCTCAGCTCATTATGCCTGACTAATCCATACGAATACGATCATTTTCACAAAAAACTAAAAAAAATTTTTTTTATAAAATCAGAATCTAAATTTCGGGCGAAGTCGAGTAGTAAAGCTAAGTAGTAATACATAATCAAACAATCGTCCACAACTATCACGAATAATGCGCTGCTGGAACAAAATGCTCTCTCACTCCATCACACTAACTTCAATTGTTTTACCACAACATAAACTACAAGATAAACGCTGTCTGTTAGTTTTTGTTCCATCTAAATTGAGTCCGACAATTTCGAGTTACAGATAAATGAAAAAGTATCACGCAGTAACCTGTACCACGAACTTACCCGAGTTTACCCTACTAACCCGATCCAGAATCTCGGCAAGATTTCGATTGAAAATCTGGAAAAATACGTTGGATCCTCGCGAGTTTCGGAAACGAGGTGGTTGGCGGATAAAAAGCGATCGGATGCACAGACTGCATTCTGAGCCATGCTCGAGGCGAAATGTTAAAATGATAATGACGGTGTTGTTTACGTCCTCTGCATCGACGTGACTCGAAAACATCAGCAGCTGCAACAACATCCCCGTGGTCGAAATCTACCGGAGCGGCGACGGGACCGTGAGCCTGTGTTCCCCGCGAACCTTGTAAAACCAGTTCTTTGTTTCTCTCGGCGGGCAGCGCGATTTCTCGCCTCGCGAAACGTATCGATAACTCCGGCCTGGGCCCGGCAGAACCGCCCGGGGGACAGAATACGAGAAGATAGAGCGATATGCAGCGAGAAGGATGGCGAAAAATTCCCGCGTTGCATTTTCGCGTGTCACGAATTGCGGGCTCCGGTGCACACGTGCGCGAACGGCCGGTTGGGATCGCCGCCTCTCCGGGGAACCGAGCCGGAGCTGCTTCGTGGAATCGATTTCCGTTCTCTTCTCGCGCCACGATACCGGGACCAATTATTAGCCGTGGCGGAGGAAAAAGGAGAGGAAGGAGGAGTAGGCGCGCAGCGTGCGCGTAATTATAATCGCGGAATAACGGTGGCAAGACGTGACCGACTTGCGGGGCCAGGCTTGTAAAACGTAACGACCAGACCCGCCGGCTAACGATGTAATCAGCGATGTGTAGTTTCTACGCGATTACGCCGCTAACGGAAGCCGTGCATCGGCTTGTCGCTCGATGTAAATAGAGCCGTTGGATGAGTTGCTCGCCGACTGGATTTCAGCGCGTCTCTGGGCTTGGCTCCACGTTGGCGAAAATCTTCGGACGCCCAGGGTGCCTTGGATCTTAAATGGAAATCCTTTCTATCAACAGATTCGTCACTGGTACAACACCCTTTCATTTGCTTTTCCTTAGCTGGCACGCGGCTCGTGGTATTCGAAATATGGAGCAAGGTTGACTCCATTTCTTACTACACTCGTGCATACAGTACCTACTCGTCAGCTCGTCAAATTGGAATCCCGTTTTGAAAGCACGGGTCCATTTCTCTTAGCAAATGAATCGAGGGTTTCCGCGGCGGGGAACTTTATTCCCGATGGAAAAGTACTTTCAGCCCGGCCGAGGGGCATTACAGTCGGTCGGTTTTGATTCGCGATTAAATCTATCGTGAACGAAATCGCGAGTCACGTACTCCGTAGAGCGTAATCAATCGATCGGGCCCGACCGTCGCAACGTTCCCCCCCCCCCCCCCCCCCCCGACATACCGACTTCTGCACCGCAGAATCCGATTTAACGCTGTATAGTCGCGAAGCGGTGGACAGAATTTATTGGGTAATCAGATAGTGGCCGTACGGTGGAAATCGATGGCCGGCTGTGTCGTGGCGCAACCTTGCTCCGGCCCATTCTTTTTTTTTTTCTTCAACATTTTCCCCGTTGCCTGTATCGCGATAACGTATTTCTGCTCTCGAGCCCACGTTTCCGCGCGGAGCAATTACCGGCGAGACAATCGCCCGCGAGATTTCTACGGTTGGCGGGGGGGGGGGGGCGGGGGGGGGGGGGAGGAGGGATTGACTTCGGGCGAGGAAAGATCGTTCGTTTCGGAGCGGGGCGAAACGAACTGGAGTAGGTATCGATTGTCCTCGATGCGTTCCGGCGGACTGACATTTATACCGCGGTAGGTGGTTTTACGAGATTTCCGCGAAACGAGTGTCGAAAGTACCCGATCCCGAGCGCGCAAAGTGAGACGCACGATCCTCCGCTTTTGTTCGGGGCTTACCGCGGCACTGCTTCGACCAATGTAACAGAAACGATCGTCCGGGCTCTGGGGAGAGCGCAGCGTGCATTTACGACTTCTTCGGTTTCATCGGGCGGGCATGTAGAAACCAGTGATATCATCCATAACCCTAGCGCACCAAACGGACTCGTGTAGCTACGACGATCAAGTCGGACAGCTTACGGTCTCCCCGTCGCAACAGAATTGTTTAATATCCATATCTTATTCGGGAATGCTAGGCGAGACAAGGATAACTCCGTTAGCAGCGATCTGTATTGACGAAAACTCTGCAGGCTTCTCTTCAGTCTTCTCTCGCGATGCAACGCATCAAGGCGAAACTTAGTCCGCCATCTCCCGGTCGAAGCCCAGTCGATCGGTCAGGCGATCGGACGACGCAGTTGGGCCGCTCCGCGACTCATTGTCCCGGAAAAGTGGCAGCATCACGGCAAAAAGATCGGGTGCACTCGGCTGCGCTGCCGGGCGCAGCGCGTGACACCGCGAGAGCGAGTCGTGAGCGGCCGCGAGTGTTTACGCGCGCACGTGCATCGAGGTTTCATGCGCGTTTTGCGCGTGTGTTGCTCCACCGCGGCCTTGGGAGAGGTTCTTTGTGCAGTTGAGCGTTCGCTGCAGCTCACGTACGCTGTTGCACCTACGCACACGCGGGCAGAGGCTCGCGGCCGCGCTGCCCCTCGTCATCGGCGTTGACGTTACACATATACTGTAACAAGTTGCGCTGCACTTACGTACAAAGGGCGCTCCATGTGACTCACGTGCTCGCATATGCTGCCAGCGGTCGACCTGGCCCCACTTCTCGCCCTTTTCCCTCTCTGTCGTTCGGACGCGACGCGCGTAGACAATGTACATTGTCCTCTTCCCTCGTCCGCTCCTTGTTCTCCCTCGAAATTTCCCTCTCGTTCGGTATCCCGTTCCTTTCTTCCTCCCTAGGCGTATCATTCTTGTTTCTTTTTTTTTTTCAATGTAGGTATCTCCTTTTTTACCTCATCGAGACCATCCTTCCTTTTTCTCATTGCCCCGCTCCGTGCGACGTTCCGTACTCTTATATATCTCTTGGAGTATCTTTTTGCTCAGGGCACGCATTCCTTTCCTCGACTCCGTACATCGTGTCCCGTTCGAAACGCTTCTCCTTCTCGGGCCGTCTTTGTCTATCTCGGCCGCTGCGCGTCCCGTCCTCCTCCTTTTATTCTAAGCGCCTCGCTCTTTGTATACTCGTTCGCCCCCTTTACACTTGTTCCGCGCCTTCTCTTTCCGAGCTCTTTTCGTTTTTAAGCCCAGCTCCCCTCACCCACGCCTGCCGTCCTCGTCTCTCCGCCGTGGCCAGCCGTGAGTAAGTCTGCCCCGATGCACGCACGAGACCGCGAGGAGTGCATGCGGGTGTTGGCCACGTGCGCGCTGCACTTTTTGCTCGGGAACCGCGGCTTTTATGGGACGCGCGTGCCGCTCTGCGCTTTATTCCCTTTTCGGCTGCACGTCGCCGCGCGATACCTCGGCCCTGTACAGAGCAAACTTCAACGTTTAACGCGTGAATACTAAATACATAGGTGGGTCATTCCACGCGGAGTCGGACACTTTCCGGAGTAACATTTCGGATTTTGGTGCAACTTTGATATGTTGTAGTCTTTAGGGATATATAAACATATCTCGAAGGATTTTTCAAAATGTCAAAAATTGTGGATGTTACAGCTCTTTGAAGTATAGTGTTTAGTTTTCTTCCAAAAATTTAAAATTTTGAACTAACAAACTGATGAAAATGACCTTTTGGGTGCTTACAGTAAAGATATAAGAGTACCTAATAAAAATTATTTCACTTAAGGGGGGCGCCTATCTAGAGCGGTCGAAACAATGCGCTACTTTGGGATTTTTTTCTAGAAAAACCGTTACACTTTTATTAATAACTATTCGTCTATTGTTAAGAGTACATCTAAAGGACAGTTCAGTAATTTTTGCGTTAAAGAATATTACAAGATTTGAGAGTTATAACCGATGACCGGAATGTCCTTTTTTATGCGATGACCATCGTAGCTCGTAGCAGAATCAACCGAAATGAAAAATTCGAAAGGCTTTAGACAGAGTATGAAATTATCTAGGCGCTATCGGAGGGATTTCTCTTTTTCTTCTTAGTTTTTTTTTTACAGGCCAAGAAAGGAACTACTTTTTTGTTGAAAATCGATGGTTCAACTTTGCAGCGCCGCCATTTTGTCTCATAATAATTTTTCCAAAATCGAGCCCGATAGCGCTTAGATAATTTCATACTCTATCTAAAACCTTTCGAATTTTTCACCGACCGCTGCAGTTTTTAATACCGTTAATAGTTACTTGAAACTCACTCTCTGTCGATGGCACTTATTGTTTGAAGCATTTTACTACCTGTGTTCTGAGTCACCCTGCATTTCTTTTATTGGTCCTTAGACGTATTCAATCTTACCAAGGGTGGGGTTTCTTGGTTTCTCACAGCCAAACCTTGTAGACGTGTCCATTCGTACTGCGAAAGTTTAAAATGATGCGAAAAGAGTGCTGCAATCCTTTTGCGAAACTGAATCACACCAAGCATCCTCAGAAAGATATTAGGCGTGTTACGGAAACATTGCAAAAGAAGTATCAAAATCTTGAGGCGGGTAAGTATATTTGCAGTAGTTATCGGTTAAAATGTGATCGTTTGCCTGAATCTGAAACTTTGAACATTCTTGTACACGAAGAACCTGTAGCATCTAGTAGTAATATCGTGTCATTCGAACCTTCAGATAATGATACTGACTGTGAAAGTACAAACGAAAATGTGGTAAAGCGTGGTGATAAATCAATGATTGCCGAGTCACTGAATAAGACGCTTAATATTTTGAACCAATCGCCAATAACTTCAATTCATTTTTCATCGCGTAACATTGCAGTGCAAAAGCTAACTTATATGCAAAAAACGGTAAAACGAAAATTAATAGACGATTTTTCTGACGACGATCGCGATTAGTTCTCTCAAGAAGTGTTACCCGAATTGCGAGAAAATTAGAATAAATTAACAAACTATGACAACCAGTTACATCTTCTCATTATTCTTCCTCAATCGTGGAGTATTAGACAAATGGTACAAGAAATATGATGTACTCAGCACATGGCAATCGTGGCCAAACAGTTACATTTAAAAAAGGGTATTTTGTCCTACCTTGACAAAAAGAAAGGAGTGCGTGCCATTATCTGATTCTACCATATCCATGGTACAATTATTCTATTCGAGTGACGAAGTCAGTAGAATAATGCCCGGGAAAAAAGACTGTATTTCGGTTAAAAGAGGCGGTTTAAAAATGCATATACAAAAGCGTTTGCTGTTAAATAATTTAAATGAATTGCATTAATTTTTTAAAGAACACAATCCGTCGGTAAACATTGGCTTTAGTAAATTTTCTCTAATTTTCCATGCACATACAAGGAGATGCTATCAAATATCCGTTGTGATGTCTTCAGTTAATCTTGCGACTTGAATAATTGCAAAGATTGCTCAGCATATGGACCTCTGCGTAAAAAATTGCAAGACTTATTTGAACAACATTTTATTATATTTATTTCATGTTGTCAATGAACAAATACTGACAGATCCAATTTAGAAGATATAGAATATACAACAGAAGAATTTCTTGAACATCTGGAAACTCGATTACCGACATTGATTCTATTGCTAAAAATCAGAATAGTTATTTCAAATATTGCAAAGAAAAATTAGGGCCGGATGAGTTAGTTGTTGTCGGAGATTTTGCAGAAAATTATTCTTTTGTTGTTCAGGATGAAGTTCAGAGCTATCATTGGTCTAACAAACCGGCTACAATTCATCCATTCGTTGCTTATAGAATCAATAATTGTCTACAGCATGACAACTTCGTCATTATTTCAGACTGTAAAGAGCATGACAGTATCGCAGTTCATTTATTTCAAATAAAGGTGATTCAATTTTTGAAACAAACACACGGCACTGCTATTAATAAAATCAAATATTTCTCATCACAATATAAAAATAAATATAATTTACTGAATCTCAGCTCCCATTTCGAAGATTTCGGAATTAACGCCGAATGGCATTTTTTTGCAACATCACATGGCAAAAATGCACGCAATGGTATTGGGGGGTCATTAAAACGTCTTGCAGCTCGAGCCAGTTTACAAAGACCGCTAGAAGAACAAATAACGACACCACAGAAATTGTTTGATTGGGCGACTGCCAACATTAAAAACGTTCATTTTCAATTCAGCTCAATAGAACAATATCAAAAACATTCACGATTATTACTAGAGAGACGTGGACTTGCAAAAACCAATTTCTGGAACGCGAAACTTTCATTCATTTATACCAGCGGATACAGTGTCTCATTTAAAAGCTAAAGTCTATTCATACAGTGACAAATCAAAAGTTGTAGCAATTATCAAATAAGTAATTACAAAACCGGTCATTTATTCCAAAAGACGCTCAAAGATGCGACAAAATATTTATCCTTTAACATAATCCCATCACATCCCATCCTCTTCCGGTTGGAAGAATACTCACCACCTTCTCGTGGTTTCCATTCAACAATGGCAACTTAAATGTTTCAAACAATAAGTGCCATCGACAGAGAGTGACTTTCCAGTAACTATTAACGGTATTAAAAATTGCAGCGGTCCTCATTAATACCCTATATAAAAGTGGCAGGTACCTATAGCCGCTTGGCCGCTGCGAGTACCGTGTGATTTGACGCAGCGTTACATTCGATTAATTTTCATTTGGCCAATTTTAAAGTGTCCACGCTTTATAAAACATGTCTGTAAAGAGGACGAACAGGGCTATATCCTCCTATTTTTTCAAAATTTTTAAAAAAGTGCCTTCAATTATAAAATTGCATTTGTTAAGAACAATTGCTAAATAAATGGTCAAATATTCGTTTCTATTAAGTGAAATAATTTTTATTAGGTACTCTTATATCTCCACTGTAACCATCCAAAAGGTCATTTTTATCAGTTTGTTCGTTCAACAGTTACAATTTTTGGAAAAAAGTAAACACTATATTTCAAAGAGCTGTAATTTTTGAAATGTTGAAAAATCCTTCTAGATATGTTTACCTATATATCCCTAAAGACTACAACATATAAAAGTTGCACCAAAATCTGAAATGTTACTCCGAAAAGTGTCCGACTTCGCGTGGAATGACCCAGGTACTATTTTCAAGCGCCGAGGAAACCTAGAAAGATCTCGATACGATGCTATGAAAAGGCAGAGCAGTCGCGGAGATAAAGAATTCGCGAAACAGCCGTAGCAAATTGCCTCGGTGCGAGGAAAGCAGCCCAGGAAATCCCCAGGAGAGAGCGGATTCGGATTGAAACAAATTGAATCCCAAGCATAAATCAGAATTAGACTGGCAATTTATCAGCGATTAACGGGGGCTCGTAAATCACGGCAACCGTGACAGAATCCGCGCACGGTTTCATCGTCGGGCTCACGCGGCGATAATTAGCGGGGCCCCGCGTGATTATTATATAAAACCGTTTTGGGGAAGGCCCCGTTCTCACGGCGCTGTTCACTCTGTCGCGGTGTAGTGACATTTCGCGGAGGAAAATCGAGTGTAGAAAGCGCGAGCGTCGGCCGGTATCGCCGGGGCGTGCTGTTTTGCAAGCGGCGAAAAGTCGGGGAGTCGCGGCTGCGCGAACGTACGCCGCGCAGAGAAGAGAAGTGTCCCGGAGATCTAGCGATCCCATGCGCGGGGCTAATCGAGGCGAGTAGGCGACGATGTGAGCGCCCGATGCACGGCCGCACGCGCTCGAGTTGCACAAGTGAAAGAGCCCCGAGAGCGGCTCGCGTTGCCTCCGCGCCGCGGACGTTTACTCCGAAATGTCAAGGATGCAACCGCGTGCACTCGCGCGAGCCACCGAGCAGACCCCGAGACAATGGCGGCCCCCGGGCATCGGGGGAATTGTTATTTTGTCACGCATCGCGGTCGATTCACCTGGGCGACAGCCGCGCGAAAAATCCGCGGGTCTAAATGCTCGCGCCAGCCCACGGCCACGTGCTGTCGCAAGCCCGCTTCTTCCCAGATCCCGATTATCGATCGCCGATCGCTGCTTCTTGGAAAAGTTCGATTCTTTTTGAAAGTTTACGCCGGGTAGTATTCACTCGGTGACCTTATCGAAACGAGTATAGAATGGAGAGATCGATGGGAGAGTTTAATATGTTTCGTGCTGCGGGAACCGGTGGGAGCGATATTTTTATCTGGCGGGAGGATTCTTTGATTTGATGGTGGTGCGAAATGGGGGGAGGAAGCTGATAGTATGAAGGTTAAGATAGTTCCTAATCAACTATGTTAGTCAAATTCGATTTTGGTAATAAACGATAAATATAAAGTAGTATGCTACTATAGAAATAATAATTATAATTTTTAACATCATGTTATAAATATATATTTAAAAAAGTTCATTGTTAATATAAATAATTGTAATACGAAAATAGTATATTAAATTGATTAGCGTAGTGAATTTGAGGAGCAGATCTGACAACGTTGCATTCATTTGGGGCGTCTTTTATAACAAAAATGTCAGAAAAAAATGTTCATTTGAATTTGAATTGTCGTTCGCTATTTAAATGTCTAAACATATCGATTGTGCGACGTTGCCACGTTGACTGGTCTACGTAGTTTCTAAAAAATCGGCACGTAAACCTATTTTTTATGGGCATTTACGATGAAACCACGTGGTCAGTTTCGCAGAAATTAATAAACTCATTTCGTGACATTTCGATGTACTTTCGTGCCAAATTTGGTACACTTGTTGAATATAGTTTTCCTGTTTCAGAAGAAAAACTGAAACTATAACCCTGTTTCTTTCGACTCTGCCATATGCCACTGTGTTGAAATGCATCAACTTTAATTAACAATTTCTCGATAACTATGTGGTAATTCGATTTCAAACTTTGTACAAGGGTTTCTTGTATTCGAAATTAGTTTTGAACGGAACTTGAAAGAATTCTTGAATTTAATAGATTATTCAGGAACTACCTTAAGGGGGTAGGTCACCCTCGCTAGCCCTAAAACAGGCCTTTTTCAAACGTAAATTGTAAAGTAATAAATAACATTGGAGCAACGTTTTTTTTCTAGTTTTAATCGTTATTATATGGGCTTTAACACAAAAAAAGAAAAGTCTAAATATCTCTATGTACATAAAAGTTGTAAGTAAAAACGTAAAGGCGTATACGCCGTGCACCGTTTGATGGTATACATAAAAGCTCGAAAACCGCTCCAATGATTTGGATGAAAATTTAATGAGAGATGTAAAAAACTATTCTCTACAATGTGTCGGGAGCAAATTTTCGAATGAAAAATAACAATACAATTTTTATGTGGAAAAATACGATTTTATCGATTTCTCGTATGAAAAATATTTTTTATCTATTTTTTACAAATTTATCTCGAAATTCTGCTCCCGACACACCGTAGGGAATGGCTTTCTGCATTTCTCATTAAATTTTCATCCAAATCATTGGAGCGGTTTTCGAGAATTTATGTACACCATAAAACGGTGCACCGCGTACACGCTTTTACATTTTTACTTACAACTTTTATGCATATAAAGATATTTAGACTTTTCTTTGTTTGTGTTAAAGCTCATAAAATAACGATTAAAACTAGAAAAAAAACGTCTCTATTGTTATTTATCACTTTTAAATTTGCGTTTGAAAAAAGGCCTGTTTTAGGGCTAGCGAGGGTGACCCACCCCCTTAATACGTCTTCTTTTGTCGCCAGCTTAGAGCTGACCTCTAGCTGAATAGCATTCTTTATATTAAGTAACTTGAATTTTCAGCAGAATGCTGTAGTCAGAAGCTTAAGAGCTGGAACAGCTAACTTTTAATCCTCGCAACGTAGGTACAGAGACAGATAACGAGGTTGGATGACGAGGCAGTGATACACGCGCGGTTATTCATACTTCTGCGCGATACGATTTAGTTTATTGCGAAGTACCTATTACAAATCTTCTGCCGAGAATATTCTTACGTGTATACCTACTCGCTTTACATCTCGACGCGCGGGTCGTTAGAGTTCCCAAGAGGCTCCTTTCAAACTAGTTCCCGTTGACCCTGAACCTGCCCTGGTCTCGCGGTTAATTACCGAACGCGACATTAACAGCCAGGCTGTTTCCCCTCGAATGCACTGCTGTTTACTGGATTTCGAGCGGAATTGCGCAGCGTTTGGCTGGCGCCGTGCCGACGTAAACCACGGGATGTCCGAGGGACGAGGCCAGCCTGCTTATCGGTGGAAAAATGCTTCTTCTGGGCTGAGTGATAAACGCGTGGAGCGCCCGAGTTCTCGAGACGCAGACATGCTGTCTGCTCCGGCTCGTCGATATCGCGCGCGTTTCCCGTCAGCGAGATATCGGACGAGCCTCGGATAAGTCGCTCCGTTTCTGTGTTCTTCTTTGGATGGAACGCGGCCGGAGCGTATGACTCTGCCTCCGATCGGCTCTTCGGCTGACTGGCGAGCAGGGAACGCGTCACGTGCCGTGCGTGTTCCGCTGGCAAGATTTACGCGCGTGTCGAAACCACGGAACGAAGGCTGTGCGTGGCCTGGCTGTGCCTGTTGTAAATTTCGCGGACAATCATTAGCCAACAATGTCGTTCGTTGCCATTGCAGGGCACTGGTCGCCTCGGCGTTGTTGTCTACCACGGTGGCATTAAACCTTATACGCGGAACCGGCCGTCCTAGCCTGTGCGTAGATCGTAGCATTTCCATTGTGTGGCGCAACGCGCCGCGGTGCCGCGATTAATCGCCGATGCCAACTCCAGATACGCTCGGCCACGAATCGCTCGGATATGTATTTCGCCGATTGCGCACGGTATCTCGCGTCCATCTGCTTTTAGCAGAGAGTCGAGTGTCGGGAGTCACTCGAACGATTACTTATTGAAGAGTAACTTGGTCGCAATGGACATTTTACTTGAGTTTCATTAGAGTTCCAGATCCTCCACAGACCACTCTCTCCATCTCTCTCTCTCTCAACTACATTTCCCACAAGGTTTCCTTCTCGACCTGAACGATGTAACGAGACACCACTTTGATCCAGAGCAGATATTTCAACTCCTCTTCGTTTTGTTTTCCAGATCGGATGCCACGACGAGCCGGCGACGGATTCGGGGCCCGGGAGCACCCTCTGGTCCTGGTCGACTCTGACCTGTCTCGGCTCCCTCTGCCAGATCTGGTGCTGTCCGCTGTGGAGCAACTCCCGGCCACGGCGCCCCAGGTGACAGTCTCGGCCCCGAGCAGCCCGACCAGGGACGCTGCCTTCCAGTTCCCTGAGTGCAGCAGCGAGGAGGCACCGGTGCCTAGCCCGAGGCCGCGGCCTCGAAGACGCAGACTCGACTCCGAGGGCGGTGGCGCCATGAAGAAGGCACCCATCGCGGAGCCGACCTGCAACAGCTGCTGCGGCCACTTCGGCCAGGCCTTGAACGAGAGCCAGTGGGCGAGCATGGGCGCCAACCTGAGGACCATCGCCGACGACTTCCACGCGTCCAAGACCAAGGTCAGTGCACGGTTTTGTCGAACAGCTCGGAGGAGTGGGATGATTCTGAGCGGTCGATGATTCTTGCCAAGGCTGGAGTGGTGGTCGGTGCCGGTCACCTTTGGTATTTCACCGAGTGGCTCTTTTCTATGGGGAGTATGAGTGATGATGATACGAGCGATGAGTTGCTTGATTTCCCGAGCCGGGCGGGGTATTTTCGTAACTTTATGGCTGCTGGAATAGCTTCGAGGGCAGAATTGTTATCGGGCGGGAGCGCGCACTGGATACGCGCCAGCGACAGTTTTATCTTTCAATTTCCCGGGGAAGAGTAGCGTTATTTTGTTCACCAGCGTGACGCCAAGTGTTTACGAGGAGGAAGAGTACAGGTGTAAGGTACGCGGCGTAAAAATAATTGCGTTGCGTACGCTTCACGCCTCTTGTCACGATTCCAGCCTCCCCCGCGATGCTTTTTATTCGTCGTAAAGCCACCCTTGCATCGTGGCCGTTATAAAACTCCCCAAAAATACGCAGATGGCACGGCCGCCTCTGCAGAGCGGTATATTCAATTCCTCCGGCGCCAGCATGCTGTTAGTTTCTAAATTAATTTTACACCTGCATACCCGAAACGTCTAATTTCGCGTCGCTATATTTCCTCGTACCCTCGGGATACCTAATCCTTTAAAATTTCCCTACAAAATTCTCGCCGGAGCTCGTCGCGCCAACATCGTTCACCATAAAATGCTCGGGAGTTTCGTACGTACAATAATATATTAATAATGCATGGCGGTCATATAAAAATTCGATACGTTTATATCTACACTACTCGAAGCCAATTCCAGAAAATCGATCCCCCCCCGAAGAATACCCCCAGGTCGCGATATACACGATTTAATGGTCCCACGAATGATTCAGTATCTCTCATTTCGCCGTGGTGTTCCGTGGCGCACGTATCTATCCGAAGAAACAGAGAGAAATTGGTGGCGGCAGCGGGTCAGGCGGGACCATAAACGCGAATTTAGTTATATCGGTGGCACCGTCGATGTCCCACGGGTGCAATAAATATCTGCTCGCCACCGTTAAGACGTCTAGTATTGCTCCCAGCCTGCGTGACCCTGTGCACGCGGCTGCCACTTCATCACAGGTCCGCCTAGCCTCTTTCGATAAGCGACCACCGATCGCCCGGTCAAATATGTATCGGTGCTCCACTGAAGGCGAGGAAAAAGGAGTCTCGTGGATCCCGGAGTCTATTTTTATAGTTTAGATATTAGTTTCGCTAATGGTAAATAGAAACGATCGGGACGCGCGGTGCTCATAGAATCGTAAGGGACGGTTAACTGGTGTAAAAACAGAACTAATCCGTGACGCGATCACTTATGGCTGTGGATGGCAGGGAAGAGAATAGGGGATAGTTTCTCCGAAGACAATTATTACGGTCGGTCGTCCTTTTCACAGTGCGCGGAGGACAAAAGCGGTGTCCTTTCACGGTTTTACGAGATTCCTCGTGATTTGCCGCGGCCGATTGAAAGAAAGAAGCCGAACGGGGCGGGCGACGTAAGGATGAGTAAAGGGAGGAGAGGAGCCGTGAGGAACGAGAGGGGAAGGATGGACAAGGGTGGAAAGGGCGTTCCTTCCCTTTTATCTGGTCTCGACTTTATTCGCTTTAAAGGTCCGCGCCAGCGTGATACCCAATCCTGGAACGTCTAATTATTGCTGGTTAAGTGCTGGTAATTGAAGGGGGGCGAACAGACCCGTGAAATTGAAGAAATCTCTCTCTCTCTCTCTCTCTCTCTCTCTCTCTCTCTCTCTCTCTCTCTCTCTCTCTCTCTCACTGTCCCTCCTGCGTTGCTCGGTCGCCGCTTTGCTCGTCAGAAATCGAATGCCGATCGGCTCTTCGGTTCGGTAACTCGAGGAGCGGCTTGCTGATAATACGAATCGCGGCGAATTCTCCACGGTATTGTCTCACCACGGGTCTCTGTTCCTCCTCTGTTTGCGTTCCTCCCTCCGGGGGGAATCGAAGTGTCAGATTAATCCGGAGATGGGCCAGAGAGTTCCTTGTCCCGTCGAGTTCCGGTCGTAGACGTGTTTCGCCCGGGATTTGTCTCTTCTTCCTTCTTCCATTCCTCCTCAACTTTTATACGCCCGGGGAGCTTGATACGCGTCTTTGGAGATGAGGCACGAGACAGAAGGATCGTAAACGTTGAAGTTGGTTTTAGTGTTACTGCGTGGGGAGCAGAAATAGAAGGTAGTATCGCTACTCCTTTATTGCCGAGTTTATGTCAGTTTATTCGGTGAAGGTTTACTTTGAGGCTAACTTCTTCGATGATACATTCGTTTCGAGCGTTCTTACTGGCGCGCTGGAGAAGCCGTAACTCTGAGATTATAGATGACGTTTCTTAGAAGCTGCCGAGGATCAGTGAAGTCTCATTATTGTTTGACAACTCCGGAGCCTTAGCTCCGTTTCGCTGCTCACCGTATCGCGACAATATTGAGAGCCCCTCGCACTCTGTCACGAGCTTCGCCGGATCAAACGGAGGCTGGGCTGATCAGAGAACACGTCGTCATGCGTGAGTTACGAGCGCTGTCCCCGTCTTTCCCTATTCGTCATGGGAAGCCACCGCTTTACATATGCATGGAGAGTAAGCGAGCATGTAACGGCTAAGTGGTCACATCCCCTTATGTGAAAGTTAAGTGGGCATGGCAGCACGAGCCGTGGCCACGGGCCGAGAAAATTATCTTCAATTATCTGGTGCAATCGTAGTAGCCCCCTTTCTCTTACCTTCTTCCTCCTCGCTGGCGATCTTCTTTAACATCATCTTCGTACAGATTGAGCCACATAAAACTTCCATTCCTCCTCAACCCCGGGGCCCATAGAAAATCGACCATCCTGGAAAATTTCATACCCCTGAACCTCCGTGACCTACATACACCGAATTCTTCCAATAATTTCTCTACCCACACTCTCCAAGAATCTCTCGCAGCCCATTCAACGCCGCTTGGAGAACCTCTCGAAGATCAAACATCCGAAGCCCCGCGCTGCTCTTTCCCAGAAGCCCTTGCGAAACCCATTTGCAGCAGGATCCGCCGGAGAATTGCTCGCCCCTTAGGCGAAACGAAGCGTTGCCCGCGCCTGGCACGGCAGATTTCCGCGAACCAGTAGCAATTCCCCGGTCGCCGCGGCTAATGAAGCGTTCCGCCGGTATTTATCAGTTATTCAAACGATCGGGCCGACGCGCAAATTGATACATTAAAGCCCCTGTTGGCCGGCAGCATAACGGATCCTCCCGGCCGTGCAGCTGCAAGAAGCTCGTCCTCGCCGAGAACCAGTCGCAAGAACGTCGATCGTTTCTTCGGGAGCACACGCGATCGGATCCCTGCTACCCGTGCAGAGGAGTTTACGTCTTATTTTCACCTTCCGCCGGGTTGCCGCTGCCCGACCAGTCATAGAGCCCCGCCGATATTATCGGCCGCGGTCGTTACACGGTGCGTTGCCCGCTAGCTAACCCTAGCCTGAATCGGTGCCCCGACCGCAAACCTCTGTTTTCCATTGGCTTTTTCTTACGCGGCTCGACGAAACGTCCCGGCCACAGATCGGCCGTTTCCACGGCGAGCAGCGCAATTACGTTGCACAACAATCCCCCTGCTGGCTTCCAGTAGTCGCGAGCCGCTGCTCGCTTCGCCTCCGCGGAGATACCGAGCGGCATTTATTTATCCTTCGCCGGTAGAGTGTACACACCTGGACCGAGTGCAACGATCGCCGAGAGGAGCGTATCGCCGCTAGTTTTTCCCGCAGCGCCGCGAGCTTTGATAAACAGAACGGTGTCGTGAGGGAGCGGGGTGACGGCCCAGTTCGCCCGGGGATGACAGCCGTTTTCCGGCATCCGAGAGGTGGAAATCCAGATTCAGTAGTCTAATTGGCTGACCCCCTTGGCCCCGTCAGATTGCTGAGCGTTGTCTCGCGGCCGTGCTCAGAAGGAAACTCGTTGAAGAAACGGCGATGCTCGTAAAGAAGCGGGAAGTTTAATTAAATTCGCAGCGTAGTTTCTGAATCCCCCCGATGCGCTTTCGCGTCCGCCTATTAAATCCACGCGTGCGGGCCTGCCCGTTCCTCGACTGAATTATTAATCGTCGCCCCGGATACTTGAATTAAAGCTGCCCGTCGCGTCGCTAATCCTCGCATTAATCACCGGCGTAACGCGTTACCGAACGGGCAGAAAATGCGCGTGAAGGTGGCTGCCGGCTACCGGGCAACCTTCACCTATCCGGCTTCTTGGGCAACCAGTCGGCTCGAACAATTAAAATTTACCGTCCCAGATAAACTCGAACGCGCGACGTAATCCCGGCGACCGGGTCGCGCCATAAATCTCGCGTTTACCGTTGACGAGGCGCGAGGCGCGAGGCGAGACCGCGCGCGGGTTGCCTAAGCGGGGCGTTTTCTTCCGGGCCTCCAGCAACAAAGCTGGACGCCGGCTTTTCGTACGCACGGCTTAGCGTCCAGAGAGAATGTTGCACGCGCGCGTTTCGGGTCTCGCAGGTGGAGGGACAACGCGTGAAACATTCGCGCCTTCGCCTCGAAGGCGCGCGACGACAGGATAGCGTGAATAAGGGAGGGCGATCTCGATGAACGGGGGAACAAGGAGGAACCGCGAGAAGAAAGGGACGCTATTAATTGACGAGGAGGACTCCCACGAGGAGACTCCATCGACCATAATTCTTTCTTAATGTGACGGTTTCCTCTGCTTTCTCTAACTTGCACCCCCCGCGTAATCTCTTCTCGCGCGCCACGCCGGAGTGTTTTTCTCTTCTGTGTCCACACACGGACGCAGGGGAGGCAGTCTACTAGAGGGTGGCGGCGGCGAGGGTGTGGGGCGGATCGAACCCGACGATGACCAGATATTATGGCCACCCCATAAAAGCCGCCGCTCGGAGATTGAGCTTTCCCCGTTTCTCTCGGCGTTTATTATTGCACGACCGGCCACCACGAGTGGATTAAGACCGAAACGAGGATCGGAAGTCGCCGCGTAGCCAAGGGGCGTGATCGGGGAAACAAAGAGGAGGCCATCCTGCGAGGAATACACGCGGCTAGATGCGGGAGGAAAGCGAGACACGATTGCTCGCGGGAAATATTACCGAGGGCTTATCGCCTCAGGGGGAACGCTCGATACGGATTTCTCATTCCTCGGGATGATTAATATTTTAACGAGGCGGTCTCGACTCGGCCCGCCTCGGCCGGAACTCTAATTCCTCGGGTCGGCGGCGAGGCAAAGGGACGATTCGAATTGTTGCCGGTATCGATAACCTTCGCCCGAGATTTCATTCTATCCTTAATGACTAATTGAATAATGAGACGCCCGGTGGAGTTGTAACGGAGATCTTTAGGGGTGGCTGGGGGTGGCGGTCGATTCTTAAGCTCGGAGAGTTCACGGTCCGCGAGAGGCCCCTGGTATTCTTCAAAGTGGAAATTAATTGACAATTAACCGGCATTAATGCGGCTCGGGTCCCCAGTTGTGTTTCGCGCGAGCGGGACGAGTCTCCAGGGAATCACGGTGGATTTTAATCGCGCCACCGTCCCCCTCCAGCGTATCGTCTTCTCGTGTAAATTCGAAGGGATAAGGGAACTCGATAAAAAGACCGTGATGCTTTCTCTACGCCGGAGGCTTAGCCGCAAGGAGTGTCGAATCGACGGTAATTCCGTCCAATTAGGACACTCCCAATTAGGAGCCTTAGTTCCCTTCTTTCGCCCGCTCCCCATTTCGCATCGGGACGCTCCCTGGCTCCTCGCCCTTGAAGAAACGCGACAGCTCGCCTTCGACGGAATCCTCGAGAATGAAATCTTTCTGCGCCGAGTTTCGTCGCAGATTTATGTGACGTTAAAAATGGAATCCCTTCGATTGGGACACCTCTAGCTACGTAATCCCTAGGAGGCTTTTATACCATCTTGCTATCCTTTATTCAACTTCGGTGACGAATGAAAGTGTGAAAGAGGAGTCTGCCGCAAGATGAATGAACCCGGCTTGCGTCAGCTGCGAGTGACGAGTGTTTGGAGAAAGAAGTGCAGCGATTGCTTGAGTTACGGATCGGTTGCTAGCGAAGAGTGTGGTGTGAAGATGTATAGATATGGTAGACTGTAAGAGAATTTCCTATAAACCCTCCTGGAACTGTTGATCGATATTCACGTGTCGCTTGTCCACGTTGCGTGTTTCAGGCCGCCGAGATCGAGAAGTCCAGACTGCCAGCGTTGAGCCCCGGCTTCGCCAACACCAACAACACAAGCGGCTCCACGGACAGCATCCTCTCGTTGCTGATCCCGGCTCCGTTGCGCGAGACTCTGTGGACAACGGTCGCTCTGTACCTCGGCTGGAGGCTCGTCTCTCGCCTTCGATAGATGCAGTGGCCTCACCTTGTCGTCGCCGTCCGCGGCGACGAAGGCGACGCCATAACTCGAGAAACGATCTACGACGCTTGGAACGGCATCAGAGATAGCAAGGGCGTAGCGTCGCCTGTTGAACCGGCGCTAACTGGCCCCCCCAGCGCGTCCGGGTACCCTCTTCAGGTCCGCGGTGGCGTTTCTGGGAGCAGCCGTTCAGCCATCCGCGCCACTGCCAGGGGAACCTCGCGCGGGGAGAGCGTTCGCGCCTCATCCTCTGGAGCTGTCTCGAAGGTCAGCCGATCGAAAGAGAGCCGTGTCAGAGGGCCCCGGCCGGGCGTTCCGCGCGGGACGTCCTGCCGCGACATCCAACGGCACCATCCATATTACAATGTATTTCCTGTGTGTGGATGCGTTTCGCGCCACACGATCGAGACTGCACCTCGGCTGATTCGTCCCTGGCCGATCTTCGCCCGCTATCCTTTGATCGCGATGGAGATGAAGGAGGAGGATGAAGGATTCGAGGAGGGTGACGTGGACGAACACCGGGGCACAGATATGATCGTGAACGACGACGAGGGCGACGGGGATGAGAACTTGTCCGTACCTTGTTCGTCGGCGAGTCAGAGTCACCTGGAGCCAATTGCCATCCGATGCGTGTTGCGTGAGTAGCTCGGACGATTCGGGGGAAAGGAACGATTGCAGAGATTCTCCGGCGACCAGGTGGCTCTGGCTCGGCGACGATCGGGGTGTCGCGCGATCCTCGTCGTTAGCGTCGCCCATCTACGCCGATCTCGCTCATCTAGATTCCGTGCTCGAGATCGGCACGACCGAGTACCGCTGAAAGATCGCGCGGGCACAGTCGCTGCCGAATGGAATCCAGGTGCACTCTCGCTCGTGGTGGCGGGAACTCGACGTCGAGCAGGCTGTTGCTCGACCGTGCCGATCGTTCGCCTTCCTGGCTCGCTTCTGCGGCGAAGGTAAGACGCGCAATGATGATTCTTAGCCGGGCGCTCGCGCCCACGGCGGCGATCGATTCGCGACGCGGGTCTAGGTGAGGGTGATGGGGGAGCTAAGGACGAGATCCAAAGAGGACTTAACCCAATAATCAAATGATGATCTCATTACGGATATAAAATAAAGAGAATTAAATAAAAGTAGCGTGATTGCTGGGAACGGGACAGGCGGGGTGCGCGGTTAAGATTTCGTCCCGAATCACTCGCTCCATTTTCTGTTTTCTCTGTCTTCTCTGTCTGTTAGCTTCTGTCACTTTGCCTCTCGTTTGCTCGTCTGGAAACACCTGTCTGCCCTGTTCCCGTTGGTAGGAAGTATTTTGACGTGGCTTGTAGATAACGCCGTTACCTAGCCGATTACCAGGCAAGGCAGAACTCTATCTGAGATATAAATGACGTCGTGCCATGTGGCCCGGCGAACGTTCACAGACCGTTTTACCGAGTCTAAGAGAGAGAACAGAAATTAGAGAAATTATTCGGCCGCGCCGTAGGTCGTCGAAATTCTTTCGCCTCTAGAACCCTTTTTTTTTTTCAAGCAGAGAAGAAGCGTCAGCTTAGAGACGCGTATACGTCCGGCGGTCGAGATATCGCCCTCGACGCTTGGATAAGATAGGCTAGATCCCGAGCTGTGATCGTGATCGCTGGGTGCCCACATGGCCACGGTCGAATCATCTGTACATAGAAAGTGTGTGTCTCGAGGGGAGACCCTCAGTGTATTCCAAAAAGAGAAAGAAAAAAAATATGGGGGAAACGGAGATGTGCGCGCGCGTGCGATTGAGCAGGTAGGGGAACGGGCGAGGACACCGTAAACGCGTGATAGGGGAGCAACGTATGTATTTGTGTATAGAGGATTTAACTAAAATAATTAAAATTCAGTAAATAAGTCGACGTTTAAATAATTAAAGTAGATAATGGATAGGCCGAGGATCGCAGCATCTTAATTGGCTAGCTGCGACTCCCGTGGACAGTTTTCGAATGATCTCCGGTAGCTTAGCTCTTAGTGGCGCCCTCGTCCACGAAGGACGCCTTTCACGGCACCCTGGAAGAGGGATTTTCACCCCTTTTCTCCCGCGTGTCATTCTCTATCTCTGTCCTTTCAATCCCACATTCTTACCCCCCTCCCCCCCCCCGCCTCCCTTCTTCGTCTCCCGGTCCGCGGCCGCTGGCGCCGCGACTTCGCTTCTTTCATCGGTCTTTCCCCTTTCAATCGGCGCTCTCGCGCCGTCGCTCCTTCGCTCTCTTTGTTCGACTTTCACCCCTTTGAAATTCGCCCCGTCTTCCTTCCTTTGCTTCTCTCCTCTTATTTCTCACATTTTCGTTTCTTTACTTCTCCGCTGCTTATACTGTTTCCTTCCCATTCTCCACTGTTTCGTTACTCGTCGATCCTTGCGATGCTGTAATTAAAACGTTTGATCTCGTTTTGTAGCGTGTATTTAGGGCTCGTTGTTTGCGCTCGCTATCCAGAATGTAAATCTCGCGTGCCGGGAACGTTCTTAGAGTTCGAAGGAGGATCTTAATAATAAAGGATAGTTAGTGTCCCTGCTCGGGGCCCCTGGACCGCCCGGGGGCCCGACGGGATGAAACCAAAATCATCATAAGGCTGTCGATACGATAGTAAATATTCCCGTGGACCGTTCTATCTGTCTCTCTATCTGTCTCTGTCTCCCGAGTAAAGACTTCTCTTTTTTTTTTATATACATCTATATATATCTATATATATATATTTATGTTTGTATACATATATATATATAAATATATAGATTTTTTTTATTACCGATTATCGCTATCATTATTCACATTACGATTATTATTTTTTATTTCGTTTGTTCGCCTTTATCTTCTTCCACCCCTTAGATAAGGTTTCTCGTGACGTACTACGTCGAAGTATTCCAGTGTGTAGAAAGTATAGTATTTATTTAATAGGTAAACGCATATTTGTCTGTCGTTTAAAAGAGGGGCCCGCGCGATCGAGATTCGCGAGGCTCCCTCGCCGCGAGATATAATACTGCCATTCGTCTTATCGTTAGTAAGGTGTGTTAAGTGAAGCCGCGTCAGCCCTGCCCGAATGCTTCTCCGAGGAGGCATGCATCACCGTTACGGAAAGTCAATAGGCGTCCAGTCGTTAGGTGGGATCCCTTTAGGAAAATCATAGACCCCGCGGAACGAATACAATTAAATAGAATTAACTCCGATGTTTAGGCGAATGACGCAAGGAGAAATGAAAAGTATGGCGATAACGAAAAAAGGGGAAAAGTTTACGACCTACCTATGTATCATCGTCGCGCGGATCGAAATCGTCCGATGGACGAATTACTAGACTCTCGATGTTCTTGTAACGGTAACGTCAGTATAGCGTACACGTTCCAGGACAGTTTTTACTTTCGCAGACAGAAATAGACATATTTCTGGGGAGGACAAGTTCTGCGGTGAGCTAATTATATTCTTCCCCCTCGTTTCCAATCGGCTGTGTGAATTCTTAATTTCGTTGGATTAGCTTCTAGGCGTTCGTTCTTGTTCTCTTATTTCCATCGGGTTCGTTGCATTTTATCCAGTGATCAGGGTCGTGTTTTAATCGTGTTCCGTTCAGATTCCAAAGGTTCGTATACATACCGTAGGCTTCGGTTTCCCATGAGTTCCGCCTCCTCGTTCGACACGCAAATCGCGTCAGGGGCTCAGCAGCAACTTGTCTCCGGCATTCGTCGTTTAGAGTTTCTAAGTTTCAACCGAGTTTTCTATTCTCCTCTCTATTTACCCGAGGAGGGGGGTAAACGCGAGAGCGAGCAGCATCGTCGTACAATTGTGATGTAATAAGATAGTAATTGCCATTGGCGTCGTGCGAAGCCGACCATGGTTCGCGTATGCGAAACTAAATAATGTATATTATAAATAGCATTCCGACCAAAGGAAAACGAGAGAGAGAGAGAGAGAGAGAGAGAGAGAGAGAGAGAGAGAGAGAGAGAGAGAGAGAGAGAGAGAGAGAGAGAGAGAAAGAGAGAGAGAGAGAAAGAGAGGGAGAAATAGAGAGAGAGAAAGAAAGAGAGCAAATGTGTATGGACAATTTCGTCTAGAGCGAAAGAGGAAGAAAGGAAAAGTATGTAATCCCTGTTTCCCTGCAGCGCGGTGAAACCAGCGCCCAGATATGGCCTCCAAGGCCCCAGCGGCTAGAGATCTTCTTTCATTTTCCAGTTTTTCACTCCGAATGAAAGGAATTTAAGTTACGATTAAACCAAGATAGGAGATAATAGAGCACCGAAACAAAGCACGAAACAAATTTCGCAACCCTCCCCCAGTGTGCCAGCTGAACAGAGGCAAAGTAGCTGTAAAGACGTGAATTAGGACGAAGTGGAAGGTACGCGTGGAACAATAGAAGTTTGACCGCACTGGGATTAGGGGTTTAAAAATGAAAAGGAAACGTGACCACAGAAAAACGCATGTACATAGCCGCTTCTTCGTGTGGGCCCGTAAATACCATTAACGACTCTCTGTGTTCCCCCGCAATTCACTCCCCCCCACCACCCCCCCCCCCCCGGAACCCACCTCCTCTTGTTTTCGCGTTTATTTTTGTTTCTCTTTTAATTTCTGATGTACGACATCGTCCCCCTCCGTTCGTTTCGATATCGGCTTCGATCTTCTGTTTCTCTTTTTACCACGCTTTAGAAACGGTAAAAGAAATGAACCTAGTAGGAGCATCTTTACGTAGTGGGTAGTAGTCAGCCATATTTGAAAACGTATTAATTATATGAATAAACATGGATAAAAGTATATATATATATAATGGAAAACATATTATATAAATATATATATTTTAAATGGTATATTTGGATATATATATATATTATATCGAAATGCTATTTCGAGGCGTACCGTGCGATATAAAATTATAAATGGTAGTCGTATTATCTCGAGTGGAGGAGCCTGGAGAGAAAAAGTGAATTATTATTATTAATTATTATCGATATATGGCGGAGACGTTTCGCCCCTTGGAGACGAATGACATTTCCTTTGAGATTTAGAACGATCGGAGATAAACGTCAGCCGAGGCTGGGTAACGTAAAAGCTGTAACTGTGACTATGCGGATCGTGGGGGGCAGGCTGTGTTGCATTTCCCTTCTCGAACATCCTCCATCTTGCTCGAACAGTTGCAAAAGAAAAAAAAAAAGAAACAAAGAAAACGGTTTACAATCAAATTGCACTGAATTCCACATAAATCACTTTTCCGCCGTTAGTCGCCCGAGAAACGCCGCGCCGCCAAAATCCAAAGAGCAAGCCGGAAAAATCAATCATCTCCAATGATCGAAAGGAAAAGAACGGCTGGCAAGCAGGCTTTATAAAGCATCCTGATTGAACAAAAGCAGCCCGCCCATCCGAGGTCCCCGCGCGTCAAAGCGTCACTGTGATCTCGTAATTATTAATGAAATAATCAGATTATCGTAACGAATAATCGTATATGAATATTATTAACGTACCCTCTCCTAAAGCCCCGTTCACTCCCTCGAAAGTGAGAGAGAGAGAGAAAACTCCCCGGGCAGAGGCACAGCTCGTTCGATTCTTGCCATCGAAAGGAATCGGGCGCCCTCGGCCTCTCTCCGCTTTCCTTTCTCGTAGCCCCGTTTCGTTTCAACCCCCTTCCCGCCCTCTCCCCGAGGTGTTTCGTGTTCCTCCCTTTAAAACGAACCGTGTACGTGTTAGCTCGTAATCGTACGTTAAGTACATTGTAACGAATCTTTCAAATGATCTCCTCGGTGGTGCGATTCTCTACGAGCGAGTTCGTCGACCAATGGCCTCTGTTTCCTCGCCTTCCTTTCACTTCACGGCCCTTCTTTCCACCCCCTTTCTCTCCCCCCCCCCCTTCTTCATCGTCTCTTGCCCTATTTCGTTGGTTTTACTGTCGGGAGACAGGCGACATTGGCGCTCGTTCTGGACGGCGCACCACCGATTTCTTTATTTAAAAAAAAAAAAGAGAGAAAAGATGTGTCAGGAATGGGAAAGGAAGCGTAATCACTGTTTCGACAGTGGGCAGAGCGACATGCTTGCTAAACGATCTACACTGTGTAGCCTAGGTTCACGACAACGAAGGCTGATCGTCGACTTGCATTCTGCACTTGACCGATCGTCTGCGCGAGCCTGTCTTTACCGATGACTCGTCATTAATTTCGTGTCTCGTCGCGCCTCGTGATCCATTCTCGAGAGATTCTCAATACCACCCCCGTTTGCGCTGCAAAGAGGTGATCGACTAGTCTTTATCGGACCAACCATTGAGATTCTTGTATTTTTTTTTTTTTTTGTTTTTCCCCTTCTTTTCTCGTGTCCTCTGTGATGGAGATCCCGTGTTCCGCATCATTCGTAGCGATACTCGTGCGCCACGTAGCGTATCTTCTTTTCTTCCTTTTCTTTCGTTCCCTTGGACGTCAGATTCGTTTGACGCTCGTCGAAGGCACCGTCGTCCTTTTCGTTTCATACCCCTTCAGTGGGGGGGGGGGGGGGGGCACGGTCGAAAATTACCAAGGGAATTTCTTCCCCGTTTTTCCCCCTCTCTATTTTGAGACGGAACATCGTTTGATTTTTTTTTCCACACAGACGTTCGATCTAGCGAGACAACGCCTGGCTTCACTTTTTGTTCTACCCCCGACCCTCGTAAGATTTTTCTATCAGTAATTAAATTAACGTAGTAGACCGTAGACGATAAACTTGATCTTTCCGCCAGTATTTAAACCGGGGCTCGGTCTCGCGAACGGGCTTCCCCGTTCGTCCTTTTTCGATTAGTTTCCCCTCGACTTTGGTCGCGGTAGGGCGAGCCCCGGTTCAAATGGATGTATAAACGAAATAAGGAAAAGTAAAATGAATGTATTTGAATGTATTTAACGAAGAGGTGAAGAGAAATTTGTATAAGAATTACATGTATCACACATAAAAACACGTACACACGCATACAAGACAGAAACATGAATGTTAACTGATAGTCGACGTATAAATTACGCGTAAGAATTAACGAAAGAGAATGAGGAAAAATGAACGGAGAGGTTTCGTTTGCTCAGACTGCCTATGTTTGCCATACCGAGGAAGAGAGAGAGGGAGATGGAAAGAGAAGGAAAGCTTAATATCGAATGTGTACTGGTCGCCTAGAGTCTAGAGTAACTGTTAAGGAACTGCGATTTTTTCCGTCGCTCCAGCCACATTATTCAGGTGCCAACCGGTTAATTAAACACGAGAATTCCGTTCGCGAGCAGAGCGTATGGAGCACTAATCGCGAGCCGATTCTCGCCGACCAATGTTCCATTTCGATTCCGCTTCTCGTGGCAGCCCTCAAAGTGACTCGCGCCCTTCTCCCAGCTCCGCGCGATATTTATTTCCGTTCCTCTTGTAAAAGGCCAGCATATCCCACGTTTTATTTACCATCGTGCGCTTTATGCTCGAAATGAACAAGACGAGGAAAGGAGAACGGAGAGGCAGTCGACTGGAATTCAACGAATCGCTTGCTCATCTTATCGCCAAGTACATTTTAAGTACAGATCTGCTTCCTTGAAACGGCGAAGGGGCCCCGAGTCACGTTTGAAAGGCCCTGCATCCACTTATAATATTCGACTGTGTGTAATCCATGTTCGGTGTTATCCACTTTAAAACTAAGACGCAATGATGTTCGTAACCTGTAAACGCCTAATTAAACCGAAAACGATAAAAAAAAAAGCAAGAAAAAAATACGTTACCTGTAGCCAAATGTCCCGTGGACCATATAAGACCGCCGCGATCTGTTCGTAACTATTAATTGCGTGAGAGAAAGGGATTCGGACGATACGCGTCGTGGGATGGTGTAATGATATGCGTGAGTGTGCGTGAGAGGGGGAAGAGGAGAGCGAGAGACGTTTTGTGCGATGGAGAAAGGGCGAAAGGAGAAAAACGAGAAGACGAGAAACGGAAGTATGGGAGAAAGAATGGACGAAGAGGCGTGCGGTGTCTCTCAAGCCGTTTGTAAAGCTCGCAGCCACCTTGTGATAGTAGTCTGGACTCTTGAGAAAAACTTGTTGTTCACACTTGTTTATTCCTTCTTTTTTTTTTCTGCCCGTTGAACGGAGGAGGTGAATATGACAAAGGGGGAAGCTTTTCTCGGCCGACTTTCGCGGTTACAAGCAGGACAGAGAAATGTTTTTTGAAGGGGAAGATACGGAAGGAGCGAACAGCGAACGAAAGACGCACAGAGAAAAATATATATATTAATATTGTATGATGCTTTAGCGGAAGCGTTCGTTAGGCATGGGCGCGGAACGGGGAAAGAGATATACAGAACTAAATATATATATTTTGAAACGAAATTTCGTCCAGCTGACCAATCCAAAGAAGCGACCAAATAAATAAATGAGGAGGGAAACGATGCGAGCCGTTGCACAACGCTTGAGGTGCTTAAACGAAACAAAAAGGGAAGCAAGATAATTC
The DNA here is from genome assembly GCA_947577245.1 of Andrena bucephala. Classification (NCBI taxonomy): domain Eukaryota; kingdom Metazoa; phylum Arthropoda; class Insecta; order Hymenoptera; family Andrenidae; genus Andrena; species Andrena bucephala. The sequence continues at coordinate 14,393,310 of OX387719.1, read as the reverse complement.
TACTTGTACTCTGTACGTGTGTGTAACAAGGGACTTCTTTCTCTCTTTCCTTGTTTTAGAGTTTTTGCGTTTTTCTTTTCGCTTAACGACTGTCCCGATGCGAGTGATTGTACGGAACAGTGTACGGCGGTCACGTGATATGTTATTTACAAGCGTATATCGTATTATGTAAAACAACCCCCCTTAGGTCACATGTAAGCGAGAAAAGAGCGGTACCGTTAATTTATTTTGTTTTTTCTTCTTTTTTACTTGTATTCTTCAAGACTCTCTGACTTTCTGTCGTTCGTTCCCTTCCATCTTTCCCTTCGACATCACAGCTTTCCTTTGCACTTTCTATCATCTCTCAGCCCACCCCCCCCCCATCTCCGTTTCCAGTCGTTCCTCTCCTTCAGTCCGGACTTGGACTTGCAAGCTGGTCTAAGTGGCCTGTTTCGAGGAGGAAGGGAGTAATCGCGAGATTCGCTCCCCGAGTCCCCGAATCTTCGGTAAAGAAAATAGACCAAGAGGGAGCACGCCGTGACATCGCGGCCCCCTTCGGTCGACTTTTCTCAACCCCCCCCCCCCCGCCCCCTCTGTCTTCATTCACCCAATCTTTCTCCACCTTTCATCCCCCTCGTTTCCGTCGAAGTTCTTTACTTTTAAACGAACGTGCGGCCGCGATTCTGCCCGGTGATCGTTGGTCCCTCGGTTCGCGCAACGCGGCGGTTGGCCGCCCTTTCCATTTCATTCATCTTGGGAACCCTGGAGCGATAGAATCGCGGGGCCAACGATCAGCGGGCGGGAACGGTGCCCGATCATACGATGCTGTGTTATTATAAGTCACTACAGACCATACGTTATTGATTACTTTTGATTTTAGTTTATGACAATTTTTTTATGTTATTAATTTTATTGAGTACGATTCTAAGTGCTACGCGAACGTGTATTATTATCTATTATTATGGTCTATTATCTATTATATGATTGAATTATTATCTGAATATTATTATTATGATTATTAATATTATTATTCTTGTAATCTTAACATTTTGTAATTATCATCACTCCCCATGGTCGATTACTTTTACGAATTGTTCTCGCGTCCGCTGCCCGACCGCCGGTCGACGTGGCGCCTTGAAGTCGTCGCGGCGCCGCCCCCTCCCCCCCCTCCCCCTCCTCCGCTCCTCATCCCCCGATTTTACACATCTCTTCTCTTCGCCTCGTCGCGTTTTACGCCCCCTTTCGTTTATTCTCTGTCCTCTCTTCTCTTCTCTCTCACTCCTCTATATGTCGTTTTTACTCTCGCTCTCTTACACTTCCATCGGGACTCGCGCACTGACGCTCTTTCGCAAGGCGTAGCGTCGACCATTGGGAGTTCGCAAAGGGACGGGGGCATCTCTTCGCTACCCGCATGTCTTTCATTGTACAGATTTTTTCACTTTTATATAGTTATCGATATATCGTAACGTTATGCAACGTCGATTGCGGCGGTGTCATTATGTGTCGCCGTACCATTATTGTACTTGATTTTTTTTTTTATTGAATAAATGTGAAACACGCCGAAAGTATAGAAAAACGTATTCGAGTTATTCTTCCAGAAGCAAGCTACGACCTGCGCCTCCCTCCACTGTTCCTCTTCTTCGCGGGTGCTCCTTCGATTCCCTTGCAACCTGCCCGCAGCTTTATAATTGGCGCCACTTAATTGGCGAAAGATCGAAGTTGTGTAATGGTTTCATTACGCGCAAAGGGATCGCCGGAAGATCCTGCGTTACGCCGAACGTGGTGCTTCGGCGATTCGGTGTGCCATAAATAGAGGTACAGTATTGACTGGACTCGCTGGAGACTTCATAGAATTCTACGGAGATTTTAATGAAACACTGTTATGCCCCTGCGCGATACGATAACCGCGCTATCTCCGTGGAAGAATCGAGGGGGTATTTATCTTGAGAGACGTATTGAATGAAATCTAAAATCAGCGACATCGCAGAGGCTTGTGCAACTTTCGCCCGATGTAGCTCCGCGTGAATCACGTTCACATGGCGTAGTCTCGCGATAAGCTAGAATGGACACGCTTGTACCATGTACATTGTACCCGTTATCTTGAAATCTCGAAAATTCGAGTAACTTTTTAATAACAACACCGCCCATCCAACCGCGACCGACAGTTACCCGCGGCTGGACGCACCGAATTCGATATCTCAGATGCTATCTGCGGCAGCGGCAGTCGTCCTTAACATTTCAACGCGACAGAATTCACGGTTATCCAGGAAGAAAGCCGTTTCCGCGGATTTCACCTCCTAGGAAACCAGATATACAGCCGGAGCGGAGTTTAGCCGACGTTCAGATTTAAGGGACGCCCGAGAAACCTGATTTCCCGCACGGTATCGGGACATTAAGCAGAATGCGGACCGTTCCAGAGATTCGATTCACCCGCTCTTATCGTGCGAGCCAGTTTCTGCTCTGGAAATTTCAAAATCTTTATCGCGATCTCCCACGAATCGTTTCCCGGCTTTCGACAGACCTGCAAACATTACGCAACATTGCGCAAAGCTATCCCGAACGGATTCTAAGCGACATCCCCGCTCCGCCGTCGATCTCCTGGCGATCGACTCGCAGAGGCGTACCTACGGCTTCGTCGACCCAGTTCTCTTCAGATACGGCGCCCGATTAGGAAGATTGACGATCGCCGATAATTTATTTCGATAATCTTTGACCGTCTCCGGAGGCACGGGGCCCCGGTTAATCTGTATCGATCAGGCCGGAGTGGTTCCGGTGTTTAGAATCGGCCTAATGGGTTTCCTGAGACGTACCATCTGCGGACCTCATTACTAAGGGATGCGACCGCAAACCAATCAACCCCCCCGATGCCTGTCCGACAACGGCGCCCTACTCCGGGCGTCTCGTGGTGGCAGTAAGACGCTGTCGCGTGCTTGGGTCATAGATTAGGAGCTGGCAATCTGCTTGCAACGAGCGCGTGCTGTGTCACAGCTAATATGAACAAATCGTTCGCGTCGGCCTCGAGCTGCGAGATTTGTGGCTAATCGGAGGAGGGGGGGGGAGGGGAGAGGGAATAGAGGGCGGGGCAGGTAAGGGTTGATCTCAGCTACAATTCTCAGCCCCCCCCTGAAAATGAAAGGTCCCGCGAAAGCGGCCGGAAACGTCGGGGTAAATCCGCGAAATTGCGCGCGCCGGCGTGTCGTTCGGCGGGAGCCGTAAAAGCGGACGGAAGGTATCGATGGGCCGCGCAGTGTGGGTGGACGGGCGACGAGAATGACGAGCAGAAACGAGAAGGGTCCGCCGGCGGGTTAAACCAAGTGCACATGTCGCCAAAGCGCGCGTGTCACCGGCCTGGCCGTGGATATATCTGGCCGCGCATCCATATGCAGATCCCCATTGATATGACAACATTTACATACTGCATATTCGCCCTGGGCCATATACTTGCTCGCCAATTCCCCATTGTTGGCTTTCGGCCACCAGTGCGTTTGATTGACATTATTGGTCGCGCCGCTGACACCAGATTACATTTCTATTTGCATACATTCGCGGACCAGTTTGATCCCGTGCGATCGCCCCTCGCCCACCCCCCCCCCACCCCCGCCCCGCCGCCATCCCCGTTCTCGCGCCGGTTTTTTTGCGTCTGCCACCCCCGATGTCCGGTTCGCCAACGGCTCTCGCCGCGCAGAATGCACCGGTTCTCGCCAGATCGCCGAAGTTAAGCTGCGTCGGCCACGGCGGCTGATTAGACGAGGGTCTGACCACCCCTGTGCGCTGTTGGCGAATCGATAGTTCCTTGTCCACCTGACACGCTGGCGGTCCTCGACTAACGATCCCCATAGAGTAATAAAATTTGTATAAAAAAAGAATCTCAAAATTCACATTCTTTCTACCGCCACTGCCACCGTGTTCGCCCCCATCATCGCCGTCATCATCGTCCACCTGGTCGTTATTAATATATCGCCGGCGTGCGCGCGGCATTTCAAAGCAGCGGTGTAATAGCCGGCGTAAATGGAACACGTAATAACGCGCACAGTAATCCGTGCAACGGGGTGAAATTAAATCGGCAGAGGGCATTGAGCCGCACGCGGCCGTTTCTTCTCGTCCCAGGCAGCGCGACGGAAATCCGGCCGGCGAAATGAAGCCGCCTGGCTGCCCCGCGGTTTTCTTCAGCCGCGGCCAGCGCCCAGGAAGGAAACAATGGGGCGGGCGGGCGGGCGGGCGCGAAATTGGGGGGCGCGTGTCAGGCGTTAGCGGCCGCCTCGGTTAGCCCTTTATCGGCGACCCTCTGGCCCGTGAATTATGGACGAGCCAGCCGCGGATATTAAACGCGGGGAAGGCGAGATTCGCGGGCGAGCTGCGGCCGGCAGCCACGCGGAAAATCAGCATTGCAGGCTCGGTTCGACGGCGCGGAATTTAAGAATGGGGCCCCGACCGGCGTTAATTGTTCCGGGGCCAGGGTTCTGGGTCGTGGCCACGCGGCTCGTTGACTCGCGTGGGAGACTCGCCTTTTTGTTTCTCGGCGCGCTTGCTCGCGGCAGCGTTGCATCCTCTCTCCTAACTATTGGAGGGAGCGCGTGAATCGCGCGTCAATGCAGATGACGGGGACGAATGTACGCCGGAGGGGCTGCAGGGGGTGCGTGCACAGTGTTTCGGGTGTGGGGTTTTGAATTGTCGAGATTCCGCTGTTTAAATAAACGTTTAACTACTCGAGGATGATACTATTATTTGAGGAGGTATGTCAGATCTTTCTCGCTCGAGGGGAACGTGAGTTTCCTTTGGTTTCGCGCGCTCGAGCGATAGCGGATGGAGCTTTTATCACGCTCTCGTTATTTACATTACGTTTACGTTCGCGCGTGGTTACGTACTTCCTGTAAACGTCAGGTGGGAGGGTTCCGCGTCTCGTAGGAAACGGGAAACTCGGTCACGTCGGCGAAGATCGAGCAATCGGTGATTCAAGCTGGCGAACGTGCCGTAACATTAAAATATAGTGAGTAACATCTATCGATAAAAGACACCTTCTGACGGACCTTTGATCCAGGCTTTGTGGCACAGAGGCGGTTAATTGCGCGCCCATTATTCTCCCGATCTATTTTCGTCCACCCTTGCGCACTCTGATCAAACTCAGTTACGTGAGGCCGAATGACAAACAAGAGCGGGATCAATGACGGGCGACGATTATTAAAAATGGACAGATAAGAATGAGAGAGCACCTATTCGATTCGCGGACGAAAGAACGTGCAAATGGCTTCCGTGAGCGCGATAACGCCGAGTTATGAGTCACCCACGTTTTTCAAACGCGTTCATTTGTGTAGGTATTCCCGGTATCGCAAACGTTTATCGAAAAAGCTTCGGTAAAGTCGACTTTGTTTATGGGGAGGCTTTTCACGGAAAACCGTCTGAAAGGCCTGGTTGGCTCATGCAACTTTATGAACGATCTTAAAGGATTGATTTTAGAAAATCCAGTCGTGTTGAATCGCGGGTAAGGTAAATGTGCCCATTTCTGCACATTTCGTGTTTTTCTTATTATTATAAGCGTTACGTTTGTACTATAGTTGCAACAAAATAATTCTAAATTATTTGAACATTTACGCGAGTGTTGCACGAGATTGGGGCTAATCAAAGTGCAGCATAAGCAACGAAAAACTTTTGAAACGAAGGGCTGATGACTTTTCGATCGTGTTCTAGCTGGTTGTGCTAAGGAACAGCGTCGCTATTGGTATTCGATAATTGGGCAGAAAATAGTTTTCGCAGTAGAATTTGTCATTTAATAACATAAACAGATACCGTGTTGTGCTCTGGATTTAGATGTTTTTTTACTATTTTTAATTTTTTTAAGTAGAAAACAGGTGAGCAGGTTTAGGGTCAAGTGAATCACCGTCATGTCCGCATTTCTACTCACCAAAATTTGAGTAACATAACCTCACAATTCAGTGTACGCTGTAACTATTATTTCTATTTGAAGGCATTTTATTTTTTGTTCATCATTATTTTATGCTTTACTGTTGTGTTATAAAACCTCTCCATAAAGGATGTAACTTATTTTAACGTGAAAAGGCAACATATTATGTGAGCAGACATTGGTACAAATGGTAAGTAGAAATACGTACATCGCTATTTTTCGTGAGTAGAAATACGGACATTTGGGCATTGTATTTAATTACAAATTATTAATAGTTAAACATCTTTAAATATCTTTCTTAAATAGTTTTCGAATTAGTTGATTTACTATCAAAGAATTAATCAATTACTCTGCAACTTTTGATCACGAACAAATTTTGTCCACCTTCTTTATGACGAGTAACCTCTTAAATGAGCAGAAATTGGGACATTCATCTTAATTGAGATCTGAAATATATGCTGGAAAAAGACGAAAATCACCTTTTCCTAGAAACTGTAAAAGAGGTGGGAAATAGGTCAGTGACGTGTCCCGGTCATTGTTTTTATTCAATTGTAGGTATAATAGTAGCTATGCAGAAGATACTTTATAAGGAATTAGAAAGAAAAACTGTCTTTACACCCATCAATCCATATATCTTCATAAATCGAACGCCATCGGTGACCGCGAACCCAATATTTTTACCTGCTCTCCCCCAAGGTTTCTGCGACTGCCGAATTTCAAAGTAAATACCGGTATCCCCGTCGAATGTCAATAACAGGGTCGCGCTGTTAGTCTTATTTCGACCGTGCCCGCGCAAGGACCTATGTACGTCCAAGTACCGCGTGTTGTTCGAGTAACGTGGCAGTGAAATGAAATTCGTTTCTTGTGTCATTTTTTCGCGTGTGATTACGCAGTCCACTTCGACTCGTTCTTCTGTGTAAGGAGGACAGCGGGCTCTGGAAATTGAATGCTGAAGCTTCAATTACTGGCACCTCAAAAACGAAGCCTTGTGCATCTCAACTGTGAGTAATTTACGATTAGATTTCTTTTGGTGTAGGGAGTTTGTATATCTTTACTTTTAGGGTATACTAGGGTGAAAGCACTAGTAGTCGGCCACCCTCTAGTAGTCGACCACTTGTATTGTTCAGCTTAAAGAGATAAGTACTGAAATAAGTACTGAATTAAATGACAATTTTATATTATATTTGGAATTTCTAACTTTAAAATGCGACAAAAAGCGCTCTTCATAGGGGAAAAAAATTAATGCTTTTAAAGTGAAATGTAAACTAATTTTGATTTTACATGTGCCATTGCTGTTTTCCAACAGGAGAAGCATAAATGCGCTTTGAATAGAAACGACAAATGTAATTCAGTTTTATATACTTTTTACTGGAAAATGATGCTATTTCACTGAAAAAGCATCAACAATTTTATATGCGCTTAAAAAGTTTAAAAAAAGGGGATAATTTATTTATTTATGGGAGGTCGGTAACTGGACCATCATTCCCTTTCAATTTTCAATAGTCGACCACAACGGTCGACTTCTGAAGCTAACTGCTTTCACAATAAACGCTAAAAGTCGACCACGTGTGAACAATAATTTATCTTATTAAAATTTTGATAAAGTTTTTAAAAGAACTTATTTTAATTACGGATTATTCCTGTCATTATTAACTATTTACGGTTGTTGCACATTATATTTAAAAATAAATTTTAGTTTGTAATGCGCACATAACCTATTTTGAATTTCGTATTAAAAAAAGGTGGTCGACTACTAGCTACCGGACCGGTCGACTTTTATAGTTAAGCGGTCGATTATTAAAGCATTCGGACACTTTATTTTTAACGCCAATTATTTATTTTCCCCGAACTTTTATACTAACACAAAATTTTTAGTGATACATTAAATACATTTAAATTACTTCAATACATTTATATATTTTATAACATTGTTTGTTTATTTTTTTTTAGAACTTTTCATTCGAGTTTAGCTTTAAATGTTCGGCTACTAGTGCTTTCACCCTATTGTGTATTATTATATTAGAACTGTTGCACCTTTCGAAAAATTCTACGTTTCTCCGCTCACTAAATCTTGCGATATGTTTGCCTAGGTTAGTATACTATAAATTAACTCTTTATTGTCAGATTATCGGCATGTACTTCGAGTTTGTAGTTGCGTCAGATACATATCTGTGTATTACGCGTGCATCGGGGACAGAGTCGCTGCTTTAAAGTTCTTCAGAGATTATTAAAGCCACTCACTTCGAGCGCTTCACTAAAGAATCACATCGATATAACGTAGTTGCCCCAGTTGTCAATCAAGTCCCAGTTCTCGATCATTTTCCCAAATATTATGATTTTATAGCATTTTTAGCAATATTTTTATAATAAGAATGACGTTTTTTAAATGTAAAATTGTATTTGAATTATTATCATAACTTTTAAAAAGTGATAATAATTCCAACCATGAAAAAAGAAAGGAATTACGTAGCCTGCTTCTGTTCCGTGTGCAAACAAGAGACTTCCTTAATCATAGAGCTACCGGCAGTGGTCGATGAAACACGTGTTTCTAACGAGTTTTATACATTTTTATGTGTTGGATGAAAATACATTGTTGTGAGGGGATCTACTATGGCTAAAGAAAGAAAGATACCCGTTTTTTCTTTATAACCTCTCTTTTCTTGATCGACTATTAGAGCAACTACTGATCGACAACTAGTTCCGACCATAATTTAGTGATCGACATCTGGGGCATCGACATTTTTATTTTCAATTATAATTTCCACATTTAAACATACATAGATTCTAATTTTTTACTTTGCTATTATCTATATTAATGTTAAAATTAACCGCTAAAAGAAAAAAATTTAATTTTGGTGCATTTACATAAATTTTTTTCATTAAAAACATTTCGACCTACTAACTGATCGACAACTGGGTCAATTACCTTACCTAAAAACACAGTTCTCGATCAACATATCATTACATTCCTCTCCATCACATGATATAATTCAACTTGCTCGTCTCAACAACGATACCTCCACTCCAAAATCTATCCCTCGCTTCATCGACAAGACCATCGGATCCCCTTCACCCTATCTTGCCCAATTTTCAAAATTTCTCTTCACCACCTCCAATTACGAACTTTCCTTCTACTGCTGCTCCACACTCCACCCTACTGTCTACTCCGAAAACCTATCAGAACAAGAGGCTTCGCGGGAAGCCGCGCTATCGAAACTCGAGGCTGCTAGGGCGTTAAAAATTCAGAGTACCCGGTGACGGAGGCGGGTTGCCGAACTTTGCCGCGACTCGTAACCGGCAACCTGTCCCAGCGACGGCTGATTTACCGCTCGCCGTGAGGAATGAATCACATTATCGGCCTGCCGGCCGCAGCCGCGACGATAGTCGTCGCGAGGGAGCGGGGGGGAGGGGGGGGGGGGGGACAGGGAAAAAGGCGATAAAGCCACGGCGACAGGCAGTCTAGCGAGGCGATACCGAGAGAACGCGCGAGCGGCCCCCGTGCACGTCTCTGTTAACGCGCGCCAGCGAGCGAGCGAGCGAGCACGAGAGAACGCGCGTGCCACCGAGTTACACACCTGTGTGTGCCCTGCCCTCGAAACGTTCACTCGAGCCACTCGTGTCGAGCGGCTTCCTTCGTGGCCGCTTTCCCCTCGATTAAGTACCTCTCTTGGCGAAATGCACCGGCTATCGCGCTGGATGTATCGACAGGAACGGCGACGAGGTCGAGGGATGATTTATGGAGGATCCGGGGAGCTAATAGCGCGAGCTCGATCGCTGGATCGATGCGTGGGCCGAGCTGCTGAAGCGTGGTCGGATCTGTGTATTCTTTGGCGTGGGAATTTTTATTTCTGATAGCCTTCGAAGTGAAAAGAAATGGTAGAGGCTGTCGCGAGAAGCCTCGGCACGTAGCATACTTATCAGGGACTGGATGAGTCACGGAAAACTGTGGAGTAATGTGTGTGACATAGTCAGCAGGGTCGTGGACGAGATATGAAGCGTTTATTCGCTTTTAATAGCTCGGCTTATCAAGGGAATATCACTGAACACTACTGAAGTAGATTGTGCCGTGTATTGAACAGACGGATGCTTCAATACCACTCGCGTCGATGTTGTGAAATATTTTTAAAGAAATTGCTGCCGAGCATTGGAAATATTCTTTTCAATCCCTCTTGCATCACCGGAATATATTAATTTTCCAACTGAAGAGAAGCACTCCAGTAGTATTCTTGAATAAACGGAGCTCTCAACTTTCAACACACTCTTCGCTCTCCGCCATGCGCGAGCGCAGATCGATTTCATTACGCTTGCATAAACCTTTCGTGCGTATAATAAATTTCACGACTACCCGGCATACCTCTCGAGCTTCGGAAAGCATCCAGTCCAACGTTCCCGCGAATCGCAGCGTTTAGCCAAAACCAGGCCCATCCGTCAAATTAATGCCCGTGGGCGCGGGGGTTCCCATTGGATCGGAAAAGTAGAAAGACCAAGGTGTGCAATAATGGCGCCGTGCAATAATCGTTGCATAACGCCGCGGACATAACTCTTCACGGTCTACTAGGGAACATTGGCGCAGCTGTAAGGACCGAGGGGCATGAATAACCCAGCGCACAGTGCTCGCGGTGTTTGCTCAACGTCAGCCAAGGACGTTGCCAAGAGTTCTTCCGGCTGATGGAAAAATCGCTGGAGATTTGGAGGAGGTCTAACAGCTGCGCCAATGTTCCTGGACTGCGAGCAGATTCGAGACGAATGCCCGCGTAAATCGAGGGAAACATTGCTCTTTTGTTCGTTCCTCCACGCCGAGGCCTGTTTATGAAACGTTCTTGCAGGCTGGAATAGAAATAGAAAAGAAAATGTGAAATCCACGCGAACGACAGGACAGCCGCCAGCTCGAATGAATGATACGGAAGATCTGCGTAATTGCATTTGATCGAACGCTGGAATTTTCTCAACATCCCGTTGGATTATAGTCTCTTTCTTAGCGCCGAGTCTCTCATTATCGGCTATCCGATTCGAAAGGGGGGTTCTCCGCCCCGAATTTGCATCCGCGCTCGTCGTTAGCATACAGACAAGTCACCGTAAAACGACTCGTCTCGCCGACACGGCCCCGAACCCGTGAGTTATGGCGGAAAGGGTTGAATTATGTACGGAATTATTCGAGCGGGTGGAATTTATGCCCGATGGCCGAGACTTGGCCGGGATATGAAGTGATATTAATTGCCGTGATAAAAAGCGAAGGCGGCCGGAGGGGCTTGGTCGCTCGTTTGTTGCTCGGAGCAATTATGCGTGACGCTCGTGTGTCCTAGACGTTTCCTTTTCTTCTTTCGCGATGGGGGTCGATTGGGCGTCAACCCTTTCGCAAGTTAGCCTCTGCGCTTTCGTGGACGATCGAGTCGAGGAGGATGAGTAATAGAAACGAATAACAGATATATATTTCACTTTCATTATATCACTCTTTGTTTCATCTTCTGTTGCATCAATTGGGATAAAGAATTTAAAGGTGTAAATGTTTTTCCAATTCTGATCGGTGCAGTTACAGCAGTTGATATACAGCTGGATTCATTTTTAAAGGACTTAGCTGCCTGGATTAATAATTGATATGTATCGGCCATTTGAGTGATTTATGGTGATTTAATGTTTGAATGGCAGGAAGCGTTGGACACTGATTCGTATCGAGTGTGAAATTTCTATCGCGATAGATAGCACACCTTCCAGACAAATAACAAGCGTCGATATTACAAGCGGCAATGTAGATTAGATTAGATAAGGGGATCATGATGGTTGGAGTTGTTCGCTAGGAATTTGTCTGGGGTAATTTTCCAGCGGTCCAAAGGCCAATGGACTTTTATCGGTTTTTATCTGCCGGCTGCAAAAGTCCTAGGCTCTCCTTTAACACGGGAGAAAGGTCCTTCTTTCAACAGGTGTGCAATATTTTTTTGCGCGCCCAGGAACACCCGACGAACGTTAATAGAGTTCCGTGAGTTACCACTTCCGACGAGATTCCAGCTGCAATTTCTGTTCAATAAAATTCTCGCAGTACAAGAAATTACTAGCAAGAAGACCGCCAGGAAATTATGCCACGCGTAAAAGTTCCTAACTCGCCCCGGAATAGTGTCAACGAGGTAGATTTTTATACATCTCACTCCGCTCCTCGTTTCTCCGCGACGTTCGTTCGTAAATGCAACTCCTTCGGGAATCTCGTTCTATAAATTGACGGGAAGGAAGCGGCCCGTAGCGATTACTCGATTAACAGGATCGTCGAGTACCCGGGGCCAATTAAAATACGAATACGCAGAAAATATGGATGCCCTCGCCGAGCGTATCTCTCGTTCCCTTTTCCACGTGTTCTCGCCCTCGTCTCACTTCGATAACGCCGATAGGAGCGGCATTCCCGAGACGAAGGGCCGCGAGCGAGTTAACTGCCCGGCTAATCGCCGCAGAAGAATATAAAACCGCGGCTCCGAAAGCTCGGGGCGAGCATTCGTGCACGTGGCACGAATGACAAACGCGCGCGATGCCTCGCTCGACTCGGGCGAGTAAGCCGATTATCCTTCGTGCTTCGTTGCACCTCCTGGCGACCGTCTTTCGCTTCTCGTCTCCCCTTTTCGCCCCGCTTTATGCGTTATCCTTTGATAGAGACGCTTAATTAGCGGCGGCTATGAATCGCCTACGAGTGACGCGCGGATAATCCCGTTTGCACGAGGTGCGCTACAATATTTTGATCGCCTGGGATATTGATGAGGCAACCTGTAGCCCCGCTCGATAACTCACGGCGCAAGGGACAGTCCGTCGGCAAATTACAAGCTTCCCTGGCGCTCTCAATGGACTAATTTAATTATTTCGCGAGCAAGTAATTCCACTGTAGGGTAAACTCTGGTAACTCCGTGATAGTTTTTGCTGGCCCGTGATATTGGCCATCAGCTGCTTTTTTTTTTTATATTATTTTATATTATTTTACATTAGCTTACATTAGTTTACAATATTTTAAATTGTTTTACATTATTTTATATTATTTTATATTATTTCAGATTATTTTATATTATTGTTATTTTGTGCATAATCAATCGTTTCATGATCGTTAGATGTCTGGGACGAACAGTGTTCGATGGGTATAGGGAAGTGGACAAAAATTAATAACTTCTCTCTGGAGTAAAATTTTTTAAAATAAATTTCATATTTGTTTATAAAAGGACTTTTTTATACATCTTTGATGTTACAAGTTTTTTAAAAAAAATTTTAATGCATGTAAGGTAAGTGAGGATAATAAGGCCCAGCAGGTACTATTTATTTTATTACATAGATACGAAATGTCATTCGAAGATATTTCCGCGTCGTTAATATAACATATACCGATTATAAATTCAACAACTGTTTCCCTCTCAACTTTCATTGCACGAATTATAACAATTACGTGGTTTTTCTGGATTTATGTTGGGTGTCATCATCATCCAATTACTGTAGAACTACAAGTATGTATAAGTACATATGTTGGCAGCGTATTCCCCAAAAATTGGTGATTTTGTGAAGTACATGTTTAACATATAACCTCGAGAATGAGGAAGTCACAAAACAGATGGGGAAAAGCTTTAAAGCACGTGTCCAATTTCCTGTTCTATACAAAACAAAGCCCATTTATAAGGTTTTTAAAAACCCCCAAATTTTCCTGTTTGTTGTTTTCATATATTGTGCAAAATATTACAGTTTACAGTTTAATGTTTTAAATTTCTAAAAAAGAAAAGTTTCCAAAAGTAGTTTCCAGCTGAAATTGACGTTAATATAAAGTTTAATGTCCCCTAAATTAAAATACAAAAAATCGCGGAGGTACTTTTTGATACTTTTTTTAAAAGTCTCCTTGAAGTTGATAAACATTTAACATAAAAAATTCGTAGAAATTGTTAGTATTGTAAAAAACTGATTTGGCAGTTTTAAAGGTATGACAGTATTGATCAGGTAAGGAACTAAGTAGTTTATGATCATTTGAAATACATGGGAACTAATTTCTTATCAGGTAAGGAACTAATATTTGATCAGATACTAATACTAATTAAAAAGAAAGTACCAAATAAACTTATTTTTAATATTATACCATCTAAATTTAATTTTTCTATAATTTTATGATGTCCTAACCTATTTATTATTCAGGTGATCAAAAATTAGTTCCACAAGAAAAAATTGGAACTAAATAATGGTCACCGACTTTTAAAGCAAAATGATAAATATAATACTAAAATTCTTGCGCTACATTGTAAAGTAAACTATTGTAAACAGACTGTATGAAAATAACCTTTAATACCGCAACCGATGGTGATCTCTTATTTCGAACAGTAAGACATAGCGTTGAACAGGGGCTTCCTTCAACTAACAATATTAACTGCTTTCACACACAACACATATATTTTTGAATGATCAATTTCTATGTTAGTAATTATTTCAAACAATTATTTATTGACATAAACTTAAAAGAGCGATTTATATCATGAACTGATAAAAAATTAGTGCCTGATCAAGAACTAGTTCCTTAACGGTACCGCAAGCCACAAACAAACACCCTAATTGTATAATATGAATCAGCTTCTACGTGACAGCGCGAGGGGCGGCGCCGGTACTCGCGACTTCATCCATCGTTTTCCGCCGGCAGGGGAAACAGCCGTTCGAACTTTCACCCCGGCAGAGTCAACATGCACGGTCGGCCCGTGTCGCGCCCCGGACCCAGGTGTCACTGTTCGAACGTTGCAATTACACCAGCGGCCGAGTGAGACGGCAGAAATTAAACGTGCATCGAGTATCGCCGTCGGGAGGGGAATAAAAAGAGTGACAGTGCAAAGCAGCGGGGCTCTGCGCGGAGGAGGCTGATTTTCGCCGGGCCATTGACAGCGAGTGCCGTATAATTATAGCACTTTTTAAACAGGCAGGTCCTGCCCCGCACGCGTCCTCTCCATTATGATGCATTGGAGTTGAATTTCGACCCCCCCCCGTCGAGGGTAGGCCGCAGACAGACCCCCAACCAGCCGCGTATTGTCGGCTTAATAATACACCGAAGCGCAAAGTGCGGGACTCCCGGTATCGTACACGCCGCTGACACCGTATAATCACATCTCGGCATACCTTCTGGCCATGATTCATGCGCGTTATGTATATCAAATACTGGGAAAACGGGAGCAAACATCGCGCGGCTCGCTCGTCTCACCCGGCTCCATCCCCGGGCTGTGGAGCCGTACGGGCATCAATAATTACGCGGTCTCGGCTGACTCCTCTGCGACGATGTGCTCCCGGGGTCGTCGACGGAGGGTGGAAACGCGTAGAACGGAGAAGGACCGTTATATGTACATAGATATCAGAGGAAACTGATGGGAGAGCCCTGTTCCGTGAACTGCGAACTTTGACAGTTTTGTCACTGGAACGTTTCATCATCATCATCGTCTTCTTCATTCATCATTCTGCATAGTAATCGCAGTGTTATAACTACTCCTGGTATGGGTGAAGGTTTAGCGGAAAGTTCAACTGTGACCGGGCTAAATTAAATAATCGCTGCCGAAAGAACGCTGCTCCGCATAATTACCAAAGAAGCGCTGCGATTACAGAACCGTTGGCTTCCTGGCGCGCGTTTTCCGCGCGGTAAGTGACGCGCATCAGCTTTTTACTCGGTGGAGCGCCGCGAGCGGGGCCCCGCTCGGTGGCGGGCAGAAATGAGCGACTCGTACCGGTAAACCGCATCCAGAGAAGAAAAGGGAGCGTCCGGGGCGCAAGAAAACGGACGAAAGCTAGCTGCACTCTCGCGGCCGGCTTAACGTCCCCGAGGACGAATTAGCCCTCGGCGATGCGGAACGGACATTTCTGATCTAGCGGGGGCCCCCTAAAACACGACGCTCGGCGGGCAGGAGGACGCCCCCGGGGGCCACGCGAACCTGCATTTACGGAGACGTTCGACTCCGGTCTCTGTCTTTCTTCTTCTTCTTCCCCGTTCGTGAAACACTTCCGAGTAGCCTGGTCTTCCTGGAACATTGCGAACCCCCCCCCGTTTCCTTTCAGCGCCTCTATTCGCGCGCAGGATTCCTCCTGGTCGCTTGCGGTCGTCCCTCGTCCGATGCGGTTTTGCTCAAGGCCACGCTCGTTTTAATTTGGATCGAGTTAACGGGGCCGCTGGGACGTGGGTGAGGAGAGAGACGGGATTCGTAGAGGAGATCGATTCGCCTTTTTCTGTACACCGTGAAAGACGAGATGACTATTTCCTTCCCACGAGTGGGACTCTATTCAATTGCTAGTAGGTAGTGATGGGATCAAGTATATTGGATGTGGGTTCGAATCTGACTGTATAGTTTCGAACAGGTCGCGAGTACTTCGGAAAAAAAAACACTACTTTCAAGTAGACTCGAACCTTGACGAGAAAGGTTTGAACTCTCTATAAGAACTTTGAGAAACGTCAGCGGTACTTGCAAGTACTTATAATCGAACCCTGACCATTTGTAGATTTGAACCTTTTATGATTACCTACTTTAACCAGCAGTTTTCTATTCTGTGCAAGTGTGTGATTTGTTTTCGGTGAAAATTACCTATGTACTAGTATTCCATATTACATTTATTAACATTATTATCATTAACCGGTTAACTGTCAATGTATCATATATGATCAAACAAAAATCTGGCCAATTCTGTCAATGTATCATATATGATCAAATGGAATAACTTTTTTGATTTACAAACGATTTTAATCAAACTTGGTATGTAATGGTTTTTTGGGGTCGCTGAATCTGAATTTGGCATCGGAATTGTAAATTTCAATATGGCAGACTCAAAATGGCCGAACCAAATTGGCTGACAAACATTAAAATACTATCGGGATATAGAAAAATTGTATATAGGGGTTTTTGGGGTCGCTGAATCTGAATTTGGCATCGGAATTGTAAAATTCAATATGGCAGACTCAATATGGCCGAACCAAAATGACTAGCGAATTGTTGGGATTTGTATAAATTATTCGTACTGTATTCAATTTCATAAGTAAACTCTTACTCCCGTAGTTAGCTGGTGAAAATTTCACGACCCCAGAGTGTACCGACGAGAAAAGAATTGACAAACTCACCCCTAAATTCTATTTTTTAGGGGTTGGGGGTGTCAGATGAAAAAAATTACCCCCGGAATCGGTTCAGCGACTCAAAAAACCCCTGTATACCAAATTTTGTGTGATTCACTTAATTTTTCGATGTTACCAGTTTGGGCCCGAATAATGAAAAGGACCGTGCCAGTTAACCGGTTAACAATTAATTCATTTGGCAAATACACGAAATACTCTTGGAACCACTACAGGAAAATGATTTTTTTTCATATCCTTGAATAACGAATACATAAAAACCATAAAGTTTTTTTTACTGTAAGTTGTATACTTTTTTACAAAAAAATCCTAAATATCACCTATTTTTTTAGCGATTTGATGAGAATGTTCCTTTAAAATTATTGTTTTTCATTTTCGAAGCACTCGTGAGTCGCGAACTGTTCGAAACTATCCGGTCATCAAACTATCTGGTCACATAAATCGTACCTCATCAATTTCTCAATAATTAATTAGTAGAACCGACATGTAATGGTAAAAACATCAAGTAAATGCAAAATGAGAAACAGAAATAAAACCTTCAAGCTTACACCCTAGTTTGTGCGTGCTACAAATATAAATATTTAAAAGAATCAGGTATGATTGATGACATTTTACCAGTTTATTTTAGCTGATAATAATCAAACAATGCAGATTTATCCTGCATTTTTCTATCTTTCCAAAAGCGTACATATTACATTTATTATGAAGTTTAAATCGATATGTATAAATAAATTGATCAATCATGTTTCCTAAAATTGTACCACAGCAATCGTACCAGTACGATTTGAAAACTTAAGTCATATGTTATACGTATAGGTTATGTACAATTTTTTTAACTAAAAACTATGCCTAAAATATCAAGCTACAATATCCAATATTAACTTGTTTTCAATCTAGTACCAAATATGACATACAACGAAAAATATCTTAACCCATACAGCACACTCCGTTGCCCGAAGCTTGCAGGAAGGTTCCATGGGGGTTGCCGTGGAATGTTCCCGGCGGGAAGACATAGAAACCTTCCTGGAACATTCCAGCAATGCTGCGGTGGAACATTGCACATGGAACCTTTCTGCAAGCTTCATGGAACGTTCCGGACATTCTCTGGCAATGGTCACGGAGCGTTCAGGACATTCTCTGGCAATGGTCACGGAGCGTTCAGAATATTCTCTGGCAATGGTCATGGAGCGTTCTGGACATTCTCTGGCAATGGTCACGCAACTTTTCGGACATTTTACAACAAAGGTTCCAGAATCGATTCTTGTATCGACTTTTCCAGAGAATGTCCTGAACGCTCCGTGACCATTGCCAGAGAATGTCCTGAACGCTCTGTGACCATTGCCAGAGAATATCCGGAACGTTCCGTGGAATGTTCCACAGGGGCGGACATGGGAACCTTCCTGGAACAATCCATCAATGTTGCTGGAACGTTCCGGTGCTGCAACGGAACCTTTCTGCAACATTGCTGGAACCTTCCTGCAATGGAGTGTGCAGTATGGGAAGTGGTACGATATTGGCAATTCTCAGCTATGTAGATTTTTGTCTTTCAAGGTTCGAATACTACTTTTACGAGATTCGATTCTTTCAAACGTCGAAGTACTTAGAAGTACATTCTCGAACTCTTCCGGTACTTTTTCCGAGGTTCGAAACCGGCTTCTATAACCCAAGTACTTTGGAAGTATAAAGAATGAAACGCCAGCTCTTATGAGTAGTATTCGAATTCCATGAAGTGAAACTTTTGTATTTAAATTGACTCGGATTCATGGGTACATATTGAACTTGATCCCATCCCTACTATTGGGGATTCTGTAATATTGTGCTGGCTTCAAGTCTCAGAAGTTTCTGCTAGTGATTCCCGTTTGTTTCTGATAATTAATTACATTGTGCAGAAAGCCGCGAAGCGCTGCGTCTTCGTGCACGACCGGAGACCTCTGACTTCCTCTGTCGTCCCGAGCTCTTTGAACTCTGACGCGTCCTTTTTAAATTTTCGACAAACAGGGAGGGGCGTAGGGCAGCGCAAGCGAGAAAGCCAGCAGGTCGGTTGATACTTTAATTAAAAAACCAGCCCCACGGTGTAAGGAAGCGTCGATAATCGGCGAGTGTCCTTTGGCCCCCTGTTTGCTCGCGAGCCCTTTATCCGTGACAATCTCGAGGAAAATCCGCAGCTACCGACCGGCCGCATAATCCCGTCGCATTAAAGCGTCGTCTAGTCGCTTTAAAAGGAAAAAAAGAAAAGGAAGACCAGAGAACGACACGGAGAGGTGGAGGTTGGGGACTGGGGGCTGCGAGCTTCGAGTTTACCTCGTGACGAAGGCCAGCGTTCGAATCCGCCACAAAAGAGCGGTTGGTAAGGGATGAAGTGCGCGACGAAGTGTAGCGGGGGTGCGGAAGGAGGCGGGGAGGGCAAGTCGCCAGGCACCCTTGGGCGATGATACGAAAATAGTGACACGCGGCCCGAGGATTGATCCGCGACACGTGCCCTCAATGCTGCAATCAACGTGGCTGACTGACGTTGCACGAGACGCAGCCCGCAGCTCGATGCTTTATTTATGAACGATTTGAAAGCCTATCCGCCGGATCACTCGATCCACGATGTTTTAAAGGGAGGATCGCTGTTTGAGGATCCGATAAAGGGAATAGGCGGTCCCATGTTTTAATGAAGAAAGCCAGGGGGTGCGTGGGTATCCCCCTTCTTCCTTGGGAGTCACAGCGGAATCCTCGATCGCGATAGAAATTCGCGAATGCTCGGCATAGGTATATTTAATCAATTGTTACGAGCCGAGGCTGAGGGCAATGAGAGTGGCGGCTGCGAGGCCGAGGATTTAACTTGTTTGATTGAGTTTGTTAGTAGCGGTCGAACCGGGGTCTGGTATTCCCGGGAGCCGCTATAAGGAGGTTGGATGTCGCGGACGAACCGGGGTCTGGTATTCCCGGGAGCGACTAGGAAGGCAAGCTTCACGGACGAACCGGGGTCTGGTATCCCCGGGAGCAACTAGGAATGTGGAAGTCGTGGACGAACCGGGGTCTGCTATCCCCGGGAGCCACTAGGAATGTTAGTTTAGCCTCGTAACTTTATAATGTGATACACCTTGAGCAGTAAAGGAGTATCTATGTAGGTTAGGGTGTTTCAATTTTCCAGAGGTGCTATTTTCATATAACTTTGCCTGCCCCCTTGATTCTATTCATCCAAGTGATCTGTATGCCAAATTTTAGACAAATTTAATAATATTTAGGGGTTGCACAGTTTTATCACTAAGGTAGGTCTAAGGCGGTAGTAACACTTTGGCTTGGGAATACGATTACGCAGAAACTATTACATTTACAACAAAAACCCTTATACGGAAATGTTACTTACTTATCTGACATTATTGAGTCACAACAGTTTCACTGTATGTCAAGTAATATCAAAGTTATTAATAAAAAATGAGAAGCGGAGTGTTATAGCCCTAACGATACAGTGTAAAGTGTTGCAACTAGGGATTGCAAATTTACCGACTTTTTCAATTACCGGTAATTCGGTAAAATTTTCAATCAAAACCGGTTTACCGGTAATTAACCGGTATTTTTTTAAGGAATTAAATCACTCTTAAAATATAAGGGTAAACGTTACAAAAAACTTTTTTTGAACTCTAATCGTGCATTATAAAAAATATATGCATGTGAAACTATTCTGAACATAAAATATAAAATGATATAACACAAAATAGATATATTTGTATAACTATTTACAATACTTATTAATATGGATCTTCACCAGGCAAACAATGAAAAGAATCTTATCTTACATACATAATTAAATATTTTTTATTTAACAATTTTTTTTAACAAATAAGTACGTAAAAAATATAATTTGTCTAAACTTTAGTTTCCTGATCGCGACCTAATTTTTGTAAAAAATAATCCAGCCACGGATAAAGCGCTCTCATATTCTACACTTTTTGGTCGGGTAATCATTAAGAAATCATATGCCATTTGTATATACTTTCCCCTTACTTTTTCTACTTGAAAATGCGTCCATTTTTTTGATGACATGATTCAGATTCTTAGTTTTCTTTTGGATCAGAGTTGGTTCTCCATGAGATACTTCGGTTTTCGTCTTTATTAGTAACTGAAGTTCTTTTTCACTGATAACATAGTAGATGTCGACGGAATTAATAAACGATTATATGTGTTATATTGCTATACGTAATTTATCGAATTACCGGTAAAAATTTGGCGAATTACCGGTAAAAATTTAAGGGTATTTCTCGCGATTTACCGGGAAACCGGTTTACCGGTATTGCAATCCCTAGTTGCAACCGTATCTGATCTCGGGTCGGTTCTAACACTACATAGATTCTATGTAAACAAGACAATATTATTCGCTTTCTTTGACACTATTCAACCGATCCCGACTGCCGCTGTTACAATCGCCCCCGACCATGCTGTTGAACTTCAATTATAAATTGTGACTAACGAGACACTTAAAAGTGCTACGTAACGATCGGTATTACTTTAAAAAAGGTCAAATTACAGATTAAAAGAACACACATACTTGCAAAGGGAGTGTTTACATTAGATTCATAAGTCAGTAAGAAAAAGTTACTCTAGGGTATCGAAAAGTTATTTTGTCCACTATCCATGTCTATTGCGTATCTATACTGCTAGGACATTGATGTGTGCATTCCAAATGTCATTGTTTATCATATGTATATCTAAAATTGGTGTTCATATTCATTATATGTTTTGAGATTCAACACAATTTGTATGTGTTACATTTGCCCCACTGTTACTACCGTCCCCGGTCCACCCTACATATTTTCACTTTTTCAGGTTTTAAAAATGTGGGTAAAATAATAAGGTACAGAATTTTTATAGGTGTGAACAATAATAGTAGTAATAAAATATAAATTTATCTAAGTGTAAGTCTTCTTTGAAGTTTAGTTTCTGTTTTATGGACTTGAGAATAAAAATAATTATCATTGAAAACCGCGTTTTCTTAGCCTGCTACATATTATTTAGTGTGCAAAGTGTGCAACCTCTAAATATTACTCAATCTTCCTAAAATTTGTCAGATATTTTTTTTACATTAATAGGAATCAGGACATGCGCAAAGTAAAATAAAAAGATATTATTTTAATTTTAACCCTATAATATGAAACACCCTAATGTGGGTTTATCTCGAAGAGGAAACTCAGATGATGATTGATTTAAATAAAAGAACTCTGAATTAGAAATAACTAATTATATTCTGTAAGCTCAGTCTTTTACAATTGTTTCAGTGTTTGTTTGTCGCAGTACCTAGGTCCACCTCTCGGTTTTGACGCACTGAGAAATGCGGGGATCTCAAAGACTTTAACAGTTACAACACCTATCAGCAACTCTACGTACTGTCTGGTTTAAGTTGAAATAATACTTGATCTAGCAAGCCTCTTTCGTTTAAACGTGCTAGACTTGAAATGACCCCCGGAGTGTGGATTCGTGGCCAGTTTTATACGGTGAAATTCGGCTAGAAAGTAGTGGGGACATGAGTGCTTTCATTGAATTTTAGGTTTTCAGGGTAAACTCGGTTGCATCACACCACTGCAGAAAACGGTGACCCCGTCGGGTCACGTGCATTCCGGACCCCCGAAAGGGTTAAAAAGTCAAAGATAAATCTGCGTACGTAACACAATCCCCAACTCGTCTGCAGGGCCGTTTTAACAAATTTGAGCCCCCTGGGCTAAAAACTTTTGGCGTCCTAACCCCCAAGGGTGTAATTTCTTCGCAATCGGTGCAAGGCAGTACATCACAACCCCGGGTCTCCACCAAGACAAACACGAACAAAAGCAATGCCCGCGCACGCCCCCGCCCGAAATTTTTTTGTCCAAAATTGAATAGAAAAAAATCATTTCAACATATTTGATTCTTAAGCCCCTGGGCTATAGCCCATTTAGCCCATTGGTAAAGGCAGCCCTGCTCGTTCGGTAGTAGAATGTATCTTCGAAGCGTCTTCAGCGGTTAAACATTCTGCGGATATTCGATAACGAGATCGCACAGTTTGAATATCATTTTCCTCTAGCTAGAGTAAAGCCCATCCCCCGAAAGAATTTAAACTCCCAGCCAATAAAGGACAATCGATCAGTCCACGGTTCGACACTTGGCCCTGACAAAGGGGGGGGTCCCGTCTTCACCAGCAGCGATTCAGCGTTTTAAAAGGGGCAGGAGATCTCAGCGTGGCCACGACAATGAAGGGATATTTTCCTTCCCTCGCGATATCCACTTATCCGCGCCCGCCTGACCGTCACGGATCCACCCCAAGATCCTCGGCCCGCGATCGTGCGACCCCGGCTTGGGGAACGAGGGGGTGGGCCTGTGAATTTTCATTCCCGCCGAATTATTCTGTCGATCAAGCGGCCGAGGGAACGATAAAGAGAGTCAGTTTTCAGCGCGGAGATCTACGGCCGCTCGGCTCCCTTTGTCCGGCCGAATTGCCGTCCCCGAGCGGGCGGCGACAAAGATGCCTCCAAATTGAAAAGTCCATCGAGAAGGAAAGGACAGTCCGCCTGTATATTACGATCCAACGATATTGGACCATTGTGGAGCGCTCGTGGAGAAAAATATATAGCTAAATAGAAGGTGGACGGTGTTTTATGGTTAAACGGAGGGTAGGAATGCCGGGGGAATTTATATCTTACTCCTCCACGAAGCTCGGCGTCCCGTGTTATTGATCCTTGATTAACTCGGACCCCGTGGTCCCCCTAATTTCCCGGAGCCCCCTGCGCGACTATCCACCGTTCCACTTCCGCTTCATATCGGCGCATCTCTTTGCTCCCATCGCTTTTCTTAATCTTCTCGCTACAGTTCGCCCCGATTGCTGTCTGGCCTTAATACCCTGACAAATTCTCAAAACTGCAACTCAGTTTCAATATCTCCTATCTTGCCAAAAATATCGCACGCCAATAAACCACATCCCGTTCCAACTGTCACGCCAGAAATCTATAGGTACTAGCTTCTCTAACAGCTCCCGGCTTTCAACAGATTCCCCACCGAGCTGAATCACAGGAATACCATTACATCCCCCCAAGAGTGTGTTTCGCCCAACCCCCCGGAGAGCCTCTAATTATTTCCGTGCTCGAAATGATGGGGAACGGTTGATTAACCTCGGTAGAAAATTCGATTCGACCCCTCGCCTCACCTGGCGCGTCGGTGTCCGTTCACCTGCGTCGCATTTTTCACGGGGATTAGCCGCGACGGTCGCGCCCCCTCGCCGTCGTGTATTCCTCCTGCTGGTGCTTTTGTCGGGCGCGCGCGTCGCCGCCGAAGGAGCTCCTTTGCATCGGCTCCCAATTCGGGAGGATTTGTTTCGGCACTTGGGGTGTGGTAAGCCGACACGAGACCAACGCGCTCTCCCAGCCATCTCCTAATAACGAGGAATTATCGCCGCGATACAATGAGCCCGCGAGGAAATCCTCTTTGATGTCTACCACGGAAAATAATGCCGCCGTTAATAGACCGAGATTACGGGGAGCGGCGCGGCGGGCTGGCGCTGTCGCCGGGAATCACACTCGGGGCCCTCCGCGGCATTCGATCGTCTGTTGCTCGTTTATCCTTGATTTGTGGCTTGAATTTCAGACAGCCGGCAACGCCACCGCTCTTTACAGCTCGCGGCTTGTTTTTCACGCGAGAAGGGCTCGCCGCGCTAGGGAGAACGGGGGCTCGAGTGTGTTTCCCGAGGATACTTATGTTGGTGTTTAGGGTGGGATGCAATCTGTGGAGGGTAGTCGGGTTACGATTACTGCTGTTAGGCGTTTGTGAGAGGCGCTGCTAATGGTGCTTAGGAAATAATACTTACAGAGGGCTACTTCGATTTATACTTTCATTTATGTATCTTGGAAAGCATTGTTGGAAGTAATTTATCAAAGTGCATCGTAATTTCAATGCCCCTTTGATCCTGGCACACTTTCAGTTAAGTATCACCGCATCCTTGGCCCCCCTGTCTGGCAAATTATAAAGCACCGTCTACAGGGCTCGGGAGGGTGCCCGCAAATTACCCCCCCCCCCCCCCCACCCACTCCCCCTCTCCCCGTATCAAGCGACAATACAAAAATCGACGTTCAATTACACGACGCGATGGAAGCCGAATCGAAGGGCGGCTCCCGTTCGGTTGCCAGGAACAATCGCAGCCCCCAAAGTATTTAGGCCCTGTCGCATGGTGTTCCAGAGGCGCGCAGCGAATCCACGCGACGCGCCTCCGTGTTCCGAGCCGCGTTTCGGGCGACATTGGATGTATCAGAAGGCTAATTGTCTTTCGCTGTCAGTTGCACCCTATTTGGGCTTGTCCAAGGCACACGGCCCTTCGGGCTACGGCAATCGCCGCGGCCACCACCGGCTTTTCCACCCCCTCGGTGCTGCGCGCCTCCGTGCTCTCCTCGGCGCGGGCGCGCCTCGAATTACACGCCAGAAAGGATAAAATAATTACACGTAGCCTCTCCCGCTTCTCCCCGCTTCCGCCGGCCCACCAGCCCTCCCGTCCTCTTTTCTTTTCCTTCGAAGCACGCCGCAGATTTGTCGCATGCGTGAATTTTGCGGCCACGGATCGAGGGACCGCGTGGTGCCGACGTTTAGGGCTTCCCCGGGGTGATGAAATTTCTTTGGTGCTGGGAAATTGTGCATCTTGGGAGAGGCTCGTTCAATTTCCAGCGTTCCTTGTAGCGAAGTTGATGTCCTGAGTTTTATTATTCAACGTGCACAACCACTGCTAGCGACTTAAATCGCCAACGAACTAAATCGTTTGGTCTAACGAGCCTGCGATACCGATCCCCTTATCCACATCGGTTAGAGAACTAAACGGTTCACTGTAACGTGTCATTACGCTCGTTTGCATAATTCAATCGTTCCCTCCGCGGAGACTATGATAAACGCGAACTGTTATTATTCTCTGATTGTTACCTGTCCCCTGTCCCAGTTTTAAAAATTGTCAGCTCGTACAATGTTGCTCGCGCAGGTGAGCGCCGCGAATGTCGCGCCGGGGGGTGCGACAGGAAACACGCGTGAAAGCGTGACTTTTCTAATATACGGGTGTAGTACAGCAATTGTCTGTGGGAGTTTTCATATTTCCAAATATAACAGTGGCCGTTTGTAGCTCCTCCCATTTAATCGTCACACAAAACGTTTGTGCCAGTGAGAATGTTTGAGCTTGAAAGTCGAGTAGCCTCTTGACGTAATTCGACTTCAGAATTCAATTCAATTTATTTTATTCGGGGTAACTCTTGGAACAGGCTGCTGGAGCCACCGACGCATAAATAATACAACAATATGATATAACAGGTTGCGCGTACACGAGAGTACATTTCGCTTCCTCTTTCTGCCCCCATCGCCATTTCGCGCAAGCATCTAAGCAGGAAATCGAACTCGGATAAAATACAGTTTACCGGCGCGTGTAACTGAGACATAAAGCGGTGGCTCATGCTCGAGTGCAGATTCATTGGACAACTTGTCGGTGCTCGAACGACGCCCCATGCTGTTCCCACAAATGGCATCTGCGCCAGTAACATCACGTCCAACGGCGACTCTGGACTTCCTGTTTATGAACACGGTTGGTACAGGTGGACAGAAAATCCCTGATGGGATCCT
Source organism: Andrena bucephala (assembly GCA_947577245.1). NCBI lineage: Eukaryota > Metazoa > Arthropoda > Insecta > Hymenoptera > Andrenidae > Andrena > Andrena bucephala. The sequence continues at coordinate 14,366,752 of OX387719.1, read as the reverse complement.
GGCTGAAGTGGCGAGTTTTCCCAGCTGCACTGGCATCCGTTGAAAATTCGCGGCGCACTGTGTTCGGAAGCTTGTGGTCACCGTGAAGAGTCATCTGGGAATCTCGATCGTTAATATTTGAAAGCTTTTGGTTTAGGTAGATTCTTGTGCCTAGGAGCTGCTTTCAGAAGCCTCTTGTCAACTCGAGTTTGCAAATTCAGGGAAACCGAATTCTAGAGTAACTTGCGCTGCTTGATTTCTGAAAATAGGTCGATAGAAGTATACCGAGTGCGTTTAATTAGAGTGCGTCGTGCAATTACCTGAGGAAAGAATGACACGTCATCCTTCTGCCAAATGTGTGCCTGTGACTTGTGCACATAGTTCGGAATACCGTTTGCAATCGGTTCATTACTCGAGACTTTTTCATTTGGGAAAGTCACTTCGTTACCACTACTGAATCGTTCGTGTGTTGGAAATTGAATTTTATTTCGAACACCTACAACCCGATAGCTTCCTTCCGAGGATTCAGCAATTATTCTCTTCTTCGCTCTGGCTAAGTAATCACCTGCAATAAAACTCCAAGTTCAAATTTGCCTGACGTTATTTCTTCTGCAATTTACCGTGCAAGCCTCCGATACGTCGACGTCTTCCGACCTGGATCCTGTTAAAGAGTCGAAACAGTCCGCCGTTGTAGTTATTCAGATAATAAACGAGCTCGCTGGAGTCCCTGGGGCACTTTGGGAAAGCCCTGTAGCAAGCCAGAGAGCTGCCTCTGTTGCTGTAGCCAAGGATCATCGCTCTGCCGAAGTTCAGCAAAGGAGAAGCCCCCGCGACGTCCATTTTAGTCAGCCACCTGGAAACGGGAACGGGGACAGTGAAATTGCAGATGGCCTCTCGACGTTCGACTCGATCGAAAAGTGGATTTCAGCATACTCCGTAAGCGTGTTCTTTCCAAGGAATTCGAAGAAACTGGACGCCTGTTTGCCTAACGATCTACCGGGAAGTTTCCCGCTCGCCATTTCGCAGAGTATCCTTGGTATACACTTGTAGTCGTCGTGTCGGGATATCGAGGACAAGGCTTGAAAGAGGTTCAGCTGGAATCCTGGCGAAAGATCGGCCGTTCCAGCTGATATCGCCGGATAAGTCGATTGGTAGTGGCTAGACGTTGTGTGGGTCGGGAAGGGGCTGCTTTGATGTGGCTGCAAGCAGAAAAGTTCGGAGGAACGCCGACGGAAAGAAGCTGTCGTGAACTTTCCTCCGGTCCGTTCGATATAGTGCTCGACACTATTTTTCGCCGATCCGTCACGCGACAAGTTAAAAGAAACTCATGTAAAGTATATAGTGTATCATCTGATACATAGATAGCATTGTTGTAAATTATCAGTTATGAGTTAGAAGAAGATGGGGTATTGATTCAAATTTAAGAACGAGTAAATAAGTGACTATTCAGAGCGACGTATTTTTTTGCCGATAGTTCCCTGTTCAACAGCTGTCTGGACTTGTAACATTCAATACCCGTTTCTTATAGATTTTTGTGCGCTGAATGCGAATCCGCAAGCCGTTTCATAGCCATCATTCTCAGTTTTTGAGAAATTCGATTTTGAAAAAAATGCAAATTTTCAACTATGAACATTTTTTTAGTTCAAACAGTAATAGTTACTCAATTGGTTGTTTCGCCAAGTTATTCTATGAACCATTCCGAATGCAATGATATAATTTATTATGGCATTATTGACATTTAAATATATTTACACAACTATCAAAGGGAAAAGGACACTCGAAATGCACAAATTTTTCAGATATCTTTCAATTTATTTGAAAAACTAAGGGTCTAGGACAAAATCTGACAATTTCACGCGATGTAGCAGACATTTTTCCGTCGGAAAACATCAACAGTAATTGTAAACCACGTTTTGTTTTCAATACAGAAACGAAATGGTTTGGCGAAACGTGCGGTGCCGACTGTTACGCTGAGCGGCAATGGATGCGCCCGCCGCCGTCGAGTACCACTGCCTATTTCGTTTCTGCATTGAAAACAAAACAGGACTTACGATTACTGTTGATGTTTTCTGGAGGAAAAATGTCTGCTGCATCGCGTGGAGCTTTCAGATTTTATCCTAGACCCTTAGTTTTTTAAATAAATTGAAAGATATCTGAAAAATTGGTGCATTTCCGGTGTCCTTTTCCCTTTGATCGTTGTTTAAACATATTTAAATGTGCATAATGCCATAATAACTTATATCGTTGTATTCGGGATGGTTCATAGAATAATTTGGCGGAACAACCAATTGAGTAACTATTACTGTTTGAACTAAAAAAATGTTCAAAGTTGAAAATTTGCATTTTTTTCAAAATCGAATTTCTCAAGAACTGAGAGTGATGGCGATGAAACGGTTTGCGGATTCGCATTCAGCGCACAAAAATCTATAAAAAACGGGTATTGAATGTTACAAGTCCAGACAACTGTTGAACAGGGAACTATCGGCAAAAAAATATATCGCTCTGAATAGTCACTTATTTACTCATTCTTAAATTTGAATCAATACGCCATCTTCTTCTAACTCATGACTGATAATTTACAACACTGCTATCTATGTATCAGATGATACACTATATACTTTACATGAATTTCTTTTAACTTGTGTGACGGATCGGCAAAAAATAGTGTCGAGCACAATATCACCCTTTGTATGCCGAGCATCTCGGGGTAATTAGAATCTGGCTGACTCTTAAAATTCAATCAAAGCACGTGTAAGAATATTAACTTGCTTACTGCTCCTTAACGATCATAAAACTCCCGAGTTGGCTTGAAATTTTCGAAAGATTCGTGCTCTATCTAAACGTTTCGTTTTGCCTTCGAACGTACCAGCGACGAGTCCTCGAAGAGGTTCGTAAAAATGTCCGCGAGGGAGATCTGTCTGCCCGTTGACTCGTTCCACTGACTTCTTCCACTTGTCTGCCTAGCTGCTTCCCGATCTACGAGGTCGCTAGCCAGCTCGCCGACGCACCTACGCGACGTACAGTTTCTCCAAATGAATCGTTCAAAGCTCAAACCCTCGGTCCTGCCCTCTCGATAATATCGCGATTTTCGTACTCACTGCAATAAATCGGTCGCGTCGTAGTTCTTCCGAGAAGCATCGAAATCGCAGTAACGACTGGCATCAATATCCCCGGTAATCCTTTGAAACCGATCCTCGGCACGAACGCCGAACCGAAGGAGGAAACAAGTAAGGATGAATCTGAATATCATGGCGTGACTCGGTGTTTCCGACATCGGAATTGGACGTCAATCTTCCCTCCGCTTCTGCCTCCTCCCTCGATTCAGTCCTCTCGATCCCTCAACGGTATCTCCTCGAGTATCTCGTTTAGCTTCACTATCACGTGTCACCGAACTTCAACGTTCCATTTTCAAAGCACACTGTTCTAGTCGCGCGACGAGCTTCCGCAATAAACTTCCGCGCCGAAGCTAGGAGTAGTATTTCTAAGAAGGCGAAACAACCGGGAGGGCCGATTCGACCGGGGATTAGATTTCCTATAATATCGCTCGGCTCCTCGAGCAGATCGTCTCGCGTGTCGAGCTGAAAGCCGAGGCTGCACGAGTGAGTAGTTTCGCGGATGTTCGTGTCACAGTTCCACGGGCAACTGGAACTTTCTTCGAAACCATTCCTCGGGCACAAACGCGGCCGAAGAGGCGTAGGTAGGAAGAAACGTCACCGCGGGAGCGACTCTCACTTCGCGGACCTACATGCGTGCCTTGGTTCTCGATTGTGCGCCTCACATCTACGCTTCAGAGATGTTCCTATACATGGTTAGAGAGTTCAAGAGACGTGCTTCGTGTGCTTTCGTGTAAACGATTTTATTTACCAGTTAACGTAGCGTTAGTATATGACACATGGTTCGTTGCTGCGGCAAGAATTCTTTAAGTACTCCACTAAGAGGTTCTCTGCTACTTAGAATAATATTTAATAAGCCAGTAAGTAGAATTAGCCAACGATTCTCGTCGAAGCGACGGCCCTCAGGTAACGCAACGTGAACAACAGAAAACGTAACAGGTAATTGTACATTCGTGGGGCGCCCGGTGGAATTCGGAATCAATTGTTATTGATATCGATTTACAGCGGGCGAGAAAGCACGGACGTTGCGGCAGCTTTATTCGTCCCAAGGATTAACGATCAAACATGGAAACAGGGAGCGCCGCGTCCGCGTCACCGGGATATTTACAATCTGTACAGGACTTGGGTTTCTGCGCAACGTAAAATAGCGGTTTACAGTTAATCCGAGAGCGTGGCTCGGTCGCAGCCTCTGCCCCTCTTCGCCAGCTGATGGCAGAGCCCCGGGCTGCCTATGATGTCGCCCAGGAACACGCTCAATAAATAATTCTCCTTCATCGGGTTCGGCGACGATTTGTACTCGCTGCAAAACGAAGCATCGGCGATGTTACTTTATAATACCCTCGGTTACGTGGCTCGCGGAAGCGTGACTAACGCCCAAGGTTGAAGGCTTGGACTGGGTCCATAAATTCATGACATTATTCGCGGCGTGTAAAAGGTGGCTCGTACTAATTTCAATTCCCTCTGTGGGACGCGGCTGCGATGGGTATCGCGAAGCTCGCGAGAGTTTCCTATAAAGCTAGTGGAACTTAAGACAGACACCATCTAGCATCTGCAAAGCCCACAAATTTCGATTTCACTCGCAGTGGATCCTGTAAAAGACTAGGGGACTCTGTCCCTCATCCATGCTCCGTTAAGTCTCGCCAACTCGCTTCCCACCACCGACAACCACCCCATTCGTCCCCCGCGCCCTCCTCGTTCACCCTCCCGGTTCCAAATTCTCCGCACAGGTGACAAGATCGATTGGCCACCGCTTGCCATCGAAGACGACACGCGGCCATCTTCAGCGAATATCGCGGGGAAGTCGCTGATAAGCCCATGGAAATCGTGGCCAGATAGCTCGCGACGCTCGTAAAACGGGGGAAGGTGGCCGCGTAGGGGGAGACGGTGGAACAGAGTTATCAGGATGCATTAGGACGGTCGTGGAGGCCGCCATTAATGGCTATCTGCTCCTGGCATTGCTTGCAACTGAATTTAGTGCAAGCTGGCCGAGGAAGGCCACGCCGGAGACAGTGGCAAGGATTTCTATTAGCTCGCCTATTGGAGGAAAGTGGTGTGCCGGCCCATTAGAACCGAGACCACCTTCCCTCGCAGCCCCTTTTAACGATTTATCGGCCCTATCGCTCTCGACGAATTATCGGGGAATCCGTGGAATTTATGCATGAGGCCTCGGGGTCCCGGGACGACGACGCGTCGAGGGGAATGCTGGATTTCGTTGGTTTTACATTTCGCTTTTACGAGCAGGTGGGTCGGTTACGATTCGAGGAGTCGGGCCACCGTTCAATGGGATACTTGCGCATGAATTTCGCGTCGCCTCCACGGCAGGGAGATATAGAATGGGAATTATTGCTCGTTGACGCCGAGCTCTATGAAAAGACGACTACATCGATGACAGTCTCGCGTCAAACGAATTTCATTCGAGGGAAAAGCTTCCTTATTGGCAGGGAAAAGGGTATCTGTCACGCGGTAGGATTGGTATAATCAGCGGGCGAAGTGAATGGGGGAAAAGGGGTAAGAAGAAAGGGAAGAAATGACAGGGGACTGGATTCATTGGTTCACGGCTGGCCGAGCAAATGGGCCAGTAATTTTCCGCGCTGCACTAACGAGCCCCGTTATTAAGCTTCCTATCGAGAGCGTTTCGCAAGCCGATCGACCGAGACGAAGGTGGAAAACCAGTCTCCAGCGTCGCCGTTGCCCTGGGCCGTGAACTTCGGGGTCGTGGTTATGCAAGTCGGTGCACGGAGGTAGCGATGCACTCGGTGGCGAAATGGAACGGTGTCGAGTGTTATCGAAGTCGCGTTATCGTGCCTAGCGCTCTTGTTTCGCCGATGCTGCCTCATAATCGATCCTCGAGCGTCGTGATCGATGGATCAAAGAGGGGCCGGGCGGGGGGGGGGGGGGATTGATCGGGTAGTTACTTTGAACGAGATCAAGCGGGGCACCACTGTTGCATGGAGATCGTGGCTCTGAACGGTTTTCAGATACAAATGCGATGCAAATGGACGAGATTGGAATTGGTAACGGTTGGAGGTGGCGTCTTGTATCGGAGGAAATCGATGCAGAAGGGAATGATGACGTGGACTTTTGCAAGAGCGAGATGGTGTCACTGTAGCGTTAAGGATGTATCGGACCCATCTTTAAAATGGTACCAAGTTGATGAAAATTCATGAGATTGTTCTTTTTAACCCTTCGCTGACTCTCTGGGTGTGAACCACTCATAAGCTGATTTTAACGCTCTGAACCTTCGATATGCAAAATAAATACCTTTTTCTCAAAGCCGACTTACATAATATTTTTTCTCTCAAACTATTATATCCAAACGAAAACTCTGTAGATTTTTAGCTTCTGATATTGAAATTTGTAAAAGTTACAATTTTTTAAAGATTTTTTCGTTTTTTCTCTACATTTGGTGACTTAGAATTATTCTACAGAAACTGTGATGAAATTTCAATAAAAAAAAAATTGGAATATATTCTAGAGACCTTGAAATTGACCCATGATTTTTTTCATAATAAAATTTTTTAAAAATTGCTGTGGGTGTAAGCCACCCAGGTATGTTAAAGTTGATCGAAAAAGAGGTGTGTCAACGAAGGATTAATCTTCTTGATGTGCTCCAAAAATTTTAAACGAATACACTAAACTGTTGCTGAGTTATAACGTTTTTCATTTTTACTGATTTTAAACGTACTCTTATGAAAAGAGACGATCTTGACAGATAAAACAGCTGAAAAAATGTTGAACAAATAGTACCAATGTGTTCAATGTTTTTGTACACGTAGTATATGGATAGATGAAAACATCTGCCGAGTTTCAATTGTTTTCACTACACCGTTTTAAAGAAATAAATTATAACTTGAGAAAATTGTGAATTCAGGGCATTTTCACTGCCAAAAGTTTAGGAAATAATGATGGAAAAAGCATTTGTAAAGTGAAAAATACCTTTCTAGGAGTAAAAATGAGACTCCAATTGTCGTTCGAGTTCTTTACATCTATACTATGCGTAAGACGTAGATATTCAAGTATTTCAAATTTCATATACGTACTTTTGTCTAATATCGTACGTCCGATACATCCTTAACTTCAAGTGGAATTTGAACAAATGGTAATCAGTTAACGTATGTTTCTAGCATTTCTTATAGTTTCTCTGAATTAGGGAAATCTAGGTCTACCGAATCGTTGTGCTGTTTGGAAGTGGTAGAAGGTTGATAGTACCTGAACACGACGTCCCAGTCGAGGGCGCGTCCCCTGCTTCGTTTTTGCAAAGTCTGCGTCGCGTACTTGGCACAAATCCTCTCGTAGATGCAAACGTCACTGCCGAGCTCCGTTACCAATTTCTTCTCCACTTGACCAACGTCTAGGATTTCCTCATCGTGTAGCAGAGGCAGGTCTCGTCTTACGCGATTGGTGTAAGTGCCTGGAAACGGGAGGCACGTATGACAAATTGCGACACTATTTCACAATCAATTCGGTGGAATTGGTGAAACATAGGCCCTCCACACCATTCACGGTGATTCTTGAAAGTGTTATTGGTGCACCTAAGTAGTTTACATCGTACATATAAATTTAATCATCAAATTTAATCATCAAATTATCTGAATATAATTCGAATCGTTTGATAGAAATTTATCTGGGATTCGGTCATTTTAATGTGGTCCCCCGAAATTTTCCATGGCACTTGATTTATGAATTGCCTTCGTTCTAAATGATAGTGGAAGATGAAATAATCGCTATAACGAGTAGTCAGTTATCTCGATGACAGTAATCAGTTAATGCAATATACAGGTTGGAATATAAACTTCTGGACAGGTGAGTTTCCGTCATCAATCCGAGTGACAGCCCCCCCTTGCAATCATTCAGGGCCGCTAAATGACCGCCTGCAATCGGTGAACGATCAATAAGCACATCTTCAACTTTGATTTAGACGAAGATTGACGTTTCCAATGCGACTCCATTTGTGGTCGCCTGTTCTCCCGTCGCATTCATTGCTCATCGAATTTCTGTTTCAGCCAGTGGCACGATTTCCTTAAACTGCGAATATAGTAAAATAATATTCGGCAGATTTAAATTTTATCAACTGATTTTCATAAATAGCGCAACTGCTTTTCGCGCCGTTGCGTCTACGAAGCGAATAAGATCGCGGAAGCTTGCACTTTCTTTTAGCAGATTATTTTACTTGCACTTGGCGAGGGAAAGCAAGAATTTTAATAATATCGCGCTGCCTCGTTTTCAGTAGTATTCGCAGCTCGGTTCAGTTCGCATTCAGGGAACAGCAGCGAATTACGCTGGCATTACACGGGATTCCGTGGTTCCGACAGAGAAGTGGCAACAAGTGGAACACTTTCGCTTTCGCTGCTCGCTGATTCGATTCACGCGCGAAACCACGAGGAAGCCACGTTGCGATGTTTAGATGCCCTCTCGCTTCTGCGATCGCTGAGGCAGTCGTTACAGCTTTCTGACGATCTACGCGGAAGGAGGTACATACTCAACTTCCTCACTCAAGAATTCCATTTCCTTTAAGATAACCTGTCTCTCAGATTATAGAAATATAATATTCACCAAGAACGACTGTTCGTTAATCTAAATTTAAGAAGCCAATTTACCTGGATTCAACGAGTACGCGAGTTTCTTCACGAAATTCGTGATCCTCACAGCGGCGATGATCACTGGGAAGCCAATGAGCTGTACCGGAAGTTCAAACGCGGGTTCCTGAGGGCTGGGGGCTGCAGTCACAAAAGCCAGCGCCAGGAACTGACATCCCAGTAGCAAGAACACGTATGTCAGTTGCATCGTGGAACGTTATCTGTCAAATCAATCACGTTATTGCTTCTCAAACTTCACCTCGGGTCATCTTACTCTATCGGCTCTAATGTGCATGGAGTCTTCTCGAAGGGAAAGCCTCTCGAGCCAAGGAACCCCTTCGCCGCAGTTCACAAAATTCACAAGCTACCATACGATCCCTACATCGATCACGGATGCTATCAACCTCTTCCTGCACTTTATCGAACACTCTTCAGCCCCGCAAGAGAACACTAGGAAACTTCTATCCACCTCTGCTGATCGCTAAAACGTGGCCCGTAGATCGCCTCGCCACGTTCCCCGTCCACTTGTCCAACCCCTGAAATGTCGCGGGTTTCGCGGACCTGTGCCTCTGCCGCGTGACTCCGGTTGAACCGTGCGAAATGAGAAGGTGGCCGCGTACTGGGCTGCTTCTTTGGTAAAAACTCGTTGCCGAGTGCTCGTCCGGGCAAACGGAGGCCGTGGTCGTTCCCGTCTACCAAGAGAAAGTGATCGCCCCTTCCCCTCGTCGCATTCAAACGAACGGCGAGACCGGGATTGCGACATTTAGTGCGGCGACGGAACTCGCGTACGTGCCGTCCTGCGAGGCCCTCTTCCTGGACCACCACGCGTCCTCAGCAAGGTCGCCGCCATTGTTCCGTGGTCCTGGAACATCGGAACATTCGCGCAGTTCGCGCTCAGGGGGTGGCGGAGTCCTTGCGCGCGAAATTGTGGCTCGAAGTCGGGAAACGTTAGGGGAGATTGAAATTTCTGAACACGGAGGGGTTGTGATGTGGCAGGGTGGTTTTGTGGTTTTGGATGAGAGGACGGTTAAATTGTAGGGGCTGATGTGTGTTGGCTACTTCGGGGACGTTGGTCACTGGTGATTAGTCACTTTCGAAAGAATTACTTAGAATTCGAGTGTTTTCAATTGGGATAATGGTCCCGAGCGGAGGAGATGAGATGAAAATTAAAAGGGCAACTTGGAGATACGGTATTCCAAGCTACTTTTCACAAAAGTAATTAAGCTTTGGTCCTTAATTTCCTAGGAGTCTCACTCATTGTTAGAGCAGCGGTACGCGGTGTGAAAATCAAGTTCGAAGACACACATTCCCCGGTTGGTTACACAGTTTACAGTAAACGTAGCGAATTGGAACAGATTCTATGGAGATGGAGGGCGCAAAAAGCTGGTACATAGGGGAGGGTTGCCTATATCGTACCACTTAAGACATTTTTCGTTATATTTCATATTTGGTACTAATTTGAACGGAAATGACTATTGGATATTGTAGCTTAATCCTTTAGGCACCTATTATTATATGCTTAATCGTTTGCTCAGAACAAATTAATTTGTTATTAATCTTTTTGTCACATACTGTAAAAGGTACGATTTAGGCAACCACTAAAAATGGTATCAATAACAAATAGAGTAGAAAATATTCAGCATAAAGTATTGATTATTATATTGGATCACACACAGGCCACAATAATCGTACTGGTCACCTAAATAGTACCTCATCAATTTCTCAGTAATTAATGAATATAAACGACATCTGATGATAAAAATATCAAGCAAATGCGAAATAAGAAATAGAAACAAAACCTTTGGAGCTTACACCCTGTTTTGTGCGTGCTATAAACATTTTAAAAAATCAGGTATGATTGATGTAACTTTTTACCAGTTTATTTTAGCTGATAATAATCGAACAATGCAATTTTGTCCTGTAATTTTTGTATTTTTCTAAAAGCGGGTTTAATGTAGAATATTTTACATTCATTTTAAGTACATATTACATTTATTATAAAGTTTAAATTGATATTTATAAATAAATTGACCATGTTTCCTAAATCGTACCACTACAATCGTACCAGTAGGATTTGACAACCCGTATGTTATATAGGTTATGTACGTATATCATATTCATAGGTTATTGCGGCCTGTGTATGATCCATATACATATTATTATTATTATTATTATATTATTATTATTATTATATCAACGGGAGAACCCTTTAGTTACAGAGTATACAGCTAATTAGTACAAAGATAAAGATAATATGAAAAATATGTACAATAAAATAAAATAAAATATAATAAAATAAAATAAAGTTGAATAAAATAAACTAAAATAAATAATATGTATATGTAACTATATGTATATGTAATTATATCATAATCATTACTTTATGTTGAATATTTTCTTCTCTATTTGTTATTGACCCTATTTTTAGTGGAGGTACGATTTAGGAGACCGGTTGCCTAAATCGTACCTTTTACAGTATGTGACAAAACGATTTATAACAAATTAATTTGTTCTGAACAAAAGGTTAAGCGTATAATAGTAGGTGGCTAAAAGAGCAAGCTACAATATCCAATAGTCATTTGCGTTCAAATTAGTACCAAATATGAAATATAACGTAAAATGTCTTAAGTGGTATGATATAGGCAACCCTCCCCTATGTACATAACCTATATAACATACGAGTTGTCAAATACTTCTGGTACGATTGAAGTGGTACGATGGAGGAAACATGGTCAATTTATTTATAAATATCAATTTAAACTTTATAATGAATGTATTATGTACTTAAAATGAATGTAAAATATTCTACATTAAACCTGCTTTTAGAAAAATACAAAAATTACAGGACAAAATTGCATTGTTTGATTATTATCATCTAAAATAAACTGGTAAAAAGTTACATCGTACCTGATTTTTTTAAATGTTTATAGCACGCACAAAATAGTGTGTAAGGTTTTGTTTCTATTCCTTATTTCGCATTTACTTGATATTTTTATCATCAGATGTCGTTTATATTCATTAATTACTGAAAAATTGATGAGGTACGATTTAGGGCTAGGACTATTTGTCGAATTTTTCAGTAGTCGAATATTCGAATACTTTAGTTGCTCAATTATTTGGCGAATATAATTCGAATATCCAAGTATTCGAATGCTATTCGAATATCCAAGTATTCGAATGCTATTCGAATATTAAAGTATTCGAATACTGATGTATTCGAATAGTATGGTGTGAATTATAAATCAAGTTCTTTAGGTTCATTTGTCAGAGTGAAATCTTGTAAGCTAATTTTCACCCACTTCACACCATACTATTCGAATACATCAGTATTCGAATATAGCAGTATTCGAATAGTATTCGAATAATAACATTCGAATACTCAAATATTCGAAGTTTATTCGTAGCATTCGAATACTGGTAAAATATTCGAATATTAAATTGTTCGAATAGTCCCAGCCCTAGTACGATTTAGGTGACCAGTACGATATTGGCAACTCTCCCCTATGTAATTCGTGTTACGTGAAAGTGAATACTTGCAGCGAGTGGTACATGTAAATTACCTTACTTCTGTAGATAGTTTTTTCGCGTCAGTCGGTATGGTAATGCGTGGAAATGGTGCAACGGCCACTTAAGTGCGATCACGCAGCGTCGACACCGTAAGAATATAATCGATCTTTTGCGTGGCGACGGGACACGGTGAACGAGACCGATTACGCGTGAACCCGCAGCGATCGTTGCTCAATGAGCGTGATTCTCCTGCGTGGCCTAGTTCAAGCAAGTACAGCTGAATCGGTGCCGTGGATGCGCTTTTACCGCGTTGCATCGATCAACGGTCTCGATACGAGTCACTGGTTACGTAAACACGCGTCTGAAGAATGAGCCCCCATTTCTTCGTACGCCTTTCAATTACAATACTTCTTTACCTGGCAACTTTACTAAGTAGAATCATCTATTCTCCGCTAATTACTAAAACACTCATTAAGTCCTCTGCTCGGACAACTGATTTCTTATTCCGACTTCGACGCACGCTGCCCGAGGCAAATTTCGCCGGCGCTCGAGGATTCCCCAGGATCCGATCGTCCGATGAAAGTTTCGCAATATCCGCCGAGTCCCGTTCGTTTCGGTAATCACGGATGGCTCGCAAAGTATGCCGTAACGTCGCGACGCCTGCTAGGAAGGGCGCAGCGGGTGGGGGGATATCCGATGTTCCTGCGTGATCGGGGCTCCAGTGTGGCTCAGAAACTGCGATCTCTGGAGTCGCGGAGTTGGCAGTGGCGCGAACACCCCCGTATAAACGAAGCTGCGATCATTTTTGCGCGGATATCCCGCCGTGGCCGGACTGCTCGTCCCCACTCTTGGCACGATCTCGCTCGCGATCGTTACGCGCTCGCGTCGTAGATGCTTGGCATCGCGCTTAAGCCGATATAAAGGCGCCCGGAGATTATTATAATAACTTTGCCGGGGGCTGACGCCGTTGTAAATTGTCGGGATTGTTTCCCCGCGAAACTCTTCCTGCGCCGAACGTTTTCCTTTTACAAACAAGATGGAAGGGGGAGGGCGAAAAGTAGGAGGCAAGGAAACGCGACTGTTCTTCTGGAAAGTAATATCGGTGGCAGGAAGATCGTTTAAGGGGGGGGGGGGGGGGGGGGGATAGTTTCGCGTGCGCGTCCCTCCGAGCTCTTCTAACTCGACACGGTAATCGATGGTATCTGAGTGCAAATTGTTATCCGGTGTATCCTTTCGAAAACGAAGCATAAAGATGCACGAAGTCTGCGCAGGCGGGGGGGGGGGGGGGGAGATGATGGTTTATCGAGCGCGTCGAGTGGTCGCGATTGAAACGCGGCGGAGATCGGCGACGATAACGGCGATGGATAAACCTGGCGTATCGCAGAAATTAGAGCCCTCCCCTTCCATTTTCTGCTGGCAGCCGGGGCGAAATAATTACAAGAAGCGAGACCGAGTAAAAGAGCCATTACCTCCGGCCACCTTTGTGGGCGCTCCGCGCTCGCTAAATATTATACGCCTATGGTAAATAACGGCTACTTCGCTGGAATCGGTTCCCGTGGAGCGGGCTATTAGCCGGGGCGAGTCTCGAGAACGCGGAAAATGTTCCGTAATTGCCGGGAAATTAATAGGGGTGTATTCGAGCCATTACGTAGCGCTGCCGGTGGAAAGAATCGCGCGGGTGGAATTGTTAATGCTCCGGTCCAAAGGGGTTGGGGCGGGGGGGGGGGGGGGGGTTGGGGGGGGGTGAATAACAGAATGAAGTTTATTTTTGTCCTGTGTATTTTCGAGGGAACAGGAACTCCGGACTGACGCTTGTGTAAATCCGCTTCCGCGTTTCATATGTTATTTAACAGAATGGAAAATTTCTGGGATAATATGTAAATTTCTACCGGAGGATCTATGCCGGCGTTGAGGGTTTATAAACAATACGCTGTGCTTTTATTCATGGTTTATTCGCCGAAAACGTATAATAGTATGATATATAATTTAACTGTACCGGCTGATTCGAGCGGCGCATCTGCGGCACGCGGCACTGTCAAATGAAACGTCACGTTTTAATTGCGCCGAGATTGAAATCCGCGCCTCGGATAATAAATAACGATCGCATTTACCTCGGAAACGCGCGAGCAAACTTGTCGATTGCGTTAAATACTATTTAATTCTTTTGGAGGTAATTTAAAGCGATCTTAGGTCGATTGGATGGGGTCTGTTTAATAAAAAGTTCGCAGCAGTCGAGTACAGCGTAGCGAAACAGTAATCCCTCGACTCGAGTGAAACGTATCTTCGAATCTCACGAACAATAGCTACTATTCTCATATACAATATCCAGCTTTAACAAATAACAAATCTCCCTCTTTCTTTGCTCGCTCGCTATAGTACAATTAATCAGATAAACTACTGTCAGGAGTACAAAAAAAAATATATATAAACATCTCGTCGCTTGTCGTAATCTCAGTAGTCTCCTTCGTATAAAAGTGACTTCGGATCCTTGAACATCGAACCGTCGTCCAGTGTTCGACCACTCGTTAGAAAAACTCGTCCACGATATCACAGGCTTCATTGTGCGTTTCCGTTTCCCCCCTCGTAGATCGTGCGGCACTTCGTCGCGTCAGCGCAACCGTATCTTCTTCATCATATTCAGAACGCTGGAGCCAGACAGGGGGCAGGTGGGGTAGAAGTTGTGGCAGCCCTGACCTTCCAGGCCGGATATCAGTTGACCCATATGAGCCGCGAAGTGGTATCTCGACGGTACTTCCGCCATCGTGCTCAAGCTCGTGTCTCTGAAAAATGTTCATGAAATATTCATCGATTACTTACTCATCTTCGGTCGTGGGTGCGGTAAGGGTTGCCGAGCGTCGCCCGAAGGACGCTGGATAATTGGGGAGGATGGGTATCGATCATATTTCGGAATAAATAAATAAATGTCTTGCACCCATGAGAAAATGATTTTGTAACGAAGGAACAGTGGGGCGTTAATGGTTCGTGTCGCGCACGAAAATCAACTCTACTTTCGCAACGACGCTTGACCATGATAAACTGGTCGGGAGCGCGGCATATAAGAACAGGCACAAGGCGAGTCGCCTTTTACTTTCGATATCGACGGCTGCCCGCAAGCCCGCCACGCGGAATCCGGTTACAAGCGCGACCAAGCCACCTGAAAACTGCACGCACACGTTTCTCGGCACCGCCGTGTACCGAGGAACTACGGAATAATGGACACTTCCGGCGTCCGGCACGGGCGTCTTCCAAGTTCCTGACCGCTCCTAACTCTTCCACCGTCTGCAATCTTATCGCGGACGTTATCGATCGGCGGACTGTCTTTTATATAATCGCAATTTCGTCACGACGATCGGCCTTAGCGCTTCGACAACAGTGTTCCCGGAATGTCCCCCAGAAACTAACTTCCCCTGTCTCTTTAGCTTCCCACGACTGAATTCCCAATTTATTACACGCTTCGTCCGAACTTCTCATCCGTTCTGCGCCTCTAAAAAGGCAGGCGATCCCGCCGACGAGACACGTAAAGGCGAGAGGAATAAAAGGACCCCGCGGATCCTCTGGAATCTAGAAAGCTGGGGGAGGGCGGTGGAGCAGGAACGAGCAGTTTCGTCACGCGTGATCCCCGAGGAAGAGGAGTTCCAGCCGCAAAAGGGGATACCTGGCTGTTTTGGTAGTTTACGATCCCGCCGCGGGCCTACGCGGGGAGAACACGTGGAATAAACGGGAAACGGTTTCTTAGCTTCTCCATCTTGATCGGTTTAACCCGAAGCGATCGGCGATCCAATAAAAATCGAGCTGGCCAGGGAGGCGGCGTTTACGCGCGCATAAAAGTAAATATAAAGCTAGGCTGCTTCCGGGTCATTAATCCCGACGAGGTGGAGCGATTCGCTGCGACGTCGTTTGCATCTTTTCAATTTTTCTCCCCGCGAGACACTGGCATGAATTCTTCAGTGAATACCTAAGGCGATTCACTCGCGAACCTTTCAGCAGATGTTTCAATTTCTGATCGAGTTTCCCGACCCATTCGACATCGCCTCGGCCGTCTATCAGCGTTGAATTGCTGGACCGGCATCTGCGCTACGAGTGGCGGGCTGTTTGGCAGTGAAGAAACTTGAAGGCGCGAGGAGAGATGAGGAGGCATTGAACACCCGTGTCCCAGACACGCTTCAGGCAATGGTAGAAAGTCGGAAGATTGGATAACCTCGTGAAAAGGAAAGTGGCGGGCTGTTACGGTGTGCAGACGGTGGTTCCGTTTTCAGAGTGGCCGCTTACGTAAGGGCAAGCAGAACTTTCACGTTGTACTTCGACCTCCTGCTAGCCGGAGTGCCGGCGACTCTTTAATCGCCGGAAATAGCAGCGCTAAACAAATAAACCCGAGGCTTCAGGTGGATTCCAGCAGGCTTTCATTGAGACATCACTTGGTTATCTATGCGCTTCCTGGATTAGCGGAAAGGTGCGAAAGACACGGTATTCTTCGACGTTTAATAAACAAAGAAGCTGTTACAAGAAAATAATATGGAAAGCTGACTTGTTTTCTCCACGGTGGGTCCAACAATTTCCGCTACACAATCCTACTCTACCTCTCTCAAAGCAAAGGGGGCTAACGAAGTAACAGCGGCACAAAACCAGCCGTGATATTCGAAAACACCACGACGTATAGACGACGGTACAAAATTCTCTCTCCCCCTCATTCAACCGATTGACATTTTACAAAACCCAGCGCCGCGGTTCCCTTTCAATCAATAATCCCAGTGACGTGCCAGCGTGCTGGAAATCCGAGGCCGATCCCGCGAGATCGGCGCGCGGAATACCCGGCCAGCGTTGGTAGTCGCGCTTATTCCGCGGCGAGGTCTCGCGGGGCGCAAACAGACCGATCCCCGCGTCGCCGAGTCAATATTTGGCCGGTTTAACGTAACTTTGCTTTTAATCGCGGCAGAGGGTGGGAAGGAAATGGAGCGAAATGCCGGCAGGCGGTCGCGCCCGGTGCACGGCCGCTCGCATTATCCAAATAATATCGCGGGTGTCGCGCGTGCACGTTTTCACCTTGGATCGTAAACGAGAATTGCGAGATACCTACGGCGGCGCGCGCTCGCGATCGGTACGCTCGCCAATCCAATTTCGACGGGTGCGTTGCGTCAGGCGCCGCGACGCCGCCGGGGCCGTGGATCCGCCAGGCGATCGCGGATCGGCGGCCGATCGTCAGCGCGAAAATTACGAAATTCATGGTACTCCGCCGCGCCATCCAATTTTCGATGACGCCCCGGATTGCAGCGCCGACGACCCCGATATCGGACCCGGCGCTCGCATCTGTTTAGCGGGATACCGAACTCTGCGCGTTTGTTTGGCCGTGTGCTGGCTTGTTATTCGACGGGTGATCGCGCTTCCACCCTCCACCGATCGATAGTCCGCCGCTGCCCTCGGAAACGATGATCGAGGAGGCAGAGGGACGCGTCGAGTTTCCGGGAATTGTGTGTACGGCTGTTCGAGGGGTGTAATCTAGAGATTGGTGGGTAATCTGGCGGAATGTGCGGCCATCGTGTTGGTGGCTTGGGGACAGAATGATCTCTTCGTCTGATCAGTGGTCCTCTGAAATGGAGGCGTGCCTGAAGACTTTTTGGCAGGGATGATCGGTGTCGTGACGATGAATTTAATGAATTTAGAATACCTGGTGTCGGAGCGTCAGAGGAGGAAGTAGGTGCACAGGCGAATTAAGGATGTATTGGATCTATTTTCAAAATAGTGCCAAGTTGATGAACATTTGTGAAATTGTTCTTTTTAATCTTCCTGATGTACTCCAAAAATTTTAAACGAATTCACTAAACGGTTACTGAGTTATAACGATTTTAATTTTCACTGATTTTACACGTACTCTTATGGAAAGAGACGATCTTGACGGATAAATCATCTGAAAAAATGTTGAAGAAATAGTGCCAATGTTTTCAATTTTTTTGTACATGCAGTGTATAGGTAGATGAAAATATTTGCCGAGTTTCAATTGTTTTCACTACAACGTTTTAAAGAAATAAATTATAACTTGTGAAAATTGTGAATTCTGGGAATTTTCACTGCCAAAAGTTTAGCAAATAATGCTTGAGAAAGAATTTGCAAAGTGAAAAATACCTTCCTAGGATTAAAAATAAGACTTCAACGTTGTTCGAATTCCTTACATCTAGATTTACTGTGCGTAAGACGTAGATATTCAAGCATTTCAAATTTCATATACTTTTGTCTGATATTGTACGTCCGATACATCCTTAACTGTCGCTATGTAGGGGAGGCCTATATCGTAGTAGTGGTGGAGAACTATCGATAGTCCTCACTATCGAAAACTATCGATAGTTTATATCCGTGCAGTTCTGATGCTGATAAAGCATTAAACTGGAAAAAATAATTTTTATCCTAGAGAAATGATTTCTACTTACAAGGAGAGGTTCCCAGGTGTCCGCCTCCGATTGCTTTGAATTTTGGATATGTTTTAGAGGACCAAAAAATAAGATATACGTGTTTTTTTATAGCGGCTCGTTTTCATATTTAGGGGCTTACACCAACCCCTAAAGTTATAAGATTTTCAGGTGTACGTGTCTTTTTATTTTGGCCTGCTTGAATGTTTAGGGGTTGAAACCACCCTCCAAAGTTCATAAGAATAGTTGGTGCCGGCCTCCGATTGCTTTGGTTTTTGGATATATTTTAAAGGACCGAAAAATAAGAAATACGTGTTTTTTATAACGGCCCGTTTTCATATTTAGGGGGTGAAACCACCCCCAAAGTTCGTACGAGGTACAAAAATTGTGTGGAGTAAAACTTGATATAAATTTAATTTGCATCATAACTTGCTATATGGACGATGTTCTTGCCGTCAGTCACCGTTATTAGGGGGTAATTATGAGGGGTGGATTCACCCCTTGAACAGGCAAATGGGCCAAAATAGATAGACATGTATTACCTATTTTTCGGTCCTCTAAAACATATCTAAAAACCAAAGCCATCGGGGACGAACTCCTGAAAATCTTATAACTTTGGGGGGTGGTTTCACCCCCTAAACAATCAAGCAGGCCAAAATAAAAAGACACGTATTTCTTATTTTTCGGTCCTCCAAAACATATCCAAAATTCAAAGCAACCGGAGGCGGGCACCAACTATTCTTATAAACTTTGTGGGGTGGTTTCACCCCTTAAACATGCAAGCAGGCCAAAATAAAAAGACATGTATTTCTTATCTTTCGGTCCTCTAAATCATATCCAAAAACCAAAGCAATCGGAGATGAACACCTGAAAATCTTATAACTTTGGGGATTGGTTTCACCTCCTAAATATGAAAACGGGCCGCTATAAAGAAACACGTATATCTAATTTTTTGGTCCTCTAAAACATATCCAAAATTAGAAACAACCGGAGGCGGACACCTGGGAACCTCTCCTTGTCAGTGTAATAATAACCAAAAACATCGAAATTCAGTAGAAAAACATCGATGGTTTCAATCTTTAAATATCGATTATAAAAACATCGATGTATCGTTATCATCTCTACTTCAAGTTCAAATTTAATTTTATTGTAAATTGATAAAACTCCAGGTTCGTAACACAATTATTCAATTTTGTAAGATTGAAGAAAAGGATGTTAAATTTCATGTACATTTTTTTAAGTCAGTTAAAAAAAAAGAACAGCTCAAATTTAGAATCTCACAATTAATTTATAATATTATTACTTGTATTAAAAATAAATTGTTTTATACATATTTGAAAAGCGGTAATATCGCCGACGGTATAGGATACCTCTATACCTCATCTGTGATAATACTGATAATAAATCATACTATCACTATCGATAACTATCGATGGTCAATGGTCTAACTATCGGAAACTATCGATAGTTCTCCACCACTATATCGTACCAGTTAAGACATTTTACGTTATATTTCATATTTGGTACTAATTTGAACGCAAATGACTATTGGATATTGTAGCTTGATCTTTTAGGCACCTACTATTGTACGCTTAACCCTTTGTTCAGAACAAATTGATTTGTTATTAATCGTTTTGTCACATACTGTAAAAGGTACGATTTAGGTAACCACTAAAAATAGTATCAATAACAAATAGAGAAGAAAATATTCAACATAAAGTTATGATTATTATATACTTACATATACGTATGTATATGGATCACACACAGGCCACAAAAACCTATGAATATAATATATGTACATAACCTACAGTGGCGGACGAAAGAAAGTTTACGACTTTTAAAATCGCATAACTTTTTTAAAATTGGTCCAAACGGCTTGAGTTTTTTTTGAGCAGCTACTAGGATTAGTATGCTAAGTGCCGTGTCTCGTCGTTTTGAAAAAAAATGCACTTGGTCGGAATAGCAAAGAAAAATAGTAAATCTCATTTTTCAAACTTTTTTTGTGAGCCTGTAATGAAAATTCAAAAAACCCGTTTGTAGATCGAAGTAAGTTGTATACATGCTGAAAATTTCATAAAAATCGGTAAACGTTGCTCTGAGCTATAAACGCTTAAAGGGCAAAAATTGCATTGTTTGATTATTATCAGCTAAAATAAACTGGTAAAAGTTACAACAATCGTACCTGATTTTTTAAAATGTTTATAGCACGTACAAAATAGGGTGTAAGCTCAAAAGGTTTTGTTTCTATTTCTTATTTCGCATTTACTTGATATTTTTATCATCAGATGTTGTTCATATTCATTAATTACTAAGAAATTGATGAAGTACGATTTAGGTGACCAGCACGATATTAGCAACTCTCCCCTACACACTCGTTTCAGATGGTTAGGTGCAAATGGTTTCTAGTAATGAAACGCTACTGGTGCTTTTGCTGGTTTGTAATGCCTTACTGATTATGCATGCATTTCTTGACAACCAAGCACAGTTTCTTTTAATAATTCTGGAACGGTAAATACCTTCTGTGCACCCTAAGTAAGGCGCAAGTAGCACTCGAAGCTAGTTAAATATGCAACGCTAAAAGAGAAATGGTAAATCCGATAGCAGAAACGTGCAGACAGTACAGGGTAAACGTACCAATGAACGAACACTTAAGGCTAACGAATGAACACTATTATAAAATTATGTTTGCAGCGCGATTGATTCCACCTGCTGCAAAAATTGTTTGGATATGCAGCAAGAAATTGAAAGAAGTCTCTAATTAATAAGTTGCTTATTTTAATAACTTATTTTACCCATTTTAATAGAAAATTTCCATTCTCTGGTACGTGTTCATTTACTGGCACATCTACCCTATGTTGCATGTAAACGTTACGATTAATTGGGAATGGTTCGTGACATCGATTTGATTAGCGTCGGGTTCGTTGATTCGTTGGACTCGTCATCGAGTCTCCTCGTTAAACAGTGACGTAAGGTTCTTTTCTACATGTGCTTTCTGACCTCCCGCGATTCCAAGCCGGCGTCGATTGCGTCCGACTGGTTTCACCCGCGTTGCTGCCAATGGCAATCGAAAGTGGAAAGTGAAAGTGGCGAACTGGAAGTCTCGAGTGATGAAAGTCTACGGTGCTTCTACGGGCGTCTCGCGTCGCCGTAAACCCTCAACGATACACCGAACTGCTTCATCATCGTGGGTTTCGAATGCCCGTCGATCATTCCACCAAATGCATCGTAAACGTTTAACGGCGCGATCGCTGTCCATTCGTCATAGTCTGTTCTCTTCCTTTTGGGAAGAAGAGCCTGTTCCCTTCGTCATGTCGGTCCGACGTAAACTATTCCACAAGCATCTCACCGAGAACTGCTTCGAAATTATCATAATTCTAATGCTCGGATGCACCTTTATCGGAGACAACATTAGCCTGTCAATATTAACGCTACGCCATTCAAATACGACTCGATGAATTGGATAAACTGATCGTTTCCTGGAACGTAAATGCACGAGTGCCCGGCGTCGCACGTGTTGTGCGAAGAGCGTGGCGAGTGAATGCAACTCATCATTTACCTGATCAAGTTCAACAGAGACCGTTCCATCTCGCTCAGCTGATCCTGATGAACGGACGAGGTCAGTTCGCATATCAGCTTGGGCAAACAAGCCGTCTTGATCGTCGTCATCATTCGGGAGCGTCGTGCGATTGCTGCAAAGTGATCGGCAAACATGAGTCGTTAAGCTTTCCCATGGAATTCTGACATATTACTATGCAAGCTGACGAATCGATAAGCCGCTGCTGCAATCGTGCTTCGAAACAAGTAACGTGCTCTTACGAACAAGACGGTTCACCCTGCTGCTCCTAATACTCCCCAAGGAAAGCAACATCATCCGCGAGTAAATTGCCAGCATTAAAAGCTGGAAGAACGCGAATTCCATACGTTCCTTTCCTGAAAACTTTAATTCATTTCTTCCCGCCGC
This sequence comes from Andrena bucephala, assembly GCA_947577245.1. NCBI lineage: Eukaryota > Metazoa > Arthropoda > Insecta > Hymenoptera > Andrenidae > Andrena > Andrena bucephala. The sequence goes on along the minus strand of OX387719.1, from coordinate 14,344,215 downwards.
AGCAAGAATAACTTAATTTCGTGACCAACGAGACGCGAGGAAACACAGCTCCAGCGGCCAGAGCAATCTGGCTTAATTAAATTTAACTTCACGTGGAACTGTTTCAACCTCAAACACACTCCGTTCTATTTAATTTTCCGCAATTTTCTTTTGTTTAAAAATCACGGGGCAGAGTTGCTCGCGATTCCGCTGCTCGATGATGAAGTTGAAACGACGCTTTCGCCCACAGGCGCGGACCTCGGGGTTTTTTTTTTGTTTTTGCCACTCGGTGTGCAGCGTCTCGGTTGCAGCTGCAGACGGCGGCCCGAGGTAATCGAGACGGAAAAGCAAACTCAGCTCGCGCGCACACGCGAAATCTCGAGTCGCCGGAGGACGGGAGCAGCGCGCGGGGGACAGGTAGCCGAGGTTTACGGACACCGAAGCCGGTTCGCTGCTTTCGAAATGCATTTTCCAGCCGAACGAACTGGTTTGTCGAGGTCGAGCCGAGCGGCGATACGTGACCGAGCGCGCCGCGCCTCGAAAAACCGATCGGCCAGCGAAGCGATCGTAATAATTCCCGACACGTGGTTCAGGTGTTCGCGTGGAAGAAGGCTCGTTAGACGACGTGGCTCATTGAATTCGACAGTTGCGCCGTGGAGTTGTTCTCCGACGGCCCGGCGTCGCGACACCCTGACCTATCGTTTCGGCCGTTACGCAAGGCTGGCGATAAAAGTATGCTAAGAGCATAGCATTCGCGGACGTCGGCGCATAAATCCACGAGCAGGCGACGCGCGATCGCCGCGCGATCCATAAAACATCGCCGCTACCTTGAAAACATTGTTTGCTCGATCTGAAACGACGTTATTCCCGTCCACATCCGCGAACTGTTGACATACCTCGCGCAAACAACATCGCCGAACCTCTTCCTCATTTTTTACAACGAGCACTGCCGGCTGCAACGGCCGATCCGACGTCGGAATAAAAGAATCGCGGTGAACAACGAACAATGGACACTCACTTGTTCCACCGGTTAATTAAGCATACAATATATATACTAATTAATCGGAGCGAAACGGCTCTGGATGTTTGCACGAAAACCCCGAGTCTACCAGATCACTTATTTCCCTTCAACAACATGTCAGAGCATCCAAGATCGATCCACGCTTTGCATCAACGAGGACACTACATTTTTAACGAGCCACGAGAAAATTCACGTAAAATCTTCCGCCATTGCAGTAGACCTCCGCGAGAATAGTGGACGTCCCGCCGTGTCTAACTGTTCCTTCGTGTCTCGTTCCCCTTACCGTTTTCCCTGTCGTCCTCCTTGTTCGCGGATATCAGCGGTATCCTGTCGCGTGGGCCTTCCTTGGGCGGTCCTTGCGGCCCGCTCATCGGCTCGGTGAGATTCTGCTCGTGGGGCCTGCCGAATATCGTGGACACCAGGTAGGTGTAGTCACCGGCGAACACGAGGAACATCCCCAGGAATATGACCAGGCGAACGGTGCTGGTGTCCATGGCCATGGCGTCCTTGGAGGCGCTGGTTCTCCGCGTGGAAACGTCGCCGCTGGTCTGCTCCGATCGGCGATCCTCGATTCACTGGCGGCCTCCTGGCCGATTCAGGGGCCGGATCGGCACAGGCCGGGGCTGGATCTGGCTTTTGAACTTTAATCCTCGAGCGGCGGCGTGCTCCGTGCACCTACACAGGCGTTAATGGCCGTAATTAACTGGAACTGCCCGCGTCACTGTAAAACGGTGTACCGATTCGATTGGAATTAGAACCACGGGGGCTATCGTCAGCGGGTGTTCTGCCTGGGGCTTGTATTTGGTTATTCGAAAAGTGTTAGTAGCGGGTGGCTTCCCTTACATTCCGCGCTGCTCGTTTGGGTTTGATTCTCTGTTCGAAGCGGAGGAACCGAAGCGGAACACCAGTTGCAAACGAAGGGGGATCGTGAATCTAGGCTAGCTCGGTCTAGGTGTCTATCGCTCGGCGTACTTTCGAAATCGAGAGTCACAGGGTTTCGCAAGCTGAGGGCTAGCGATCGAGGGAACTCCCTTTGGCGCACGGTGTGGCGTTCGAAGAGCGGTTCAACCGGCTCTCGACCGTCGAGGAGCTTTTCCTATCTACATTCCATCGTGATCCCGTCGAAATAGTGATTTGCGCAGAAGGCTGGAATGGGGAATGCTCGTGTTATGCAACTGACACTGTGTACGATCTGGCAGACTGCATAAGAGCGCGTTACGAAACGGAACAATACGTACCCGTGAGAAGCACCGACGGTAAAACCGTGCCTGAACACGGAGGAGAACGTGCACTTTCTGAAGGGAACACGTTACAGCGAAACTCTCGCTCTCCGTTCACTTCCACTTTCCACGAAACGCTCGGGATATCGAGCCGCGTTAAAATGCGACCCGCGCTGCGAGTATGATCGTCGAAAGCCGGTGGTATCGAGGCATTACTTCGATCGAATGCGACGCGAGCCTCCTCGATCGAAGGCTGCCACAAGATTTCGCGTTCCCCGCAGAAAGTGGACGTTCCCACTCGCGATCTCCTCGCGGAACACACCAAACACCAGATACAATTATCCGCTGTACAGCTATACTCCACCGTCCCGCTTGTAGCACATTTCTACGGGATTTCAACACTGCTCCGACGCCGACGCACCGTCACTAGCACTTTATCGGCACGCCTACCGATCCCGGTGCATAGAAGCGTGGCAAATGCAAATCGGTGGAATTCGAGGCGCTAAGCGTCGCCGGTGTTACGTCACGCTTTCGCGACGAGCGCGTCCCGACGGAGGTATTTCGCCGACGGTGCCTCCGTTGCCTGCCGACGTCCTGGAATGACTGTGAATGATTCGAAGCTACGGCGGTGAACCTAACAAGTTTGTCAGTGAAAGTTGGACACTCGCCCGCAACTCGCCGCGATCCGATCGGCCGATCTCGCGCCGCGCCTTCTTTGTTCGTGAACGGGTACTTCGAACTGAACTGGTGCGCTATCGTAGGGAAAGTTCCCAGGGAACTAAGGGCTCGGCTCTTTCCCTGTGCACAGTCTAAGAAAAAGTCTAACAGTAGATTGCCTCTTTCGTGCTCGTAATCAAGATTCTGGGAATCCACTCTTTCCTTTTCCTGGCCGATCAGGATCGAGATTTCACGGCGCGACCTGCGCGGAGCAAAAGGAGTTTCTTCAAAGCAACCAGTTCCCTCAAGGACAGTGATACGAGCCCGTCTCAAGTCGGACGCGAGGCATACGATCGAAATCCATTTACGTTTCGCTTGCTTTTAGGCACTCTTCGAAATTAATCACACACAATTACTCGTTTACCTTGAGAGTCTCCTACTTCGAAGCGAGCATTCAGATACTATCGTTGCACGTAAGTTGCTCTAGACGATTACGAAGTGCTACGTAGCTTGTGATCAAATAATTCCAACGAGGAAAGATAAAAATACCTCTTGTTCTGAGTAGTGTGATGTCGAAAGTGTTACAAGCTTTTCTGCGCTATGAAATATGAATCATTTAAACGATATCTTCGTCGAGTACCTGTAGCATTCGGGCTAAGTGTCCACTCGAAACTACGAAGAAACTATTCCAACTTCGCGTGCGCCTGGTCTCCCAGTTGAATCTTCAGCTGTGTGTCGAAACGTTTGTCTAGGAGCTCTACCTGTTTCCGTATTTGCGAGCAAACTTACCTGAACGGAACAGCGGGACTGGCCACGCAACAGTTGCTCCAAATCTCCTGCAGAGTTAATCTAGACTAACTTTTCGATTTCTGTGGAACTTGCAACGGTCGCAATGACGGCTAGAAATGTTGAAGGCATCGAAGCGTTTCCCAGTTTAAAGTTTTCCAGGATCTAGAAAAATGCCGGTTCAGGTACGATTTTCCAGTGGATAAAATTAAAGCCATACGCCAGGCGCGTTTAATTATTAACGTCGGTGACGCCCGTATGCAAATGCACTTTCTCAGGGATTCCTACGCGCGTCTCATTATCGTGCTGCTTTTTCGCAATCGCAAGGATTCGCGTAACGCTTGTTTACTATGCTCCGTGTTGTTGATTAAGACGTCGTTGCTCGATAAGAGACGGCAGGATGACGCGTACGTTTAGATCGACGGAAGCAATTGTAAGGAAATGTAATTATAAAGTTTCTTGCCTTCCATTTGCAAGTTTGAAATTGCTATTCATGCATGCTTAACGTTTGACGCAGTTGGAAAATGAGAAGACTGTAAAGTGTAACGCTTATTTGCTTAAATTGAAATCTACTTGGGAAGAGTACACTTTGTTTCGTTGCTAAGAAATTTATTGAAACTATATATAAGAAACTTAAAAGCCATGGAGTTAGTACATCTCCGTGTGGAAAATGGTTGCGCGGCCCAGCAACGATTTGGTAAAAGCTGTGACCGTCTTCAAGGGTTCTGTGTGCAGCTTCTTGGAATCGGAACGCGTGATTATTGCACTGTTCGATGATTTTCCGCGTCGTCTTCTTCTCCTGTCTTCGTCTCGACGATCGCCACTGCTGCAGATAATCTTGTTCCCACCTGAAATTATTACGAAATCATTGTGAAACCAGATGAATGCACTGGTGCAGTTAATTAATTAATTTAGTGGTAATGGGTTTTCATTAAAATCGATTTTCATAGTTTCCTATTAAGGGGGGAGACCACTGTAAAAAATCTGAAAAATCGATTTTTTCTTTTTTACATTTTCTGAAAGACGTACATTTCAAGAATGCTGTCTCCAAATTTTATGAAGAAATTCGCAAAAACGGGCGACTGAGCCGCGCGGAACATTGAACGCGTTTTCCTCAGAATTACATTTTTCAACCGCGTTGACAGTCTACAGAGAAAACTATACGTCCAATTAACATGATCAAGGACATTTATTGTACGGAAAACCCGTCGCTATTACGTGACGATCAGTTTCTTTCAATTTTCGACCTGCTTCTATTTTTTTTATTAACATTTCCCCAATTTTGTACCCCGAAAACATGATTTTTTTTTCAGTGATCCGCCATTTTGTAATTTTTTACAATTTTGACTTTTTTTTATCGTCACGTAATAGAGGCAGGCTTCTAGTTTCTAAATATTATTGTGTTTTTGAATTCGGATTAACCATATGGCCTGGGCACTGTCAACGCGACTAGCATGTTTTTACCGCAGCGCAAATTTTGACGAAGAGTATACAGGAAACGGATTTATGAATTTGATTGAAAAAAAAATTTTCTTACCCTTCGGTATGTACACTATTAACTATACTGAGCAATACATTGATTTACTTGCGTTGTTTGGTTGAAATAAATTCCCGAAAACATCTCCCCCTTTAAACAACGAGCTGTGCACATGCACTTGGGAAAGTTATGACCCGTGACACTAACTCTAATCAACGCTTTATAGCAAAGCTACTGGTAACCACTGGCATACGCGAGAGAAAGTTGATGATAGAGCCTTGGTGTTTATCTTTTCCTCTTTCTCTCTGGTAGAGGCAATAATTCACGCCACTGAGATGAGTATTTAGTTTAAAAAGCAGTCTGTATCGTTACTCCGAGAGTGTTCAAACAGGGCCAGTAAACTGTTTAGTATCTAATTTTCTAGCTGCAGCAGTTAAGAAGACATATCGGACGCCTAGAGTTCTCAATTAATCAACCCTTCTGAGGGATTCGGTATAATCCCGTACCAAGCCTTGAAGAATGATTTATGAACCGCGTTAATTGAACTTGGTTGACGTTAAAGTAGTAATTAAAAACAGATATTCATCTTCATGAACCACAGGCAACATTAAGTCTAACTTTCATCAGCGAACTGACCATAATAATAATACCTTTTCTGCTTGCTACATAGACTTTCTATCCGCCGAGGATCGAGTACTGTAACGATCCCATAAATCGGTGAAAGTAACAATTAACAAAAAACGGCAAAAAGCAGACTTTAAGACAGCGATCGGTAATTAGAACAGGAGCAGTGCCGTAACTAATTATCCAGAATTGGTTGCAGAGAAAAATCTGGAGAATCGGAAGATGCGCTCACGGTGATGAATCGGTGGATTCCGAGGAGGCTTCCACGGCCGCGTAGTTACTTGAATCCGAGTTTCGGTGGTGGAGCTGCACTCGCAGCGGAAGGAGTCGGACGACGGTGGCCAGGAGGTCGAGTGACAAAGATCCCGTACTTTCTGGGCGGCGGGAGGGCTGGTGGGAAGGACGGTTCCAAGATCTGTCGAATTAAACGACAACGGGCGCAGAATGTTTAGGGAAACGTTTCGCAAAGACTGCACGTTCCTCTGGGCCACGATCGATAATAGCTGGCCAGGCCACAAATCAGCGAACCTTCGCGCACGCAGCAATCCCAGCCAGTCAAGGATTATCAGATGCCATTACTCAAATAGGCATCATCAATATTACATAATTACACCGCGGTACAATAATCCCTTGAATAATACCCGCTAATCCCTAATAATAACATTGTTCCTTCCACAGTGCCGGGCACCTACGGCGTAATCAGGATCGTTCCCCTGAATGCGTCTTAACTAGCCGAGCGCTCCGCCGTTTCCCTCGGTCCCCCTTTTAACAGAGACAAACGAAATAACTCTACACGTCGCGGGTCTCTCCTAGACGCTGCATTCTAATAGAATCCGCCGTGGCAATCTGTCCCGGTTCGCCTCGACGTCTTGTTGGCTGGTCTGCGGCTGTGACGCGCCCCGTGCAAACTACAAACTGTTACACGGTCTGGCGAGAGCCCGCTGCCGCCGGTAAGTGGTAAACCGCTCGAGAGCAATTTTCGTGACAATTACAAGCGTCACGCTGGGAAAATCCGCGCCGGCTGCCGCCGGTTTAATTGAGACCCACCTTGAGATCCTCGAGCGAGGACATCCCACCCTTGGACCCCTCTTGCAGCTTTCCCTTGGCATTTCGGCCAGCGACGTCGCCCGCAGGGCTGTCGAACGGTTTCCCCGACCACTTGTACTGCAAATCATCTACGATTTAATAATAATCGGTGGCATGGCCAGGGGCTAGGAGCGACGCGATGGGGGAGGAAGATCTGTGGGTACTTTCTGGATGATCTCCTCCAGCTCGGACAGTTTCTCCGCTGCTGCGATCAGCTCTGTGCTCAGTCTGTGCATCTGGATTTTGGAATGTTTAGGGTGGTTCTGTTTCTTTCGTAGCGGGAGCTAAGGTCGGTATCAGATGTATTGGCCGATGAGTTTCGTGAGGGGTATTCTCCCAGCACACAGCTTGCCTGCCTCGGTGCTCCTTTTCTCAACGTTTTCTGACTCGCTCTCGTTCCAACTCGCTCTCGCCTTCGCAGAACAGGAGCGAGCCGGAAGCGGTGGGGATGGTGCCAAGCTTCTAGCGTGTAGGACAAACCGAGCTGTCAGCGTAGAAATACACACGTCAGAATAGGTGTGCGTTAGCTCCGAAAAAATTCTGAAGCTTTATTGGTCCGAACATTGATTCTTTCTCGATAGTTTCATCTCGGATTGGTCTACGCATAGCTTCGTAATGCACACAACTATTACGCTAAGAATAAATAACAGTTACCCCAATTGACGAATCCACGATCGTCAGATGGTGGTGGCTGATTTCTCTTCGATCGCTGCTCGCGAAAACAAACTCATCGGCCAATATGTATCTGATACCGACCTTAGTTGCTTTAGTAGGAGGTGTTTTAATTACTTTGTTCTCGAGTTCCGCCGCTGTCACCCTCTGACCTGCCTTCTAAAAGAATTTTTTGGGGTGAGTGTGTTAGGTATAGGAGTGGCTTGGGGGCTGGGATTTTCGTTGGACACTAACTACTTTCACGACTACTTCGTCGTATTCGGTGTTCTTGTCCTTCAACGCCAACGCGTGTTTCAATCTCTGCAACAATGAGCAATCTGTGGCTTAAGGGGTTAGGCCACCTTGGACAGAGCAAAATTGCAGTCATTTTCGGCATCTTTTTAAGGAAGATAATGAAATAAACTGAAAAATTAATATGAAGCCAGTGATTGTACAACTGTCGCCAGAAAAAATCGTGTTTTTGTTTCTTACAAAATGGCGGCGGTAGAGCCGTGATACGCAAGATCTTGAGGAGCGACATTTTCCACGGTGTTTAATCTCACGGCTATACCGTTTGACCTAGAACACAAAACCAAAAAGATTTATTTTCTACATGCCTAAAACTAGAGAAGTACGTATGGAAATCCAGAAACATTAATTTGTCTCGAAATGGTGAACACGGGGATGTGAACAAGTGCATGTTTTTTTATCAAAATTTCAATTGCAAAGAATATGTTCAAGATATCGCTAAACTGATACGTACGTCTCTAGTTTTAGGCATGTAGAAAATAAAACTTTTTGGTTTTTTGTTCTAAGGCAAACGGTATTGGGAAACCTAGAGGAGGCGTGGCTTAGATTTCAGCGCCGTGGTGGTCAGTTGGCAAACTACTGAAAGTAGGCCCGGATCCCAGCAAACATTACGAATAAGTACTCAGCAGTAATAACTTTTAACAAATTAAAGTTCTCTTAATTAAAAAAAAAAGCGAATTTCTATTCAGGAAATTTGTAAATTCGGGTGTGCTACACCTCAGAGCAAAATTTTTATTGGTGGTGAAAATATAATTAATTGTGGTCACCTGTTGAATTGTGGAAAAGTGAATAAAGAAGATATAACAATGATGTTGTCCAAATTATTGAATTTTGTCTACAAACTGCAAATTTAAGAGATGATCCTCACGAGGGAGGCATATACCGAAATATGCGAAAAAAATATAAAAACAAAATTTTCTCTTATTTTCAGTGTTTGATATGTCTTGAATGTTTCCTGAAAGTTTGGGACCGTAACCGCAAAAATATCAAAGACATAGACTCAAATTTAGGACCGAAATTCGCAAAAATATCGAAAATATAGAGTCTACATCTTCGATATTTTTGCGAATTTCGATCCCAAACTTTCAGGAAACATTCAAGACATATCAAAAACTGGAAATAAATAAAAAAAAATGTTATCTTTTTCGCATATTTCGGTATATGCCTCCCTCTTAAATGTTTCAAAAATAGTCCTCGAAAATGAAAATTTCATTTTTTTTGTTCGTCTTCATAAATAAAAAGTGTTCCAGAAGCATTTAAACTTTCAAAATTTGAGAAAAAAATAATTTTTTTTAGTTTTTCGGACTTGTTTCGAAAACCGTTTGTCGCACGAGAAAAGATATTAGAACATCAAAGATGCTCCTTGCCCGGATCTACAACTTTTGTTTGATATATTTTTTTATTTAATCAATAACTCAGAGGGTATTATACAACTGCGACTTTGCGAGCTGTTTGAATAATTATATGAAATGTTCAAGGGCCCCTAGGTCCCCTTTCCCGTTATCCGATCGAGCTCAATCTTTACACGGATTTTTTTTTAATTATTTGGAACTATTCTAGAGGGTGCCCCGAAGAAAATTCAAAAGTTGAAAGTAAGAGCCACCCTAATGTACACTGATAATCATATGTACATCGACGGATTTCTACCTACTCACCGTAGTTCACTTTTCTGTCACTAGTTGGCGTATCGAAATTTAGGTTTCCCAATAGTCTTGAGATTGAACACCGTGGAAACCGTCGCTTCTCAAGAACTTACGAATCACGGCTCTACCGCCGCCGTTTTGTAGGAAAAAAAATCGTGTTTTTTCCGACGAGAATTGTACAATAACAGGCTCCGTATTGAATTTTCTGTTCAATTCATTATCTTCCTAAAAGAATGCCGAAAGTGACTGCAGTTTTGCTCCGTCCAAGGTGGCCCAACCCCTTAAACGAGGAAGCATAGCGGTTAGAGGCGTTTAATCGGCAACAGACGCACCGTTCTCTTCTCCTCGATGATGCTCAGCATCTCCCTGTTCCACTGCTCCATTTTTCTGATCACCTGTGGCCCAGAATCTCGTGTAAGAGACTCGAGGTAACAGAGGGGAGGTCGACTCGTGAACGAGGAGGGATCGATTGTACTCACGGAGGTAGCGAACCACAGGGCCGCATAGAAGAAGATGAGCATCAGTATGCAAACGTAGACATTGTCCAGCACGTACGCTCTTATGAACGACTGTCGATCGAGGCGGAATGAAGAATCGGTGGAAAAGTGCGTTAAGGAATTTTTACCTGGCGATCATAGATGTCGATGAGCTTCAGAATCGGGTAGGACCTCGAAAGTTGAACGAAGTAACTCTGCCTTTGCCAGAACATCCTCGTGGAAGCAATCCACTAGACTTCGCGGTGGTAAGGGAGAAACCAAATGCAGAGGCTTCGATAACAGTTATTAACGATAGAAAAAAAAAGATGCACGAAAGACGGACGAAAGACGGGAATCTATCAATGGCCGCCGCATCGTGAATTCGGCTCGGCTTGAATAATCGACTGTCGAACAGTCGAGTTTCTCGCGCGTAGCAACAGATTCCGGGCATTCCGAGAATTCGTTAATTTCAGGGTACGATTCGAGGGTTAGGCAATCGAAATTCTACGCGACAGATCCGTGGCGGTAAGAAATTTTAATGAAATTAACTGATCGCGAGTGAGTTAGTGGTTTCTAATTCGTAATCCTCCAAAATTCAGGAAGATGAAATAATTGCCATGGGTGAAAAACTCCCACGTACTTAACGCAGCGTTATCAGGGTAAGTGGCCTGTTAATTACTTGGAGCATCGCGTATCAAAGTTACAAATCAAAAATGACCGATTAGATTATGAAATTCATTTGACAGGCTATGAAGTAACGCGTCCAGCGTGGCATGATTCACCAGTGGTTCATAACAGCTTTGTAGTATACGATAGCGTGAACCACCGGTGAGTCACGCTACACTTTTCATAATCTTTTCGCCGACATCAAGATTGAAATTCAATTGGAATTACAAAGAACGTTGAATACTAAGCGGCTCCTCAATCACTCGCAAACTAAACGTATTAAGATGCCTCTGAAGTAAATGGCTACGCCCTGAATATCTCTAATGGCCTCCTCCTTTCAAAGCACAGAGAAATCTCCAAGAATTCAGATTGCCAGCGAGAGCGTTATTGAATCGCGTGCGCGCGAGCCTCGATCTGACTTAATTTTGCAATCGCCGCGATATCGATCGGTCTTTGCAATAACGACGGACGAGCGTCGCTGATAATGTCGCCGATAACGAGCTGCTGGCACCGATAGGTGACGGAGGGATTGAAAAAATAAAAAAAAATAAGAACGTGGAGGAAGAAGAAAGAAAAAAAGAAATGGGAAAAGCCGGGAAGAAATGCGGACGCGACGCGTGCATCGTGAATCATTATCATCCTTCGCTAAGCGACTCCGCGGCGAGGGGGCGAGACGTGCCTGCGATTTCATCGCGTCCAGCTCGTAAAGTAATTCGACGGTGATTTACGGAGATGCTAATTGGCAAGCGGCGTCCACGCTTTTAGCATGGGCGGGGGAGCTTTATAATTTTACGAGGTTCGATCTGGAACCGCGGCGTCGAAATTATCGTCGGAAGAGTGGTCCCGCGATATACCGCGCGTTAACAACGTCCAGCCTGGTTTCCGCGTAACGCGCGACTCCGTCGGTTAATAAAAGAATACGGGAAACGCGGCTGCGTTAATGCGCCCCTCTCGAAATGAAAAGTTATTCAAGCGCGGCCTTTAACAACCGGTTACATGAATTTTATTCGCGGCCTCGCGCGCCGGAAAACGGAGAGTTCTCGTGACTTCCGCGAGCAGAATGGGGTGATTAAGCATGGAAGCCTGTGGCAATTAGCAGGGACTGTTCATATGCAGAAATTTCCACTTCAAATGCATGGATCGTAACTCAGGGCGCTTTCCATCGTCTATGCACCTAGGAGCCGGGATATAGGGTAAGTCCGGGAGACGCGGTCCGGCCGGAGAGTTGGTCGAGTCGCTATATTTCAGACTCCATACGTAAAAATGCGTTGAAGTGCAGACCAATTACTTCTTTAGAAGCCAAACAGTTGAATGAATAGCGTCATTTCGCTTCCTTCTGTGCTTTTTTCTGGATTTATAGACTTCAAAAGGTAAATTGAGGTTACACTTGAGGCAGTCAGAGCAACAACGAACTAACCCACATTTTTTCCGAAATTGAATTAGTAGCAATAACGTATTCCAATAGGCTCTACTAACAATATAAAATAGGAAAAAAAAATTTTTTTTAATGTGGGTTGGTCCGTTGTTGCTCTGACTGCCTCATTTAACCTCTTTTGTCAAACAGCGGTGTACAGAATCGTATTTAGAATGTAGGGTAGACCAGGGCGAATCGGATCACTTTGTGTTTGATGGTAAAAAAACAATAGTCAAACATTCAAAAACTAATTTTTTATTATATATTCGTGATTGGTACGCTTTAACATGAATATATAAAAATTAAAACTGAACATAAAAATCTTACTTTTATAATCAAAAAAGGAAAATGTGAGAAATATCCGATTCGCCCCGAAACGTGGGGCGAATCGGATCACCCAAAAATCTCTGTAAAAACTCAAATTTTAATAACAAATCTTTGGAATTAACTTAAAAAAATATAATTCAATAATAATGAGAGCAATTGACACTACTTGGCACATAGATCGCAAGCATATTGTTCCTTTTTACCGCTTCTATCAGCGCGACTCTCATGGCACCACTCCTCGCAGATGTTGCACTGAATCCAATCTTCTTCTTTAGATTTTACTGTTATTACTGCTTCTCTCATTTTTTCTGCACACCATGATCCTTGAGCGGTCTTTTTTATGTGCGTACGAAACATCTCTATATAAATAATTATAATATTTATAATCATACAAATACTCGAATGAAGAAAAAGGCTGATCCGATTCACCCCACATGACGTGATCCGATTAGCCCCATAAGGTAAATGTCCCGATTAGCGACCGTTTAAGAGTGTGGCTGATTCGAAATAGTAATTTTTTTACTAATATACGACAATGTTTGAGTAAAGTATGCATCATTGTATTTATTGAAGTCCCTAGTTTCTTAATCAAATTAGTTTTAGAGTGATATTTGACTATTTACACAAAAATTATGGTGAAAATTATATTGAACCTGATGTCCTCTTTATTGACCAACTTGTACCATTTATGGACCGTCTCACGTCCCCATTATTGACCAGCAGTTTCTCCCATTGTAAATGCATCATTTTGTTTATTAAATTTCTGTTCATGAATATAACAAACTGTTTTTATTAACATTTTATGAAAATTAAACAATTTATAATCTGTTTAATGTAATCTTTTATGTTTTCTATTATTTCCTAATAATTTCCGTTTCTTCTCTTCTTCAATCTTTTTCTTTCGCTCTTCTGCAGCTAAAACTCTTATTCTCTTTTTCTCCTCTTTCTCGTTTTGTTTCTGTAAATAAATCTCTGCCCCTTTCCTTTATGGTTTCTCCAGATTTTATTTTACATATTGCTTCGATTAACTCCTTTTTCTTTCCTTTCACCATTGTTATTTCCCAAAGAAAATATATTTATGTTAGTACTTTTTGAACACACTTTTGAGTACAAATCAAATGTACTCAAAATTTAATAATTAAAAAATTACTTGATTACTTTAGTTAAGTCTAACAACACCATTTGTAAAATGTCCGAAAACTGGTACAGACCGGTCTTTGACGGTACCTATTTCCGACCACGATTTTCTGCTACAATAATGAAAGAAAATAAATATTTTCTTTTTATTTTATAATTCTGTATATATTTCTAATCAATTTGAGTAAGTTACTGCATGGATCCATGTATTTTTATTGTAAAATTTGCGAGTTTAATTATATCTGTAGTATAACCTCACGTTATTAGAATCTTTCATGTCAATGACCAAAGTCCTACTTTACATGTGAATTTACTTAAAGATGAATGCACAACTACATAAATAACGTATGAAACAATAAATAAAATACCTCTAATTATAGTTTCTGAACTTTCTGGTTGATATTACGCTTTCTGTGTTGCAATAAACAATAATAAATTAATAATTGGTCACTAATGGGGACGCGGTCGGTAATGGGGACATTTACCTTATATAAGGATTTAAAAGTGAGTAGATTACAGAAACATATTATGATATAATAGTCTAAAATATATCAAATACTAAATTTGAACACCACGCAGGCTAATAATAATAAACACATTTAAACTTTCAAGCTTACCTTGCTATTTTAAACACGAAATTACAGATTGCGTAGGTTAGATTCGGTACGAAATTGTGACATTCGCATGCGTCCGCCTCACTGAAACCTGTTGCCAGCACTAAACGATACCTTAAAAAAATTGACGGGCTATTGCGGTAGGTGCGGGAGAGGGGCACGAGGTATTCCGTAGGATCGGAATGCTCATTTCTATCGCGATGTAAGAAATATGGACTAAATTCTCATTTTGGTCTACCAATCAATAATACCTTCATAAAGTTTCGTTCAAAATTGCCTCGTATAACCTTAATTAATAGCTGATTTACAGAAAGAATTAAACATTTAGTTAACTTCCAAGTTCGATCAAGCATTGTTATTTGCACAGTTATCATCTCTGATTATCAAAGAACTGAGATAAACTTTCAGATTTTGTTCGTTTTTGCTCCAATCCCTAAAATTTCAATTTATTCAAAAAGGTTCCCAGTTCATGAAAATATTTTCTTTTTACAAACCCAGTAAATTGAATTATTTATATCTGTTGTTATTTTCAGATGTGAATACTGATACTATTATTGTAACGAGACAAGAACTTTTTAATATCTTAACAAATTCCCCAAATCGAAAAGTAAATGATCAATTTTCTTTTTTAAGAGAGCAAATTAGAAAACGGACAAAATATCCTGATAAGGTTAAAAGAGGAATTTTTTGTTATATTTACTTTAAAATAATCGTTTTTGATTAAAATATGTAATGAACACAAGTTCCACAACGGCATATAGGATCCGCCATTTTGTTTTTTTGCCACTTTGACTTCAGATTCGTACTCAGCGGCCTCGAAAACTCTAGAATATCAAGTTTAGACTAAATCTGATATTTTTGGGGTATGCGCGTCCTCCATATTGTATCCGTCATTTTGTTTTTTGCCACTTTGACTTCAGATTCGTACTCAGCGACCGCGAAAATATTAGTATACTCATTTTTGTAAATATTAAAGATTACCTTCAAATTTTCACCATGTTTCTGGGATTTCAACCCATTGTGCGGCGTTGGATACGACCTAAACTATTAACTAGTGGAGAGGGAACATCGTTTTCATTTATTAAAACGCCGTAACAACCATTGCATTCGCGATTACCCCGCGTTCATGTTTACCCCACTCTCCCTTATATACCTTCCGTTAATATAAAAGGATGGAAGCTGCACGGAGATGATCGATTCCGATTGTGCGGCCCATTCGGAAGCTTTGCGAAAGCATTTGCAAGCAGAACCAGCGGCACAGCGAGGAGCACAGGCGACGAGGAGCGGCCCGGAAAATTCAATGCCCCGCAACAAATTCCCCGGCGCGCAATCTGTCGCGCGACGCGTCGCAAACAAGAATCGATCATCGACGTCGCATCGATTCCGCGCGACGACACATCGCCGAGCCTAATCCCGACGCGCCCATTCCGCGGGGTTGCGAACGTAAGAGTGGGGGATAAAAAAGGAAGGAGCACAGAGAAATCGCGGCGACGGGCTTCCGCCCCCGCGATGAAACTTGTTTGCGCCGTCGATACAGGGACGCTCGTCCAAACAATCCGCGCTCGAGCGTCCGGCCACGGCAAGCCACGTTAGAAATTAATCCCCTGGCGATCGTTGGCCCTTTGGCGAGGCCGATCTGCGTCGACGTTCGATTAAATAAACAGGAATTAGCACATGAAAGGCCAGCCGGCGGTAGCGTTACTCTTAGAGGGGCGAGGGGGGAGGAGCCGCAGAGGGTGGACGCCACTTGTCGTTTCCCATCGCGCCTCGCGGCCGGGGTTGACTAACTAAATACCAAGTTAGCCCCGAAATGGGCCCCGGGGCCAGGGTTAAACCGAGCTTAAAAAGCGACTGCAATCGTTCCCGGGGTGAATTGGACGCGCAAACACCGCGGAGCCCCGACTGCGAAAACACTCGAGATCACTTAGAGGAATCTCCGCTGTCGTGTCACCCTTCCGCGATTTCCGCCCGCGATACCCACCCCTCCCGCGGCGCGCTGGCGGGCCGATGTTTATGTAAAACAGTAGCCGATATCGACGGCGGGGCTTTCCACGGGCTAGGCCGGAGCTGGATCCACTTGACGCGTCAAAACCGTCAGTTACACTGGTGCGGGGTGGGGCGGCTTCGACGGGGCGGTGAAGCATAACGAGGGTGGATTCTGCTGGGCTCGAGATCGAGGATGAAGACACGGTGGCTGGAATTCGAGAGTTCCCGCGTGGTGTTATTATTTCGAGGACCTGGCGAGGGTGGTGGTAGGGGATGAATGATTCGAGCCACGGGGTGGAGTACTGTCTTTGATGCGACTTCGCTCGGCGTGCAGCTTGGCTCCCGGTTCGTAATAGGTTTGCCCGATGTTAGCAACGGATGGAGTTAGAGAACACTGGAGACACTTGGAATGGCCACTTTGATTCGCATTAATATCGGTACACGCGAAGGAAATTTGATAAAACCGGATTCATACTTTCCGCGCGTTCGACTTTCCCAGAGTGGCTGTACGCTCCCTCCGACCAACGTTCACCGCGAAAGTTAATCAAGATGCGAATCAGTGGTTGGTAAAAGCGCGAGCTCATATTCCGCGGGGGAAGGGAATAAAATTTCCAGGCCACTCCTCCCGCGAAACGAAAGATTCTGGATTCTGGAGCCGTCGCGTCTCGGAAGCGAGCATCCCTCTCGGAGAACGGCCGCGTAGGAACAGTCGCGTTGGAACGCAATTTCCAGCCGAGGAGGCCGGGAGGTAAGAGAGGTAAGCAAACTCGCGCCGCCTGGTCGTTTCACGAGCGAGTTGTCGCGCGATCGGCGTAAGAGGCCTGTTGATAAAGGCGGCGAGAGGATAGAAGAGGGCACCGGATGAAAGGGAGGCGGAGCAAATTGGTCGGGCAGCGAAAACAGGATAACGCCGGGAGGATCGTGGATCCTGGCGGCGTCCTCTGCCTAAATAGAGGCGAGCAGAGGCGGGCAATAGCATCGGGACATAATCGATTTGCCGTGAACTCATCCGTGATTCGAGGCCCCGCAAGTCGGCGTGACAAGAAAGTCTCGAGGCCCGGGCAAAGGCGCCAGCGAACCGAGAAATTACTCATCGTTCTGATTGAGGTTAATTAATTAGATAATTAAGCCCTCCCCATCGCGACGACGGCGACGGCGACGGAGAACGACGTCGGATCGCGTAGCCTCTGCTTTCACCCTCTCCCCCCCCCCCCTCCCTCATCCCGTCCCCCTTTTCTCCCTCCCTCGTCCCTCCCCATTCCCCGTCGCTCTCCTATTCCCAGGAGATGATTTCGCGGCGGTGATCCTCGTTATAAAAATGCTCCTCATTATTACCGGAACTACCCTCCCCGACGGCCTTATCTCATTAACGTCCTCGCTGGAGGAATCATGCCGCTGCGCTGCTCCGGGCGAGCAGTGACGTTTCACGCTGGAATTGCTATTCTGGCAACGTTAAATTGATATTTACCGAAAGGAGTTCCCTCGCTCCGTGGGAGCCGGACGCATCGCTACGGTCTCGTTACTTAATCGCGGAAACGCCGTTTCGCCTCCGCTCCTTATTTCATTCAATATTCAATATTCGCGTGATTGCTCTGCCGCGAGCACCAGCTTGGTTTCCTGCCAATATGTCCGCGAAATTTCAAAGCCCGCCTGCCTTCGCGATCGAATCGGAAGCGCGTGTCGTTCCGCCAGGGTTATTAATTTCCATACGCGCTCCGTATTTGTCGACGGAGAGGGGTGTGTGGAAAAAAAGAGGATATCTGTGGGCGTAGCGGGTGTAATGAAGGCCAACAAAGGGGGGAAACGGTAGCGGCTGGGCCGCGAAAAATTCGCGAATTAATTCCCGCCGCTCGCCGAGCACGCGATCATTTCTCGGGCTCGCTTAACAAAATATCGAGAGCGACGAAATTACCGAATAAATATTCGCCGCGCGAATGCCCTCGGATAAAAATCCGCCCCCCCCCCCCCCCCCACCACCACCACCACCATCTCCCCCGCCACGCGACTGTAAATCGAATTTCTAAAAACCCCGGGACATCCCGATAAATCCCCCTGTCTCTTTATGCGTCGGTATTTTATAAACGACCGCCTCGCCGTCGCCGTCGACGAGCGCGAGCGGGGTCGGGGCCGTATATGAAAGAACTCTTTACATGTGACACTTAACGAGAATCTCATAATCTTGCGGCAACGTCGATCTATCTCCCCGCCGCTTCCCTCCTCGCCTCTCCCTTTCTCTTCACCGATCCCCCCCCCCCTCCCCCATACCGTGGAAAATCCCTTTGAAGCTCTGCCCATTGACGCTCGCGGTTTAATATTCCGTCACGAATATTAATGCCCTCCTAGCAACTGCTCCTCGTAAATCAGCCAAGCCTCCTCCGTCGATGCACTTTTCGCCGCGGTTTTCCCCGCGCTTGTTCTCTACCAATTTCCTCCGCTTTCACCCTCTATCGCGCCTCTCCCTACGCCCGCTCGTCCCTACGTCTCTATACACATACCACTGGATCCTTTCGATCTTTCGCTGTTCTCTCCTTCGCAGCGGCTCCTGCCGTCTCCGTCCTTCGTCTCGCAATCTATCGCGCCGGAAGAGGACAACGATTAATGCACTTTTCGCTTCTGACCCCTCTCTCTGTCTTTCAGTTAGAAAGTTCCCGCCTATCCTGCCTCTTCTTCTGCTTTTCTGCTCTCCAATCTGCCAGCGAGTTCTTCCCCTCTTCCTGCCGCTGTTCCCCTTTTCGTTCGTCCCTCTTTCTCGTTCATCCCCTTTGTCCCCCTCCCCTTTGTCGCCCTCGGTCCTCTCATCTCTCTCTCTCTCTCTCTCTCTCTCTCTCTCTCTCTCTCTCTCTCTCTCTCTCTCTCTCTCTCTCTCTCTCTCTCTCTCTCTCTCTCTCTCTCTCTCTCTCTCTCTCTCTCTCTCTCTCTCTCTCCCGTGCTCTCTGTCCTCGTCTCGTTGGTTCTTTCGAGGCGGCCACCCCGCGCCGCGTTGTCCTTCGCGGCAGACGAAGACAGTCCCGCTGATTGAGAATAATGCGAGGTACCAATTACTACGCTGGCATAAAGAGGAATTCATTAGCGGGAGGAACGCGCCGTTGGGGCATCTCTCGAGCAACTGCACCGGTTGCACGCTGGCTTTTGTGCAACGGGATGCGCCTCGCCGCCGAGCACTTCCTGTATTGTGCATTGAGGGCCGCGCGGCAGGATGACACGCGGAATATTTTTATTCTCCCGCCTGGGCGGCGGGGGGCTTGTCGCGCGTTAATTAAAAAGATAAGGTCGTCCGCTTAAGTTCCCGCGGCGAATGCAACGGGAGCGTTCACCTGACCTACTGATACAGGGGGTGATCCGTGAATGCGCTTGCGAGGTTTCGAAGGGTGCGCCTCCGTCGAGTGCGTATCTTCGATTTTAATTCGCTTCCAGGGGAATTGCCGCGCGAGCTCGCGTTGCTATGGGAGCGGGATTAAAAGAGAAGCAATCGGTGCGTCGAAATTATATAGGGTAAGTCCGGTATAGTTCGAGCACCGGGAGAGTCCGGCCAGTGTTGATATTTTAAGATCATTGACACAAAAGAAATGAATGCGCTTGTTGCTGATCTTACATTGATCGGTGTCACAAATCCGTATTTAAATTATAGGAAACACTTAAGGTAGTTCCTAACCAACTATGTTAGTCAAATTAGAGTTGGGTCGTAAACGATAAATATAAAGTACCTAGTATGATACTATGGAAATAATAATAATAATTTTTAACATCATGTATATATATTTTAAACAGTTCAATGTTAATATAAATAATTGTAATACGAAAATAGAATATTAAATTGGTTAGCGTAGTGAATTGGAGCAGCAGATCTGACAACGTCGCATTCATTCGGAGTAGTGTACCTGATTTCTCTATATTTTTCGCATCTCGAGAAATGAGAAATCAGATTATATTTCTCGAGAATTCTCGAGAATTCTCAAGAATTTAAAAAAATATTGCAAAATTTATATTTTTGGAATGATGTTGACAATATTTATCTAAAATTTTATTCGTGTCTAACTTAGACAAAACTTGGATAAATGAAAAAAAAAACAAATATTAAATATAATTGATAAATTTATTTATTTAATATAAAATCTGACCAAGACGAAACATTACTTTTTTGTTTTAAAATAGTTTTTTAAAAAGCACAATGCGTCTAATGTCGCGTCAGTCAATCTACTTCCTTTTTTTTGTGAGAAAATCTGAGGCTGTAGAAAAATTTCTGTTATTTTGAGTGGATGCTGGTTTAATTGTATATAGAGCATCGGCGATGTGTACCTATTGCTAACATTTATTACAGATTGTAGATGTGTTTATATATTCACGATTAACTGGTAACACACCATTTTGAACTAACTGAAAATTCATTTCTGAAAACAAATGGGATTTAAAATAATTTTCCTACACTTAAGTTTCTCGAGAAATACTGTAATTTCTCGAGAAATGAGAAATAAGAAATTATAAAATTTCTGGAGAAATTCTCGAGAAAGAATTCTCGATAAGGAACACTAATTCGAAGCGTCTTTTATATCCAAAATGTCAGAAAAAATGTTCATATGAAGAAACCATTTACGAAGAAACCATGTGGTCAGTTTCGCTGAAAAAAATAAATTCATTTCGTGACATTTCAATGTACTTTGGTGCCAATTTTGGTACACTTCTTGAATATAGTTTTCCTGTTTCAGCAGAAAAACTGAAACTATAATCCTCTTTTTTCGACTCTGCCATATGCTACTGTGTTAAAATGCATCAACTTTAATTAATAATTTCTCGATAACTATGTGGTAAATCAATTTTAAACTTTGTACAAGGGTTTCTTGAAATCCAAATTAGTTTTGATCGAAATTTGAAAGAATTCTTGAATTTATTATATTATTCAGGAACTACCTTAAGACTTTATGCGAATCTGAAAGTTTTTAGACCAAGTTACAGTGCTGATGATATTTGAAAGACAGGTAAGTTTATTTACACTATTCCGATATTGGGGGATATAATATGCATAAAACTACAGTGTCACCCCAACAATACGTTTGTATTCGTTTTTAATTTAATTTGACAAGGTGGTCGATCACTCCCTTGATTATGGGATAGTCCGACCACATTAATGCGGGACAGTCCGACCAAATTAGTTAAATATACAGTGTGTCCGTTGTATCTGAAAAAGTGTACTATCTTGAAAAATATGTGTAGTACGAAAAATTCTTTCAGACGAAATTTGTGGGATGTTGAGGGGGACATAGGTGGCATGCTCGTATTTTTTATTTCTTATTCTTATAACTGACATCGAAATGTTTTCCAAACACTACCTACATGTGTTTTCTTTACTGCAAACCCATCTCCAGATTCAGAGAGCGAAAATTCCATTCTACAAGATAGTGATATGTCGTTAAAAGACTGGGACGAAAACGAATGCGTGGGATGCGGAGAAAACTGTTTCGAAATCTCGAAAAGCGACGATTGGATTAAAAGTGGGCAATGAAGGCGTTGGTTTCATGATACTAGATGTTACAAGTAGAATGTTTGCGATTTACATGGAAAACTGAAGAAGAAATAACATATCAATTAACTTCTTCGTGTATTATACTTTTTGCAAGCTACACTTTTTGTTAATTTCCAAGGTGCAGTGCCAATGTTTTTGGTTGAAAATGAAATTAAATATTTGAAATTATCGCACACTATAATTTATATATACCCTAAATTGCTTAGGATTTCCTTTAATTTGCACAAAACGACAAAAATGTGGAAAACAACGATGCCACAATTTCTTTTCCAAAAAGCGGTCGAACTCTCCCGGACTTACAATACTGTACCGTGAAACGTTGAAGGTAATAGAGTTTCGCAGCAAAATGGAGTGCAACCCCCCCGGAATTCTGTGTTTACACGATAATGCCCTTGGTCTAAGGCACACAAAGCGGGGAAATGTCTCGTCGAGGGATCCCGCACGGACTTCTTTGCCTCTTATCAAATAAGAAAGCCGGTTCCCTTCCAAGTCCCGATGTTCCACCGAGCATGAAATAAGTGTACACACGAAATCCCGCGCGACGCGGAACAAGGAAAGGGGGATAACGATAAAACGAATTTCGAAGGGGCTACGGCGGGAGTAGGGGAGCGGAGTGCTCTGGTTCTCGAAAACGCCAGTCCTCCGTCGAATCGAACAAGGGAGATAAAAAGAATACCGTCGCTCGCGGGGCCCGCTGTAAAACCATAAAGGTGCAATCGCGGCTCGAACGAGGCAACGATAAATGCTCGCGACCTGCGAACACGATTTACTGCTTTCCGCGACAGTGCAAATAAAATGACATCGCGCACGTGTGTGGACACCGTGGTGGAGAGTGAGTTGAGTTATTCGATGAAAGGACAGAGGAGCGTAAATATTTAGCGTACCTATTACATCATTCTTATATTCGATTAATTTTTATTCTCCAATTCAATTTTATATATATAATTCAATATCAATTACTTAATTATTGCACTCCAATTAAATTGTAATATAGGGTAAACCACCCAGTAATTGACCGCATACCAGTGACTGAACATTAGGCAAATAAATGTCAATTATAAATTTAAAAATATTATATGTTTATAAATGGAGTGTAGTTGCACTTTTAATATCCCATATTTTTAGTTACGCGTATTAAGCAAAAATTAATAAGTACAATTCTTGTTAAAAGTATGCGGTCATGTACTGGACTTCTACACGTTTTGCATTTTATAATTGTTTTTTTTTTAAATTGCGATAAGAATAAGTAATTATTTTTATAGAAATTTCAAGACAAATAAATTTAAATGCAATATTTCAACAGTTGTTTTGTTGTTATACAAAAATATATTCAAGTATTAATCTCAAAGGTCCATAAATTCAACAATTCGGTCATTCACTGGTTGGTTTACCCTAATTCAATATAAAATCATTTAATTTCTATTATCCAATTAAATTTTAATATAATTTAGCAACATTTATGAGCGTATTTATTTACTCACGTACATGTCTAACTAATCTACAGTGAGTTAGTTTGCTCCTTAAACTACAGAGGGTGAGCCGCGCGAATTGGAAATCAATTGGATTTCATTCTGGTCACCGTATAGATATGCTCCTAGTTTTCAAGGCGGTTTATGGCAGGCAATTTTGTCGCGGCGCTGAACGGCTGTATGCCAGATGCCGCGACACGAGCCTAGGTAGTCCCTAAAATGCTTCGGCCTTTCGAGTGCGAGGTTGAAGTTAACCAGACACGCGGTTCGGGGCAAACCCAGGTTTCCCTCTATCAGGACATCTTTACGGTTTCCCACCACTGCTGAATTTTGCGCGCCAAATTCGTACCTAGCCAATGGCAGTGTCAATTTTCACCGCGTTTTTCTAGCGGCAACCAATCACCGCCGCGTGGCGTTTTCTTTCAGAGAAAAGTGCACGACGCTAGCCAGATCGAAGCAAGCTCTCGTACAGGTGACACAGAAACACCTCGGTTCTAATACTTATAGTTGGAGTGTGAATATTTCATTTTAATACTGAGTAACTTGCACGAGGTGAAGTCTGCGCGCGAGGTATTTAGGCCTTCCCAATTACGGTTTTGAAGAATTCGCGTAGGGGAGAACGGGGGTGGTTGTCTCAAGAGGTAGGTTGACTAAATGTTAATAACTTTGCACCGACATATGCTTTACTGCGGAAACATTCACTGTAGAAAGAAGTCACCTGTACTATGCCATGCATTTAGGGGAGGCCGAGGCAAAGTGAGACGAAGAAAGTTTGAAGTCGAATAAAATTTTTCCCTTTCAATAAAAATGTGTGGAAGTAGGTTTATAATATAATTTGAACATTACTCTTGATAAATGATGAATAGCAATAATTATAAAATTAACTTTATTAGAACCTTAAAACTATTTAAACTATCTTTTTTTTAAAATATATTTCATTAATACAAGTTTAACGTTAATAATTTGTACTTTGTAACTTCATACTTTGTGTAAACACATTTTCTTCTGAAATGAGTTTTTAAATGAACTTTGTTTACATGAACAGTCTGACATATTATTACTAAAACAAATACATACATAATTATTAATAAAATACGTACTTATATGTACTATCTAAATTAATTTTTTAACTAAAACATTATATATTTTTCTATCACAATTTTTTTTTTAAATTGGCTTCAATAATTTTTGGCAGACAGGTTTCACATAAAAATAATACGCATATCACTGGCGCATCTTTTCTTTGCAGCTCAGTTTACCCCGGTCACTTTGCCCCGAATATGTACTCAGTGGAAAATTAATTATTTAATAACGTTAGGATTAATGTTTTCTCAAACGCGTGTACGTGTATGTTTATAAGCTTGTTATAAACACACAGAAAAATTTGGAGTTAAAATAACACATTTAAGACTCATTTATCCAAAAAGCTAAATTGAAAAGAAAACCAATTGGAAGCCTCTAAAACTTAAGTAATTAATTTAAACAAGAGTGAAAAAAATTGAAAACCGAAAAACGTATCAACTTGCCCCGGTCTCCCTATGCTCTATCAAATATACTAACCGGTTTAATGATATTTCACCCACATAATTTATTAAAAATCTAAAACTGAAAAACTGGCCTACCAGCCCCGGTCACCCCTGCGCAACACAATTGTTTAGCACATTCATTGGAGGCGTGTACCATCGAGTGAATCACTGTGCACGCAAGTTTCACAGTTTGCTGCGAACTCCCGCGCCTCTGCCACTTTAACCAGACAGTGGGAAGAACGCGGATGTCAACGATTTCACGCGCGATCCCCATGGAGCACCGCCCGCCCAGAGGCAATCGCGCGATTAGAAGCTGTATCGCGCGCGAGTCCAGTCCCCCGTGCTCTAATCGCGAAGCTGCGTCCCCGAGGCGCGCCTAAACGCGTCCTCCAATTACCAAATTAATTAAACCAGGCGAACGAAACGCGAAGTGTCTCCCTTCCGTCGAATCCTGGGGACACTGAATCATCCCCCTCCCCCTCCCGCCGAAGTCCGACTCAACAATAACACTTGCTCTGTCGGCTGTCATCCCAGTTGACGTGGCCGCGCCTAGCCCAGCCGCCGATCGCCCTGCAAGTGCCGCGGCTCCGGGGATCCTGTCAGTCAAGGATCAGCGAACCGTAAGGAGGGCCATTGTGCGGCCGAAAGTATAACAGAGAAATGGAATCGGGGGATGTCTCGCGATCGTCGAGTGGTCCGCTCCTGGTCGCTCGAGGGTTAGACCGATTTGCGAGAAGCGTACGCGCGCCGGGTCGCGTGGGGCGGGCTGATTGGACGTCAGCGAGCGGAACACGTCAAATCGAAGAATATGCTTTGACTTGAAATTAATTTGAGTGGTTTCCAGGGTGGCGATTCCACGCGATCGCTGAGGGGCAGTTGCTTCGAGCGACGGGGTGGCAGCATTGGCGCGCGGAATGCGCGTTGCTCGAGGTAATTAGAGGATCGTGTTTCTGGAAAATCGAGGGGATGGTGATGGACGTTCGAAGGGGTGAAGGGAACTTCCGCGTGTGATAGGAAGCTGTAAGTCGTTCGGCGATTGTACGAGCATGTGAGCAGAGTGTTGCAGATTCTCGGGAATCGGAGATCTTTAGTGAGGGGTTGAAGTTGCGGGTTCCTGTTATTGTTTCGGACAGTGCGTTTGGGTGGTGGGGGTTGCTTCGTGGAGAATCGACGAGCCTTCCCGTTGTTACCTAGCCCCTGTACGTATATTTGTTTTCGTAACACGCGCAGCTGACCTGTGCGGAAACCCCTCGAGGGTGCGCGCGTGAGGCAGGTCTGTTGTTTATTAGGAACGGTGGAATTCGGTCAGCGAGAAAGGGGGTCACTGGGCAAGTGTTTATTCGAAATCGGGGTTTAAGGTTTAATGTTTTGTGTTTGCTGCGGGAAAGATGCCAGGTAACGAGTGTGGTAAATCCCGTAGAGTGCAACGTGTGCATTGGTAACAATTTTGGAGATTTTCCGGTGGATTTTGGACGAAAGGTTGCGCGTGTGCAGAGAAATTTTAAAGTCTTTAATCAGTGAGAAGCGATAACAGCTGGGGAACCGATAACACCTTCGGACTTTCTTTTAATCGCCACAGCTGTATTGCGAAATTGGCGCCTGCAAATTTGATAATTGCATACAGAAGATGAATGTAATTTAAATAAGAGGTTCCATGGTGTAATGGTCAGCACTCTGGACTTTGAATCCAGCGATCCGAGTTCAAATCTCGGTGGAACCTGCATTTTTGCAATTCTGCTCGGTGGATTATATTATAAATGTCGTGAAATGTTTGAACATTTAAGAAGAGGCATTGAAGCTCGTTAAATAAGAGGTTCCATGGTGTAATGGTCAGCACTCTGGACTCTGAATCCAGCGATCCGAGTTCAAGTCTCGGTGGAACCTGCATTTTTGCATCCGAGGTCGGCGTAATTATATTGCAAACTTGAAAGAATGTTTAAACATTAAGCAGAGGCATTGAAACTGGTTAAATAAGAGGTTCCATGGTGTAATGGTCAGCACTCTGGACTTTGAATCCAGCGATCCGAGTTCAAATCTCGGTGGAACCTGCATTTTTGCAATTCTGAGCAGTGGAATATATTATAAATGTTGAGAAATGTTTGAACATTACGAGAACACACTAGGAGGTATTTAAACAAGAGGTTCCATGGTGTAATGGTAAGCACTCTGGACTCTGAATCCAGCGATCCGAGTTCAAGTCTCGGTGGAACCTACGTTTTTGCATTCTTTCTCTTTTTAATATATTATAATCTTGAAGGAATGTTTAAACATTAATCAGAGGCATTGAAACTCGTTAAATAAGAGGTTCCATGGTGTAATGGTCAGCACTCTGGACTTTGAATCCAGCGATCCGAGTTCAAGTCTCGGTGGAACCTTCATTTTGTGCAATCTGGCAGTATTTTCAATATTAAACAAACATTCGAGCGTCAATAAAAATCTGGAGAAGCCTATAAAACAAGTGGTTCTATGGTGTAATGGTTAGCACTCTGGACTCTGAATCCAGCGATCCGAGTTCAAGTCTCGGTGGAACCTGCATTCTTTTTTTTACACTTTGCAATTTCTCAAGTGCAAACAAACAATTGCAAATAATTGGCACCACCGATTCTTACCAAAGCGAAACGTTTCAAGCTGAAATCTTGAAACATTTTCTAAGTGAATAAAGTCGTCTCGTTAAACGTGATTCTTTATACTGAACTTGTGAGCATCTGCGACAATTGGGGGAAATTAAGCAACTTCAGAACTTCAAGATCAAGTAATTTATTAAGCATCATTTATATAACTTGTGTCATACAGAAATTAGTGTATTAAAGTTCAAGTTCAGGCGCTCGGACTTATATTTCGATAAAAATCTATGTTACAGTTTTTTTATAACAAATACGCGAGCACCCAAAAATCAGCGGCACGATTGATTACGAATCGATCGAGCAACGGGTTCCATGGTGTAATGGTTAGCACTCTGGACTTTGAATCCAGCGATCCGAGTTCAAATCTCGGTGGAACCTTTCCTCTTTTTTTCTCAGCCAAGTAATGTTCCTATTATTAAGCTACGGATTGTTTATACAGCGCGGTCGCATATAAACGAGCCAATTCATCAAGAGGTTCCATGGTGTAATGGTTAGCACTCTGGACTTTGAATCCAGCGATCCGAGTTCAAATCTCGGTGGAACCTAAATTTTTGTTTAATACTTCTACTACGATCTCGCCAAGTGTCTCAGCCCAGCGATAGGGGTGAAAGAAACTACCCCTTTCACGAGGTCCCATGGTGTAATGGTTAGCACTCTGGACTCTGAATCCAGCGATCTGAGTTCAAATCTCGGTGGGACCTTTCTATTTTTGCACCGCTTTCCATCGATTTTAATTTGCAAATAATATGTCCATCGTTAGGTGAGCTACGTACATATATATTTTTATAAAATATCATTAACTACAAAGTGAAATAGCTTTTTGATTTCGGTAACATTCCTTTCGCAACTTGTACTCGTTTGCTCATCTTCTACCAATTTGACGTTGCTAAAGATAAATATGGCCAAAAATAATTCAGTCCGAAATAACTACACTACTTTTGCAATGGTCGCTTAAAGCTTCTTTCAGCTGGACGTAATTCTTTCGATACATTTAATCCTTTGCTAATAAATTAAATTATACCTTCTAACAACAAATACTTAATTAACAACGTGAGAATTTAAACTATTCTTCACTCTAATAGCTGTAGATCTGTTCATAAAATAATTATTACGCATAATTACATAATATCTGCATATTATTTAGTCTCATGGCAAATGTTTAAAAAAGTAGAAACAAAATAAAATCAACATGCAATTGTTTAAGTAAAACTGAAAGTTCGCGGGACAAAAAAGGAATTCCTTCGAGCCGGATTCGAACCAGCGACCTATGGATATCTGTTTTGATCATCCCAACTACAGTCCACCGCTCTACCAACTGAGCTATCGAAGGATTGAGAGTCGCTTCTTATTTATTCGATTTAGCCTGAGGCACCGAACTGGACACAATTACCAGTCCCAATATTCACTTAATGAACAATATTTACAGCACAAATGAACCAACCAACTACAAAAATATTAAATTAAATCACAATTTCATTTGATATCATCATTTGTCCAGCTATCGACCGATAGGCAGGCCCAGGGTATCTGAAACCTTTCAAAACTCTCCGAAGCGATCCAACTACAGTATCTCGTTATGAGAGCGAGGTGACACTCGGCGTCGCGACGTCGCCATCTCAGCGAGCGGTCGACAGATCGCGGGTGAGGTGCGGTTTAATCTGGCGTTCGGTCGTGTCGCAGATACAGTTATCACTTATTTACGACGAGCCCAAGGCGGGCGGGCGAAAAAGAATTGCGTGTCAAAGCCAGCGGAGACCGAGCATCGTGAAAATTTTATACCCCCGAAGAGTCCTCTCTATCTCGGTGTGCACGCCAATCACCATCAAGGCATCGCGCGGCCTCGCCGTGTTTCATGGCCCGATACAGTTTACATAAAACTATAAAATTATGGCCGTAGCCGAAAAGCCCAACAGGAGAGGATCTCGGCGGAGCGCATACGCTGGCGGCGCGAGGGGCAAGCTGTATCGTAAAGTCGATGGGGTATTTTTACATGAAGTCATTAAACCCGGTTTACTGCGAAACAAAGTGCCTCCTCAGCTCTGTGCCCACCGCCCCGGCCTTCCCCCTCCCCCCCTCCCCCCTCCCATCCCCCCTCCGCTGTTCGTCGCGCCGCTTAATTACTCCTCATCGCCGAATTAAGGAGCTAGATCGCACTCTGGTTTAATGAGAGACGAATGTTTAATGAGGGATCCCACGGCATTCTCGGATCCCACGACACTTTTCACGGTGTAAAGGAAATTGTTGTGCACGGGTATTCGTGCGGATAAATGGAAGGAACGAACCGCTTCTAGGGGTTTAAGGGTTTATCAATGCAGACGGAGAATGGTCTTTGGAAGTTTGGATCTATCCGCGCGTGGCATTTCAGGGTAACAGTGTCATTGGGTATAAGGTGAGGAGTATTTGCTCTTTTAATTCAGCTCAGTTATGCAGAAAGCTACGAATTCTCAATGATCTGGAATTGAGTGAATTTAGTTTAAAGATTTTAATTGAAAGAGAAGTGGGTTTTTTTTATTAGGTATATTCTATTTCTTGCTACTGTTTTACAATGTTTTTTAACGAGTTATTTAATAGCGGGTAGTATAATTAGGGGAGAGGTTGTTTGCAGGTTGCCACTGCTTGCAGGTTGCCACCCCTGCTGTATTTCGACTTTCTAGCAGTGTCATAACCTGAACTCTGACTCAAATCGACGTTAAAAGAGTAGATGTCACTATTTATTAACCTCTGGAGCGGACAGACGCAATAACGCTGTGTTTTCTGAGCGAAGGGTAATATAGTGTTTGTCAAGTAATTGAACTATTGAAATTGTGTGTTTTCCCTGTGCTCGTAAATTGAACATTTTCATCGACAATTCAAGATAACTATTTGTACTGTGTTGTTTTTGTCATCTAATTTACATATGCCAAACAGTTTTTCAAACATATGAATTGACAATTTTTTTCTCATATTTTCCAAAAATGCGTCGGAATGCAAGTTGCCACCTTTTTTGGCTTGCAGGTTGCCACCTCTCTCTTTCCCGCTTGTTTACACTCAAATGTCATTTTTCGTGATTATGTGATGTTTAAACTTGTCATTGAGTTTGAAAGAAAAGAAAAAAAAGAAAGAGAAGAAGGAAGCCATCGCTGAAAACAAGAAGCGCAAAGTTTCACCGAAGAAAGCACCGAAACGAACCCCTGCAAATAGCAAAAAGAAGGCCACTGTATAATATAATTTATTAATAAAGTTTAATAAATTTTGAAAAGTTTTCTGAATCAGGTTTTTACTTGAGTTTTTTTACACTTTCAGCAATTTTTCTAGGGGGTGGCAACCTGCAAGCCAAAATTTCAAGGAGTCAATTTTAGATACTTTCGATAATTTGCAGTATAATTTTTCTTTTTCGAGAGTTTACATGATTTGTAGCTCAGAATTGTAGCTTTACCCTTCCTCTTTCCAACTTATACCATAAATCATCGATACGTTAATTTTATGACGAGTTATGATAAAAAAAAGCTAAGGAGTGGCAACCTACAAGCCTCTCCCCTAATATTATTTTAAATTTTTTATAGCTTTTCTTTTTAAACCTAAAATGGAACTATCGCCAGCTGGTAGTTTTAATAATTATACCTATAATGTAAGAGTTGTTCTATGGGTTGGTAACTTTTTGCAAAATAAAAGATCACATTATGGGATCCGTATTGCGTTTAACTAATTTTTTGTCATTTTGAGGGTTGGTAGCTTTCTGTATAACTTGGACCAATTGTCCCTAATCTCAAGTAAACATTCACTTATAAGTGAATTATATATTTTTAAAGTACTCATAGTAACTAAGAAATCCTGAAAATTATATCTGCAATGGACCTATTTTACTCATTTTATCAATAACATTCAATATAGCCTCATGACGTATGCGAAAAACGGCAAAATCCTCTTATTTAAGAATAATTGGCTAAAACCTGGCATCTGTATGTTTGTTGTGGTTCTGAATCCGAATATGATGTTATTGTTTGTGGAAGAAAGATCCTAAGGTAGTTCTCTTAATAAAAAATCGGGTTTTTGGAGATAACTCAAAAGGGAAAGCCCGAAGAATTTTTTAAATATTTTTTTTCGGATTACTCGTACTAATTTACTTCAAAATCCATTTCACCCTGTTTTTAACTCCCAGGGGCTACATCTGGGCTCATAGGGCAAGATACCAATTCATAACCAGTTTAGGTTAGGCTGAAAAACAGTCTGCGAGATGAATATATGTTTGAGTGATGCATTGTTCGACGATCTTCACATTGACTGCTCTACCGTGTTCGAATAAAATTATAAGTGTTTTCATCATGTTTCTCCACGATAACATTGAAGTCGTCTATCTAAAAAATTCTCCGCACTTTCCTTTTTGAGTTATCTTCAAACAACCGATTTTTTATTAAGAGAACTACCTTAGAAACTTTTTTTACACAAAAAATAACATCATATTCAGACTCAGCACTTCAAAAAACATACAGATGCCATGCATTTTAGGCAAGTATTCTTAAATAAGAGGATTTTGCCGTTTTTCTCATACGCCTTGAGTAAAACAGGTCTATTGCAGATATAATTTTCAGGATTTCTTCGTTACTATGAGTACTTTAAAAATATATATTCCAAATCGGGAAACTCCATTCTTAATAAGTGAATGTTTACCTGTCAGACTCAATCGAGTGTAGCGTGACTTGCCAGATTCCAATGTCCTTCGACGAGTTTGTAATTCAGAAATGAAACCTAGGAAGTCGATACGATCTTACTAGGGCACCTTGAAATGTAGGTCCCTTCCCGCTGAAAAGTTCCACCGGCTTTGTAATTCCATTTAGGCGACCCACTTGTTCCTCCGCAGCTCTTTAAATTGTCCCATGTGAAATGGGGGCAAGTAGTGGTTCCAGGTCATGGTCAGACGCGAGGAGTTACCAAAAGTGCACACGCGACTCTCTCGCCGCTCTCGATGCATTTTCATTTTCCCTCGGATCTGGGTCAGCAGAACCGCGATAGAACAACAACGTTCACCTCAGGGCGTGTGCATTCGAATATCTATGTAATACGAGCAACTGACGCCGCGAATTCTTATCCGCACGACGAAAGGACAGAGGGAAATTGCTGTCGACCTTATCCAATTTAAGGCGGGTACTCTGCGGGCGAGTGGAACCGGCGTCTCTTTAATAAAAACCTTTATCTGGCAAAGCAGCATTCCCAGTATTCCCAAATCCTATCTCCCAAGTACCTACCTTATTTTATGAACACACAGCTCCCTTAACTCATTCTTCGATACCGCCAATACTTCTGAAAACGTCTCCTCGGATCGGTTTAAACCGAACACCCCGTATACTTTCGTCCCCGGGGCAGGGGACTTTCCTCCAAGAGACCGTAGGCGCTGCTGCGAAAGAGGCAAATAAACGTGCAACTCATTCTGCTCATTCATATCAAAGGTACCCTCCATTTGCAATTCAATTTCCCTCTTCCAGCCGAATTAAGATTTTCCTTTTTTAATACATCCGCCGACGTCGTTCCGCGCATACATTAAAGCCCACCTTTAAGCAGGGACGCGTGGAAAATGGGCGAAGTAAAACAGGGGGTGGACGAAACGAGAGATCGTATAAGGCCGCGTTGTTAAGCCGTCCGCTGTAGACAAACAATTTTTTAAGGGGCAGTTAAATTGCGACATTGTACCGTTCTCCTCGTGGTAATCATTCGATAGGGGGGGTGTGCAGGGGGTGGCCGTTTCCGGGCCATCCAGGGCGATACGTTTCACGGGGAATGCCTTCGTACACGTCGGCGCTCGTTTACGCGCTGCGTACTTTGGGCGTATAAAAAATTTCGCGTCTTATTTAAACGTGCTCCCCTTGTTGAGAGGCCTGGCGGGCTTCCTTCGCGCGCACCCCAAGCGGGACGGAAGGTGGACGAGGGGGGAACTAATATCATTTTTACGATATAAGTTCGAGGGTGTGTCACGGAATCGCGAAGGGTTAGCTGGGTTAGCCACGGTGCGCGGGGCACCTTCGAGTGAAACGTATTATAATTGACGCGACGGCTATAAATCTGGAGTATTCGGGGATTTACGGCGAACCGGGAAATTGGCCCAAGAGGTTCCGCCTATTAAAAATATGCAAAGTTCGCCGACCACCGAGCGACATCGTTTTATCGCCGACTCGAGCTTGCGCACCTCTGATTTCTAAGGGTGTTCGTGATCGTTGTATCCTGGGGGGTGAGTATTAAAAAAGTGAATCGGCTGAGAAGAGAGTCGGAATTGTGATTCCACTTACTTTCCGGTACAGAAACCTCCGTGTCTCTCTGACAAGAAAAATCAATCCAGATCCCTGTCTCCTCCCTCGGTTTTCGGGCGACCGTTTCCTCGGCTGCAGGAGCGTTTAAAATGGGGAGGCGAAGTTGCTTTATGCTCCGATTTAAGGAATACGCCGTGGCCATAAACCATAAAGATTCCGAGTCATAACTCGAACGGTATCGCATTTTATTTAATTGCCCCCGCGGCACACTCGCGCGCCACCCGAAAGCGGAGGGGCGGCTTTCTCGCGCGTGCATAATATTATTTATTGCTGAAGAAGCTGTTAAAGTTTAATGCCACTCGGGCGAGCACCGTCGGCTCTTGAAATTAAACGCGATAAAATGTTTGTTATCCAATCGAGTGGCGGCTTAATGTCCCCTCCGCTGCCCCTCCCGCCGCCATCCCTCTCCATGTGGCCGACGAAGATTCGCGGGAAGCGCCCGCGCTATCTTCGCGGATAAGACCGGCGCTTTAACGGCCACACCACCGAGGGAGTTTCGGAAGTCGCTTAGAGCGCGCGAAGACGCGTCCGTTTAACAGTCGCTCCCGACATTGTCGATCAGTTAACGGGACTACAAGCTGCGCGATAAATCCGATGCCACGCGTAAATCCTTTCTTAATTTACTGTCATGTTACTTTTACACCAGGGTTTTACTGCACACGCACTCGACGAGTTTACAATTATTGTCGAGCACCCGATACGCTGTATGGCTTTATCGAGCCATCGAATTTCCCCCCATCACACGCGACAATCGCGAGAGCGCTTCGTAGGATATACGGCTGAGGTATATCCTTCCTTGGAAATCGCACTGTAGGTAATCTAACAGTAGGATGTAGTAGCATAACCAGGGTTGCCACCTCTCCGGTTTGGGCCTGGAGACTCCAGGTTTTGAAGCAAATCTCCGGGTTCCGGTTTAACTGGAAAAATCTCCGGGTTGTAGAAAAAAAAGAGATAATAAGAAATTGTGGTATTATATAATAAAAGTTGTTAATTAATAAAACTGATACTTTTAAATATCTGAATTGTTTGAGCTTAAAAGAATTGCACATTTGTTTTCCGGATATTCGAGACCAAAACTTTTTTTTTGCTTTTTCCTTCTCCGGGTTTATATTTGAATCTAAGGGTTGGAATGTGTGGCACTCCGGGAGTTATATGGTGATAAGGTGGCAACCCTGAGCATAACAGGGTCGTGAACGTTGGCGATCGTCGCTGAGTTGCTTGTGATTATTACTTTTAAATTATTATAGCTGTGTAATAGTGTTTCGATAGTGGCGTCGTATCATTTTTTTCTTATGCTTTATTATGTTTCTATAGATACTAGGGTAGCTGTCTCAATTACTGTCAGTGTCCCTATTACTGCCACTTTAATTATTTTACTTAAGGGGTATTCTGGTCTTACGAGGCGTTTTCGTCGCGTTATTTCGGAATTTTTCACAAAGAATCCATAAATTTTATTATTATTTAGTTTATTGCTACATGTTTATTGTTGTTTCAACTATCTTTACAAATTTTGTCAATAGAACAAAATTAAAATCAAACGCAGTTTACTGCTTTAAAGTAATGGTGAAAAAAAACATGGGGTCACGGTGCCCAAGATTGGGCTCGATCTAGTGATCAGAAACAAAAAATGAAAAGAGATTCTTTATCTGTATGCCTGTGGCTATCGTCCCTACCAGAATTATGATAAAATAATTTGTTTTCGAACTTTCACGTACCTTTAAAGTTGAAAAAATGTGCGAAAATCGAATCTTAATTTTCAAACCGCCGCCATTTGCTTAATTTTCAATATTTTTTTATTATTCTGGTAAGGACGATAGCCACAGGCATACAGATAAAGAATCTCTTTTCATTTTTTGTTTCTGATCAAAACAAACAAAGACAACAAACAAAGCAGCAAACCAAAATTTGACGCCTCGCGAAAACGCAACAAAGTTGCGAATGACAAATTTTTTTTTTCAACAATGTTGCAAATGAAATTTCCATGTTCGGAAAACAAAATCCCGGTTTGCAACTTTGCGCGTTTTCGCGAGAGGCTAAATTTCGGTTTGCAACTTTGTTACGGCTCCGATTTCAGGGCATTGTCGCTTCTCACGAAAAGGCAACAATGTTGCGAACCGAAATTCAGCTTTTAGCAAAAACGAAACCCCAAAGTTGCAAACCGGGATTTTGGTTTCCGAGCATCGAAATTTCGTTTGCAACATTGTGGAAAAATTTGACACTTGCTACTTTGTTGCAGTTTTGTGGGAAGCGTAACACAAATTGGCAAATTATTAACTGTGGTGTGTGTTGTTGTGTTATGTGATTTGTGGGTTGTATGTTGTGTGATATATGATTATGTGCTGTGTGATATATGGTTGTATATTGCGCAATGTAGAATAGAGTGTTGAAATAGGTGTGGAAATTGTGATATGGAAGTGGTGTGGCAGGTATGTGGAAACGGTGTAGGTGTGATCGGTAATTGTACCGTTTCTGTACGACACTTTCACACCAGTCTTGCATTCTTACAGAAATATCGTATGAATTGTGGCCAATGTGTGACTTACCTGTTTCTGTTCCCCCTTTTCACGTGCATAATCATCACATAACAACTGAAAAGATATTGAATTACCCAGATCAGCAGAATTTCTGTCGAAATAGCTGTCGCGAATTGCGAAACCGCGAGAATGGAATAATCTGAAACAGGGAGCCGAGTTCCTGATACCGTCTGGGCTGGGGAAACGTCTATACGCGGGAACGGTGCAATTCCGCGGGCGAAGTGTCAGTAGGATGGCTCGTGTGACTCCCGATTACACGTTCCGTCATTACGGGGACCGACGTATTTTATCGTCCGGCTGAGTTACGGGGTTCCGCTCGTTAACCGGAAACTTCCAAGGGATCGTCTCGCTCGAATTTAAATTGAGAAAGTATTTTACGAGCGCGGGAGAGTTTCACGGTAGCGTTGTCACATCTTGATGAACTTCCGGTAACGATCGTAGGAAAATGTCCTCGTAGTCTGGAGCCCCTCCACAGTTTCGTTCTATCCACCATCGTTTCACAAGGGAAATCTGGTTCACGAATCCTGCCACTGTTTGTAGCATTAACGAAACTCGATCACCCATCCAGCCGATTCTGCCCCGATTACGACCGCCCACGCGATTATCATAACCGATTGTTCGTTCTAATACTCCTTTGGAATACGACGGACGCAGTCAACACCTGTGGATTTGCTGTCTGTCGCATCGATTACACTGTCCAACACGATTTTTGGTCCGCAATATCCGCTGGGTGATTCTTGTATAGTTTTCCGCCCTGAACGCGAATCCTCAAGCAGGATTGCGAATCCTCAAGCAGGATTGCGTGATAGCACCCTCAATATTTGAGAAAATCGATTTTGAAAAAAAATGCAAATTTTTAACTTTGAACATCTTTTCTCGTTGGGTCAAATTATTCTATGAACCCTCCCGAATACAACGATATAAGTTATTATTGCATTATAATCATTTAAATATGTTTAAACAACGATCAAATGGAAAATGACACACGAAATGCACCCATTTTTGAAGATATCTTTCAATTTATTTCCAAAACTAAGGGTCTAGGAGAAAATCTGATCATTCCACGCGATGCAACAGACATTTTCCCTTCGGAAATCATCAACAAAAGTGATATGTCACGTTTTGTTTTCAATACAGAAGCGAAATAGTTTGGCAAAACGCGCGGCGTCAACAGTGGTAGTCAACGGCGGCGCGCGATCCACTGCCGCTCAGCGTAACACAATCACCGCGCTTGGCACCGCGCGTTTTGCCAAACTATTTCGCCTCTGTATTCAAAATAAAACGTGACTTACCACTTTTGTTGATGCTTTCCGAAGGAAAAACGTCAGCTGCATCGCGTGGAATGGTCAGATTTTATCCTAGATCCTTAGTTTTGGAAATAAATTGAAAGATATCTTCAAAAATGGGTGCATTTTGGGTATCCTTTTCCCTTTGAACGTTGTTTAAACATATTCAAATCTTCATAATGCAATAATAACTTATATCGTTGTATTCGGGAGGGTTCATAGAATAAATTGACGCAACGAGCAACCAAATAACTATTATCGTTTCGACACAAAAGATGTAGCAACCAAATAACTATTATCGTTTCGACACAAAGTTGAAAATTTGCAGTTTTTTCCAAAATCGAGTTTCTCATAAACTGGGGGTGATGGCAACAAACTCTACAAGAATCACCCAGTGGATATTGCGGAACAGAAAAAAAAGTTTCATTTTGTTGGACTGTGTTATTGAACGGACTTTTGCTTTGTTTGCAAACATCAGGGATTTTAATGTTATTTAGTGACGGCCGGAAAAGTAAGCCATTTTTAAGAATTTTATCCAGGACTAATTTAGTTTTCATAGAAAATTTTTATACCTACCTTTAGTATGTTACATGGGCCCTTCTGGCCCTTAACAAGTACGCTGTCTTAGGAGGTTGTACAAAAAAAATAAATAGAAAAACATGTATAAATTTTAATATATTAATTTAATCTTCTAGATCCCCCACGCGAGCTGGTCGAATGTGTAACTATGGAACACCTGGTCCGAAATTAAATTTCATTTTCTTTTTTTACAAACTATATGAGTGTAGTTTCCGTTGTGCGTACGGATTTTTTGATTGAAAACAAAATTTTTTAAATACGCTCGAATAACTGTCCATCTTATTCGCAGATTTTCGAAACTTTTCTGCTAAAGCGCACCATTTTTACAAAAATAATTTGTTTAAGAAATCGGTACGCACAACGGAAACTACACTCATAGTTTATAAAAAAAAACTGAAATTTGATTTCGGACCTGCTGTTCCATAGTTACACATTCGACCAGCTCGCCTGAGGGGGTCTCTAGAAGATTAATTAATATATCAAAATTTATGGATGTTTTTCTATTTATTTTTGTTTTTCTATTTATTTCTCTTAAGACAGCGTACTAAAGATAGGTAATACAAATTTTCTATGAAAACTGTAAATTATTTCTTAAAAAAAATTCTTAAAAGTGGCTTACTTTGGTGTTCCCCCTTAAATATCTAGCATTGGTACCTGACTGTATAAGTAGTAACTCAATAATTGAATGCATAGAATAAATCAGAAGCCAAACAACACGCCCAGGGTGCGACACGAACGCCCCTCGTCCAATCTGCAAGGGTTTGATAATACCCCACGCATCAAAGATGCACCTTTCCATTTCAATTTGAATTGCGTATAAAAATGTTTATCGGCCCACGGGACGCGGCTGTAATAAACAACGCGTGGAGCGGCATAAACGAGCCCGCATTAAAGTTCGCCTCCTGTTTCAGAAAGGTTTTAAAAGGGACGAGGGAGTTCGCGAGCCAACGATGCGCCCGGAAGCGCGTACTCTTTGCGTCTGGCCACAAGCTCTTTACCTTGCTCATGGATATTTATCCTGAGAATTGCGAATGCTGCACCGTCCATCGATTTAACTTCTACATTTACCTATCGACGATATTCTATTTAACAATGTTTCCATGTACCTTTATATTATTATTACTGACGTATCAAATAAACTGTAAAACACACAAGGAATCTTTATTTCCAAGCAACAACCTGTCTCCACTACTTTAAAAAGAGAATACAGATGGGACCGAAAGGAGAACCCGCCCACCTGGCTCGACGGAATCGCCGTCTCTTTACGCGCGTTTGGAAGCGGGATAAAAACACGGCGGCGTCCGTCTGTCGGGCGGAGATTACGATAAACTCGAGCGAATATTTCACCGGGAGGGGGTAGCGATCGCCGCGAATCGAGGCGGCCGGGGAAACTCGTTTTTCCGTAACTGATTTAAGAGAGGCGGTTCGGGCGCGACGCCACCGTACGGAAATATTGGATGGACGGGCGGGTTGATTAATGTCGATACTGGGAAACGTTCCCGGGTAATAATGTGTTCGCGTGCGCGCGGATGCGACGAGAGGCGGCCGGAACGTGTAATTTGCGTAATTTTACTATTCGCGATGGCGTTTCGCGAGATCGTGATCGATGGCGGGTGGGCATGCTAGGCTCTGGGATTGGGAGCGTTTGTCACATGAATTGGTAATTCTAACAAGCTGTGCGCCCAGCGGTGGCATGCGAATTTTGATCTTGGGATTTTAAACGGCCGAGGACATCCTCCAGTGACGTTTCCAATTTGTACGGTGGAAGTCTTTGCCAACTGTGATCGTTACTTGCGTATTAACGGAAGAATGGAAAGTGACTTAGCTCGACTCGCGTACGGCGTCGCTAGCTGTTCCCGGAATAATTTATTATTAAACGTCCACGCGTCTCTGTAATCGGTGTACAAGTTCCATCAATGTTTAATGGCGTCTGGTACGCGACGTAATCTGTCATCGGAAATGCATTGCTTGCAACGTTTCAACATCGTTCGGGTAACCCTTAATTTCCCGAGTAATTGGGACCTCGATGCATATTTGATTCGCGGAGCGCACGACAGGTAGCCGGGCGATGCAGAGATTCAAGATAAGGCGCGCGTAAAAGCTCGCGACGAGGCCGTGCGTAATACGTGCGTTTCGTGGAAGGCGGAGATAACGGGGCGCACGCCTCGTCCGTGAATTATCGAATTACATGTATAATAAATGTATTTATCGCGATTATGCGCCGGCCTCGGCGGATCTACGCGTTATATAATTACTGATTAAGCGACCCTCCCTGACGGGCACGAGGATTCCACGAGCGTCGGGCGGATGTCGACGCGTCACGTCGATCGTTGACACGTTAGACGATGTTATTGTGCCGCCCTATACATTAATATTTATCAACGAGGATTGATCAACGAAAACGCATTGCAACATTGCCGTCGTTCGACGCGTATTATAGGTATTTCTAAGGAGATAGAAGTTTACAGGCAGCGTTCGACGTGTGGGATGATTATAAACAAATCTGATTTATAGATATTAATGTAAAAAATGTTTTTCAGGTGCCATATTATTAGATCCCTGAAGAAGATGACATATTGGCTACGAATTTGGAATGAAAAAAGAGTTAGGTCCCACCGAGATTTGAACTCGGATCGCTGGATTCAAAGTCCAGAGTGCTAACCATTACACCATGGGACCGGCGTGGAAGAGTATGCGTTTTTAACGTACATTTTCGTACATCGATATAAACTAATCAATATTGTTTTCCTTGTTATTATTTGTGATGCAACCTATCTATAATAAATAATGTAAGCACTCTACCGTGTCCTCTTAGATATAAGAATTATATACGATGTCTAAAATGTATAAATAGAAAATGAAGGGGATTGGAAAAATAATAACACTGTGCAGTAGGCTTAGGTACACTAATATTTAACTTATAGCAGTAGGCTTAGGTACACCAATATTATTAAGATACGATGAATTGTGTAATAATTTACAATTCAGTGGCGAGCAACCTTTTGTCCGAAGTGGGCCACAAGTGGAAACCTAAGTACTACTCTACGCGGGCCGCAATATTAAATACATAAATATAACTAATCCAAGAATTTTAATTTATGGGCTGAATATGTTATTTCTGACATTGATTTAAAATAAAACGTTTTTTTAAGTTTGATGTACAGTTTATTAGCAATATATACACATTAATTTATACCTACATATTATAATCTAAACAGGTATATGTACCTATATTTTTCTAATTAAATGAACGTAAATAACTATTGAAATTTAATTAATGAGATACTTGATTCTGTTTTACAATTTTCATTTTCGAGAATAGTTGCTCACATGCATACGTACTGCCAAATAAGCTCATTATTTGCCTGGAGTGGGTAGCTAGCAATGAAAATTTATAAATGTTGAAAGAATTCCCGAAGAATTTCAAATGGAATTAATCGATTTACAAAACGACACAGAACTAAGGAATAAATTTCAGAATGCTAGTCTTATTGAGTTTTATAAGCGTTATTTTCCGGCTAATAAATTTCCATTGCTAGCTACCCACTCCAGGCAAATAATGAGCTTATTTGACAGTATGTATGCGTGTGAGCAACTATTCTCGAAAATGAAAATTTAAAAAAATGTTCGTCATAATCGACTCGATGACGAACAATTGTATTAGAAACCACTTAAATGGGCATCAAATAAAGTAGTTTAAATAAATAAACAGTTTTTTACAGTACTTTAAATAATTAAACAGTTTTCAATTTTTTTATCGTAATCAAGTTAACAGAAATGAAAAAAAATTAAATAAACGTAAAAAATATAAAATTATACAACATTCCGATATGTTTTATAGTTCAAAACATATGGCGATGTTCAGGCGGGCGGCAGGTCTGTTGCTGGCGGGCCAAACGTGGCCCGCGGGCCGCCAATTGATCATCACTGATTTACATAACTACCAATAAAAGTAAATGTATCATTCCGTTAATTAAAATATATATTTACATACTTACCATCTCGTCCATCTTCAATTACTAATTGAAACGACACCCGTTTCCTTATCACTCCTCTATTTCAATCAGGTATCAAACCTGATTGC
Organism: Andrena bucephala; assembly: GCA_947577245.1. NCBI lineage: Eukaryota > Metazoa > Arthropoda > Insecta > Hymenoptera > Andrenidae > Andrena > Andrena bucephala. The sequence goes on along the minus strand of OX387719.1, from coordinate 14,302,244 downwards.
GAGCGACGGAACGCGTGTCTCCCCAGCGAACAAAGAAAAGAAAAAATAGAGAAAGGATATAATGATAATTTACAAGCCCCGTCCCACATCCCCGACACACCCCACAGTACCCAAGTGGCGAGGGGGGAGGGGGGGGGGGGGGGGGAGCCTCTTGAGCCATTTCGCGAGTGTCGTCCCGAATCGGAAGAGGGCGAACAATATATAAATTCAGAACACCCCAGTGGATCGGCAGGGGTGCGTGGGGTGGGTTGGTGGTGAAAAGTGAACATAGATTTCGAAAGCATCGACAAGCAGGCGAGAATGCCTGGCGCAGGGGGATGGAGAAGGGACACAGGGTCGCAAACCCTGCCCCCGTTTCCGCGGCAGCGTGTCAACCCCTAATTGAACGGAAGCCGGCAATAAATATTATGTTTCTTTCGTGGGGCCGGTTTTATAATAGCGCGTAGCCGTCTTCGTGCCTAGCGGCGGCGGAAGCGGATGTGCAATCAGTGTGACATGCGCTGGTGGCGGGCCTTCACGAATTTATTTTCCTCGCGTCGCTTCACGGTCGAATCGTTCCGCGGCGCTGCGCCCGAGCGAGCGATTAAGCAGAAATTGCCTGTCCCCCGCTCCCCCTCGAAATAGGGTAAACTGCACTAATGTTGGCACTGCACTAATCATTGGCACTCCTGATTAAACAGCCAAATATTAAGAAGTACAAGCTTAGAAAGTACTATTTTTACAATTTCTTATTTATCTTTCACTACAACACTGCGACGCCCAGTAGTTGAACTGCACATTTTATATCTGGCAACACCACAAAGTGGGACAAAGTGGGACAAGGGCCTGAGTTTTAGGCGTTTCCTTAAAATTGTGACAAAGGGTAGGTAAATGCATTTTGTCGCTTTATAATTAAGTAATGGATTGAAATACAGATTTACTAAGTATTGTAGGTATTTAATAGTGAATGAAATAGTCTGTTTAAACACTTTACACTTCGTTTTTAACTACATATGTTTTTGTATATAACTTCAAATTTTAGGGTGCCAATGATTGTACTTTCATGCTTATTTTTGTTTTTCATTGAATATTTTTAAAATAAAAGACTTAATAAGTAGGGGAAACCTGTCCAAAACCGTATACCCAAGGTTCTAGGTCCATAACATTTTAAATAATAAAACAAATTGGGTAATGAAAACGGTGTTTATTAAAGGGTTTCGTAAACAACACAAAATAACAAAAATATAATTGAAAAGTTTAAATAGGGTACTTAATTGAACAATAAAACAAAACCTCTCGTTTTTCCGGTTTACCCAACCTATGGGGCAAAACCATATAATATATATTATCGGTCTAAATTAACAACGGTAGCATTGAAAATTGTCGAGTTCTTCGGATCCCCAGCCGGTGCAACCTTCCTGTGTCCATCCACTACGCCTTGTACATTGGACCCAATTTTGATCCCATGTTTCGATTGATTATACTCATTATAGCCTTTTTCATATTTTCCGAGTTCCAATCTTGTCTGGTAGTGTTTCTTTTATAATTACGTGGCATCTTGCTGACGCCTTTAAACAAAAATGGAACACTACTTACAAGGAGAGGTTCCCAGGTGCCCGCCTCCGATTGCTTTAAATTTTGTCCTCAAAAACATATCTAAAATTCAAAGCAATCGGAGGCGGGCACCAACTATTCTTATGAATTTTGGAGGGTGGTTTCAGCCCCCAAACATTCGAGCAGGCCAAAATAAAAAGACGCGTACATCTTATTTTTTGGTCCTCTAAAACATATCCAAAAACCAAAGCAATCGGAGATGAACACCTGAAAATCTTATAACTTTGGGGGCTTGTTTCACCCCCTAAATATGAAAACGGGCCGCTATAAAAAAATACGTATATCTTATTTTTTGGCCCTCTAAAACATATCCAAAATTCAAAGCAATCGGAGGCGGACACCTGGGAACCTCTCCTTGTTAGTTTACGAACCGTCGTTCGGTGTACGGTTTTACCCCGTACGGTTTTGCCCCAAGTCGTAAGAACCCACACTTTTGGTTACAGCTAAATATGAATATGAAAAACAATCGGCCACGATCATCAAAATATAATATAAATAGATACTGTTAATGTATATCTTCATGTAATTTTCCTTCTAATTACCAGAACGCTATATAGTCCACTTGAAGTACAGTCGAAAATAAGATCACAGCACGTAGTAATGTAATAAATTTAATAATTAGCTGGAGCGTATGTATTTTGCCACGAGGATCTGTTGACTGACAGGTCAATATGGCGGAAAACAATTGCCAAACGCGCGTAGGCTTCGTTCATTTGTGTTCAGAAATAAGTACGGTATACGGTTTTGCCCCGGTATACGGTTTTGGACAGGTTTCCCCTACTCAAGTTGTTTTATTTTAAAGAGAAATCCATAATCATTGATAATAACTGAAAACTAAGACCATATAAAAACTTCACAAAAAATATAGACTTTCTAATTGGGATTTCCGCTTAGGGTGCCAATCATTGCATAGTTTACCCTATTAGCGGCGAAATTAAGCGACGCGCAGGTGTGAGATCCCTTTTCCCACAGATTTCTATTTGGGAACCGAGATTTTAGTCCCTTTCAGTTTTACTTTGGAGTAACGACAATGGAGTTCTTCTCGCGTAGTTCAGCCTTATGGGTTCCCGCAAGGTGTTACAAGTAGAAATGGTACAGAGTCATTTCTAAGCTCACGCATTACCCCCCGAATCCCTCGACCGCTAGCTGCAGAAAAGGGCAACGCAAACAGACCGTGGGGATTGCCGGCCGAATCGCACCCCTCCCCGTCGATCACAGAACAAATTCATTCTCCATTGTGCCCGAATCGAATATTAATGAAAGCCAAACAAGCCGCGGTCGAGGGCCCCGAGACACCCAACATACTTGACACCGATCATCCTATACTGTCAATATGATTAATGAACGCGTCCCGTCGAATATACGTGACCGTCCGCGGATGCCATTCATCAAAGGGAGCCGAAAGAACAGGTGGGCCATCGACCCCCCCGCTTTGTCTTTCCACCAAAAGCGCCCCCACCACCCTCTCTCTCACTCAACGCTTTCCCTCGCGCTCCTCTGCGCGCAAGGGTCGGCAGGCTGCGACTTCCGGTTCCTTTCCGATAATTAGAAACAGCCTCGCTGTCTCGTGATAACAATAATGCCGCGTGCTGCGCGGCCCTCCAGGGCAGCAGCTCGTGCGACATCAAAGCGACGCTGCTCCCCCCCCCCCCCCCTGCAATGCCCCTACCCCCCACCCCACCCCCTTATGCATCAAGGCATCGCTAATGAGATTCACTTTACGGTTTGCCCTCCGCCTCGCTCGCGACGCCGCGCCATTTCCTTCCTCCACGTTCGATTATTTTGATCACTTCGACGATAACGGCGCCGAACGACACCCTTATTCACTGTATTCGCGCCCTTTGAACCGGCCGACGGAGCAGTCACAGCTTCTGCCCTTTTTTCTGGTCCTCTCGCATCGACGACGATCCCGCGGCGCGCAATTAAAATTTTTGAAAAGCCGTCGACCGTTCTGCCGGCTCGAAAGGGAGGGCCCGGTCTTTGTGGTGGTTTCAGAGGATCGGCCGGGAACGATCGAGGCCTAGGTAACGTTCGAGGATCCCCACTTTGACGCCGATCATTGTTGTGCCCGAGGGAATGGGACGCGAATTTCTGTAAGGATAAACGGACAGAAATTAACCGGCGAGGCTTCGGCGGAGTGTTGTTGCGCTTTTAAATCGAACGCCACTTACGCCCGAAGATCCATCGCTGTGTAATAGACGGTTTATTAAAGATTTTATCGTTTGTATTAAACGCGCGGCAGCACGGCCGTGTGTGTTACCAATTATACGCACGGCTGTCCTTAACCGTCTCTAGATGCGATTATACATTTCCGTTACATCGTGTGCTTAATTGGATCGATCATTTCTACCTGGGTAATTTCAGGCTGGCGTTGCGTGCATTAGCGGTCCACGTGTGTATATTACTAATCTTGGGCCGCCGCGATCGATTATCGTGTTTTGCTTATTTCCTAATGGTCCACGGCAACGGCAACGTCACGTTAAATCGATACGACGAACGGGGAGAATTGATTCGCGATTTCAATGAATCAGCGATAAGGGGCTGGTTGAATATTACTTAAGCTTTTGCGTGTTCTTTTGGAGCTTAGAGTGTATCTTAACGTACGAGCATCGTCTCAGTAATGGACTCGAGATATGAGGTTAGGTAATAAAAGATACGACGATGAATATCGTAGGTACTGGTCACCTAAATCGTACCTCATCAATTTCTCTGTAATTGATGAATACAAACGACAACTGATTATACAAATATCAAGTAGGTAAATGCGAAATAAGAAATAGAAACAAAACCTTTTGAGATTACACCCTAGGGGTCGTCCTTAAATTATGTAAGGCTTTGGGGGGGGGGGGGGGGGGGTCGCGAGTTTCTTATGTTTTCTTACAAGGGGGAGAGGGGAGTCAAGTAGCGTTTTACGTAATATTTTTTAACCTAATTTTCAATAAATACAAAGTCTGTCATTAATGTTCCAGAAAAGTTGTTTTAGTTTTAATTTCCCGAAACCGAGTTAGATGTAATATATAAACCTTGAAAATAAATTTATTAACTGAAAAAATTCAATGTAAAAAATATTACGCAAGAAGGGTAATGAATTCTTATATTGGGGGAGGGAGGGGGTAAGAAATCGCCAAAATTACACTTACGTAATTTAAGGACAGCCCCCCATTTTGTGCGTGCTATAAACATTTAAAAAAATCAAGTATGATTGATGTACCTTTTTACCAGTTTATTTTAGCTGATAATAATCAAACAATGCAATTTTGTCCTGTATTTTTGTATTTTACATTCATTTTAAGTACATATTACATTCATTATAAAGTTTAAATTGATTAGGTTAAGTTGTAAAACAGTCTCGGACTGAACTTCGCCTTTGCTTTGGTCGTTGTTTACCTTTTTTTTGTTGTCCTCTGCTTATGTTGTGCAATAAAGACGTTTAATAATAATAATAATATTTATAAATAAATTGACCATGTTTCCTAAATCGTACCACTACAATCGTATCAGTAGAATTTGACAACTCGTGTGTTATAGGGGAGAGTCATACAGTACCGGCCGTTTTCAGTTTTTGGTCTGTAACTTGGGCTACTGTTGGTAAAAATCAAGTCTCAAAGAAGTAATTTGTACTGCAAATAGTGCTTAATAAGAGGAGACGAATCGTTTTTCACAAATTTTATCGTAAAGATTAATAATTCGCAGGAATAAAAAAGTTGTAATTCGCAGCCAACGCAAAATTGTCATCCAGTACCGGCCACTCTAAGTTTTTTGTACTATAACTTGGGCTGTTGTTGGTAAAAATCAAATTTCAAAAAAGTAATTTGCAGTACAAATTGTGCTTAATAAAAGAGGATAAATTGTTTTTATTGAATTTTATCATAAAGATTAATAATTCGCTGAATTAAAAAAATTGTAATTCGCAGCGAACAAAAATAACTTTTGTCGTCCGAAACACTAGCGTAAACGATAAATGCTTAGAACTCTGGTAATACTGAAAGAAAAAGAATGTCGCCGGAATATGCTGCTACGGACTCTAGTATTTATTTATTTCTCCATCGATACTACAGTTAACTAACATTAAAAGCGAGATCTAGCTTTGGCCGGTACTGTATGCTGCCCGGTACTGTATGACTCTCCCCTATAGGTTATGTACATATATCATATTCATAGGTTATTGCGGCCTGTGTGTAATCCACAGTTGAATATTTTCTTCTCTATTTGTTATTGATACTATTTTTAGTGGACTTAGGAGACCGGTTGCCTAAATCGTACCTTTTACGGTATGTGACAAAACGATTAATAACAAATTAATTTGTTCTGAACAAAAGGTTAAGCGTATAATAGTAGGTGCCTAAAAGATCAAGCTACAATATCCAACAGCCATTTGCGTTCAAATTAGTACCAAATATGAAATATAACGTGAAATGTCTTAAGTGGTACGATATAGGCAACCCTCCCCTACATTCTAGCTAATCCTGCTTTCAACGAGTCACAGTCATTTTTCCGTTCCATTCAGAGAAGCAGAGCGATTTAACTCAATTAGAACTTGAGAATCCCGAAGCAACGTTAGGATAATCAGGTTCAAGCTTGAGATCACGCTTAAGAACGAGACACCGTGTTCTAGGATTCGCTTCAGGCATTCGTTGATTGACTGAACCATCTCCGAGAAGATTCTGAGTAATTTGAAACCCTCTCTGCTCCCGAGCCTGATTGGACGTTCGTTCCTCTCATCCCGTGTCACTGTTCACCTCCTCACTTTAATGAAACAATACCTGGACGGTCGATGAAAATAAAATTCGCTATCGATACAAACGCACACACGGTTCTTAATATCCTTGCCGCGTGAACGACGTTTTGGCCTTCCGTTTAATCCATCATCGCTCGTCTAAATCGATGCGCCCGAAGCTCGGGGCGATAACGGGACGCCGTTGGGCGACCATTGCGGTGATAGTTCATTAAAATATCCATGAATACATAATTCACCGCGACGCGGAGTGCAGTGGGTGGCGGGGGATAGAGGGGGGGGGGGGGTCGGGGGAGTGGGGGCAGATAAATCGATGAAACGCCGCGGAAATCGGGATGAAACAATAATTCCAGCGGGTTCGCGCGATTAACCCTCGCCCCGAGCAAAAATATATTATTTCGCTAGCGCGGGGGGGCTCGCCAACCCGTTAAAATCGCTCGATTATTTATAAGATCAGCTTCCGCGTTTCAATTTTCAACGGCCTGGGGCCCGCAGCCCGACATCCTGCCGTTAATAATATCGACGAGACGGGGCATAAGATCGCGAAACGATCGAGCAATATGCCCGACGATTTGCTAGCGTGTCGAGGTGATCTCCTCGGTGAAATCGAGCGGGAATAGGAGGAACGTTAGTCACGGGCCATTTTGCCACCAGGCGTGACCAGCGCCGCTCTTTTATTTTCCAGCGTTAATTCGTGCCGGTCGCGTCGTCCTCGAGGAAGCAGTCGCCCGAACCACCAGCCGCCCCTTCTTCATTTAACCCCCCCCCCCCCCCCCCCCCGCCCCGCCACGCCGCCCCGAACGCTTTAAAATCCTGTCCCTGTTTCGCGCGCGGAATCGGTCACGTGCCGGCGCAGGGGTGCATCATAATGCGCTCGCCGCCGCGCCGTTTCGGCTCCGTTGCCCGTGCATCGAGATGCATACGTAATTAACGGGAAGCATTAACGGGAATTAACAGCCCGGCTTAACGGCGCGGAAAAGTAACGTGGGAGAGCAACGTGCCCGGAAATCGCCCCGGGTGCCCTCGCGTTCCCTCATTCCTCTAAACTGTCTTCCGTCACTCCTACGTGTGTCCGTATTGTTACCATTTTTCCAGCGCTTACGACGTAGAAGCATCGCATAGGCGGCAGTAATGACGCTAGCTCGCGAGGCTTGCATTAGGGGAGGGATGGTTCGTGTCGAGCCACGAAAGGGTATGTTACAGGAAGGACAGGAGGGGGGTGGGGGGTGGGGGGGGGGGGGCATTTCAACCATCTCGAGTGTGCGGAGCGATGCTTTCGAAGGCACGAGCCAACAGATATGTTTCTCATCGCCACACAGAAGGATGCACTCTACGAGTTTAGAACCACTGACCATCTTCGTGTGCCCGAGGATACACTCACTCTTCGTACCCGAGTTCGTGGTACGTAGCCATCTTCATCCCTCATTCTTCTTATGCCCTCGCCGTCTCCATTCCAATCTCGGTACCAAAGAATTTCAAGCCTGCACTCGAGTGTAATTTAGAGACAATCCACAGGCTCGAAACGTGTGTGCACGCACTTACGGTCCACGCTTGGAATCACTCAGCTAGATGGTGGAAAGTGGGTCACAGCAGAAGGGGAGCGCGCAAGGAGGGTTGCCCCCCCCCCCCCCCCGGTGGTTTTTGTCGCGCTCGCGCGGAACGGAAGCGTCCAATCGGGCCCGTTCGCGTTGCGTTTTCACGCGTCCCCGTCCCTCTGCGCCGGGTCACGTAATTTTATCAGCGGAAAATCAGCGCTCGGCTCGGCTGCCGCGGCAAGAATGGAGGCGACCAGATGCCGCGATGCGGGCGTTATCTGCCGATGGCATCTACCCAGTCACGCCCATTTCGGATCATTATACTCCGGTTGCCCGGTTATCATTTCACTTTCGCCCCGATAATGGAGGCGAGAGCGCCTCGCGAGAGCAGGGTCGCTCCCTCCCCTTCCCAACCCCTCCTCGCTCTTTACACGCTCCCGGTGTAGGTATCCCTTGTCTCGTCGTTTCTCTTCGACTTGACCACCCGCGGCGCGATTGTGTCGGGCTTAATGGTTTTCGCTCCTACAGTGTTGCAGAAAACGAGGAGGGGACGAGGCGGAGAGCGCGGGAGGGCGAGAAGGAAGTTCAAAGGGCAGAGTCGAAAGTGCGGGCGCGGGGCTACGGTTTCGCTTCTTTCTGTTCGGTGAGCCGCGCTCCCGAGTTATTAGCTACGTCTTGATGGAGATGAATATCTTCGGGGACTCGGCTTAGAAGCTACGTTCCCAACGGCGCGGGGGCTGAGTCACGGGCTTTTTGCGCAACGTGGATGCTTGACTGGCGAGCTTCTTGCGTTTGCCAGGGCTTTGGACGAAGTTTATGTCGGGTGGGGACAGTTTTGTCAGTCGAAGAGATTTGCCAGGGAAACGAAGTCCGCGCAAAGTAACCCCCAGAATAATGGTACCCTAAATCTAGTCCTTTGTTTGAAATTAAAATAAATATAACCTCACGGGCCATGCGCATGATACATCAGAGTGCGAGGCTAGAGCCGTCCAGCATCCACCCTCCACTGATTTATTAACAAACAGCAGGAGCGTTTAACGCCGGGAAAAGTGTCCACGGGTGGAAAACTGTCGATAGCAATTGTCGGCTGGCTTGACAAATGGTCGCGGGGCCGGTTCTCCTCGCAGTGGATTCTTGTAATTTTAGATTACACTTGGCTGGCCCGGGGGCCATGGTTAACGCGTGGCTGGCCGACCCCCTCGACCATCACGGAGTATCTTGTCCAGAAGGGTTAGATTAGATACGTCGTTCACTTCGGGCCATATATCTGTTCGACCCCGTCTTTCCATCGCTATGCCGGCTGTGTACGCGCGCCTATCCTACGGTGTGTGGAACATTTATTGACCATGCGTGTCCACCCTTATGTGTGCCTGGCCGGCGCGTACGTACGAGGCGTCACGGGGCGGTGTGCGAGCGTGGCGGTGAGTTACGGGGCTGCGGACAGAGTGATGCATTGCCTTTGGAGCCGAGAAGGACCAGCATCCCATGGGAATCGAAGCGGGGGGGGGGACCCTTGCACCTCACACCATTGCGCGCACCGTGACAGCGGCCCGGTGAATTATTGGAATATCGACGCCACCGGGCATTAAATGCTTCAATTACGATTATTATCGAAATGTATTGGAATTATGCGCGCAAGCACGCGACACTTGAAGCCCCCGCGGACCCTGCAACCTGAGACTTACCGATCCCCGATCCGCGGAGTCCAACAGCGATCGTTTTTCGGGGAAATGCAGGGGCACGTTGCCCCTCGCCCAACTGTCCGCAATTCAGCCATGCGTTGAGTAGTTGAACATTATTGTTTAGCAGTGGAGACACGTTTCTTCGTTTTATGAGAGGCTATGTGCAAACACTGTGTGCAATTGAATTATAGAGAGGCTGTAAAGGCTGCTGGGACATGGAAGCGCGATGAAGCGCATTTATGTAACGTTGCCGCGTATTTCCCCATTCTTTTTTTTTTTATAGGAACACGTAAACGGCATTGTGGCGGTGAAATGTAAATTTTCGAAAAATGCCTCTTGTGTTTTTTTCATCATCATTAAACGGGCCCGCGAATGGCCGGTAAAGCGAGAATTCCGCGTCTCCGTGGGTCGTAAAGGGTATCGCCGTGCAAATAAAATAAAAGCCGTATTACGTAATAAATACAGAAGCGGGCCACCACTGCTAATCCAGATAAAGTGTGTAAAACCGCGACGGTTATGGATTTGCACTGGTTGCGTTTCAGCCGACGGTAAAACTGTCCTCGGGGGTGAAATACACGGGGGACCCCGGTTACAGAGGGTAAACGTTATTGTTGCACCATATAAATCGCGGTTGATCGCGGAGGAGTATGGATCGTATATCAAAACTACCGCCGCCGCGGTAATTTGTGGCCGGTAATGGAAGAGGGAAACTCCCAACGAAATTATTATCCAGAAAATACACGAGCTCGGCGGGCGGACGCGACACACCGTTTCGGGATTACGAGCAGACACGTCGCGTCTTCGAGGACGCACTCCAAATATTACAATTCTAGAAGCATGAAAACCGGCGCTGAGATGAAAATCACTTCGCAGGCCACTGAAGAAGAATAAGAAAAAAATCGCAGCTATCGAGAGTATCTAACTTGCCACAGAATCTAGAGACGCGGCAGCGTCTCGACGCCAAGTACATGTCGACTGTCGCTACCGCTATCGTCGTCCGGCTAATCCAACCTAACCTGAAACTTATTTCGTTAATATCTCATCACGCCTGCAATATTTTCTAAATTTAAAGGCATTTTTCTTATGTAAACCGCATATGAGCTTTCGAATAAGACCAAATTCAATAAAATCGGTCCACGCCTGACAGAGATATCGTAATATCGTCTCATGGATCAGTCGGAAATGGTAAGATTTTTCTTCTGATTCTCCAACCAAATTTTCGTCAACATAATACGTATACTATGCGTTACACGCACACCTTCAGCCAAAACGAACTAATACATATTTCGTTCGTCAATCGCTATCTTCACTATGCAATCTACTCCAAATTTTGACAATTTACAGTCAGGTTATAACCTGGCGAGTGTCAAATAAGGTAAGTTGTAAAATATTTGTGTTTTTACAAATATGTATCGTTGTATCATTGAATTGCAACCAAAATGCAGTCACAAACACAAGGTAAGTTGGCCAAATTTGAATTGCGTCATGTTTGTATATCATCAAACTGTTTTTTATTTGTAACTATATAAACTGAGGATTTTATGTATATGTAGATAATCGAAGCGTAAAATGATGCTGTGACCTACGCCAGGCTATGTATGTACGCATAATATTGCAGGAAGGATTTCGTATAGGTACATACTTAATCAGTTATTTTGATACATGGACACCTTCGATAATGCATGAATTTAATTAGTGTTTCTTGTTACAATAAAGAATTATAAATTTTGTAAACTAATTATACCCCATAAAAAACTACAAAAAAGTAAAAAAAAAATACGCCAAGTACATGAAAAAAATACAAAAAATAGAAAATAATAATAATTACAAAATAAAAAGCTGTGAAATCAAAATGAGCTGCAAGTACGTAAAGCTGCTTTCCCGCAGCGTGCAAAGGCTTTTTTTGTCTTTTATTGTGTTATACACAGTGTCGCTTTTGCACGCCGCGGGAAAGCACCTTTATGTACTTGCAGCTCATTTTGATTTCACATCTTTTTTTACTTTGTAATTATTATTTTCTATTTTCTGTCTTTTTTTTCATGTACTTCGTGTAATTTTGTTATTTTTTTGAAGTTTTTTTATGGGGATTTTCATTACTTCAGGAGTTTCCAGTCCTCCGCCTCTCGTGGGACAACGGGCGCGAGCCCGCGAGGCAATTTTCCAGGTCCTAATCGATTCTGAACGACTCAAAGTCAACGCGCACGAGAAGAAAGAGGCGTGCACGGGCAGAGGCTGGAAGACAGACGGGACAGAGATGAGAGGAGGGTTCGGTAATAGAGAAGTTTCCGAGCTGGCTCGTTAAAACTAACTCGTAGCCTCTTCCCAATCGCTAATGCGTCCGTCCGGCCGCATTCGACGGTATTTTATTTTTATTTAAAGCGGTCGAAACCCCCTAGACAGGACGGGCGGCATCGCCACCGACGCGTCCCTCCTAGCGTGTTCATTTCATTCCGACGGGGACCGATCCGATCGATTACCGCGATTCGAATAAAATGTAAATGTCGGCGCGCGAGCGCGACTCGTGTGTTATGCAAATTCCGTTCCGACGGTAATCATTGAGTGGAAGCTGATGTCTTCCTACGCTGCTAATGGCCCGGGGAAATGAAGAAGAAAAAAACGAGAGCACCGAGGCCCGGGGAGAAGGAATAACGTAAATACGAGGCCGGATGGCTGCGCGTGTCTGCCGATGAAAAGGAGGAGGGGGATGAAACGTTTCGTGGAACGGTTACGGAGGGTTGTACTCCGGGGGGCACTTGACTTCAATAGTTTAACGAAATTGCCGAAGACACGTGGATTCCACTCGTTCCGACTTGATCTGATTCCCGGGGCTGCTACGATATTTATTCGACTCCGCCAGAACTCGCCTCACGGCGGCTCCAAAAACTCAACTCGATCGGGCTTAACTCCCCACCAGAGCTACTCCCGATCCTCCCGCTGCTGGAGAAATTGGATTCTTCTTTGAAATTGGCAGGTTTTTACGTTCAACGCGATTTCCCTTTTCCTCGTTGTTTTCGCTCGGCGCGGGCAAGTGGAGCGCGCGTCAATTGTCAGACGTCGATTGGGAGTAAGCGCGTATCTATCATTCGAAACACCGACTGTATAGGGAAAATCCGGGAGACGCGGTCGACCTAATATAAAATGACTATTGAAACTAATATAGATATTGCTTGTTTTATCAGAACAAACCTAGGAGAAGTAGGGGCATGACGGGGTAGCGAGGTAAGATGGGGTATCTCCCTAAACCCTAATTAAAAGATGCTAGGAACGTGATAAATATATCATTAGGAAGCCATTGTGTTATAATAATGTGGCCGCTGGCAAAAGTGAGTGGGGGAGCACGCGTTTTTTATTTATAGCTGTGAACCGTTTGCGTGCTGCGTCGATGTTATTTCATGTGATAAAAAGATTTGAAATAAATATATATTTAAGAACGGTAAGTCTATTATTTTTCTTCTATGATAATCTCCATTTCATCTATTTTAATGTGACATATTCAAAATTTCAATATTTCTTTATTTGTTGTACAAATGTACTAATCTTTGGAAAACGATGCTTCGAGGCAAGATGGGGCCCTTGATACGGGGAATGATGGGGTACCCCGACCTAACCTGTAATGGGGTTGTTCATGTAAGGTTAAGCAACGTCATCGTTCTCTATTATAATTTAATACAAATAAATCTCGTTATTTTTAGTTCGAATTTATAAAATGGTCAGAACATATACGAAAAAAAACAGAAGGGAGACTGCGAATGTTTATATTGTCAGGATTCATACCTGCAATCCACAGAGGGTTGGGTTGCATGTCAACTCTCTGGACGATGGTCCCACAATTCCTGCGCAGGGGTTGACGAAAACAATTGCGAAGAAATTCACATTTGTATCAAGTGTGAAAATACTTAGGCAAATCATTTCCTGTAAAGAGAATAATGAACGGGATATCAAAAGCGATTATGAAAATTTCGTGGCGCTGCCTGGATCGTGCAGGAGAATTTAAATATTAGGGTAAATCCGGGAGACGCGGTCGACCTAATATAAAATGGCTATTAAAACTAATATAGAAATTACTTATTTTATCAGAACAAACCAATATGTTCAGAATTTTATGCTGATTCAGAAAAACTGGGCCATATTTGCTTTAAGACAATATTTACTGTAAATCGGGTTGAACACTGAAGTCATGACATCTGACCACCTCTCCCGAGGTGCCGGGGAAATGGTTTTCGTCGTTGGCAAAGACCATTCACATTATTATTCATGGAAAATTAACAAAGGATAAAACAAAATTATTTATGAATGAATACAACTACAGATTCATTGATATTTAATTTGTTTACGCTAAATAAGTAAAGAACACATCAAAGAAAAAGTGAACTACATACTGGCGATTAGCAAGGCAAATGAATACAAAAGTGAATAAATAAACTAAATATACAAAAATAATGATAAAATAATAATAAAAAATAAACAAAAATAATTTTAAAAAATCATAACTCGACCATCTCTCCTTTCTACAGCGAGAGCTGGTCTTCTCGTTAGCTTTGAGAGGAAGTGTTAATAGGGTGACCTGTCCAGTGAATGAACACCCTCCAGTGAATGAGCGTTTCTCATATAATACGATAAATTAACGCCCATCGTGCTCGTGAAATTTAGAGTGGACAACCACAGACATCTCGCACAAGCGTTTTTCTTTTTACCTATAACTTATACGGAATTAATTCCGTTTATTCAACAGTTGTTCTCACGGCCGTTCATTCACTGGCAAATGTGGACATTTCTTACTTTAGCAATGAATGAACAATTTACCCGGTCTTTTTTTCTCTTGACACTTTCGCCGCCAGTGTGGAGATTTGGTTAACCCACCCCAGAAAACAAAATTTCAACTATGCAAAATTATGATCTTATAAGACTAGTAAAGTATCAAATCAATAATATTATTGCAATTGGAGAATGAAAAATTATTTACACAAAACATCGTCTAAATACATTGGAAACCTAACCTCTGTCATTATCCCGTTCATTCACTGGGGAACCTCTGTTCATGCGTTAGAAATTTATGTTCATTCACTGGACAGGTCACCCTATGGCCAAATACTTTGGCAGCATTATCCCTCAGTTATATTATCCCCCAAACATTAACCGAAAATAACCTTAGAAGTATATTTTAAATTCGATTCTGTACACCGCTGTTTGACAAAAGAGATTAAATGTAATAACAATTTACCTTCTATAGCCTATAAATCCAGAAAAACACAGAAATGAAGCGAAATGACGCTATTCATTCAACTGTTTGGCTTCTGGAGAAGTAACTGGTCTGCACTTTATCGCGTTTTTACGTGTACAGTCTGAAATATAGAGACTCGGCCAACTCTCCGGCCCGACCGCGTCTCCCGGATTTACCCTACAGGCTGCATAACGGAGAAGGAGCTTCCCTAAGTCTCCCTTCGCTTCTGTCTTAATATTTGCCCGCAATGCTTTTAATGTGTTTTCGCCAACGTCTTGGACAAGCATCCCCCCGATCGATATCCGCTTTCAGGATGCCATTCCCCCCGACGGCATCCCCCGATACATCGGCCGGGCCACTAATTACAGATCGAAGAGAAAAAGCCATTACCGCGAGGCCGACCCGGGCAGATCCCGTCGTCGTCGCAGGAGACAGAGGGGTGGGCACGTCTATTACATTCCTGCCCACTAATTTCCACCACTTACCCGTTGTAATTAATGCCGCGTCCAGGCCGTCTTCCCATCGAAACAATCGACGCGCGGCACGATGGAACCGCGCAGTGACAGTAAGCGTGACGGCGACTCACAATCAGGGGCCGAGGGGGGCTGGGCGGTGTGCGGCGACGGGCGTAGGTGGGTGTGTAGCTGCAACAGGGCCGATAGGCAAATCTAATGGCGAGGATCGGGCGCTCGAGGGTGTCCGGTAAACAAAGACAGACTCCCGAACGAAAGACGGAGCGATCGGGGGCCAGAGGAGAGAGATAGAGAACGGGGCATAGAGGCGGCGGAACATGAACAGAGAATCGACACGCACGATCGTGGTGGTTACGTGTATCTGCGCGTGAACACGTCGACGGACACATGTCGAAATGGAAAGGACGCGAGGTGCATGCCGGTGCATTCATTGCGCCGGGCTCCTGCTTGGCCCCAGCGCGATGTCCAGTTCCGCAGGATGATTAATTAGTTGTCGTCCGTTCCATGCCACCGTGTCACTCTTGTCACGGCTTTGTCACTTCGCTGCAAATACCGGCTAGGACCGCCGATGGGCTCGACCCCCCCCCCCCCCACCCACCCACCCTCCTCGCTCAGCCCACCTTCGCCCGCTTTCACCGTGGCCGTGCCCTTCGCCTCTCCCTGAAATGCAAACACACAGTTGCGCCAGCGTGAGCGGGATATACCGCGGCCCGCTGCAAAGCAAATTGCATTGTAACCGGGACTGCAACAGGCGCGCCATTAATCAATGCCCGATCCACGGGGCCGCGTACCGTTCTGCCAATTTCCAAGTGGCGACCGTGCCGCGCGCCATTGACAAAACAGCGCGCGGTGGCCGCCGCGGATCAGTGTGGAAATCGGATCGCGGGCAAGCCTTGCGGCACAGTAACGGGGCTGATGCGCTGACGCAGATAGAAGAAGCCCCTCGTGCGAACGATAGTGAGACTATCTACTTAGTTACTAAGTAGCAGATAGTAATTTAAACAGGGGAATACTTTCCACGTTGATGCCTCGACTGCAAACGTGGAATTTCAAGTTCATATATCCCGGCAGGAATTCACGGCGAGAGATTTTCGCCGCCTGAAATTTCCTATTCGCGATGATGGATACGCGGGGACATTTCCAGACGAGCCTGGTGACAGATCGCTGTTCGGAAATGACTACAGCCTCGCGGCTGCTTTTCATTTCCCATCCGGTTAAAAGCGGAACGATGTCGCGGCGAGATTTGAATAGATCGCTCGCTGACCGTTAGACCGCGTTGCCAGAGCCGTAAGACGGTATTAGCCGAGTTGAATTCGGTGCTGTAGAGCCGTATGCACTCGGGCTATCGACCCACTCGCTAAGGGGGCCACAGGTTTCTGGTTACCGGCCCCTGTCTGCGAATCACGGGGATCGAGCCGCGAGCCCTGATACGGGGATGCACTAATCTGCGAATGGTAAACTGACCGACTCTGGGCACGATAATTAGTTACAGATCTGTTACTAAGTCGAGCGCTCGAGCGACGTGGAACGTTCCCGGCGAGCCAGAAGCCTATGAATTAATTACTCTGTCGAAGGGATTCTAAGTCTCTTGAAGGTACACTCGTGCTACGCGCGGTGGCGGTCGGCTAAGAAACTGTACAAACTAAACAGTAACAGAAACGTAGATACATTACACTTTCTCTTTAACCCCCAAAGTCAAGCAACCGCAGCAATTAAATTCACCGTAAAAGAGTAAAGAAAAATCAGGGAAAAGGCTCGTACCATGACGGACAGGTTCGCGAACTCAGTTCCGTTTCCCTTTCTCCCCAGCCACGGTTAATTAACCGCGACTTCCGCGGCCTCAGCTGGCTGAAGGAGGAGCAGGGGCCCGCCAACCACAAATCTGATAAAGAATCGCATCCGGGGGCCCTTGCTGTCGGCGGCCGGGCACTTTTCGCGCACCAGATCCGAGGGAGGAAGCTGGCTGAAATTTCGCGCGATAAATACGTAATTACGCCGGCGAGTGAATCACGCCGAGGCAGGAGGATGCGTGCACGCCTTCCAAGGCGCGAGAAGAACGAAAAGGAACGGTGCCGAGAGGAGCGACGCGTTAAAACGACGCCGTGGCATACCCTTTCATCCGTTCCCGTCTCCGCGGCGCAGAAACACTCTCCCGGGGACTTTGACTGTGAGCTGGCTTTATTATTCGTTGGCCGCGGACGTGGAAAATAAAGCACCACGGAAATTAACGAAAGGACGCGGGAAAGTGTTGGTCGGCCGGGGTGGGAGGTCTTTAAAAATCGCCTTCCAGCGTGGCGCGCGGGTAACACGCGCGGAATCCCATAAGCTCGCCGGACGGATAATTGCATCGCGATTAGTCCCCCGTCCTGCTCGTTTTTTTTTTCGGGGCGAGGCCCCGTTATCTTCGTCACGTACGGCGGCGCTGGAAAGCGGGGGGAAATGTATTTCGTCACGTCTCGATGCGATAACACCGGGGAGAAAGAATAAACGGCGAATCGTCGGCGGGAGGAAACATGGAAATTTGGTAACGCGGTCGGCCGCGATTAAAGTCCGCTCCCAGTTTATGGCGCGGCCGAGACTCGCTTCAGGCGGACTCGTACGGATGAGGAATTAATGTATAATGCCACTCGGCGCGCACTTTTTCCTGATGCAGTGCCGTGAACGTAATTTGGTGAGCTTTTTAATATCCATCGTGCACGTAGGTACAGTAGAACTTTCATTACTGGCACTTTTGTAGCACTTCTCCTTTCATGGAACCGGTAATGTTCTTATTCAAACAGTCACCCTAATCGTCCCAAATAATAGAACTTCCATTGGATTTAATTTTGTGACGCGCACAGCGTTTTGCAAGGAGAGATATAACTAATAAGAATTGACCTGGACGTCGACTTGCTCCACTTCTGTACATGGCGTCTGGAAGCACTTGTACTAAACCTTGGCAGGCACAATCTGTGAACAGAAAGGAATGAAAAATTGTTACCAAAATGTATCGTACTTGTAAAATAATATTAATAAACGTGCAATCTTAACACTAGATCTACCAAAGGGGGTCAAAATGACTTGTTTGGAATTTCTTATAATCATTACTCATTTCCAGTGCATTTTGTTTTCTAAAATTTTGTATGACTTTTTCTAAAATATGTGTATGTAAAATAGTTTTGATCTTCGTTTGTTTTTTCGTCAAAATTTATATGTAGTAGGGGAGAGTCGTGCAGTACCGACCAGCGTACAGTAGGGGAGACCAGGGCTGGTTGTCTCAAGGAGTAGGTTAACTAATTGTTAATAACTTTGAACCGACATACGCTCTACTGTGGAAAGATTCACAGTAGAAAGAAGTCACTTCTACTATGCCATGCATTTATATCCGACCCCGCGATCGCACGTTTTTAAACAGTTATCAGCGTTTGTCGAAAAATTGACTACGTAAGTAAATATTTTTTCTCATAGATTTTATTTTTTCACGCTCTATATAGTTACAATAAAATAAATGTTAAGGGACTATTTTAAAGTTTGTTTATTAGACGATCTATTGACATAGTATATTTGTTTATACATAAATAATTTATGGTTATATAGATTATTGAAGTCAAAATGATCGGTCGGGGCTGGTTGACTAATAACGTTAATAAGGTTTAAATTGTTATTTTGTTATTCATAAAGCGATTTTTATTTTTTGTTTAAATTTTACTATTTTATAAATACATTATAATTAATGTTTAAGTTGAAAAAATTTTCCGCTTATTATTCAAACATGAAAGAAAGAAATTAATAATGAAATAATTTTATAATGAAACAACTCTTGTGACATTGTATTATTTTATTACCACTGAGATAAGTTACTAATAACATTTTCTTAACTGATTGTACCTATAGTCAACCTGCCCCATACTGTAAGTCAACCAACCCCGATCATGGGGTTGGTTGACCAGCATGGAGGGTGTTAGAAAAACATGAAAATACCTTAATTGTTGTCACATTGAGTCAACATTAATAATTTAATCAAATAGCCAAATGTATGCCTTACCAAATATACTAACCGGTTTAATGATATTTTGCCCACATAATTGATTAAAAATCAAAAACTGAAAAACGGGCCTACCAGCCCCGGTCTCCCCTACCGACCAAAGCTAGTTCTCGCTTCTTCGTCCAGATATTAGCACTTTATTTTAATTAACCAATGAAAATCACAATTCTCTATAACCTATTGCGGGGCTATATTGTTTACTCCATTGCTCTTGATGTTCTGAAGCATTAAACGTATACCGTAAACTGGGGGAACATTGGCATGTTTTTGGAACATTTCGCTATATAATATAAAAATTAACATTTTTACATTTGCTTTAAGTATCCTATCATAACATTGCAACTTTTCTGAATGGACTGCAAATGTCAAAATGCCTAAAAGTTTTGTCCCTAACCTTCTTTAATACATGTTAAATACCTGCCAATGTTACCCCGTAACCGGGTAACATTGGCACATAATATATAAATACCACTAAAAAGTTAATGTTTTACCACATCTGAACTTACAGTAACAATAAAATTTGTTTCTTTTCGTGTTCAATGAACTCTAATTTTTATTATATACAAGTGTGAAAATGCATAAAATTTTGTTTCCTTTCCTTTTTAATAGATGTTAGGTAAATGCCAATGTTACCCCGTACTGCAAATGTTCCCCCAGTTTACGGTACGTTGATATTCAGTGGGTTAAAAGTGAATTTTTAAAGCTGATCTTTTGATTCTCGTGTAAGTAAATGATTTTGTTCTAGTATGTATACTATCTCTAATCTATTAAGTTTAATAAAACGAAAAAAAACGAAAAAAACGAAAAAACGAAAACGAAATTTTTCTTATCTGTAAGTTCAATCTGTTAGCAACTCAGATTAATTTATAAGATGTTCATTTAGCCTTCCCTGCAGAAAAATAAAGTATATAAGGATAGGTATGATAACCTAACAAACAGGAAGGTAAGATTTAATGAAGAAGTTATCCTGTGTGTTATTTGCAAGCAGAGTTAGGCATCAACTAAATAAAAAATTATGTAAATGAGGATCAAATATAAGTTACTTTAACTTTAGATAATTCGACGAATAAAGTTAATTTTTTTTATTCCATGAGAATTTATTTGACGAACAAAGTTAATTTTTTTATTCGACGAATAAAGTTAATTTTTATATTCGTTATTCGAAATTTTGTTTAAATAACAATTTTGCCCATCTCTGTTTGCAAGGAATCATTTGACAAAGATTGGGTGCAGTGTACCGAATGTGACGGTTGGGCACACGTCGAATGCACAGATCAGGAGAATATTAATTATTTTACTTGCGAGTTTGTACAAATAAAATTTGAAAAAATCTTGTTTTGTATTTGAACATTGTTAATCATTTACACCTAAACATTTATTCATTTAATAGCTGGTCGGTACTGGACGACAATTTTTCATTTCCTAGAAATTACAACTTTTTTACTTTTGCGAATTATCAATTCTTATTATTAAATTTCACAAAAATAATTTCCCTCCTCTTACTATGTTCAATCTATACTACAAACACGTTTTTGAATTTCTGAATTTTATTAACTCCTACCTACATCGTATACCTACATGTACCGAAATGGGTCATTTTGACCCCTCACGGAACGCAGGTAAATTTTTAATTTCAGAAGTTTCTCGTATTACTTTTGTATAGTTCAAATACATTTTTAGAAAATTGCCATAAGATACATGTATTATATTTGCTCAATTTTTTCATTCTTCTACTACTTAGATACATATTTCGATGAAACGTAAACTAATAATAAAACGAAGAATATTTGTGGTACATGTACTAAACGAGTCTGTGGTGCATGCTAAAATAATTGTAACTTGTAAAAAATGTCTTTGAATTTTATGCGTAATTATTTTCAGAATTACTAATAATTGTTATTATTATTATACAGTTTATATTAAATTTTCGCTTATAAAATAAGAAAATATATAAAAACGCAATAAAATCGTATGTCTTTTCTTAAATGACTTGTTAGTTTGAAAAACAAGTCACTTTGACCCCTCTGATAGAAGTAGGTATACGTCAATCGTTGGTTGTTCTAGTGTTAAAAAATCTCGACGTTGTCGTCAATTGCTCCCAGACACCCGCAATTATCCCCATAGTTCGAAGCCACCCCCACGAGGTCTCTCGAGGAGCCAGGCCGGGAGGAGGCCGAAACGCTTGGCGGTCCTCGTAACCCGGTGTCGTGACCCCGGTGGCCGACCTCGTTCAACGGCGTCGTCATTAAATGATCCGCGGGACTCGCAGCGAATCCTCGGCTTTAAGATCTCAAGCTGTTGCTAAGGGATTGATGGTGTTACCATGGCGACTGGTGAGGGCCTATTGTTGCACCCTGTCGGATCCCCGGCACCGCCCCCCCCCCCCCCCGCCCCGACCCCCCGCATGGCATATTTATTTGCATGTAATGTAGGCACGCTCGTCTCGCTCGTCCACACGCACGCCACATCCTGTCGCCCCGTCGCCGTCGTCGCCGCCGCCGCCCGCGTGTGTACACGAACGTGTGCGTGCGTGCTGCGCGTTTATGCATCTATGCCAGTGGTACCAAACCCCTTGACGAGTACCCGCAGGGCAACGTCCTACCTTTAAAGACGAGGGATCGACGTGAAAAGTTTCACGGGAGCCAGCAGCGGTAACGAGGGCCGCGGAAAGTTCTCCAGTTACGAGGGTGAATCGCCTCGCCAAAGCTATACGGCTCTATTCCCCCTCCACGGCTCCTCGCGGCGCTAGTTGGCCGGAGGACGACAGGAGAGCGGCCCCGCTTGTTGACGAACGGCGACACTGAACTGGGTCGAAAGAAATCCCCGCGTTTCGCCACTGTCTTTAGGTGGGGCGGCGCGCTGGCGGAAAGTAGAATTGGACTTCTTTGGTCAACCGCGGCGCATCCGCTTTTAGCACCCCGTCGTTAAGGCACTCGGGGAATGACGTTATTACACTGGATCCCCGGAAAGTTCGAAGAATTGCGTAAGAACGTGCACCGGGTTAATAGGTTAATCGCGGGCTACGGAGCACCCCATGGTTTTTGCGCCAGGCTGCATGCAATCCAAGGGAAAGAAGAGGAGCTCCGAGAGCAATACACTCTATCCTGGTTTTACAATCTAACTTGTTTAACTGCGAGAGGGAGCCTGTGTAAATATTGTTGGGGAAAAGTCACGTGTTCCTCGTGGATGGTATATTTTCTTGAGATGTAATAAAAAACCGAGTGGACTAAGTAGCAATTCGAGTGGATCAGTTCAAATGAATTCGAAGAAATTTCATTATGATTAAACGTCTCCTCAATTAAACGAATCACCCATATTTATAAATCCTTAGTAAACGCCACGCATTTGCGTCTGAATCCCCCAAGCTTTTCTCCGCGCCAGAAAAAAAGATGCCTTGGCATATGTGTCACGCGTTGCTCCATTTAAAAGGCGGGCGCGCAAAGGATGGCAGATGCGCGTGTGTGCGTCGGTGCACGCACTTTCATCCCGCGTAATTAAAACCACGGCGTCATCCTTCGACCGGGGAGAGGAGGGAGCATAATGACGCCACGATGCCACCAAGAAGACAAGGGACGACACCACGCTCCTCTTCTGCGCGCGAGTTTCGTGCGTGCGCTCCCGTTTCCCTGCCTCTGTGTTCCCGTACCTCCGCGCGTTAATGCCTGCTCGAGTATGCGCTTCGATGCTTCTGCCGCGAAACCAGCGTCCCGACGCTTTGCACGCATTCCTGCCCGTCTGTTCTGCGCGCCTATTACTGTAAAAGGTAATAACTGTTGCGGAGTGATCGTCTTTTCATCTCTTTCCGCATCCTTCTTTATTTCTCCGCGGTATTATTCGCAGGGGGGCACCTAAAAACCGTAACCCAAAAGCTGAAAAGCTCTACGAACTAAGCTATTTCCGAAGTGGATCGAGGAAATACAATGTACGTGGTACGAGAAGCAACCTCGCAAGCTGATGTCGCTTCGCGATCATTGTCGGGCTATCCAGATGCGCATGGCAGCCCTCGAAAAACCTCCCGGCGAAAGCTTCCGAAGAGTATCGATGCACCAAAGAGAGCAAGCAGAAAGCAATTCCCCCGACACTGTCCACATTCATCGGCTTGGTGCATCCACCCCAACGCAAGGAAACGAATTATTTCAGACGACTGGAGTGATTATCAATCCACATATTCCCGTACGAACAACGCGGCTGGTGTATCCTTGCCAGACGTGGCGGGTGTAGTGTGCGTGCACCGTGCACCGCCCCGTTCGATGATTACCCCAAGTTATTACCTAGATGCTGCCGCCTTTTGTGCCCCGCGGAGGACGCAACAACGCCGTCATCGGTTTCCTGCCGATTTGTATTAAGGCCGCCATTGTGCAGTCCTCCCGAGGACACCGCGCCCGCCGAAGGACGATGGAAGGAAGCTCCTCGAGGATCGTCGTTTCCGGAGCGCAGCGGCTGCCTCTGCTCGCTTTGTCCCCGTGATTATTCCTCGCATCGGTTCGTGGAAGGAGCACCGTCGTCGGGCCCCGTTACATAATGGGGGATGATGCACTCATTACGGGCGACGTCGAGCCGGAGAATCTGCTTGCCAAGCGCTCCGTAGGCGCGGGGAAAAGAAGCCTCCGCGCGGAGCCTTGGAAGCTTGGGAAGCGTCTCGCTTGGGGAATAATTCGCTTTCGTTTCAGGCAGCCGTTTCGCTATTCGCGGCAACCCAAGGACCGTTTCGGATGCTCCGGTTGCGAGGAAGTGTAATTGGATAACGGTACAGCGGGCTTTCGTGCCGTTTGTGTCGCCGAGTTAAACGGCAGGGGAATCAATTAAAAGTATTGACGAACGACCGCATTGACAATGGGAACAAAGAGATTGATTCGTTCATTTGGAAACGATGGCACTTTTTGTTCGGCTGTTCGATCTCTAAGTTTTCCCGCCAGCAATTTCCATCGTGACATGTAAATTGCTGTTCTGCGCGCTCCGGCGGGCGTCCAATTTTGAACGGGACGATTGATAACAAGGAATGCAAAAAGGAAGTTATAAAACGCGATGACAGGAGAGAATAGAGTACGCGTTCCACCGTTCGCGAGAGAGGGTAATTCCGGGAGACGCGGTCGGGCCGGAGAGTTGGTCGAGTCGTTATATTTCAGACTGTCTACGTAAAAATGCGTTAAAGTGCAGACCTATTACTTCTCTAGAAGCAAAATAGTTGAATGAATAGCATCATTTAGCTTCCATCTGTGTTTTTCTGGATTTATAGGCTTTAAAAGGTAAATTGAGGTTACATTTAACCTCTTTTGTCAAACAGCGGTGCACGGAATCGTATTTAAAATATACTTCTAAGTTTATTTTCGTTTAATGTTTGGGATAATAAGATAGTAGAGATATTGAGTGACAATGCAGCGAAAGTATGTGGCCATAAGGGTAAAGAGTACAGTGGTTGGCCACTAGGGTGGTCCTTATTTTTCAACTTTAAAATATATATTGTCTGACCCTCTTAAAATCTTCTATTTGACAAAAAAAAAATATCTCCGTGTTTTTTATTTGTATATTTCGATATATAAAGGTCGCTCAAGGACTTTGTATTTCGCATGTAGGGGAAACCGGGGCAAAATCGGGACGTTAAGAATAAAATCTCATAACTTTGACATTATTAAGTAAAAAAGAAATTGCAATTGGGGTTCATTAGAATAAACTCTTTTTTAAATAATAGTACATATCCAATTTGTTTAGTAGAAGGAAAAATACAAAAAATAATGATTTAAAATATGATCCGTTTTTACGATTTTACACCGTGGCCTAGGTAAAACCGGTTACCATACTAGATACTGGCCCTAGCACCTATAACAGCGAAACTCATCCAATTCTCCAGCCCAGTTAGAACAAGCTATAAAGGAAAAAAAATTTTTTTTTTAAATTTATACCAAAATAGTAATATTTCATTACCGTTGAGCGACCTTTAATCCTTAATATATTTTAATAAAATTTTAGACGAAATTCTTTTAAACTATTTGGAAGCTTCTGAGAGGGTCAGAAGAAATTTTTAAAAAATTCAATTTTTTACCATACATATAAGGACCAGCATATTGGCCACCTAACAGTAATTGGCCTTATTTTGAGAAATAAATGAATATAAAGAAATACCAATGTTATGCCTTTTTTTAATGAACATATTCATATTCCTTGTATTTTCTTGATTCGGATGTAATCAATATTTCTCCACTCATTATATACTGTGATTATATATAAAAACAAATAGGATGACTCGGCTTTGAAGCTTGGAAATTACAGCGATTTAATCAAAAAACCATAAGAGTACAGTTGAAAGTTTGCGAATAGTTTAATGTATTTATGATATGTATATCTCTCATATTCGGTATATATCGATAAATAAAAGTTGAAACTTTATACCTAATAGAATTATTTATTTGTTAAAATTATACATATAGGGTAGATGTACCGTTTGTGGCCATTGTACCGTTTTTGGCCATGTGCATAATTATCGCGGTTTTTTAGCTTGAAATTGCTTGTAGACACATAATTATGTGTAGAATTTCAAACCCTAAATATTTTGTTTAGTATACCATCAGAAATATAAGGTTACACTTATTGCTTCCGCGAAAAGTGGCAAGTGGCCACAAACGGTGAAAAATGGATTTCTTATATTTTTTAACTTTATTAATTCTTTAACGATTTCTCTAGTTAATGGTAACTTAGACATTAATAGTAAAGATAGTGTAAAATTTAGTAAAGCTTTTAGTTTCCTGATTTGAAGTACAATTTTAAAGATAATTACGATGAAAGTCACTGAAATCCTTAAAGTGGCCACAAATGGTGCATCTACCCTATTATGAAAAATACAGGGGGCCAACAACTGTCATATGAATAATGTTGAATGATAGTAATTGGCCGGACGGCCAGTGGCGGTTTTTTAACCATGTTAATGGTGAAACAGTAATTAGCCCCCTGTTAAAAACAGAAACAAACACGGCAAATACATACTAAATAAAATATATCCATTTTTATTGAATAATTTTAATCTTAGTTTTATCCCTACATCAGGCAACATTTTCTTTTAGGTTATATTATGTATTAAATAGCGGCCTATAACCGATTGGACAATTACTGTCTTGACCATGCCAATAACTATATTTCTTCGTAGAAAACACATTTTTTGTATATTTTTATACATTCTTGATTTTTTTTTATAAACTCTATTTATTTTTAGATTATTAGGAGTTTTTCGTACTTATTTATATTGATTTCCATTTCAAATTTACTAAATTTACATTTATAATTCATTATTTATGTGACACTCTCACTTAAGTGGCCAACCATTGTACTCTTTACCCTATTAACTCTTCCTCTCAAAGTTGCCGAGAAGACCATCTCTCGCTGCAGAAAGCAGAGATGGTCAGTTATGATTTTTTTATTATTTTTGTTTATTTTTTATTTTTTATTATTATTATTTTTATTTATTTTTGTTTATTTAGTTTATTTATTCACTTTTGTATTAATTTGCCTTGCTAATCGCCAGTAGCTTGTTCACTTTTTCTTTGATGTGTTCATTACTTGTTTAGCGTAAACAAATTAAATATCAATGAATCTGTAGTTGTATTCACTCATAAATAATTTTGCTTTATCCTTTATTAATTTTCCATGAATAATAATGTGAATGGTCTCTGCCAACGACGAAAACCATTTCCCCGGCACCTCGGGAGTCAGATGTCATGACTTCAGTTTTCAACCCAATTTACAGTAAATATTGTCTTAAAGCAAATATCGACCAGTTCTTCTGAATCAGCATAAAACTCTGGACATATTGGTTTGTTCTGATTAAATAAGTAATTTCTATATTAGTTTTAATAGCCATTTTATATTAGGTCGACCGCGTCTCCCGGATTTACCCTAATATTTAAATTCTCCTGCAGGATCCAGGCTGCGCCACGAAATTTTCATAATCGCTTTTGATATCCCGTTCATTATTCTCTTTACAGGCTAAGGCACAACGTCGGCCGAGAAGGGACGTTTCAGCTCGCTGCAAACCCGTCCGAGCCCCCCGCCCAGGGAAAGAAAGCCGTTTACACCCTTAAACGGGGATCGTTTCGCGTGCTCGTTGCACGCAAACAGGCCCCCTCTCCCCCATGAAATTATAACGGGTTCCTGAATAAACAATAAAACGAAAGAATAGCTTTCGCAAGAATTTCCTCTTTGCTGTCGCCGCGGAATAAACCTGGCTAGGGTAAAGGGCCGCGGCTTTACGAGACACCCCCGGCGACTCCTGGAAACCATCCCTCCCAGCGTTCAAAGCGACTTTCTTAAGCGCAAAGCGGAGGCCCCCTTTAGCGTATAACTCCGTTAAATTTAAACAGCCGGCCGTGAGCGCGAAAAGCAAGCCGCTTACTTATGAATGTTGCACCCCGTACAACCCTTCCGACTTACACCGAGAAGCCGTCGCCCAAAGTGATGGCTGAAGAGTGCCAGAAATTACCTAAACACAGTAGCTGCCGCGATCTTATAATCGGTACGCCCGGCGAGCGAATATTTCTTTGACACGGTGGCTGAAAAGCGCGGAGGTCGAGGGGTGTGTTTCTTATGGAATAAAATCCTTCTGGAAAGAGGGAAACAGTGGTGAATTTTTCCTTAAAAAGCGGGTGCCGTGGAAATGGCCGTGTGCCGGAGTATGCGCGAGATTCAGCGATAGAACGTGACAAAGCGGGAACCGCGGCGGAAGGGGGCCCCAGGCATAAAGGGTATAAAACCAGCGCGGGGAGGAGAGAAGAAGAGATCCGGACTCGGTCGACTCGAGGGTCGTAACTTTTTCGCCAGGATTATAAAATTAACGTCGAGCGTCGACCACCCCCCCCCCCCACCCCACCCTCTCGCCCCTTTGCCGCCGCCCGTTCGCCGCTGTATTCCGTCGGCCTCCCCGGAGGGCCGCAATAATCGTGAACGTCAAATTTAACGTTTGCGCTCGGGCCGATGCAATCCATTAGATATTGCTCGTAAAGAGGCCTCGTATCTCGGCCGTGCATGCACACGCGTGTGTAAGCGCGCAGCCCCGGCTGGAGCGTGAACGGCTTTTTTTTTTCGAGAGAGGCCACTTTCGTACGCGTCAACCAACCCCCCCATTTCCATTCGACGATGAACGATCGCGGACCGGGTACGTAAAAGTTTCCCCATTTTCGACGACTGCGCGGACAATTTATAAGTGGCCACTTCTCGGTGCGCTCGTGGACGAGCAACATAATACCCACTCTCTCTCTTGCACTCTTCAACGCAATTGGATCTTGCTGGTGGCTTCGACGCGTGGAATCCATAGCCTATCGATCGTGCTCGTACGTCGAGAGTCTTTCCTGGGATATTTTTATAGTGTATTCTATTTTGCGCCTACACTCGGCCGCGCGGTTTTGGTCCGGGGTTCGATTGTGACGGAGGGAGCGCCAGTGGTTGATTCGAATCACTGAAAAGTCTCTGCTCTCAAATCGGAGACGTTCGTTCTAGTTTGCGAGTATAGGGGAGTGTTGCCAATATCGTACTGGTCACCTAAATCGTACCTCATCAATTTCTCAGCAATTAATGAATCTATACGACATTGGATAATAAAAATATCAAGTAAATGCGAAATAAGAAATAGAAACAAAACCTT
This sequence comes from Andrena bucephala, assembly GCA_947577245.1. NCBI lineage: Eukaryota > Metazoa > Arthropoda > Insecta > Hymenoptera > Andrenidae > Andrena > Andrena bucephala. The sequence continues at coordinate 14,273,356 of OX387719.1, read as the reverse complement.
TTGAGCTTACACCCTATTTTGTGCGTGCTATAAACATTTTAAAAAATCAGGTGTGATTGATGTAACTTTTTACCAGCTTATTTTAGCTGATAATAATCAAACAATGCAATTTTGTCCTGTATTTTTGTATTTTTCTAAAGCAGGTTTAATGTACAATATTTTACATTCATTTTAACCCTTTAACGCCGTATCATATATGATACATTGCTTTTTTTTTGCCGCTTCGCCGTTTGCAACAGTTTAAGTGTTTAGCGTAGTTTTATTCACTGAAGAAAGTTGGACCTACTTGAACCCTGTATTCTTTGGTTTTATGCATTTTGATCTCTGAAAAAAATAAATTAAAAAAAATATAAAAAATTTTTTGTATAAAAATATATAAATTCAGACCATTTTTAACGATAAAAACAAAACGGGATATTTTTCCTTCAACGGGATATCTAGGTGCGGGCGCTAAAGGGTTAAGTAAATATTACATTCATTATAAAGTTTAAATTAATATTTATAAATAAATTCGTATGTTATATAGGTTATGTACGTATATCATATTCATAGGTTATTGCGGCCTGTGTGTGATCCATATACATATGTATATGTAACTATATAGTAATCATTACTTTATGTTGAATATATGCTTCTCTATTTGTTATTGATACTATTTTCGGTGGAGGTACGATTTTGGAAACCAAGATTTAGGAGACCGGTTGCCTAAATCGTATCTTTTACAGTATGTGACAAAAAGATTAATAACAAATTAATTTGTTCTGAACAAAAGGTTAAGCGTATAATAGTAGGTGCCTAAAAGATCAAGCTACAATATCCAATAGTCATTTGCGTTGAAATTAGTACCAAATATGAAATATAACGTAAAATGTCTTAAGTGGTACGATATAGGCAACCTTCCCCTATATGGTAAAGTTGTAGGTTGGAAGAATTGAAGTTGCTTTACGAAATTAATGATGTTCCATCGCTGTTGCGGATCCTCGATTAAAAGATACCGTGCGACCATTTAGTCTGGAGATTGCACACGGAATGACCAGACGAACGCGCGCGAGCGATAAAACGAGCCAGCATTGACGGCAGAAGGGAAGACAGACAACGCAACGGTGTTGAAAAAAAAAGCAAAATCTAAACTACCCCCGATCGATGGGCCATTGCCTCGCAGTTCGCCGCGTCAAAATCGCTGCTTGGCTATCGTCTGCGCCTTTACCGCCGGCTCTAACCGCCCGAATCGATGGTTGCTCGAACGTGTTTCCCTCCTAAACGTTTTCGGCCCGGCTCGTTACCAGGTACGTGCACGCGCGCCGCAGACATATTCGACGGTTGATATCACGTCCGATATCTTAACGATACATCTGCCCGCCTCGATATCGTGATCCGTACTAGTAGCAATCTACGCGGCCGTGTATCGCGGCAAACAGCCGCGGCCGGCGGGCCGTGGTCAAACACGGATCACGATAATACGAGTACTAAACACCGGCTGTATATCGTTGCATTATTGCTGCCACGAACACGCGTGCACGCGGGGCCTCTGCGTGCTCGAGGAGCGACACGTCGGGGGATGGAAACGAAACGCCGAGGCTCCCTGTCCATTTCGTTTCGCGATGGGGCGATTGTCTACGATAGACGAACGACGAGGGAAAGACGATTGTCGGCGATGGTCAAGGGAGTAATGGTCCCAGTCGTTGCGAAGGAAAGATCTCGCGAAGCCTGCGTGTTGACTAAGTTTCTATGGAACCAGAGGTCCCTCAGAAATTACTTCGGGATTTTCCCAGTCCTCAAATTCCCTTTATTTACCTATGGGGAAAATATATTTCCACGCGACTTAGCGCTCATAGAAATCTTTCGCCAGCCAGATCTAAGTAGCACTCGGTTTTACTCCAACGACCAAAAAATCATTTCCCCGCCACGACGAGGCGGATATACGCCATCATAAATTATTCGCGTTTACGAGCGCGCGGTTCTCCCCGGGGCCAGAATTACGCTTAATTCGTAATAAAGCCTCGTAAAACGCGCAGTCTTAGCTGCTCCTCCGCGTGAGCGGCGTATTACCCGAGTTTTCCAGCCGACTGGTCGCGACTTATGTGCACATACGGGGAAGGAGACCGGCTCGTGTACCTTGCCACGCGAATCACGGAGACGGATCTCACGTTTCCAGCGGGGAAACTCAAAACCAGAAAGCCATCAGCGCCAGGGCGTCGTTGGTTTATAGCTGGTTTGTTGCCTGTGGCAGGTGAAACGGAAAACGCGTCTACGTAGGCGCTGGGATATTCCATTTCAAACGCTAATGGATTTCTTTGGATTCCTCTGATCCGCGGCCGGCCCCCCCCCCCTGCGCGGGAGGGAAAATCGCGTGAAAGACGAGCCCCCGAACACGCGAAAAGAAATTAACGAGCACGATCCTGGCCACCCTCCACTTCATCTTCCTTTTCCATTCAAAGGAGGGACTTCCTTCTGTGAACTCAAACGAGACTCGTTTTGTGGCTCTCTCCTGTCAACTTTCAGATGTCGGGCTCGCAAAGACGATTTTCGAGCGACTTTCCCGCCGCGTAGCAGGATTTTCAACTGTTACTCGAGGAAGTATTCAATTATATGTATAGGGGAGAGTCATGCAGTACCGACCAAAGCTAGTTCTCGCTTCTTTGACCAGATATTAGCATTTTATTTGAATTAATCAATGAACGTCACAATTCTTTATAATCTATTTCGGGGTCATATTGTTTACTCCATTGCTCTCGATGTTCTGAGGCATTAAACGTGAGGTATACGTTGATATTCAGTGGGTTAAAAGTTATTTTTTAAAGCTGATCTTTTGTTTCTCGTGTAAGTAAATGATTTTGTTCTATTATGTATACTATCTCTAGTCTATTAAGTTTAATAAAACGTCCCAGTTTTGCAATATTCTTTTGTACATAATATACCATGACCTAAAATGTTTGCCCGTGTTTGTCGTACAGTAGGGGAGAGGTGCTATAAAAGGGACACTTTTGTTTAGTGCCTATTTCTGACAATGTCATTATAGGAATTTAAAAAGCAAGTACATCAATAGAAAGCGTGTTTGTTTCCCTTCAATAAAGGTATATTACAAATTCATAAATTATAATAGAAAATAACAAAATCTTCGGTTTTCAAATAAATGGGAAATGTCCCTTTTACGACTAGGTGGTTTTAAATGGGACATTATAAGTTATGAAGGGGATACGTTAATAAAAATAAACTTAGTAAGTATTACAATCTATGAAAAAATTAACTCTTTGTACTATAAATCATCAATATTTTTTACTATCTTCATAGAGTGTGACATTAATCATAGCTTTAGTAGCTTTTTTAGTTATAAAGTAATATTTTTTATAAAATTTATGTCTTACAAACTAAGTTCAACATAGGAATACCCACGAGTGGTAAATATAAGTACATGTACAAAAATCAATAAAACACTTAAATAATAAAAGAGTTTAGAATTAAATTCTACTTGAGCAAAAATGAGATCAATTGTACTTAAATAGGTTGGCACGTTTTTATATTGCAGACTGAAGATTTTATTATTAATTTTTGACGATAAAGTTTGTCGCTTTGAATAGTCAATGTATTAATTCTTAAATTTGTAACAATACGCCAACACCTAATAATTGATAATTTAAAACAATGCCAAACTAATAACTTTACAGGAAAGTAAAATATAGTGTTCAGCAGTACATGTGTATGAGAAGGACAGACATGAAACGGTCGTCTTATTTAAGACTTGTTATGCTGTCCCTTTTAAGACTATAGGTGAATTTAATATGAAATAACCTCAAAACAAACAAAACAATCAATTAAGCCTACCTGTTAAGTGTTTTCCTTTCAGTTGAATATAGACTATTTTAATGATTTTAACACTTTAACACTTTGTATATAGCTTGATCTCAGAAAACGACACAGAAAATCAACGAAAATTTTACTTTTACTGCCATAAAACATCAACCGCGGATTATTACTCTGTTGCAAGTGAGACCGCAGTGAAGTTTACGTCAAATGACGGGGCACTAGTGTTGCCATAAATAGGAAAATAACTAAATAAAAAATTCTGTAAATAAGGATCAAATAAAAGTTACTTTAACTTTAGATTATTCGACGAATAAAGTTAATATTTTTATTCGATGAGAATTTATTCGACGAACAAAGTTAATTTTTTTTATTCGTTATTCGAAATTTTATTCAAATAAAAATTTTGCCCACCTCTGTCTGCAAGGCATCATTTGACAAATATTGGGCGCAGTGTACCGACTGTGACGGTTGGGCACACGTCGAATGCACGGATCAGGAGAATATTAATTATTTCATTTGCGAGTTTGTACAAATAAAATTGGAAAAAAATCTTGTATTGTACTAATTAAATGTCTTTTTATTAACATTGTTAATCATCTAGACCTAAAAATCTACTAATTTAATAGTTGGTCGGTACTGGACGACAATTTTTCGGTTTCCTAGAAATTACAACTTTTTTACTTTTGCGAATTATCAATTCTTATTATTAAATTTCACAAAAATAATTTCCCTCCTCTTTACTAACAAGGAGAGGTTCCCAGATGTCCGCCACCGATTGCTTTGAATTTTGGATATGTTTTAGAGCACCGAAAAATAAGATATACGTGTTTTTTTATAGCGGCCCGTTTTTATATTTAAGGGGTGAAATCAACCCCCAAAGCTATAAGATTTTCAGGTATTCGTCCCCGATTGCTTTAAAAAAATAGGTAATAGATGTCTTTTTATTTTGGCCCATTTGCATGTTGAAGGGGTGAAACCACCCCTCATAGTTACCACCTAATAACGGTGACTGACGACAAGAACATCGTCCATACAGCAAGTTATGACGCATATTAAATTTATACCACACAATTTTTGTACCCCGTATATGAACTTTGGGAGATGGTTTCACCCCCTAAATATGAAAACGGGCCGTTATAAAAAGACACGTATATCTTATATTTCGGAGGCGGACACCTGGGAACCGCTCCTTATAAGTTCCATCTATACTACAAACACGTTTTTGAATTTCTGATTTTTATCGACTCTACCCCAAGATATAACAAAAAAAACTTAGAGAGGTCGGTACTGCACGACTCTCCCCTACTAAGTAAGTTGACATTTTTAAACGTTATTCCACAATTTCCCCAGCATAGGTACCTCAGGCATCGACGTGGCCGAGCAATTTCCCGAAACGCAGCCTGTGACGGCGTAGATTTATTCCATCGCCCGCAGATAAACAAGCCCGTAGATCAAGTCGCCAGCACGCAGCGCCGTTCAGAGGGAGGAAATGGCCGAAACCTCTGTCTGCCAGGGAAACTGACACGGTGTGCGATTGAAGGCGGAAGAAAGACTACCAGGAGCGGGCAGACAGGTGGAAAAAGGGACGGAAAAGCCACGGGAGAAGCAGACGCGAAAGTGAATTTCGATGCGGGGTCTCGCGAGCTGCCTCCAGTTGGACGATCGCGGGGTGGATTTCGGTGGGTCGCGGCGGTGGTTTTCGGGCCGATCGTCGGCTCGGTTACATCGTAAATGCCGGGTCTCGCAACGCGGCCCTCCCGCCACGCGAAACACCACGGGCACCGTGACCGCGTCCGCAGCAATATAACCCTGCTAGGCTGGATGTTATAACGCTGTTAACACCCGTGATCGCTTTCAATCCGCGTAGTTCATCATCCCATATTGGCTGGTGTTCGCGGGAGAGCTTGGCGAGGGAGGACGGAGGCGTGAATTCAGCCGCCGCCCGGAGCGGGAATCATTGCTTGCCAGGCTGAAATCATCAAGCCGGGGTATAGAACGATGGAGCGAAGAGACCTGCCCAAACAGGCATAAATCTGGGATTTTCGGGCGGGCGGCTTTAATTTCGATCGTCCATCGCGACGGCGCAAGTCCCCGGCTGCGTTTGTCACACTCACGGTTAATCCCTCCTCGTCGATTCACTGTTCCCAATGCTCAATTTGAAGCTTACTGTCTTTCCACCGCGAAAAATCAGCCGGCAGAATAATGGGGATCTAAATATTCGTATTCTTTACCGAAAACAATGTCCCACGGACCATCCGGCAAAAGAGTCGCAGTTTACAGTGACGTTTTTTCCCAAACTAGCCACTGTGCCCCGGGCAGAACAAATTCCCAATACTGTCAATTTACGGCGCGCAACGTCACAGAGTTTCAGTGAAACATGGAGACACCACCACCCCCCCCCCCAAGCCCCTCCGTTCCCATCGACAGCGATCATTTCCAGGCGCCGTTTCGATCGCTCCGTCATTTAAAATCGAAGGCTACGGTGATATGCTGTGGTGATTCACCCCCTTCGAAAGGGTTGGCTGGTGATGGCTGACCATTCGGTATCTTTCGCCGTTATTTTCGTGGCACTTCGGGGCCCTATTAAACCGCGCCTCGTTCACCATTAGCCGCATCCAGGCCGTTATTCATCTAACGCCGATGGATTCCCTAATAATGATCCGACGACGGCGCAGCTGACAAACAACGCGTAATGACAACGTCGGTTTATGCAGGTAATAGCTGCCGCCCCTGCGCCGCTTCATTACGCCGGTAATGAAAAGACGGAAAAGAGCACCCCCCCGCCCCCGCCCCCCCCCCCCGCCCCAAAACTGGGGTGCGGTGTATCATCGTGGCCGCGGCGAGATACCGGGCTCGGGGCCGCAATCATGATAATCATCGACATCGCCGTCATCATCGTCATCTCCATGAACGGCAACCGACCGTCCGCGCTCGCTCGCCCCTTGACGAGGGACCGTGCCCGGCCTGAAAGCCACGGTGATTGCGACTCCGCGATTTATTGAACGCGATGGCAAAACCGCCGGGCATTACGGCTTTCCCGAATTTACATGAAAATCGAGCCACGGAGGGCCGGTCTTATTTTAATTGCAAACGTAGCAGGTCCGTCGATTGTCCGGGGGAAATTCAATCGGCGAGCGGGAAAAGGTAATTTCAACAAACGGTCGCCGAAGCAGCGTACTTTTGTACGGCGTAATGATATTTCAATGAAAATTCATTACGCCAGCGAAACGACTGCAGCGGGACATCCGCGGAATACCGGGCCCATAATTTGTTTAATTGGCCATGATATTTTGAAAGAATGCAACTACAAAATTATCGGAACGCCAGCGGACACGTTTACGCGTTAAACAGCGAACAGAGAGAAGCTGCAGAGGGGTTGAGAGTAGAGCAGAAACGACGGGGGGGTGAGATCGCGGGAGAACGCTACAGCCAATCGCCGACAGGATCTCCCCGGGTCGTCGGTTGGAAAAACAGCGGGTATATGTTTCCAGAGCTGTCCCTGGCGACACCACCCCCACCCCCGCTGGTAATAGCTTTAGCGGGAATTTTTGAAAAACACCGGAAAGCCCGGCGTAATACAGCGTGAAAGGTCTGTAAAGCGAAATGGCGGCTGGCGCCGTTTGAAAGCGCGCGACACGCCAGCGTGCCGGTGGAGAGCCCGGGAAATTTCAGCCGCGGAAAATCCCGCTGTTGGCCGGTCAGAGGGAGGGGTGGTTTTCACGGGGAAAGGCCTCTCGCGATGGTGCTCAACGCCGGACCGGTTTATGGGCATTGCGCTCTCGCCCATGCCGCAATCAAAGCGAGAATCGAATGGCGAGCGGAGCGGGCGCAATTTCACAGGGCATGAAACACTGACTTCATTATCCGGTTGTTAATCCTACGCCATGAGCGGATCTCCCGCTAGCGATCCGACCCCCCCCTCCCCGCCCTTCCGCTCTCTTTCTCATGCCCGCGCCCTTCGCGCGTTGCCGCGATAACGCCGCCCTGATAACGCTGGAGCCGCGCGAGGCTTGAATTTCGCGGGCTGCCGCGGACGCAGCTCGACGGGAATTCGGGAGTAACGATGTGCTTCGACGACACGGTCGATGATTGATAGGGGTCGCATTTCGCCGACGGATAGATTTTTGCGACGGGGTAATTGGATTTGGAATGATCGGTTTGATGATTGGAGAGGGGTGTGTCAAAGTGAGAGATAATGCTCGCTGAGGTAGTGGTATTTCGGTGCTCGTGTAATCGTGAAAGTTAGGAAACTTGACGGTGCGGTAGTCTGAATGAAGGCTGGATAAGGTTTCGGTATTAATGCAAGACTGGTTGACCAGCGACGAAAACCGCCTTCGTTGTATTATTTATTAACCGAGATCAACGTCCCGTCGACGGGCTAGACTTGGAGGCGGCCTTAAAAGATTCATGCCTCCCCCCGACCGACGATTATTTCGGATTTGTCACGAACAGAGAAACCGTTTTTCGACCTCTTGGAGAAGTTCGTGGTGGCACGCGAAGTATAGTTCCGTGGAATGTGAAACTCTGCTGACGGATTCTGTCGAAGGGTAGCTCTTTCCGGTGAATAATCGATGAAATTTCACGTTTGGATTTATACTTTCCATCATTTTAAATATATCGAGTTTTATGAATGTGGGTTTGAAAAAGGAAGCTCGTTAGGGTGGACCGGGGGCGATAGTAACAGGAGGACGATTGTAACACGTTAAATATCTCAGAACATATGATAGATATTAACACAAATTTTGGATATGTGATGAAGAATGACATTTGGAATACGCACATCCATGTCCTAACAGTATAGATACACAATACACATGTATAGTGGAGAAAATAACTTTTCGATACCCTGAAGTAACTTTTTCTTACTGATTTAAAATTGTAATATAGGTAAATACTCCCTTTGCAAGTACGTGATTTTTTCTTTTTTTTTTAAACGTTAATCAAGATTTATAATTTAAGTTCAAAAGCCTGGTCGATTGTAACATCGGCAGTCGGGGTCGGTTGTACGGCGACAGAACCGAATAGTGACAAAGAAGATGAATAATATTGTCTTGTTTACACGGAATAATATAACACAGCACAAACAAACAAATGAAAAATAGGTGGAATGTACCGAATGTATGGATTGATCACATGACGAATGTACCAGCCAAAACGTTTTCCATTTCTGTCACAATTGCGATACCGCATAATTGGTTATAAATTTTACTTTTTTCCATTTACTATTATAATTAAAACAAATAAATATTTTAATTTTGTAAAGTTAAATTTGTGCTGCTATCAACTCCATGCAGTGTTACAACCGACCTGGAGTCGGGGACGGTTGTAACACTTTGCCCGCTTCTCAATTTTTAGTAATAACTTGGATATTACTTTACAAACAGCGAAGCTGTTGTGGCTCAATAAGTGTCAGATAAGTAAGTAACATTTTCGTATAAAAACTTTTGTTGTAACTTTACTAGTTTTTGCATAATCGTATTCCAAAATCAAAGTGTTACTACCGCCCCCGGTCTACCCTATAGCTCGCGCAGATTATAAAGTTTATAAAATGCCCGGGACCTCGGCGGATCGGCCCGTCCCAACGGCAATGCGGAAAGTAAGAACGTGGTGCAATAATGAAACGGAAGGAACGCAAGGGATTAACAACTCTTCCACGTCTTCCAGTCAACGATTTCGAATGTGGAGAACACTTGACGAGGGCAGCCGTTGATCTTGCGAGCGAAACGGTGCACGTCGAAGCCGCAAGGCGAACGCAGCCGTGATCAGGAAGTAAGAACGTGTTTACGGGTTCGCGACCGCAACGCATCAAAGGGGTTGCACACGTGTGTTTCCATACACGGAATACTTATCAATACGCGCGTCTCACCGCTGGCGATGTGTGATTTTTTTTTTTCATCTTTTTAGACGACGCACTTGTATCTGTGAGCATTTGCACGCGCGCGAACCGGCGTACAGGGCGATTCTTGCGAGTGGGTCGAGTGCTATTCTTTTCTAAAGCAGAGGGTAGACAGAAGCCTCTTACAAGAGCTAAGTAATCAGACGTAAGATTCATCTGCAAATTGAAATTGAGAAAAAAATATCGAAGCTGTGTGAAACGAGGGCACTTTTAAATAAAAAGAGATATGCAATTGCACTCAAATTGGATAGGACTAAATTATAAAACATCCCCTGCTATAAATTGTTCTACTATTTCCACTCAGAAAGCTGCAGCTCGACCTGGTTACGAGAATCACCCTGTATAGGAAGTAATAAGCGGGGTGAATGGTGATGTATTCATAATGTACAGTGGTCTCCTCCCCCTACCCCTCTCATCGCTCTTTCCCTCTGTACAATTTTTCTCCCTCACTTCCCCAACCACCCCCCCCCCCCCGCCCCGTGTCCTCTGCCGCTCTCACAGATTCCTTCTGTCTCCCTCTGTACCCCTTTCCCTGCCGCATTACCCCAGCCGCACGGCAACGCACACCCTTCCCACTTTTCTATATAAGACTGCACTTAACGCATTCATTGCGCCGCCCTGCATTGACCAGATCAATGCACTCGAATGCGCCTGGCACGCAATATCGTTGACGCGTTGCGAAATCTCGATGCCGACCGTGGTGATTTTAACCGATAACGCGTTGCCACGCGGAATTCCACCCCCTTTGCTACCCTTCCTCTCCTCAGTGGATCGGTCGCGATTGATCTCTGAATTGTAATCATCGACAGTCGAGGATAAGGAAGGCTGCTAAAAGGGAAATGCATTTATATACTCTCAAATTGAAATCGAACGGCAGAGTTGGGCAGAATTCGACTAAATTTTCATTCGAATACGTATTCGAATAAATTTGTGCGAATAAATTCTTATTCGAATAGACTTCGAATAAAAGATTCGAATAAAATGAAATTATTCGACAATAACGAATGATTTTTCATTTGACTGAAAATTTATTCGAATAATTTCTTATTCGAATAGAACTTTAGTCGACTCAACGGACGAATAAAATGATCACGTGATTTCGGCCATGTATGTTGACACCACTGATACCCGTGAGACCTAGTATCATTTTTGGTTGGCCAAAGGTAGCCAACAGTTGGAAATTAGTTGGGATGTAGTTAATGTTTTGCCTGAAAATTTGCCGACAAAAAACCTACGACAGTTTGCCAACGAATATTCAATGTTGGGCCAACAATTATAATGGTTGGTTAATTAACAAAAAATTTACAACGATAGATGTCGGGTATCACATGTATTCGTCGTTCAATCAGGTCGAATAACGAATAAATTCTTATTCGAATAAATCTGGCTCGAATAACGGTACAGATTTATCCGTGAATAACGAATAATTTTCCATGGAATAAAATCATTATTCGTTTTTCACGAATAAACTTGGGGATTTATGCGAATAAAATTTAGTCGAATAATGCCCAACTCTGTCGAACGGTCAATAAAGATTTGAAGTTCGAGAGAATTGAGAGGTCCTCTGAAAAGGAAGCTGGATTCAATACAGATCCTCCCTCCGCATGTCCAATATTCACAAATGGGTATCGCCTATAAGTGACACGCGTCTATGTACCTCGATCAAGCTGCCTAGCCCTCTGCCCCATCCTTGAGCCTCTTCGCACTGAAATATAAAGGAGAACTCTATCCCCGATCTACGTCAAGAATTTCGTCCGTCGCGCAACCCCGGAGACGAATCCTCCCGCCTTCCCAGCCGCTGAATAATTCACTGTCACCGGCTTCTGGTCAGCCGCGTCGATAAGGTTCAAAGGACGATGACGAGGCGTCGAGAGCCTGGCCGCGGCGAGCCCGGTCGTACAATTTACACAGATACGTACGTCCGTCCCGCTGCGCCGCGGAGTGCGGTGTAAATAAACCGCGTCACTGAAAGCGCGTAAAACACGGGATCGCGAGGCGGGGTAGGCATAAGAGGGAAGCGAAAACAAAAGGAGAAGAACGAAAGAGTCTTCTGCGGGCGAGGATCTTGACTCCGCGGTCGCTTATCCTCTCTCCTTTCCGCCGCTAGCAACGGTGCCCGTCACCTACGCCTCGCCAACGACACCGTCGAACGACGAACGGAACACCGTCGGGGTAACGCGACACCACTACCATTAACAGCCGCCATTACCGCCGTCCCATTTCCCTCTACCTCCCCACGGAACCCCATGTAAAAATCTCTCTCCTCGGGATTGCATCGCGCATTCTCTCGAGCGTGCACCGGTTCAGAGTCCGTGTAAGGACCTCCGTATGTGTTTCACCAGGTCAGGTCAACGTCCTGTCCCTGACAGCAAAAAGGGACCGAGAGGCAGAAAAGGGATACGTGGTGGGAGGCCCCGCGGTACGGGGTGGCGGGCGTTGAAACGCTGGGATCGAAGGGTTGAGGGAGAGGGAGCTGGGGAAGGAGGCTCAATCCTCCTGATACGCTGCACACACCCCGCGCCCGCCCCTCCGCCCCTCTGCCCTCCTCAGTCGATGAATGCACTTCTTCCTCCGCGACGCCGTGGCAAAGGGTGCACTCCTGGACTCGGAAGCCCTGTGTGTACCGTTGCAAGGGTGCGATTGCATTTTGCGAGTCCACGTGCGACACCGTTAGGCCGCTCGCTGGCAAACGACGGATGCGTTCGCAGGGCCGTGGTTACGCACGGGGGAACGACCTCTCGGCTTGGGGTGTAAAATAGACACTGAGGTATCTCGCGCTGGAGCGAGTTGCCTCGAACTTTGCCGTTCGAAGTCGCGAACTTTCAGGTACTTTGCGGACCTCTTTCAGCACCGCCGCTTCAAGTAATTATCCGGGGGATCGATGGTTGCAGTGGATATGCGGGGTGAGGCCTCGTCTGTGGGCCGAAATGTTTGCGTGAAGAGAGCTCTGAACTGTCGATACAGGTTATGAAAATGATTTACCGGGTTCAACGACTTGGCGTTGCTCAAGGGAACAGAGCCCCAAGACGAGGAATACGATCCTGGCAGTGACCGTTGACGCGCAGGAGCCGATGAACGAGGGAAATGAAAGCGAGTGCTGATCTGCGAATTGATCCGGAGAGGCCTACCCCGCTGGCCCCAGCTGAGGTGCCGTGCGCCCCATTCACGCGTTCACAACGCCGTCAAAGAGCCTTTCACAGGAATTTTCACCTCTGGATTCACGCGGGATGAGTTCCCGCGTTCCCGCGCGGGCACACGCGTGTACGCGAGCCATCCATTTGTCGCGGGCAAAAGGATCTCGCAGCTACGAACTCTCCTTTATTTCTTCGCCTTCTTTTTTTTTTAATGACGTCGAAGCCACCGCTAATGGGCGCTCTCTTCCTGACAGATCATTGGCCGAGAGCTACAAAGGGAGTGAGTTTCATAAGGAGGGAATATAAAATCACACCCCCCCGTGGGGAAGGTGTGACACTTGGATAGAAAATTCCCTCGCGGCGAACATTGATATGCACCGTGTTCGTCGGTTAATTCCAACGGCAATAGCCACCTCTCCGCGATAACCTAACGACGCTATCCGAAACAGACTTTCGTTCCCATTCTTTCAGCGCGTCCCCCAATTAAACTCAGTCGACCAATCCACTAACTCACCCCCGCCCTCCGCCAGCCGTATAAAACATTCAACAACGACGAAAATACGTCCTTTACAACCGCGGATTCGCCCGGCCATCAATCGCTTTTAATCGTCCGGCTGCAACCCCCGCGCGCTGACGCTCAAAAATCAGATACAATATCAATCATTTCGCATCGACTAGTTGCAGCAATAAATCACATTGTTGTCGAACCAATTTGCCCCGATCATTCTGCCGTATCGATTCCCTTTGTCCCGTTCATTTGTTGCGCCCATTGTGCCCAGCCACCATCTCGTCGCTAATGCGGCCCGCGAAATACCCGGCCGACGGAAACCAGCGGTGCACCTATCCGCGATCGATGCTCGAAAGCCCAATTACCGTGACTTTTTCCGCGAGATACGGCGCGACGTATGACGGATACCATCGCCGAGCCTGGCTTTCACGACGTCCTCAAAGGGCGCCGCCCCATACATCGCACCTGGGCCTCTTCATCGCGCGATACCTGGCGATCGTGGGTGAACCTCGAGCCGAGTCACTTACCACCCGCGTATATTGCATTCCTACCGATCCATTCTACTTTCCATTCACCGTACAGAGCAAAGTATTCCATGGATATCGCGGCCGCCCGTCCCCCGCGACGCTCGATATTTCCCTTCAAAGCTGGAAAATCGGGACGAGTTGCAGTCGGCTTAACGCAGGGCCAATTCAGGGATTGATTCGCCAAAGGCCCCTTAGAAGGCGGCCGGCGTCTATTCACCAGATGGCCTCCTCTTTTTTCACCCGCTACGCCCCTCACTCCCTTTCCTCGCCGCTTTTCACCGGGAAACGCCGTGCCGTAGCGATAAATTTTCTTACGAGGATACGCTTTTGTGCGAGCCGGGACGTGCACAGAAAATCGGTTCGACGGTGGCTAGAAAGGGCTCAGGCTCCGCGTACCTCTGTCGGGCAGAGCTGCGCGAATTACGGTGATAATAGAGGAGGATTACTCACAAGGGAACATCCCGAAGCCGGATATTCAAAAAATTCTGAAACTTTGTGAATATGTAGGGAATTTCCTCCTGATTGCAACGCAATTTTTGTTTGCTCCCCAAAACCACTCGAAGGCGGTGTAATTGACCCCTGAAAATCCGGTTATTTTCCGATTTTGTGTCATAACTCGTGAACTGTAAAATAATTTTTTTACCAAATGATAGAGCTAATTAAAAGAAGTGACTTTTGTCTTGAAACTTTTTTTCTATCTCTTACAGTTCACGAGTTGTAACCCAAAATCGGAAAATAGCCGAATTTTCAGGGGTTAATTTCACTTCCTTCGAGTGAATTTGGGCAGTAAACAAACATTGCCTTGTGTATACTGTGGGCACAGCTAATATTATTATTTAGATCATTCAGGTAAGTGTCTCCTATTCTGTTTTTTTTTGTTAATATTCATAGTTAAACTATAGATATTAATCCAATTATTTGCTAGAGCGTTCTTAGATAATGTCTTTATAAATTCGTGTATTTGATTTCAACAAGTCTCGTTTAGTTTGTATGTTATAACAGTTCTTTTCTGAAAAACATAGCTGGGGACAAAAGTAACACGTCACTATGGGGACGAAAGTAACATGTTACTTGGGCGAACAAAATAGCATACAGAATAGGAATTCTCCAGATGATAATGATTGTCAATGTCTGGTTTGTTTTGACCCTTTCAGTGAAAGCTATCCGAGAGAGAAGTGGATTCAATGTATAGATTTTAAGGGTTAGTCCCACGAAGACTGCACCATGGGTGATCTTCACTACGTATCATAATTTTAATTCAGAGTAGGTAAAATTGAATACCTATCATTCAGCTAAATACACAATACCAAAGAAATGTTCGAAGCTGGTTATGCTTTCTACCTTTCGTTATTTAAAATTTATTTGGTTTTATCATTATTTGAAATATGTAGGGGAAGTAGGGGCATGACGGGGTAGCGAGGTAAGATGGAGTACCTCCCTAAACCCTAATTAAAAGATGCTAGGAACGTGACAAATACATCATTAGGAAGCCATTGTGTTATAATAGTGGTAAAAGTGAGTGGGGGAGCACGCGTTTTTTATTTATAGATGTGAACTTTGCGTCCTGCGTCGATGTTATTTCGGGTGATAAAGAGATTTGAAATAAATATATATTTAAGAACGGTAAGTCTATTTTAAGTTTTTCTTCTATGATAATCTCCATTTCATCTATTTTAATGTGACATATTCCAAATTTCACTATTTCTTTATTTGTTGTACAAATATCTGTTCTTTGGAAAACAATGTTCTTTGGAAAACGATGCTTTGAGGCAAGACGGGGTCCTTGATACGGGGAATGATGGGGTACCCCGACCTAACCTGTAATGGGGTTGTTCATGTGAGGTGAAGCAACGTCATCGTTCTCTATTATAATTTAATACAAATAAATCTCGTTATTTTTAGTTCGAATTTATAAAATGGTCAGAACATATACGAAAAAAAACAGAAGGGAGACTGCGAATGTTTATATTGTCAGGATTCATACCTGCAATCCACAGAGGGAACTTTATTTGCATTTTTCCTTAGCTTCTCCATCATGCCCCTAGTTCCCCTATATTTAAATGTTTCTTTCTATCGTCTTTTATAATAAAAAATCCTATTTTGCATTGGAAGAAGTGTTTTTACTTAATTCTCCTCAAAATAATTAGTGTTACTTTCGTCCCCACGGTATATTACTTTCGTCCAACCCTTGCAGGACAAAAGTAACAATGATAGTCACTGCGGAAAACTGCCATAATTCTTTGACTACTTATAATGAAAGCTGAATCTGTGCTCAAATGATAGACCAAGAAACATACTATCTTAAGGCATAATTGTAATTTTTATATCTATAAAAGGTGATTGAAGGCTATGCCAAATATAAAAAATGTTACTTTTGTCCCCGCTCTCCCCTACACTCACAGTTTCAGAATGTTTTTAATTTTCGGGTTCAGGATCTTCCCTTGTCAGTGATTTTGAACGATGAAGATCGCGAATATTTCTACGTGTTATACTTTAATTGCTACTGGCAAACACCTTCGAACCACCCCTGTAACCGCACACCCTTCATTACCTCCCATCGTCCCAATTAACCTCCACTTCTCCGCCCCTCTGCTCTCCACCGACACCTTTATCGCGTTTATTAAGGACACCCCGCTTCGGCTCGTGTGCACTCGAAACGGTCCCCCACCCACGCCACGCATTATCCCCGAAATCTCATGCAAATAGCCCGAAATCTGACCACCTGCAACAACACGCCGCGCCGGCTCCTCTCGACCTCTCGCGCACGAGAGAGCGATTAGAAAAGATTGAACGGGCATCCCTCTATCCGCAACAGAGCTAAACGCCCGCCCCGGTCTCGCGATCCCCGCTGAAACCCTCGACGCAGAGGGGTCCCCATTCACTTCCACCCTACCGCTGCTTTTCCACCTTTTTATCCAACGTCGCTGCCTTTTCACCCGAGCTCCCCGCTGGAAAACGTCGTTATACACTATAAGTTCCGTCTTCGAGATACTCGCCGCTCAGATTCAGCCGATTTGTCAGGTGAAAAGGAAGAACGACACCGGGACCACCGCGGGGGAGTTCGTTTAGGGGCGGGCATCCCAGTAATGACGTTCCCTCGCCTCACCAAAGCATGAATAACTCGATCTTCCGCGGCAAATCGTCGACGAGAGCGCGCCCCACTGACGACGTCGTTCCGACGTGTTCCTCGCGCGGATAACTGCGAGCAGATGCATTTAAAATCTAGGGATAACAGAATTGAAGGAAACGTTTCGTGACACTAGGATTTCACGGTGTTGCCGTTTCGCGATTTTGCTGTGCCTTGGCTGAATTCTTCGGGATACGAATAGGTGCTGGAAAATGGAAGGGACCAGGAGGGTCTGGAATACTTTGATGAGTTGAAAGGCATCCAGGTCGAGGATATTGTGAGATCCCTTCAGTGCTAAGGGATAAACGGGGGTGGCTTCAGGTCCCTAATTAAACTAGCTGCGATCCTAGCGAAACGTTGGTATCACTTTCCAAAAGGAATCCCAGATGTGGGCCTGTAACATTTAACTGCAACGAAAACGCCGTCTTCGGTGTCGCGTTTCATCCGTCGAAATTGTTTCTAACGCACGTTTCGCGCCGACACGTTCGCGGTGTCGTTATCAGCAGTAGCAGGTTACTATCTTAATTAGACTGTTAACAGGCGGGGATCGTCTGCCGTGCAGGATCGTGTTTCCGCGAAGCCAATCTTGAGTGCTCGGTTTCCACTGAATCGAGCCTCTACTACTACAACTTGAATTTCCAGCCGATCGCTTCGTAGAAGGTAGAACACACTCTACGTTTGGCCATAGAGCTAACAGTGAATTGCTAATTAGACGTATTCAATCGTAGGAAATCCTAGCAAGTGTTTCATAGCCAAAGAGTCGAGACAGGGAAGCGTTACTTGCAATTAGTGAATACAACTCTGGGACTTGAAATTCAGAGTCTAAGATCGATTTCTCTTGGAACGCAATTATCTGGTATAGCAGGTAATTACATTATCATACGATTACGATTAAGATAGATAGTGGATCTGAAAATATCCGAATCCAGTACCCAATGACAAGTTTTCATCAACGAATCTGCAAAGACAGAATTTACCTAGGATTACAAAGGAGGGAAACGTCTAAGGGGAAATAGGAAGCTGAAGTTTTACAGTTGCACGGAGCACGACGTGTTCCTCTAATTTCAAACTGGACACACGCGAACTGATGACATTTGCATTTCCATCAGGAATTCGGGGTCCAGTTCTGTTGCAGTAGCCGCGCACTGCTGCGCGGAGTTGTACCGGCGGTCACTGATTAAATTGGAAAGTCGGGAAAATCAATGCATCACGTCTGCTCCGTGGAAATTAAGGGGAATTGGACTCTGGGCCGTGTATCGGAAACGTGTTTCGCTGCGATTAAGTGCGCTGGATAGCGCCGTGTGCTCGAGAGAAGAAGCTACGAGGAATCGTAATGATTTCCATTATCCGCAGAGGCAGAATTTTTTTTTTTAAATTCTATGCGATAAATCTGAAGCCTCGCGACTCCTGTAAAAACTCATGAAATTTTGGACAATAATCTGAAATCACGAATCTCAAGATAATCAATCCAGTCTACTAGAAATCCTCCGAATTGTGTACAATTAAGAAACACGGTGCCAAGAATCTTCTTTTCTACTGTAGCTGCAAAGAATGGTACCCAGAGAATTACAATATCAAAGACACAAATCACTCGGAAGCTACCAGAACACAGCGCGACGCGCAGACCATTCCCAGGATGTCTACTGACATTTTTCACGATCAGACGGATAAATAGTCTGTTGTAGAAACAGTCTCAGTGGGTTAATACGTTGCAGCTGGACCGGTTCCAAGACGAGTGTGATGCAAATGAGCCGGGACCCCCCACGAGACCCGTTAATGAGACGATTTAGCCACGAAATCGTGGAGCAGGCACGGTTAAACGTCCTCGACCAGTGGAGAATCCCGTATTAACGCGATATGACAGAGAGATAGATGTGGGCCCCTCTCAGAGTGGTGAAGGCGTGATGTTGCCACTGGCTGGACAAAAGGCGCAGCAGTGTTAAACGCGACATAAATCTTCCTCCCAATGGTCTCGCCGTCGTTACGACGAGATACCAACTAGTTTCCGGTGCCCTGGTCTGACGAACGAGCTCGACAGATCAGTCCGCGCGATTCTAACGACTTTGGACGAACGTTAAGTCTTTCCATGCTGTCAGAGATCGCGAGCATTGGGTGTCGTTGGAGATGTAAATAGTTACCTTGTAATTAATGAGATGAGAAAGGCGAATCAACTGGTTTGACGTTATTAAGCTTTCCAAACGACGAGTTAGCAAACCTCCCCCAATTAACTGGTTAAAATTGAAAGCAATCTCAGCAGCTCCTGCCTGCAGACATTCCAATGGGAGTGAAACGGGAGATGAAGCGTTTCACTCGATCCTATCGTTCCCTCTGAAAATCCCCTCTAGAAAGGAGCACCGTTTCGGGGCTTAACATTCAATCGACGCGAGCATAAATCGTGGACGGGCGCGTCGCGACGATCCCATCAAGATCCGCGGTCGTTGGCGGTGATAACGCGTCCTCGAGAAGAGAAACACATTCGTCTCGCCAAAGTTTCGTCCGTTCCCGAGCGGGAAGCTGAGGGCGCGCTCTCCTCCTCAACCGTCGTCGGCGAAATTATATGCGGAATCCGTTCCCCGTGGAAACGGGTTTCTATGGGCTCGTGCGAAATACCGGGTGTCTTGACAAGAGCAATTTATCATGCTCGATCTGTATTTGCATACGTCGTCAAAGGGCCCCGTCGCTTATGCCGGGGACAGATCGCACAGTCGAGTGCCTTTTGAAATTCGCGATGTGTTTGCGAATACAGCCCTCCCCGCCGCCCCGTCCGTATCTCTCGAGATCTCTTTATTTCTCTCTCCGCTTCCGTGTCCCTCCTCCAGCCGAGTCTCCGGCGTCGGTGCCACGAAATTTCTATCGTTCTACTTAACTCCCGCTTATCTCGCTTCCGTGGCAGTCTTTTGTGCCTCGATTCGTTCGCCACGTTCCCCCGTTTAACGCCCGACCTTTTCGCGTGTCCATCCAGAACCCTCGTCCCTCCTCTCGCGATTCCCAGCATCGTTTCAATCTGTCAGGTGTGCAGAACCTTCACGGCGATCCCTCCGGGGGCACGAGGTTTCCTTCCCTTCTGTTCGAGGCGAACGATGCGCGAGATATGAACTCGTTACGCGTACGGAGGACTTAACTGATCGTCCGCAGAACCTGATCTCGCACGAGGGATCGTTGGCGTCGATCGTTGCGCAGAATTTTCAGAGGATGGACCGTGGGCTTGATGAAGGTAGGCCTCGATTGTACGCTGGATGATGGGTATTCATCCAGTCCGTGTGTCAGTGAATGCTCGTCAAGGGGGTGCTGAGATAAACGTGCTTCGGAAAAATTCGAGCTACTGATGGTTTGTAAATAAATCGAGGAGGGTGTAAGTGGCAGTAGTGAAAATGAGATCCCACCTCTATCTTACAACGGTCTTGAGGGGGGAGCCTGGTGTAGCGGGGCGAAGAAACCGATTTTTTTTTTTTTTTTTACATAAATCAATAGTTGAACATCACGATAATATGTTCCCAAAGCCGCAAAACGAAATTCGATAAATTGAAACGGATGTAGTCGGTTTTGCTACGGTGCACCAGGTTACCAGAAAACTTTAAATGTGTTTTTCTCGAAACGACAGTTTTACAATTGGCGGACAATGTAACTCCAAAAATATTCAACCGATCGACTTGGCCTTGTGCACGGATATTTGTGAACATTTTCTTCACAGAGCTTAGTTATTGGTATAATGATATTGTTTAAATAAAGAACTTTTTTTACACATTTAAGGCAAAATTTCGTTGGAAAAAGTGAACTTTTTTTCAAGAGACCGCCATTTGTTCAATTCTGCATTTTTTAAGTTATGAATTTATACGATTTGTGCGTACACTCGTAAACTAAAGAAAAATTGTTCGGTTTTTAGTTTCACATGAATACAGTAGACGCTACGTTGCCCGCAGTGGAACAATTGCGTCGCCAACGAACTGGGCATTATCCCGCATAACTCTGTTATTTGCCGCTCTTTTTTAATAACATTTTTTTTTTATCTACCTTAATCTGACAATACAATATCCTGAAAGTTTCAGAAAGATCGATTAAATACTTTTTGTAAAAAAAAATCCCGAAAAATGCCTCGATTTTCAGCTAGTTACACCAGCACCCGTTTGAACTCTCGGAAAATGTGTACATTTTGTGGATTTTTTTACAAGTCAACGGTTTGATGCAGATTTCCCGTTTTAGTACAATCTTCACATAGTATTATGAACTACTTAAAAAAAAAGTTTCAGTTAAAAAACTATTGTTTTTCGGAAGTTATGGATACATATCCGGAAGTCTCCCGATTTGGGCCTAAAAACTCGGACTACATTCAACCAATTCACTTCCAATTTTGCATGCAGAATTGTAATAGGATTGTCACATCGTCCTACGAGGGTTTTTTTTATTCCGATTCCCCGTTTATTATTTATAAAGAAAAAGGTGGAAAATGGTCTTAGACAAATGTAACTTTACCTTTGATCTTTCACCATTTCTTTATTTTTCAAAATTTTCAATATCGGCTCCGTTGGACGATAGCTATTAACCGCCTAAAATCGGGATACTTTCGGATATGTATCCATAACTTCCGAGAAACAATAGTTTTTTAACTGAAACTTTTTTTTTAAGTAGTTCATAATACCATGTAAAGATAGTAAAAAAAACGGGAAATCTGCATCTAACCGTTGACCTGTAGAAAAATCCACAAAGTCTCAAACTCAAGTAAATTATCCCAGCGCTTACAGAGCTTACCACCGTATTCAGCATGGAATTTAATTCTTTGTCACTGAGAATATAATTTTCCATTTCTTTGACACTTACCATACATCGTTTATCATTTCAACTCCTCAAATTGTATTTCTCTACGAGAGATCAGAGACTTCCAAGATGTGCCTGCCGAGATGAAATCTCACGACGAGAGTTGCATAATTCCGTCGTTCCCTATGAAAGAAGCAAACTGCTCGCTATCACGCTGATCAGCAGCGAGATACACGGCGCAGCAGGTCGCCACGGCTGGTGAGTCGCCATTAATCTTCGATCACCAGCTCCCGTTCGCTCGTAGCCTTCAAACGATGACGGGCACCGAAGGATCTTCATCCGTGCACGGCTGCACCCTTCACTCCCGTGGCTGACCAGTGTCCAGTTTCGTTCCCATTCAAGTGTCCCGAACGAATCGGGATTACAGTTGTCACGCCTCTCCGCGCAACAACGTGCTGCGGAGTCCTCGATACAGATAAGTCATGCGCTGTCGTTTTTTTTTTTTTCACAGTACCAGCCGGGCCCTTCAACGGACGTCGGTGTCGCTAATCTACCGGGACAATTACTCATTTACATTCTATCCTCGCAGACACGAGTTCCCTCCAACGTGTTCCGCCTCGCTGAAGCGACTTGACAACTCGACTGGTCCGTCCTCACACGACGCGCGATTTCCAAAGATTAGACTCCACAGATTCCTCTTACGAATGCCCCGGTCGAAGTTGATCTTAGATTCACAAGAACGAGGCGGAACCTCGGCTATCCCGCGGGCAGACGCACGAGCAGCGGCTTAAACCTGGCGGAATTCTACTCGGTCATTACTCACAGTCTATCTCTCCGTTTGTCCAGAAACCTGACCAGAGAACAGACCCCACCGTCGGTCACGCCTCTTTCCAGAGATGTCCGAGCGACGGACGAGTCCTCGATACAGATAAGTCATGCCCGTAATTTTTCATCGGGGAGCTTTCAACGGTCGCCAGGAACCAGGCGACGCCGCCCGTTCCAGCGCGTCCACCGCTCGCCTGGACTTTTCCACGGGCGCGAGTTTTATCTCGCAGATCCACCCTTAATTTGATTAATCGAGGAGGATCTTGACCCTCCAGTTCGGCATTAATCACCCTCTCCCGGTCGTATGCATACATGGCCGCGGCATTACGAGCGGCGCGGACGTGAACGTGAACCGACTGCCATTTGTTACGCGGACGGTTGTTTAGAGAAGGTTTACACACTCGACCGGCTCCTTCGTGCCCGGCCCGGAAATTAATGGCGGATTAATTCGACGATCGTGAAAGACGCGCATAGAGTTCAGCTTCTCGAACGGCCAGAGCGGCTACCTTTCCTTTCGTTCCCCCTTTCTTCACGCGCTTGAGGTCGGCGATGCGCAGAGGGGTGGCAGTGATTTGTTCGAGGAACCGACATGCGAATCGCGTCTGGTTTCTGATTCTAGCGAAGGTATTCGCATCTTTGTCGACCGCGGGCACGAGTCTTCGTCGATGAAGTAAATCAGAAAGACAGCTCTCGTTGATGCTCCTTATTAGCAGCCGATCCGTGTTCCGAAACGTTCGTCCTGGTTTCGGGTTGCTTCGTACCCCTTCAGGAGGGTCGAGGGTCCTTGATTTAGTGGCTGTTTATACCCTTTCCAACCCCAACCTCTGCATTATAACCGTATTTATACTAATAGCCACGCCTCAGCTTCAGCGAGGTTTACTGGTCCACTCGTGATTTAGTGGCTACGTTTCAGGTATTAAACGAAGGAGAGAAGAAGGCACGAAACTCGATGCGTGTCCCGCGTTGGCTGAGTAAAATGTTGATCGTAAAACTTCAACTCTACTGACGGTGAACGCGATCCAACCACCCGAATGGAATACCCACCCCGTTCATTGTCTCGCTGCTGCCCCTCTTTTGCACCCCTCTCCCCCCCCCCCCATTTGGAATCCAGCGACGTCGATTAGTTGCTTGTTTGCAGGATCAACAGTTTAAGCACTGAACAAATACGACAGTAATTAGACGTAGCTAATGTGAGTACGTAGGTTTGTATAGAGAGATGAAAAGGACTCGCAAAACAGTTCAACTTGCAGATCGAATCAGCTTGCTGCGATCCCCTTGATCTTACAAAGCAACAGTGAAAATCGTTGTATAAAGTGCTGTTGAATTAAAGGAAGAAGCCCCGAAGATATCGAATGAATTGAATCTAGCATCGTTTGTTGAACGCCAATGAAAGGGAGATAATTGCATTATAGTGTGCAAGCTCCCCAGGAAATAATCGTCTTGGAAGAGTATCGAGTGGGGTACCGTCTAACGACGAAGCCGAAGGTAAAAAGTCGAAGCTCGTGACGATCGAGGAGGCCGAGACAGGCGATTGAGTCATTAGGCGAAAGCCAAGAGGAAGTCGGTAAATCAGGAGGGCCTCAGAGGACATCACCGAGGGTGGAGGAAGCGTACGAAGGGCGACGTCGCCCGTGGAGGTGGACGAGGAAGGAGGCCGGGATCTCTAGTAACAGGATGTAATTATGATCGGTGAGATACGTCACGCGTAACCCCCGTATTGACGTCCACAAATCACGGCGCACGGCCGTGGCAGTATCTCGCCAAGCTCCTCGATCCTCAAACTCGAATATCCCTGGCGCGGACACTAAATCCAAAATTACGCACGCCTGGACGTCAGCGTGGATATTCTGGAGATAAATCGAGGTAAGGAGGCATCCGCGGTGAAATGTATCGATAAAATAGAGTGATCCCTCTGTGGACAGAGCAGAATCTCATTTCCCAACATCACTTCCTACCCTCTAACTGCTTACACAATAGTTCCAATGAGGATCAATAAATACTTAGAAACTTCTTCACATTTCCCCGCTTCTAGAAACCCACCGACAAGTACCCAATCACCAGTGAAGAAAACACCACCCTATCTCACATCTACGGACAAAGAAAAATGTACTAAAGACTACCCTAGCTAGAAAATAGAATATTCCAAGAGTAACAAGAGTTTTGTCTCACTGTAAAGCCCAGAAAATTTCGAAAAAACCGACGAAATAATCCCGATCGCCACCGGTGGCCCGGCAGCTCCGGCAATCTCTAATGCGACTCCTCGTCACGGACGGCCAGTAATTCGAGCCAGCTCAATCCGCCACGGTAATTGCATTTCACGATATGCCGAATCGGTGGGTACGTGTGCCCTCGTAGCCGTAAGGCATCCAGGCGGAGCATCCGGATCCTGTCGATCCCGCTCTCTCCGTTAACCCCGGATATACATATGTAGGTACTAGTTCGTAGGTACCTCCTGGCGGTCAGCCTTCGATTCGCGTTACCGCCGCCCGTTCGCATTCCCCTTCCTGATAATGCGCCGTTTCTCTGTGTTTCGGGCCTCACCTATTAGTTGCCATATAACGGGAGGGCTCACGTGACGGGATCACGGGAGGGCCGGGGTGGGCTAACATCAAAGCCAAAGGCATAGTTGCACTCTGGGGACGGCCTGTAACGTTCCCCGGCCTGTTGCAGTGCAGCAGAGTCGCCAGAGTCTCTGCACCCTCCCTGGGCTGCCTCGAGGCGCCCTTCTCATTCACGTCGCCGGCGTCGTGCCGATGCACCGCTGCAATTTCGGCTGCAGCCTCGAATTTCAACTTTAACGCGCTGGCCACCCTACCGCGCTGTCTTTGAGGGTTGTTCCCGGGTCGATTCGTAGCGGACGCTGGGTGGATACGTGGTTCTGTTAGGTGCTTGGTCCGTCTTTCTGGGTGCCCTCTCGCGGGTGGCTTTACGAGGGTGATTCGAACGTTGTGGAATTTTCCCTTTCATGGAATGTGTAGAGGTATCGATGCAGCATGAACGGGGATTATGTTATCCCGGGGAAGTTCCATGGGAGTAATAATGATAAGCTGATGGTCGTTGAATGGATATCGTGATATCTCCTGCTTGATACGCTATGGAGAATTTCGTTTCCCAATCGATTATCCTTTTATATGGATTCTGCGGCTGACGGAAGGGAAGTGAGATTTTCCATCCACGGCGTGAAATTCGACGAAGTGAATTTGCGTTGATGAGCAAACTTTTGCGAACCATTAAGTAGGGTATCGCGTAACAGAGAAAGACAAATAGTTAACGGCCCCCTGATATACAATATTTGCAACTCAATCGCGTTCTGCGTAACGTCACAGAGACGCAGCATAATCTAATCGAAACGTGTACACGCATAGTATAATGCAACAGTGAATCACCGTTTAATTTAACTCGGGCCGCTTAACGACCGCGCTTCATTACTACCGGATGCATCGGCGAATCTGTCGAACAGCTCGCGGAGACGAAGGAATTTTGAATAATTCCGTGAACGAGGTTGAAAGTGAATTACACCGAATATGGGAAAGTAAGATCGGTTAGACTCGAGGGAACGGAAACGAGGAAGTATTTACCGCCGTACAGGGGAATTTGCTGTTCAGACCTACAATCAAAAATTAATACGGGAACAGGAAGGGGCGGGGCATATGAACGAGAAAGCAAACGTTTCCTTTACTTCCTTCCGTGACGTTGAATATATACCGAATCGGTTGCCTCTGTCGCGATCGATCGCAATAATATGTCTGATTATTGTATTACCTCCATAATAGATTCCGGTTCGATGGTTAATCTGATAAAAGAAGATTGTGTACCGAATCACTTGCGGGAACCCGTAGTAAATAATGACCACGTGTATCAAGGAATCAATGGATTAAGATTAAACGTCCTAAATGTATTTAGATGCGATTGCACGGCTAAAGAAATACTTTAATTTCTACCTATTGTTCACTTACAATTTAACCCTTATGTCAATAACCAAAAATACCTACGTTGTTCAATAACCAGGGTACCCGGGTATCCTACTCCGATTTTTTTAAAATAAATGCTTTCTATCGCGTCTTTTTGGGGTTTTTACGTTTCTAGTCGATAATTGCTATCTACATCCAAGTTGCCAAGGCCTCTGATAGCCAGAAAGACCTGGCTAGATAATATAAATGGGCCTTAAATGTTATACCGCCGGTAGCTGCGCGCAGTTGTTTTGGCACTCCAGCCTTCGACAGCTGCTAAATGCCGTTCTTTTCGTAATTGAATTTTGAACATAGCATGTTTTTTCTCCGGCTTTTTTTGCACATAAATATTTAGTTTTATTTACTGAATGATCCCTGCAACGATATCTTATTGTAAATTGTTTCGTTCATTCGAAATTCGTTTATAAACCTTATGTTTCTATAGGTGGGTACCCGGGTACCCTGGTTATTGAGAACCAGCATGTAAACTTTGACGGGATAATTCTCCGACTCCAACACCAAAAAACGAAGTCTGAAAGCATATTCCTCTTTCAAAATGTTGAAATAACGAAGATCCAAACGGTCATTTCGAAATTTTCACGGGAACATACAAATTTTTCATAAAACATGCCCAGGTGGGCACCCGGGTACCCGGTTATTGACATAAGGGTTAAAATTAAACGCGATATTCTACTAGCATAAAATTATAATTCTTCTCAATACGTAGAAGCCGCAATTCCAATTGCAGCATAAACTGAATTAAGGAATAAATCTAATGCAACCTCGGTTTGTCAAAGTGACAGTTGCAACGGGTACGTTGCGTTTACTGCCGTAACCGTAAAGGCGAACCTTTCTTCTCAGAGTGGCTAGAAACACTTGTGCGCAACAATGTGGATCCGAACAGCGGCCATATGTCGCCTCATGCATCACACAAAACCGTCCCCTGGGTGCTGCTACTCTGTCTTGACCCAATTTCCTCCGTCCGGGTAACTGACCTAGCGTAACCACCATTTAAGCGATTTCCTCTTTCTGCAACGCCGCAGATGTTGCGGTTTATCAAGAGGGGAGAAGAGTCACTGCTTTCGAGAAATTACGTTTGCTTGTATCGGTAAGATAGTCCACAAAGTTTCCCCGGTAAAATTCCGAAATTCTAACGGTTTAAACCTGGACCCCCTGCTAATAGGGTAACGGTAATTCGAGGACGCGTTACTTCCTGACAGGAAGAAGGAAACCTCGCCGGAGGAGGTCCAGACAATCGGGTTAATAAAACGGGAATAACAGCGTGCCAATACGAACCATGTCATTTCACACGCATGATAATGTCACCCCGATACGGAAGCCGTCTCGGCTCTGTCAAAACGTCGACCTGTGACTCGCTTATTAGACGAAAGCTTCGCTTAACCAGCAGCGCAACGATTTTCGCACGATCTGCAAACCGCGCAATATGCACGCACACGCGCCCCGTTTGGCATTATGCACTTACACGCTTCCGGTTCGAATCGAACGCGGGACACCATCGAGTACGGAGTGTGAAGGATAGGACTAAACGTGGAAAGAGGGAAGACTCCGACAGAGAGGCTAGAAGAAAAATTCACATCCACAGAAAAGTAAAAAGTCCAAAAATTGACGTTAGAAACGGGGAAGAGCAAAAGTGAAATAAGAAATCCGATAATAAGAAAAGGTAGAGATATAAAGCAGAAGGTAAGACAAAAAGATCAAGTAAAACACAGAACCAAGAAATGTAAGACGTTGGCAGAAAAATGGCTAAAAAAGGTACACTTAGGAAGTGGAATAGTATTACAAACAAAAGCTGAAGTAAGGATGAAGGGAAATTGCGGAGGAAAGCGAAGCAAGGTAGAGATAGAAGGAAAGACGTAGAATAGAAGCGGGGGTAGGAGTGGGGTGGAGAGTAGGGACAGGCGTTTTCGCGACAATAGGCAGGATGTGCGAAGGGTTACCATTGCAAATCACAATGGTGACCGCAAAACGCGAATTACAGGTTGAATAGACGCGGGCTAGAGCAACGTGCCCCGTCGCGTACTATTATTACCAGGATCTTTCTTTTTTTTTTTCACTCGGCCCATTCTGTGGGAAAACCGCAGCCGGAGGGGTAGGTTCTTTAATTCGTTGAAAAACTGTGCGCGATGTCCCTCCCCGTGTACCTACCGGATTTTGCTAGACTGTCTCGGGGGCGGGGATCTCGAGTGTGTTCGATAGAACGATGAAACATACGACGATTAGCCTGTTTCGAAAGGAAATGAAATTACAGCTGGCACAAAAGGAACGACCATGCGGAAAAGTGGAGGATTTCTTAGGACGTTTGTAAATATCCTCCTCTAATTCTCCGCGTTCCTTTTTCTTCCGTTCTTTTTTTTTGTCGTTAAACCACCACCCACGTTCACCCTGAACCTATTTTACCGTAGGATGATCCGAAAGGTCTCTTTGTAGGGTCGAAATATGTTAGGAGAGAGTTATGAGTGAAGCTGATGGTCAACTTTCAACATAAATTATCGTGCTGTTTATCCCGAATGCTCTTCGTGCATATGATATAATATCCTCTAAAGCTCCTCCGAGCGTAACATCGCAGCTCGAAGCGACAGTGAAATATGAGAGAGGCTCGTTCTCCGTGCACACACGACGACAATGCTCTCAAGACACGGAGGAGCAAGCTCAGGTGCGGCGGCGCTTAATTTGAAACGCTTTCCACGGGAAATTCGATGCTAATCACCGGCTAAAAGTCCAAACACGTCAGGAAAATTCTACGCCGCGTTTATTAACACCGGTCTGCCAGCTAATTGCCCCGTGCTCCGACAAGACGCCCTGATGAAACGCGCAGATTATACGCGAGAGATTATTAGTCGGCGCGAACTAATTCCGAGGAGCATCCACTCGACTGTTCGCTATGCTAAGTCTAAAGGATTGAATACAGTTTTAATTAGCCAGAGAGGCGCGTCTGAGGCTGCAGGAAAAATTGAGGGAAGAATCGGAGCCGTGCGATCGCTACTCGTGGACATTCGACGAGCAAGCAATTAAGATCCCCAAGGCGAATGTAATAGTTGGGCAACGGTAATAAAATCTTTTGTCGTGGCAGGGAATAATGATATCTTACTGGAGAGGTTTCCCAGTAACTCAGCCGATTCGACGAAAGGGAATTCCGCAGGCGGAAGGCCTGAAACGTCGTCTGGAACCACGGGGCAACGATGGTGAACGACGAACGAAAACGGATACGATAATACCTCGTCGCACGCCATCCGAGCCCTGCCGTACACGTAGGCGCGCGGGGCAGAAAATAGTAAAATCTGACCTTAAAATATTCGCCGTACCGGCAGGTACTTCGCTTGATTACCTACCAACACGTGCCACGAGATATAACGGCGTCTCCATTTGTCAGCTAGACGCAATATAATGCCTGGAAATCGCCTGGCCGTTAATTCACTGTCCCGCCATCACGATAATGCGTTGCTTATATACGACGTCGTGGCGATACCATCCGGCTGGCCTGGCCGCATATAAAATTGCTCTCCTCTGTTCCAACTGGCGAGTACACGATCCCCGATTAAACAACCCGATACGAGCTTTCGTGATTTTCGAGGCCCGTTCGCGAGCAACTCGGGGTCGAACTGTTGGATGCGTATCCAGGGGAATGACTATTATGCAGTGTGACGTAATTTAGATAAACTGTCGGCAACGAAAAATATTTCAACGTCCGTGTAAGGTAAATGTACCAATGACTAGCCATGTACCAATGCATGGCCACTGATGCAGATATTAATTATTATTAAGCTATGTATATGAATCAGGCACAATATAACGATTAATTTGTGTTATATAATCCTTAAACTTCATACCCTAAAAATGATTTTGATAAATATTATGTATAAATTAATTACTTAAAAAATTGTTTGAAATCTCACAGTAAAGACGCATGACGAATTTTGCTAGATTCTTCAGAATTTGCTGAGGAGAAAACGATGTTTGTTAAGCAATTAATTATTGTAACATTGGGTTGCTTTATATGAACGAATAACTTATGGAATCCTAAGAGTATTTTATGTAAAAAATACGTGGCTATATATCGGGACATAATATTCGTGTCTGACCCAATTACTATCCAAGCGTCCATGTATAGAGCAAGTCGCGATTTAGTATACTCAAACACTTGTACTTGTGTATAATCAGGAGTATTTTTTGATAGTATAAAGTGTTTTGATTATGTATTAGTTGAAAGTAATAGATAAAGTGTAAATAAAATTATTGGTGTAATATTTAAAAAAGTATATAAGTACATTCATTCAATATTTTACGCGTTTCCTATTGTCTAGAGTACATAACCTCAAATTTTGCTATATAATAATATCGTTAATTACATTGTAAAATAGAACAATGAAGGAAGGACAAAGCAAAGTGAAAAGGAAAGTGTCCAAAAAATATTATAATCAAGACGACGTTAATAATGCACTTGAACAAGGGATAAATGGTATGAGTACACGTGAGGCAGCTATAAAATACAAAGTGTTTTACTTATTTTACAAAATACTTAATTATATATATATTTTTTAATATATGTTAAAAAAATATTTTCTTATACAAACAGTTTTCAAGCCATTTATTCTCCCATCTAAACTATTAATCTGTTAACGTTTCATTAACCTCTACAACTTTTTTTTATATAGTACGACCTTCCTCTTATTTTCTTAACCACCTTTAGAATAAATAACAATTCTTTTGGTATTACAATAATTTCTGACGGGTTATAAAAGTTATAGCCATGTACTGGGACAGTGAAATCTAGACACTGGGCCAATCGCCTTTTTACTGGTCATGTATTGGTACAAACGTATTCATTGATTTTTTTTTTATGCCAGAAATATAAAAATGAATGCATGACAATTTTTTTTAAATAAAGAAAGATCCGATCTACCTATTAAATACAAAAAACTTAGGATAGCATTAGTTTTTCACGTGATATTGGAAATATATTCTTCTGTTAGTTCTGGTGGCCTTAGCTAGCTAAGTAGTCATTGGTACATTTACCTTACCTTAGAGAATCTTTTGAGAAATGAGTAGACTCCGAGTTCAGGCATTTTTGAGGAGTAGGATACTTCCTACGTGTGCCGCTGATATCATTCTCGGCTATAAAAAAGTCAGTGGAGATAGTATTCGCTGTAACTTTGACAGCGTAAGTACATTGGCTCTTCTTTAATTAATCATCCAACTCGTCCACGAGTCAGACGTGCACATACGACGATGCTCTCTCCTGCAATCGCTTTTACGAGCACGACTGTTTCCGCGGGTGGCGTTCCCTGCTCGCGCGCCCCGAAACGGGAATTCTTTCCCGAGGGTGGACGGTCGAAACGCGCTCGCGAGACGGCAAGATTTATCTAGACCCTCTCCCGCGACGAGAGACGGCCGTACGACGAACAATAATATCCAGCGGCTCAATAGAGGAGCCGCGGTTTCTCCAATTTCTTTTTACGGACGACGGAAAATACTTGCCGGCGACTATCTCCGCGCTAGACAGCGGCGGGCGATATTTACTCTAAAAACACTGGGACGGCATTGCAGATAGCGGGGACGCGCATACGGGAATCATACCGGGCGTAAAGCGGGCTCCATTACTCCTCTGCCTTGGCCAACCCTCTGGAAAAATAGCCATCCCCACGGTCGGGGGTAACAATTTGCAAAGGTAATAGTCGCGGAATTATCGTCTGGAATCGGCGCGGCGTCGTTCCGCGTTCCAGGTGTCGCCGATGGACTAATATTATGCAAACGACCGGGGCGAGTCGTTATCCCGATGTAATTACGAACATTATGGCCCTTTGTCGCTGCGCCAGGACAAAGTGGGGCAAAGTACACCATGTGCGCCTTGTTAGCATTGGAAAATAGATATCCCTGCGATCGGGGCGACAATATCGGTTCATTGGCAACGACGTTGTTTCGCGCTAGGAACACTTTCAACGGTCGTTCGGCGAACGGATAATCGGCTGGCGGGTAATCGACGACGTGATGACAATTGCAAATAGCGCGACATGCTAGTGGTGATCTTTGTGGAGTCTGAGTCGCGAACGTCATTTCAATAAAAACGGTTGTTTATTGAAAAGATTGATGCACCACTGAGGACGATACTATCTTACAAGGGAACACCGCGAACCCGGACTCACCGATTGGAACGCAACTTTGTGGGTTTTTAAAGTGACTAAAAACAAGAACAACGGTGTGTTTCATTTGGGGCCCTATCGTGATTTAAGGGGGTGAAAACTAACCTCAAAGCAGGGATCGAAAAAATTCTGGAACTTTTCAATAGGTTCCATTTAAGGGGGAACACCACTGTGACAGCCGGAAAAGTATGCCATTTTTAAGAATTTTTTTTCAGGAATAATTTACAGTTTTCATAGAAAATTTTTATTACCTATCTTTAGTACGCTGTCTTAAGAGACTATATAAAAATAAATAAATAGAAAAACATCTATAAATAATAATATATTAATTAATCTTCTAGACCTCCTCACGCGAGCTGGTCGAATATGTAACTGTGGAACAGAATGTCTGAAATCAAAAATTTTTTTTTTATAAACTATATGAGTGTAGTTTCCGTTGTACGTACCGATTTCTTAAACAAATTATTTTTGTAAAAATGGTGCGCTTTAGAAGAAAAGTTTCGAAAATCCGCGAATAAGATGGACAGTTTTCCGAGCGCATTTCAAAAGATTTGTTTTCAATCAAAGAATCCGTACGTACAACGGAAACTACACTCATATAGTTTATAAAAAAAAATTAAATTTGATTTCGGACATGCTGTTCCATAGTTACACATTCGACCAGTTCGCGTGGGTGGGTCTAGAAGATTAATTAAAATATTAAAATTTATAGATGTTTCTCTATTTATTTTTTTTGTATAGTCTCTTAAGACAGTGTACTAAAGATAGGTAATACAAATTTGCTATGAAAACTGTAAATTATTCCTGAAAAAAAATTCTTAAAATTGGCTTATTTTTCCGGCCGTCACAGTGGTGTTCCCCCTTAAATGGAACCTATTGAAAAGTTCCAGAATTTTTTCGATCCCTGCTTTGAGGTTAGTTTTCACCCCCTTAAATCACGATAGGGCCCAAATGAAACACACCGTTGTTCTTGTTTTTAGTCACTTTAAAAACCCACAAAGTTGCGTTCCAATCGGTGAGTCCGGGTTCGCGGTGTTCCCTTGTTAATATCCTAATATCCCCTGGATACTGTGCGCTGTATAAATTGCTCTGGTATCTGCACCATAAGTCCCAAAGTGCCACTCGCTCTAAGAATCGCATCTAGCGTCCCTGGGACAATATTAATTAAGCCTAGACGAGGCTTTCGTAACTACAACCCGTCCTAAGGCATCATGGTCCAAGGATTCACACCCTTTGAGGCATGCCCCAGACCCTGGGGGTGCACCGGTTACGTAATAGCAGAATAATACGGCAAAACGAAATGCAAGCAACGCACGCACCATTGCACGTGCAAGAATTACGCACGTGGACGGAAAACGCCAATGCTTCCTGTTCCCTTCGCCGACTTACGACCACTCGTCGTGCTGGCGTCCGGCCATCACGTTTTACAATACGGCCCCGCGTAGAACAGCAGTTGGCGCAATATGAGACACGGCAGTCGAGGAGATAACACTGATTTCATTAGCGCAAATGAACTCGTGCCAGGGCGCTCGGCCGCTCGTTCGTCTGATTAAAACTCATAAAAGTTTTCGGCCCAGCTTGCACGTGTGCCCTGTCGCCTGCCCAGCGAGAGCCGAGGAACCGTCGTGACGTACGTATGATCCAAGTATTCCGCTGGTAACGTTAAGATACGCTTCCTCTTCCTCGGGGAAATTAAATTGATATACCTGCCGGCCGCGGACGTACCCGCGGAGAGGAAGGAGCATCCCCTAAGAAAATAACTTGGAGGAGAACGAGCCATCGCGCTTCAACAGCCCCGAGTAGCTTCAATTATTTCTGACTTAGCCGCACCCTTTGCGCATCTACGTTCGGCTGTGTTCAATTTCAGAGTTCGCGAAGAGTGAGCCAAATAGTGCGTTCTAATTATAATACTTTGCCTGGCGGTGTTGGCGGTTTATTAAAGACTTTGATCCAGTAAAATAAGGGAACTTCGTGGGGTTGTTGTAGCTGCAGTTTCTTTATGTCAAACTGTGCTTGTTAAACCAACGGGAGTATTATTTCTGCCGTAATAAACGCAAGTTTCACGGAGTAAAAAGATGCACCCCGTTTCTGACCTATCCCAAGAAACTTCACCATTCCCTCGCGGAAAACTCTTTCAACGGCGGATCAGACTTTATCATCCCCCGGGCGATAAAATTGCAGGAGAGACAACGTAAGGAGGAAAGTAGACGGCGCGATGCGAGCAGACGCAATAAAACGGGCATGAAATTTCATCTCCGTTGGCCGAATGGGACGGCGTTAAACGCACACCCCTTTAAATGCAAATTCAACGGTCCATCGACGGCAACCCTTTGATTGCGCTCCTAATTGTAAAATTATCACGGTGCACTCGCGTAGGTACACTCTCCGTGCCCGGGCGTAATCTTCGCTAAGGTTCGGGAAAAATCGCGGGGCCAACAGCGCCGTATAAATTAAGGGGAAACGTCACCGTTCTCCTTTATCTCGCTCGGGTGATAAAATTTTATGGAAAGTTCATTTGCAAATGGCTTGAAACAGGAACTGCCCCGGCCGTGATGGAGGAACAAGAGAGAGTAAAGAGGACGAGGAAGAGGTCGCCGGCGGATAGAAGGGAACGGCGGACGCCTCCGAAACCGCGTGAGAAACACTTTGAATAATTCCGCGATTCAAAGTCGTCGCGGGGAAGGATTTTATATTTCTCGCGGTTGCTGCACCGAAACTGCATCAACGGTGCCAGCCAGACCGTCTGCATTTTTCCGGGCTCTTATGTAGGCGTTTCTAGATGAGATTCGCGCTGGAATTTCGTTCCAAAATATCGCGACCCGGCTGGATCATCGACTGGGTCGCTGCAAGTAATACAGAGACGTCGAGACTCCCCCTTCCTCTCTCAATTATCCTTACTCCACTTGCTGCAAGTCGCGAGAACCT
Source organism: Andrena bucephala (assembly GCA_947577245.1). NCBI lineage: Eukaryota > Metazoa > Arthropoda > Insecta > Hymenoptera > Andrenidae > Andrena > Andrena bucephala. The sequence continues at coordinate 14,237,750 of OX387719.1, read as the reverse complement.
TTTATTGAAATTCTAACGAGAGGAATTCTAAGGAACGTTACAATTCCGCCGCAAGCGCTGTCGTGACGAGAATAAAAGAAGTAACAGTGCTGGAGAATTTCAAAGACACGGCAAATTCGCTCAGCCGGTATTCGTCGAGCACCTTCCGAAGAAATCATACAACCCTGGTAATTAACTGTGCCACGGCGGCCAGAAAGGGTGGCCCGCCCCCTCTCCATCACCTTTTCCCCTTTCGAGCTTACGGCCACCGACAGTGGGATAGGTCAGCACGCCCTTTCGCGCGTGTTAATGGCATATTACCTTCTTCTACGGTTAATGGATCATTCCGTTATCCGGGTGCTATTTTGTCGTGCACGCCTAGGACACGTAAGTACACAGGGATAATGCCGGGACGCGTGTTTCGACGTACTTCGGCCTGGCATACGCGTAATTGGCACATATTTCGAGGGGGGGGGGGGGCGGTGGGGGGCGCGGAACGACCGCTGCCAGCCGCCCTTCGATAACGAAGTAGACCGGCCTCCTTCTGGGCGAACCCTCGAAAACGCTGGGGCGGTCCGAAGGGGTACCTTATGAAGCAATTTTCTTCTTCAACGTAAATAAAGAGATCAGACGCAACGTACAGTAGACACGTGGAACATTAAAAGCGATCTACTGCGGTGAAATATGAAATGAATCCCAGAAGAGTTTCGCATGTTTCTCTCGAAAATCAGCAATGACATTCAGCGAAAAATCGTTCAGCAGTCTCGCGAAACAGCGAGCCGAACGCTTCGAGGCTTGGGGCATCGCGGCGCATCGACTGAAATTCCGCGTCAGTTCGATCAAAATGGAATCGCCTCGTGCCCCTCGCGCAATATCTACCAGAGGGGGTCGAATAAGCCTGGCAATCGTCCTTCTCCCTCCCCCTACCCCCCCCCCCCCTACCCCACCCACCCACCCTCTATGCCCACCTTTCGCTCTCTGTTATCGCGATAACTCGTCCGCGATCCTAATTGAAACCGCGAAACCTAATTCCCGAGAGTGTCCAATATACAGGCCCCCTCCGCAGCGTTACCGCTCAACGGGTCAATATATACATCAACGTTTTCAGCGGTTTCCTCTCTCCCTCTCTCTCTCTCTCTCTCCTCTCGTTCGCTTGGACCCTCGCGAATTTATTCCGAGGCTACTTTATTTGCTTTCATTAAGCGGCTCTCCACTGGCTGACGTGCGCAATTACCCCCGTGGAACCCTTTCGTGCGATTAAAAGCGAATACGAGAGGCACGTAAAAATAGAACCAGCCGCGGCTGAGCCGTCGAAAATATGCGTTACGATTCCGCGTGTGTGTGCGTTACATTGCAAACGATATGATTCCACCCCTGCGGCTGGCGGGGCCGGCCTTGAAACGGACATTCCTGTGGAAATTGTTACAGCTTCGATCCCGGCCGTAGTCACTCGTAACACACTTTATTTCCAGCGCAACGTTCTCGACGTTGCCGGTTCTCTACGCATTCGCACGGCCCCAGAACATTCCGAGCCGCCGTGCTGCGGCGGGATCATGGAAATGTTAGTGTGCCCCAACAATTATCCGTGCGGGATACGTCACGCTGATATTACACAATTCTTCGGTGACTAATTCCACCGCCATCCGTTAATACCGTGCGGCATAAACGCCCTTGCCAACGATCGGGATGCCAGATACCTCGAAAGCCGGAAAAAAAAGCTTATCCCACCGGCGCATCCAGGCAACGAAACGAGGGTTATTAACGGCGTGGTGCAGAAGAACCTGCGCACGAACGGCGCCTGTTATCACGATGATTCGCCCTCGAATTTAATTGAAAACGACGTAATTTCCATGAGTAGCCCTGAAGAGCCCTTGCGGCGTCATTGGCGAAGGTCAGTGTGCGTGCAACGGCGACGACGATGTCGACGCGGGCACCGGCGTCGTCCCTGTGCATATCGTGGAGGGGAGGGGTATAGCTGCGTGCGTGACGCACGCGCGTGCAGGGCAAGAGGGTTCCCGAGGGGCACGCACTCGTTCGATGTTATCGGCGACGCCGCTTTTACGCAACCTGGGAAGTATGTATGCCGTTTCGCGGCTGGATCGTGATAATTATTAACGGTGCACCGTTGGACGGCGCGGGATGCAAATGAGCGCCGCTCCTGGAGGGCTGCGAGCCGTCAGGCAGATTAAAATCCTCCCGGCTACTGGGCAATCCTAATCGCAGCTTTAATAATTCGCATCGGCGACGGCGAGCCCCGCGAGGGATGCTGCCCGAGCTTTCAAACCTCATCCAAGACGCTTCGACACGGCGGATTGACGAACAGAGGGAGGCTGTGATGGATTCTTCAGACGCAGATGATGGAAACTACCCCTGTTTTACGCTGTGTTAGTCTACCTCCCCTGTTTGGCGCCGCGTAACGGCGTAACTTCATCTCTACCGGCAGTAGTTTACTTTGGATGTAGATCTACTTGGGTACGTTTGAATATCTGAAACGCCTTCACGTATAGACATCCATTATGCGGTGCCCCCTCCTCTCGAGCTCGTTTACTTTGCATTTGAATCTGTATAACCCGCGTGCAAGCATGAGCCAGACATCAAAGCTGCCAGCTGTAGACGACACGAGATCACGTTATAGCAGGTATAAGGAACGAGTACCTACGTCTTAAGTGTAGCGGGTGTAGGGAATAGGAGATACTGCGTTATAGCACTTGGGAATTATGGAGGATTATGTGCTGGAGCGTGCGCGAGGGGGAGTGTGGAGATAACGTACTGCTGGAAGATACAGGAAATATTTCAGGTAAGTTACTGTAACAGGTATTAGAGATGATTTATTGGGCTAAATAGAAGAGATACGGAAGATAACTCGTTGTAAGAGACACGGTAAATATCGGGGGAATCCCACGGTGGCACTGTGACGTGGCCACCACGGCGAATGCAGATGTCAGAAATGATTTAGAGCTGATAGGAATGGCGGTCGGCCGTAGAACAGATGTAGGACACATCGAAGATACCTTACTACAAACAATCGGCGAATGTATCGCTGGCACACGCAGGCGATATGGAAGATAAACTGGTGTAACTGAATTAAGGAGTATCGAGGCTAATCCACTACAGATGTAGCCAGTATAGCCCACTGCAGAAACCGTAATGTTAATCTATCAAAGCAGACATGGCTTAAGGGGTTATACCTAGTCAGGTTGCCGAAAAGGGGCGAATGTTTGTGAATTTTTGTTGAAAAAGTGGAAGCATATAATTTTACAAAACTTCTTGGACTTAAAAGAGCAACATTTAAAGGACATTTGGTCATTTTTTCGTAGAAAAATATTTACGTTTATAACAAAGTAACACCGACATCCAAGAAGTCTTTTTAAAAATTTGGTTTTGCGGTGAGCACTGCCATTCGGAACCAAATTATCTAAAATCAAAAAACAAACAAGATTTCGTTGGTATATTAATGTATCCTCTGATTAACGCAGGGAATTTCCGAAGTATTAATTTAAAACCAAATGGTGGCTATTTAAAGTTGAAATCCTGATTTTTTCGCGTGAATTTTGCACGAACCACATTCAAGGCGTACGGATTTTCCGAGCCACCCGAACAATTCGAGCTAGCCCTCTCTTTCGAGCGGCCCGAAACAATTCGGGCTATCCGGTTCTTCCGGGCGGCCCGAAACGATTCGGACTACCCGAATTTTTCAAGCCGCTCGAAACAAATTCGAGCTACCCGGATTTCTCGGACCGTCCGAATTTTACGGGTACCCGGCTCGGCTCGAAAACCGAGTCCCGGCTCGGTGCGAATTTCAAGCCGTCCGAATATTCAAGCACCCGAACAGCCCTATCCACTACCCCCTTAATAAGAGCGAATGAAGCATTTTTAAAACGACTATACCCAATTGCATGATAAATCGGCTACGTTAAAGCTACCCCTATCTCCATTCATCTAGCGATGATTAATCCTCCGTAGGCTTCCTACGGACACAGTCAACAGTTCTTCCTTGTCATGAATTTTCTTCGATGGTCCCTGCAGCCACGCTGGCGGACTAATTACGTTATTACCGCTGTTCAGAATCGATGGCACCCATTCGTATCTCTTCGGCCGATCGTTTCTTCGCCGCTCGGCGCATCGCGTTAATAACGGCGCGCGGGCGATGAATCGAACGGGGGCACGAAACGGCGCGTAATTTGCATAGAGAAGAACATTAGTTAATTACCAGAGACATAACCAATGATTGGTGATCGAGCCGGAGCCACAACTCACGCCACGGTTAAGCCCCAAGTTATTGGCTGGATCATCGTTAAAACTCGAAATGTATCAGTCAGCAACGGTCTCGCGGGCTTTAATCCCGTAACACGCGTTATTACTACCCTCTGCCCACCCCCGTTGGCCGAAAATCTGAACGAAACTGGCGGCGAAGAATTTAGAAGAAAGGCTCCTCGGTCGACGACCTCGATTGATAGAACTCCTCGATTGATAGAACTGCTTTGGATCGGAAATCCAGCTGGCCACTTGGATAGCCAGCAATCTAATCGGCGGAAGTTTCTGTACGAGGGAGGAATTACTATTGAAGTCGGGCGAAAAATTAGAAGTGACGTTACCGAGAATCAACCCCCTGAACTCCGATCACCGAGTCACTTTAAAGTCTCCAACAAATTCCTCCTCCTCGAGATGGAAGTTTCCTTCGAATACGTAATCGGTGGTTGGGCAAACACGATGGGGGTTCGTTAGTAGCCGCGGCCAAGGGATGAAACTTTCAGGGGCTATCGATGCGCCCGCTAATTATCCAGGACGGTGGATTAAGAGCGGCGACATGAAAATGAAAAAGCTGCTATATCCCGCGGAACGATGGGAATCTCGGCAGTAAATCCTTCTCCCCATGGTACACGGGTATAACGAGTTACGCGGTGGCCAGGGCCTGTCGTCTCCTCCGGCAGGGGCCATCGCACGAGGAACTCGGCGAAACGACGACCAACACAGGCGCGCGACTCCGGTGTATCTTGCGACTTTTCGAGTTATCAACGGGGCTTTTATTAATGACAGCTAGACGGGGGCCAAGCGGGTTTATGGGGGGACATAAACTCTAAACTGATTAACAGTAGCCCGGTAGCTCGGGCTCGCTCGGGATATGCAATATATATGCAATCGCGGATGGACCCGGGAAGCAGAGGGAAACCGAACTACCCCGTGCTGTGCCTCGTTAGCAATACACCCACGGTTTATAGTCCATCGTCGGCGCGGCTAACATTGGCCAATTAAATTGATGGATGTCTCCGGTGGCATTAACCCGCGCGATACCTAAGTAAAATCGGGCGTTAAAGTCTGGGAAGGAACGCTCTCGATTCCAGCTACTGGCCGCCCGCGCACACTTCAATCGCTCGGCGATTTTAATCGGCCTCTTTCGCCCGCCACTTTACCCTCCCCGCCGTTCCTTTTAGAGATAGGTGAATTTCTTTGGGGGATTATATCTGTCCATGGTAGGTTCAAGGTACAATCGAGGCATGCTGGCAAATATATTCACGTCTCGTTGCACGCGTGAAAGGGATGAAGCCAGGAGCCGTCCAATCCAGCCAGCAGGGTCCACCCTTCGGTATGAAAGCGGAGGTGGATCGCGATAAACCGCGGCGCGGCCGTGAGCGTCGATAAAGCGCAATTAAATACATCTCGCGCGTTGATCAACCCTCGTCTTTCGATTCCAGCCGTCCGGACCCCCTCCCACCTCGCGGCCCGACGCTTGTCGTCGTTTCACGGAGAAAAGGGGAATACCTCTTTCAGCCGCCGCGATACGCAAAGCGGATTAAGAGAGGACGACCAGGCCTCGACCTTTCGTATTCCATCGCGTTCACGTCGCTCCTTTGTGCGACGGACCCCCGTTCGGCGGCCACGATAAACGCCGCACGAATAAATAATATCTATTAATTATGTTTGCCCGGACGGGATCGTCGCCCGTCGACGCAGAAACTCGTACACACGGCACTGGAGGGGGTGGCCGGTGCGAAGGGGGTTGGCCAGCGAGCAATAAACGGCGGCCGCGGTTTATCACGAAACGGAATTAAACGGTTTACGACTGGACCACAGATTAGTGCGGACGCGATGGACGAATGCAAGGGTGGATCGCATACTGTACACCACCCCCCCCCCCCCGCCCCACTTCGCCCTCGCCCCCGCGCCTGTATCTGCCGTCCCCTTGATATGCCATAGGCCCAACCACCCCCTGCCGTTCATATCGACGGCATGATCGCTCGCCTCGGCGTTCGCTTCTGATTTGAATTCAAAACGCGGGTTGGGGGAGGCACGTTCGACAGGTCTAACATTTCGCGGATCCTTGTTTCCCGAGTGTACAAGGATCGCCAACTGGTTTCGTGTTACCAGCGACGTGGGATTCCCGGGATTTCGTTCGAAAGCAAAGTGAAACCGCAGCGTTTAGACGGCGGGACGACCGAAATCAGTTTCACGGTGGCGAACGAGCGATTCCGATGAATCTCATTGGAGATTCCAAGTACCGAAAACGCCCGGCTCACGAGGAATCTTCCGGGAAGCACTGGTAACGAGTTTCGTGACGCGACGCGGGAGGAGGAGGCGAGGAGGCTCGCGGGAACATCGAGAATTACGGCAGTAAAACTAGATACGCATTACATTCCCATAAAGTCGGCCCCGACGAGGTTCGTCACAGACAATCAGACCGAAGTTTATGCCAATCCAGCAGCCCCTCCATCCCCCGCTAGCTGGAAGCATCAGCTCTACACGCGATCATGAAGTCGGGATCGAGAACTTCGTGGTCTGATTTATTCAAAGACCATTTTCCGAGTTTATCGGCTGGCGGGGCGCCGCGCCGCGGCGGGAAGGAGCCCTCCCCCGATAAGAGAATTACGATAATTGGACGTGGCACTCTCGCGATCGATCTAACGAGATTCTCAACAAGCCCACCCCCTCGGCGTGGCCCCTACTCTTCCGCGTCTCGGACAGGACAGTCGACCGCCACCTTTGCGGATTCGACAACGGCGATATCGAGAGAACCACTTTGAAATCAAATTACCAATTCCTTTTGACTTGCCGATCCTCCTCGCGCGGGTAATTCGATTTCTTCGCGGCGTCTGAACGGATCTCGTATGCTCCCGGTCTGGACAGTCTCCAGCGTGAATTAGCGCGAGTTCAGTGGTTCGTGATACTCGGCGCGAATGCACGATTGCCGATCGATGCTAGAGGGATATTGGAACAGTTTTATGGGCCCCGACCATCCACTCGAGTAACAATCGAAACTAATTTACCACCCACTAATCCCTTTCGCTCACAAGGGACACTATTCGGTTGATGATGGAATCGCGCAGATTTTTTTATATAGATCGGAAGTATATGTCACCGCGGTCACAAAGGTGTAAATTAAAGATGCTCCCAAAAGCTGGTCTGACCTTGAAAAATCAACAAAGCTGGAACAAGGGAAAGAAGAAAAATGAGGGAAAGGGAATGACAACACCGTCTATTGAAATTTAATTATCTGTATTATATGAAAATACATTATATTAAATGAATGATAATAAATTAATGGTAGATAACAATTAGAAGAAATTAATGATAATAAATAAAATTAATGATAATTAATGATAATTTTAGTTCAGCGATTTTTTTTTTGTTTTTAGTTCAAAGTGAGCCTCTGACTTATTTATATTTTTATTTTTTGGTAAAGAAGTCATGCTTTCCTTTCAATATCGTATACGGAAAAGAATATTTGTTGATTTGAAAAGAGTTTTGGTACTTATTTAGTTGAATATTACACGAAAAGACATTAGGGACTTTCTACCCTATGCAATGGACTTTTTGCCCCGTGCGTGGGGCAAGAAGTCAATTTTGCATTGACAAACATTTTGTGGTATAACTCAACAGAAAATAACAGTATCAACAAACGAACTTCGTGAACGTACAGCATAATAGTTATAGTTTACACAAAATAACAGCAGATATACCTAGATTGTTAGTACTAAATTTTACATAGGTTTATACGAAAAACGGGACTTTTAGCCCCACCCTACCCTACTGCGCGACACTATTTTTAACCAAATATATGATTATGTATAGATTAATTGAAAAATAAATGCCCAGAAAAGACATATACAATTTTCTTAAAAATCATGTAAAAAGTAAATATGATAAAGAAAACAATTTGAATATACGGAATTTACATACAACTTTAGAAAACTTATAACGAGGGCTAATTTATTGCGACACATTTTTTTACGAGAAAATTTGTCGCTTTGAATAGTCACTTGTTTACTAATTCTTACATTTGAAACAATACGCCATCTTCTTCTAACTAATAATTCTTTGTCTTATTTACTTTTTACATGATTTTTAAGAAAATGCCTTTTCTGGGCATTTATTTTTCAATTAATCTATACATAATCATATATTTGGCAAAAAATAATATCGCGCAGTATATGTGCGATCGGTCGATCAGTCTTAGCTTAGCAGTGACATGTTTAGCTTTAGACTGTCTCGTTGGTCAAGGTATGAAAGAAACTGTGTTCGCTCGTTGCAGTCATCGTGAAAATAATTATTGCTTCAATCAGTTATTTAAACCTTCTTGCCGAAAAGATTATCAAAAATGTAATGGTTAATTATCCACAGTTGTGATTTCAATAGTATTATCATTAATTTTATTTATTATCATTAATTTTTTTCTAACTGTTATCTATCATTAATCTATTATCATTCATTTAATATAATGTATTTTCATATAATAGAGATAATTAAATAGAGATAATAAAAACTCCTTTTTCTTCTTTCCCCTGTTCCACCTTTGTTAATTTTTCAAGGTCGGACCAGATTTTGGGAGCATCTTTAATTTACATTTTTGTGACAGTGGTAACATATACTTTCGATCTATATAAAAAAATCTGCGCGATTCCATGATCAACCGAATAGTGTCCCTTGTCAGACCTTAATCTACCATCAGTCGAAAAGAATCCTCTTCTTCCAACTGAAAGAGAAGAAGTGGAAAAGAGTATCCAGGTCAGCAGAAGATATCAACCCCTTCTTCCTCCCGTTCCACCGTTCCGAACCCCTCGAAAACAGCCACCCTCTTCGTTGCTTCATCAGGACGCACGAAGCTAAGATGTATCTTAAACGCGACGTATTATTTCAACGGTCCTCGTATTCCCATTACGCCGACACACGCTGACGGAGGATCGCGCTCGTATAACTCTTTCCACCCCCACCCCCACCCCCCCTGCACCCGCGCTCTGCCAGCAGCGCGGAGAAAGCGTAGAGTGGCGACGGTACATTATACGATGGGGTGGGAGTTGGGGGGGGTGGCGATACGGTCGACCCGAGGGCGGAGACGGAGAAAGTTGGGGTGGGATACCTGCGGGCAATCTACCTGTATTAAATTAACCACCGCGGAGGCGCGCAGGCTCTGCTCGTGCTCGCGTGTCCGGGAATGCTCGAAAGCGAGGCACGGACACTAAGAATTCATTAGCCACCCTCGTTGGTGGCTCGACGCTTCTGCACCGCGCGTCCCCCCCCCCCCCCCCCCCCCCCCCCGCCCTACGCGGGATCGATGAATCTTCCGAGGGTGAGCCCCCGTTTATTGTAATTATCGTCAGGCCGATCCGCCATTACAACTCCAATCCCGAGGACCGTGTAATTTTTTTCGATTCCACGGTCAGGCTGGAATCGCAGGCTCTCATTATCTTATGACACATGGTTCTTGGTATACCTGTGTTTACCGAGGCACGTTCGCCAAGCTTTCAGAGGCGGAACTCGGCTCGCGTCGAGTGTTCCTGGTCGATGAAAAGGGTAATGGGTATGTGTATTGTGTGTTACGCTGCGACTTTATGTAAAATACGTGACACGCGGTGGATACGTCTATTACTAATTCATATTAGGTGACTCGCTCTTTGCATACGTGTCATCGTTGTCACGATCGGCGCGGGTGGAATGAAAATCCGGCTGATCGTATTTATTCGCATCGCGTGCTCGGGAAGCCTCGAAAGTCGAACACGGCCACTAAGAATTCATTACAGCTGACCCACCCCTATTTCGTGTCGCTGGGTACATTCGACTTCGCGCCCAACGCCCCTGTTGAACATGGACGGACCGCTTGGGGGGGGGTGGAACAAATTGCCGCCTCTTTGAATTATACATGTTGCCTTCGTATTTCCCGTCATATTAAGTCGAATACGCGATATTACTACGCAATATCAGAATATGCCAACGAATGAATATCGCCGAAATCAATTCGTTTCATCAATTTTAATCCGTGGGACAATTCGGGTGCAACATACTTCTTTCAGATTGATAGGAATATTAGAATTTTATGGACGAGCTGTTGGAACTTTTTTCCCCGAGACTTGCTAACGATGAACGATAATTTCTCAGCTGTGTTAGTGGTGAAATATCGGCGAACGGTGCGAGTAAATACCGTTGAAATTAAGCGGCATCGACGAGGCCCATTTCCGTTTCATTTGCTAAAACAAATCGTACGTCGATTGTCCGAGAGACTGCGATGAAAGTGCACTTAGCTGATGAGAGCCTACGCGGGGCGTACACGCGATACTCGCACGCCTCGCACATAATTTATAAGCCTCTTTTACGCGTGCCAAATCGTATTTGAATAAACACACGTTCGTCGCTATTTTGCTGAAGCGCTGATCGCCATGCACGTTAATTTCATCTCCGTGCATTTGCAAACGAAAAATAAAGTATTTCAATTGGACTGTTGAAAAATCTTTAGACCGATCGTAAATTTGCTAGCCTTGACAATGCACCGGAAATATGGGCCATTTAAATATTTGATTCGACTCGGTGAAACAATTCCAGCCATTATTGGCCACGGTGCACGCGTATCCCGCAATCGTGGAACGATTTTCCACGGTCCTTCTATTAGTTACATTAAGCGAAGAAAGAGGGGCAAAATGGCCCCGATGAAATTGACGTGCACGCACATCCGGGGCGTATTCGCGTATTACCGTGGCCGCCGAGAGGACAAGAAGGGGGTAAAAAATGCGCGCTCCGGTTGAAACCTATCGTTAACTTTTGTCTGGTCACGTGCCCCGCGGCGTTAACCCGCCTATTACCTTCGTACGCTCTTCGGGAGAGGAAAAAACGTGCACAATGGGCAACTACGGGGTCGTAATTTACTTTTCGGGTAATGAGCACGGATAGAGTGTCCCACGGTAGAAATGATAACGCGATCGATCGGCGAACGTTCCGACGACACGTCGGCCACGTCAATTTGCATAATATACCCGGGTTTTATCGGGCACCGCGGGAGTGCCTGTCCATTTCGGCAAATAAACTCGTAAACGGCTGATCTCGCTTGACGGATAATCAATCCGTAAATATGAATCTCTTATTCCCGTCGCATTTTCGAAGCCAGCCGAGTGCCCCTGATTAGGTAAATCGACCGGTTTTTTAACACGCAGCACGCTCCGGTTCCATTGAACGTCTGCCAAAGAAGTAACCACCTAATGACACGGCGACTAGTCGACGCGGCCGAGCCGGGAGCCAGCGGTCGCGCACCAAAACACCACTCTATCACCAGTCGAAACAGAGACGCGTGTGATTAAGCGCGGCGGCGTTATCCGCCTAACCGTGTAAACGTCGCCGATGGCGAACGGGGTTAGAAAGAATCGCCGCTACGCCGCACAATGGTGCACTTTATCCGCGTAATTGACTCAATGACCATTTGCCAACGTGGAAGTTCATCGTCGTTGTCCTCGTCGCCGTCAACTACGACAACGACGGGGACTTACGACGACGACCGGCCATCGAGCTTTCTTTATCCGGCTGACCCACTCAGATTGCTGCAGCGCAAAAGACGCGCCACGAGATACGAATAGAAGGAGGACTTGGGGAGGTGGGAGCGAGACGGGCGAAGAAGAGGGATAAGATGAAGAGAGTGGGACGTGCCGAGGGAGCCGCGGATAAGAGAGCGTTATTATTCCTCGCCAAATGACTCACCGGCCGGACCAATGGGGAGCGAGGAAAAGGCGATTCGCTTCGCAAAAAACCGCTGATAACCGCTATCTATCGCGTTACGCGTGCTCCATACCATTCCGCGCCACCGTCCCGCGAGATTTATATTATGCCGCGCGTTGACTAACGAGCGGCTAATGAAATCCGATGCCCCCGATCGATCGGAGACCGATCCTCCTGTCGCGTCTTCCTGCTGCTGCGCGGCCTGCCGCTTATCACCAGAAAACGCGGGCGAACACGAACTCGCGGATTCCATGAATGCCCGTTCCGATGATACCGAGGCATCCGAGGCGCGGAAGAGACGGCACCGCTTCGATCTAGCGTCGAGGATGAATGACGGCCGGCGTGAATTCCTCAAAGGGGAAAAGGAACGCCATAGTCAGACCCGGATTCCGAACCGGGGCATTGAGCATTTGAAAAACGGCGTTCAATCCTCGATGCAGGGAATCGTGTGGGAACGCTGTTAGCTTCCAGAACGACGTATCGGCGAAAAGCAGGGCGCGGAGTTTTTTTCGAACGATGTGAAGGTTGAATGAAATATGTCCAATTAACCGCGCCACTTTGATCGGCCGCCGAATGGGTCGCTGTCCGGCACGGCCGATTAATTCGAATCACGAGCACACCGCGCACTTTAATTCCCATCATAGCCGGTGAAGACCTTCCCCCTTTCGGCCCCGGTGCCCTTTATTTTACTTTTTCTCCCACGCTGCGGGGGAGTAGATTCGTGGCGTGCCGGGCCGGGAGGGGAGTAACTAGCGAGCCGCTGTCTGCGCGTGGAACTTGGGGAACTTTAAACCGGGGTTTATCGACTAATTTAGCCAAGGACAGCCAGGGTCTCCGGAGACAGAGTTTCCGCGATGGTCCTCCCGATTGAACGGTCGGCTAGTTTCGAACTCGATAAACCGGCGGCAAGAGGGCCACGGCGAAGTTTCGATTCGAGCGTGTGCTCGTCGTCCAGTTGCTCGCTCTCCCCGAGACGGTGGAGATTTCGTTAAAATCAACATGGAACTCTACTCGAGTTTAATTCTATTAAAGTCGTCCCGCCTCACCATTATCGAGTATCGCGGTGGTTAACGATACGCGCGGCGGTTCCGCTGGCGCGACTGTCAGTCGATTGCCCAGGTGGGTGAAAATTTCGCTCGACCACCAGTTGAAACTTGCAAATGCTCGGCTAATTTAGTCAAAAACGACGTGGGCGTTCATCGTTCGGGTTTAGCTTGTTTAGAGGTGGTAGCTGAAATAGGATCGGCGAAAATTTACTACATAGTCCGTTGTCGAGGCGTTTCCCGAGGCGCAGATGCCGAATCATCGCGCGAAGAATGCAATCATTCCCCACGCCTGATGATCAAGTTGGCTAGCGTAATCGCGCCCCCGATACTCTGGCGAAAAATGCGAGGAGCGTGATAAAGGTCGTAGTATTTCTTCCGCTGGGAAGCGCGTGGAGTAACTGGAGCTGAATAATTCTGTATTCGCCACCCTTTATAATCGTTCATTAAAAACGTACGGAAACGATTGAAGCTGTGAATTAATTTCTTTGTACCTTCCCATTTGATTAAGACCTAGCCAAGCTCTTTGCTCGTGCCCAAGGGTGGTCTGAAAAAAACTGCCATTTAATGGTTAACGTTCCGTGGAATCGCAGTTTAAGAAGCGTGGCACAGAAGTAGCGTTGGGGGAAACGAAACGAGGCAAACGACTTCGTGTATAATTGACGCCAAAAACGCGATAATTGCGTCACGGGGGCAAGAAACGGCACATGGTGTTTAACAGCGAATCCACGTGTAAGCCATGCGCGCGTACACGTGACGCGGCGTTATTTTTCGTCAATCTTCTTCAGCGGCGACAAAACAGCAACACGACGCCCATCATCGTGTTCCCCCCGGTCGCCGGTTCTTACGCTCCGGTTGCGTACTACGCAAAGTCTATCGCATCGTCCACGCTATTATTACTGCGCTCGCGATCTGCGTAACGCTTACGCGTACGCGCACGTTACATCGCCCACGAACCATCATACCATTCTTCATCACACTTTCCTGGACTTGCGCATGCGACTGTTGAGAGAAAGCTCTGGTGTTATTTCTGAGTTCTCAAATGCTCCAGTTTCCAATATCCAAATTTTTTTCATATTCTCAAGGTCCAATGTCCTCAAGTTCCCATATCACGAAATTTCCACATCCCCAAGGTCCCACATCCTCAAGTTTCCATATACGAACATTTTCCATATTCCCAAATTTCCATATCCACAAGTTCCCATATCGCCAAGTTCATCCCTAAGTTTCCATCTCCAAATTTCCATATCCCCAAATTTCCATATCCCAAGTTCCCACATTCCCAAGTTCCCATATCCCCAAATTTCCATATCTCCAAGTACCCACATCGCCAAGTTCCCATATCCCCAAATTTCCATATCTATCTTCTACACACCGCTAACTCATAATCTACTTCCTCTTACGACTGAAATCCAACAGAAAAGTATAATTATACACACCCCGCATGTTTCTTCCATTTAAGGAGTTATGCCTAGTCAGGTGGCCGAAAAGAGGTGAATGTGAATTTTTTTTTAAAAAGCGGCAGCATGTATTTTTACAGAAGTTTTTGCACTTATAAGAGCTACATTTAAAGAACATTTGGTGATTTTTCGTAGAAAAATATTTACGTTTATAATAAAGTAACAACCGACATCCAAGAAGTCTGTTTAAAAATTTAATTTCAAGATTTAATTTCAAAAATTTAATTTAAAAAAAAATCAAGATTTCAGCTTTAAATAGCCGCCGTTATAAATTAATATTTTGGAAATTCCCTCCGTTAATCAGAGGATACATTAATATCCTAACGAAATCCTTTTTTGTTTTCAGATTTTAGATAATCTGGCAGTTCTCACCGCAAAATCAAATTTTTAAACAGGCTTCTTGGATGTCGTTCTTACTTTATTATAAACGTAAATATTTTTCTATGAAAAAATTACCAAATGTTCTTTAAACATTGCTCTTTTAAGTGCAAAAAGTTCTGTAAAAATATATGCTTCTGTGTTTTTTTTTTTTAAATTCACAAACATTCGCCTCTTTTCGGCCGCCAGACTAGGCATAACCCCTTAAAAGAAGACGACAGCAATTCTAAACACTTGAATACGCGAGCTTCGCAACGCTCGCCAATCAACCGTGACCACCAATCACACGCGCGATTACGCGCTCGTCTACGAGACGTTAATAGCTCCCGTTGCAATAATTATGCATTTAATGCCGTGCATTGTCGAGAGAACAATTCAGCACGATGCCCTCCCCGACGCATCCCCCGCCATCGGTTTGTTTTGACGCTCGGTGACAATTCGAGACAAATCCATTAAACTATTGCCGGCTTTTGTGTTCCAGATAGGTCCCATTACATTATCAGTGTAAAGTAGAGAGACGGCGGCCGCTTCGGAGCGTCGTAGAACAGCAACTAGTCGGCCCAGCTGTTCGCGTCCAATTAGCCTCGCTTGATAAGCTCAACAATACCGGCATTATTACAGAACAACCGAGCGTTTATACGTGCCTCGTAGCGCCGTTACATTTTGACGTTTCCATTAGCCGTCTTCTATCCTCTTTCTCTACCTCACCCGTCTCCTCCACCCTCGTCATCGACCCTTCCCCTCCGCTTCACCGACTGTAATACCTTATCGCGCTTCGGGAAACTCTTGTTGCTTCTTCAGGCCCCGCACATCGGCTAATTAATATGTCCGTTCCGTTTAACGTCCGACCAATGTTTATTAATAAGATAAAGCCGAGCCCGTGAAAATTTTTTATTCTGTCGCGTTGCAACTTGCCAGCCCCTACCACCTATCAAGTATGTAACTTTGCAGTCCCCTCATACCGTCTCAGTTCCAACGAACCTATATCACGCGTCTGACTATAACCTTCCGAATCCCCTTCCGCCATGCGGGACATACTGCTCCTCCAAGAACTGCATTAATCAGTGTTGAAACACTCGGACAGACACTTACGAGTGTTCGTCAGTGTTAATGGGTCGAGGAACTGTATGATCAAGTGTTCTACTCTACATGGAAAATACGATTTACCTTCTTTCCTGCAGCGATTCAGTGCCGAGCTCCCTTTAGAACGATTGTCAGCTGAAAATCTATCGAATATGTACCTATCTTTCTTTCCACGCGTCTTCCGATGTCCCTCGTGCCGGCTGAATTTCTCTCCCGTTTCATCGAGCTGCTCCAAAAAAGTTCCATTCCAAAGGAAGAGAATATCTTGTCAGCGCAGACTATTCCGCGGCGATCAGATTGACGTTGCCGCATCTGAATTGCAGATGGCTACGAGGGAAATTGTAGCAGTGAGACGGGAGACGTCGAAATGCCCCGGGAATACGTTATGTCGAATGTGCACCGTACAGCTGCATCATTACCTTGAAATTTCGCGTCTAAAATGCTGCCACGAAATGCCTGGCACTTCTTGTCGCGAGACTCGCGAATCTCGAGACCCCTTGAGATCTTCGTGCATCCGAACGATGAGCTTTCGAATTAGCGCACTCGAAACGGAACATCGTAAGAAGCACCATGAGAACCGCCCAGCGAAGGGCCACGATATTTCCTAGTTCGTATCCTCGAAATCCGCAGCAGCGACGATAAAAGGGAATATGTCCGTGGCCTCGTCTACGCACCCGCCCACGCATACGCGACATCCTTTTTCGATACGGAAGCTATCACTCATCCTGCACAATTCGTTATCGCCGCTCCACGCGAATCTTTCTGCCTCTTCCTCCTCCCTTTTTTTCCCCAGCCTCGCCCTCGACTCTGCCCGTGCTCCGGCCCTTTTTTTCTCTCTTGCGTTAATCATCGCAGCAGATACAGCGCCGTCGCTCGCTCGAATTCGATCGGGCCGCGAGAGGACGAAAGAGTGGCGCTCGCTTCTCTGGTTACCCTGACAAGTCCGCGCGGGAGCTCGATGAAAACGCGCGGGATAAAACATCCGCGCTAGTAAATTGCTGGTAAAAGTTTATTAAAATTCCGCGAATTTGCGGGCACCCGTTAAAGCACTCGGGGCCAATATCTCTCGCGCTCGGTGCGCGCCGCGTTATTTACACGAATACGCGGTCGAATTACATGAAATAATATACCGTGTTTACGTAACGCGTGCCCTCGACGCTGCAGTTATTACACACGCACGGGCACGAGTAAATAATTGCACACGTTAACGTCGGCCTGGAAATATTTTATGCCCCGGCGACTCACGCCGCTCGGAAATAATGGCCGGGTTAAAATAAGGTTTTTGCGCGGCCGATCGTTACCCCGTTTCCGCGAACTGTACCGTCGGAGTGGAATGAAGTGCGTTCATCACGCCCGAAGACGAGCCTCGCGGAAAGAATCTGCGCGCATCCTCCAAACTCCAAATACCAGAACGTCCCCCACGGAACGCATTCAAACACCCAGGTCTACTCCAAAATCGTGGAAGAGTGATGCCGCGTGCAAAAGATTCCCCCCTAATGGAATGAACCCTTCCGACGAAATCCCCCCGGATCACCCTCGCGAGGGGCCAGCCGAAGACAAAAACGCGAAAACGGCCCCGCCGAGCGGGCTTACCGCCCATGGAAACGAGGCAAGCAGAATCACATGCCGAGTAATCGTATCAGGGGCCTCGGGAAGCCCACCCGTGGGCCCCAGAGGTTAACAACCCCTGCCACGTACGGAACATCGCGTCGAACATTCGAATCCACCGGCTAAACCGATCTCCAAACACGAGGTCCGCGCGTCCCCGTCCGTGGCGCGTAAGCCGCCTCTAATCGTGCTCTCTTATTGCGCCTCGTGCATCCAGGAGCAACTCTCTCCTCCCTCTCGCCCACTCGCCCGAGCGGGGAGTAGGGGGGGGGGGGGAAGAGGGGAAGGGGCTGCGTGTTCGCCACGAGCGAATGCGTGTACCCTCGTTATCGTCTTACACACGCACGCACGTGTAGTACGAGGCGTAGTACTACGCGCTGGCCCCGTCGAACCCCCCAGCCCCGTCCGCCCTCGCTCTGCCGTGGATCGGTCAGTTTCCCCCCCTCGATTCAACCCCCTCCCCCCGCCGGCACCAACTCGCGTATCCCCACTCAGCAGCAGCTTGTTTTATCGCGGTCACGTGGTGCGGCCGTGACGTCACGCGGTCACTAACCATATTATGTCCGCGGCACTGACCTTACCCCGCCGTTCCCCTCGCTCTCTGCCCCCCTCGCGATGTTCCACCTCCTATCTCCATCTCTGTCCCCCGCTCTTTCTCCACCCTTCACAGCTCTTTTTGCCTTCTTTCGATTCTTGCATTGCTCTTCTCTCTCCACTCTGTCCGCCCTCCCCCCACCCCCCCTCCCCCACTTCGTTCCCAATCTCCGCGATGCTCTTCGCCCCCCTCCCCCTCCCTCTCCCCCGATCTCTTTTCCGTGTCTCCTTCCTTCGTTCGCGCAACTGCTCTTCCCTTTCGATATTACTCTGCTCGCTCCTGTTTTCACTGGTTTCTTTTTTAGAAGGGCCGCGGGGCTGGCGAATAGAGCCCGTTTTGGTTTTCCGAACGGTATACGCGGTAACCGTTACGCACGCTAATTGGATAATAATTGCAACGATGCTCGGTAATAGGATATCTTGCGGCGGATAATCGGGGAACAGTTGCCGGGCCGACGGCGAAGCTTCGGGGTACTCTCGTTCAACAGATTCGCGGTTTTATTTGCGCCGGTGATAATGCCCCGGGCGGACTCGGGCGCCGCGGCCTTCGTGCCCGGCAATTTGTCTTCTACCCGGCACCGATAGGTGAGGCAATTGAATCTGGAAACGTAGGAAGAAAGTCGCCTCGCCGCGGCACCGTCCACATACGGGTCGGTAATTAATACTCGTCACGCGATAGTATCACTTTCAGCCGGACTCGAGTTGCATTCGAAGTAGGATGACACGGAAGAAGCGCTTTATGCATATTTATACGTGTACGAGCGGCTAATCAATCAATGGAAAATTATAGGATTGAAAGAGTTCCTCGGAGGATCAGGAGTTTTGGCGAGGGAAATTATGATTGATAGACGGTGCGAGCTTGCTTTCGGTTAGCATTAATGGGTTCGTAATCCTCCGATGAAGCTGCAGCTGCAATGCTAGAGAACGACTTCGAGGAGACCACGGTTTAAGGTAAATGGCCCAGTACTTGAACAAGGCCCAATAATTCAAACTTGAGAAGAAATTTGATTAATAATAACAGTTTTACTAATTTGCCATGTTTAAACTGTTCGAAATATAATTGCAAAATGTATTAGCTTTGTATAGATAGAATTATAAGCTTAGATAACTGAATGGTTATATCATGCAAAAATATTATTTTACAGTGAAGCTTCAACAGTTTGAATCTCGCTTCTTACCTAATGGGCTCAAGCAAGCGAGAGAATTTTTTTGTTAAGGTTGTAATTCATTATTATTTTATAATTTTTTAAATAGTACAGTTGTTTTGGATTTATTATATATTGAAGAATTGAAAATTAATTGGATCTCTTAATAACTTTTTGCTTTTAATATTGAAATTGATGCGTTTATCCACTAGTACACGATAACATGACACGGACCAGTTATTAAATGTGTCTTTAACGGTTATTTAAACACTGGTACAGACGCCAGTATTCAGTGAAGTTTTAAAATTATTAACATTTATTGTACCAAAGTAAGTATTTTTTTGTATCTTATATATTTACGTTAACCCTCGAAAGACGAATGGTGGATATGGTCGCGTGAGACGAATGCAGGGTCAGTTTGACCAATAGCAACATTTCTATGGTACATCGGTTTCACGAAAGAATTTAATATAAAATGAATTAAATAATTAAAATTTCTCAAACTAACTAAAATTTATTAATAAAGAAATACACCAAAAAAAAATTATTTATGTATTTTTGGTACATAAAATAGGTGTATCTCCTGTATGATTTTTACGAATAATGTTACTACAATTTAGGTATCATATACTATATTTTGCCATTGCCAATACAACTATAACATCGTGATAGACTTTGTCAGAGTTGTACCAAAATGACCCTGCATTCATTGTACGAGGGTTAATAATAACTAGACAAAAATATAATACTGTTTTAGAATTATTGGGATAATTAATCTTAAACTCGTCATAATATTAGCATAACCTAAAATTGTATAATATACTTTTAATCATTTTTTCATGGCGAAGATTTAACACAAATTTATTATAAATAAAATGTTTTTATTAACCCAAAATATTACCATATTGATTTCTTTTCATTAACTGATAGAAATAGTTCAATTAAATATATATTCAATAATTGGGACACTGATAAGTAATGACTGGGACACGCTACGAATTTCATTTAATTACTGGGGCATATGAACAGTTTCATGTTTTAATTAATTTAAAACTTTTCCTTTAACAAATGTAGATTCTTGTTACGTTATCTGAAAGTAGAAATTTTACGCTTTCGAATAATTATATTTAGTTAAAATTTTATACTATTTAAATATAAAAGAAATTGCAATTATCTCAACTGCTTCCTTGACTGTTTCACCACTGGGCCATTTACCTTACTCTCGAAAATCTCGAACAGCAATAATTTCAATCCTGATACGCAGCCTTCTTAAGTTTTAATTAAACCTCAGCAGCGTTAAAACATGACACTGACGAGTGATTTTTACCTGCTGGGGCTGAAGCAAGCATCGTAAGAATACCTACGCTAAGAATCCCCCGAGTTCACCGTTTGGCTGTTTAACGCAAGCTTCCATGAAACTTTCACATGTCCAGCTTCCGTTTCACGAGCACCGCGCACGGCGAACCCCGCGCAATACTAATTGGATGATAACGGTGCTGATGCGTGGTAATGAGATAGGACGCTATGGGTTAATCCTCTGCCGCGGAACAACGATGAAACAATTACACTTGACCTATCTGATTCCCCAATTACATCAAGACACCGTTTAAACATTATATTTCATAATTATTTCTCCCTCAACCCTGCCCTATATAACCCGGACGACGCCGAAACCTCTTCTTCTCTATCTCCTTTCCCACCTCTTAATTCTTTTTCTTCGCGAATCTCCGCGGGCGCAAACTTTCCGCGGAAGTTGGCAATCACTTAAGTTATAATTGCTGGAAGAACGGAGGCACCGATCGGGAAAAGCAAAGTCTGATAAATTGCCGATCCCTGCTAGCAGTTCGAGATATTTTCTTGGTATATACGGGACGGAGAGCCGCTGTGTAATCCGATCTAACGATTTAAGTTGTCGCCGAAGCTCGGCAGGGACTTAACTGACTACGGTGTAACTGGTAGACAGCCAGTCCGTTGGTTAACCGGTGGTTACACGCGGCGAGGAAGTTTCTGCGAAACTTCGTCTTCCCTGTCACGAGATTCTTACATCCCGCGTGTTGCTTGAAACTAATGCAAATATATCTGCCGACTAGTAGCCGTGCTGCTCGCAGAAACGTCGGAGGCTACTCTCTGTCAAACAGAGAGCTGCGGTACGAAGGAGGCCCGGTTCGCGCACGGGAGTTTTCTTCTTCGACGTTCGCACTTCAAAGGCGCGTCCTGGCGAGGGTGGCGGCGGGGACGGGCAGGGGTAGAGGATTAAAGTGCCATTAGACTCATTAAACTGTATTTAATGCCGGGTTCGCGGAAAGGGCCCCCGAGTAATCCTAATTGAAGCGACCCCGGGGTAACGTTTATTCAATCGACGGACGAAAATAATTACGCCGGCAAGGTTTAATCGTTTTTCTCGCCCCCCCCCCCCCCCCCCCACGCACGGTCCGCGGGAGGAGTTATTGCCCGATCTCGATACAGTCGTGGCACCGAGGATCCAGGCGAGGAACGGCGGGATATAATGACACGGCGAAGGAGGAAAGGGAGAGAAGCAAGAATTAGGGGGAGGGCGAAACGGTATGATACGCTCGTGCACGAAATCATCGGTTGGAATAGCGAGTGCGGCGGAGGGTCTTGCCGCTATAAATCTCGCGATTGCGATCTGACCGTTATCGATAACTCCCGGATAAATGAATTTATGCGGCCCGTGTGATCGTAAATACCGACGTCTCGCCGTCTTATTGCGGCGATCGGGGTTCGTTCGTGTCTATCCGATGGGAGATGGATCAATTGTCGCGATTGCGTGCTTTTATGGTGCGGTCTTCAGGTGGCAGGTATGGCGTTCGGGAGTACTTATAGAAACAGTAAAGTGGGATAAGAAGCTGTTATTGAAAGCAACCTCCCTTCATATTCCCGAAGCTACGATAATTTTGTCCAACGAGACACTAAGGGGTAGATTGCTCGCAGGCAACAGCTACGTAGTATAATCTCAATGGCAATGTTCACGTGCAGCAGTATGCTGGCTGTTGCAACCGAACGCAAGTTCGTATTTCTTTCTTCCCACAATCTTCCAGCAGGAAAGTTGCAGCTAAAGTTGGTAGAAGTCACGCGATAATGATAATCAAAAGGGTGGGGGCGCGGAACGAGGGGAGTTAAGAGTCCAGCAGCGTCGCGACACTAAACTCCGAGGATCCTCAAAATAAAAGGGCGAAGCAGGGTCTCGCGAGACGACGCCACGCGATATGAATCTCCAATCTGGCGTGGTACACCCCGCCTTCCACTCCCCCCCCGAGACGCGGACAAACCAGTTTCCTAATAAAATAATAAAAAGCCCCTTTCTCGCGGGGAGGAGAACGATAAGGAGGACGTGGTCGCGCGTACACTCCTGCGCGCGTATGCGCGCGAGCTGCAGCGATGCGAGGTGAAAAAAGAGCGAGCAGCAAAGTTGAGGCAAAAAGAGCAACTCCAGGTGAGCCAGGAGGGGCAAGGAAAAGGGACGAGCAGGAGAAGGCAGAAATAACGGCCGAGGATCGGAACGCACGTGGTCGAACACGTGTGTCCGTGAAGAGAAGCCACTACGTGGCAAGAATTGTGCTCGTTCCTACCTTCCGACGATTTCTACGCTCGATTAGTCCTGGTGCAGCCTCGACGACGCGTGAGGATGCTCGAGAGAAATCCTCGGTCTTCCTGCATGACCAAGCAAACGGGATCGATGCGTCGAGACGTCTGTGAACGAGCGATAGCTAACACCTAATAGCTTTCTAAACCGTCTTCCATGTGCTTTCATATATTTACTTGGAAGACTGCTATATTTTTGTTGCAGTTTCTGCGCTCACTGGGTACATGATAAGATCAGCCTGGTTGCTCCACGGAAATCACCCTATCTCTTTCCTTCGAGACGACAGTCTGCAGACATATATCTGTGGTTGTAAAGAAAAACGCCGCGTGTCACATCTTTTCACTATCGAGATATTGGCATTTAAAGTTCTAAACAGTAATTCTTCTTATTAGCAATGTTTGCTTGTTTTACTTTTACGATATATTCGTATATTTCCTTCATTTTGCACAATATTCAATATTCGCACAATTAACATAAATAATAATAAACAAAAGAGTAATAATTTATGGACACTTTAGGCAGAATGACCCAAGTCCACTGGATTTGTGTTATTCTGCTCGATCGTGTCACAGTTAAGTAGTTTTACCTAAGCAAAGTATAAACATTCTGCAGTCTAAAGTGTTAGTGCGTTCCCGTTCAGTCAATGTGATCTTGAGTCTTATGTGATGAGCGTCTTAAATCAATTTAGTAAAGTTTAAGAAACACCTACATCAAAATTCAACTATATTATGTGTGAAATATATATATGTAAAAAGGATCTGTTTAGGATCTGTAACAATTACTGTGCCTCTAGTTTATCATTAAGCATAATTAATAAAATTAAACATGTAACACACAGAAGTTCTTAAAAGACGAAAAAAATTATTTTATTTTTTTGATAATGAATTCGCAAAATTTTCTGTAAAACTTATGAAAAAGCTTAAGAAAATACTGAACGAATGAAGGTCAATATTCAGTAAAATAAATCGTTCTAGGTAAGATTCACAACGTTAATTATATTAGTAAAACATATTTAGATTACGGAAAAACAAAACAGCGATTATTTATTTGAATTTCTATATTTATTTTCAACAAATTCAGTAACTGAAACGAATTTGGAAGTAGCGTCATTTACTGTATACGATAACTGGAGTTGTTTTCGCACGTTGCGTTAGTTACTGTGTCGTTTACACTGCCGCGCGTGTTAAATATTCGTAACCTCTAACGCACGTCCGGTTATATTTGGAAAGAAAAGTACGGTAAATATGAACAATTTATTAAAGTGGCCATCTCTAATGTGAACTTTTAAGTGACTTATTATATTTCATTTTTATTACAGAAAAATTTAACTTAAAAATGAGGGTACCTAATAAAAAGCACAGTAATTGCAGCACAGTATTCAAGGAGGAAGCACAGTAATTGCAGCACAGTATTCAGAAAGGGAGCACAGTAACTGAGGCACAGTAACTGATTTTTGGAGATTATAGGCACACAGTAACTGATTCCAGAACTTCTTTTTTTATATTTAATATTATCTAAAGAAGATGTGATATTTGTTTCATGCAAAAATTTATATCGATAAAAGAAACATTGAAATTTATCTTTAAATGCTTAAGACAAGTCAATTTCATTACTAAAGTTATTTTTACTAGAGAAAACTCCGGAAGTCCTGCAACACGGCACAGTAATTGGGTACTTCACCACCCTACAGGTACATATTGTTTTTTTTTTTCAAAGTGTTGTATAGGAAATGTTTAATGCAAACAATAAGTCACATAAGGAAAGTAATAGTCTTATTTTTAATGAAACATGAGCTACCAGGAAACAAATGAGGAATTCTGGTGTATCATACAATACGTGTTCGGGAAAAACGATTTTCATGAGAAAATTTACACGAGTATCAACGTGTCAAAATAAATGTCAAATTGCACGTAAGATTTAAGATCAGAAAAAAGCTTTTGAAGCTTACTGGCATGAAGGATCGTATTGTGAGCGAAGTAGTTATTTAAGTAGATTAATAAAAATAGAAAATAAAAAATGATCATAAAAGAAAGATACGAGTAATCTTCGTATTCTCCAATTTTTATGGACTTACGTTGTTTTGCTAAATGCGTCCGAATTGAATATTGGACTTCGGTTAAATTACATTATTTTTTTGACCATATAAAATTCGTTTTCATGCATGTTTTCTGATAAATACATAAATCCTCTATTCTACAGCTGAATTAATGCATAAACTCAAATTTTTTGAAATTGTGACATGGGGCGTTTTTCCTTACAACCAGATACACGTAGCTGAATTTATACGTCGGTGATACCTACCTCACATTTTCTAATCTCCGGGCTTTCAATTTCCCTCCACTTCTGTGGTCACTTTTTAATACCCAATTGGAGCGTCGAAAGAGCCGCAGTTTCAGCAATCTAAGCGAACCCGTTCCTATCCTCTCAATCGTGGCAAGATCGTCGAAGAGGGAATTTTATGTTCGAATGCGGACGGGGGAGGGAGAAATTTTAATTCGGGTGCCCGGGGCACGATGTCGCGTGGAGCGTTCTCCGTTCCCAGGCGTCCCAATCCAAACAAACTGGAAACAATCGGATCTGGTGGCGCGTGAGAAGCCAAACGTCTCGAATAACCAATTGAGTCGTGGTGCAACGAGCGTGTATACATATACGCGACGCCAGGAACACGAGGGAAACCGCAGCAGCGAGGGAGACGACGTCGTCACGGAGAAAACTCGAGCGTGGCTGGCCTAGCCGCGACTATAGACGATAGTCTGGCTAGGATCAAGTGGCAGGGACCAATCAACGGATTTCTACTGATTCGGTGCGCACGACTGACGACCCATCGCGATTATAACGCACGGCGTGAGGCCGCGCTCGCCGCCACCCACACACATGCACACACATCGTGCGCGTGTAACGATGCCTACACACTGTACAGGGTGCTTCAAAAAACGCTGAGACTTGCTACGAAGCTTTCACAGGGGCCATTGATTGACTTGTTATTGGTTCTACTTTGTCTACTACTTAGGAGGGCAACGAGCAGGAAAGGGAAGGTTAAAAAATTGCAGTGGGTGGGACGAAGTTAGAGATAATCGACCTGGAGAACCAACTAGGAAAGGGGATTTATAAATCCACCACCAATCCACCCTCCCCAGATCATTCACATATAAAAGAACACTAACTCGCAAAAACCTCGCAATCCATACTTGACAAATTTAAACCAACACCCACGCAGAGGACCTGCGATGCCATTTCTGGAGACCCCCGGAACACAGAACCCCGGGCATCGTGGACCAGTTCGCCCACCTCGTTGCAAAGTAAACACTGCCGAAAGTAGATCGTTTTATGAAACAGCCTGTGCACCCTTCGCGCACGTAGCCCGTGCAACGATCACGCATATACATGCGCGAGCGTGCAGGAACGGAGGTCGGTGATCGTGTTGAGAACGGCCGGTTAGTTCCTGACCATACGCATGGCAGCACCGTTTAATTGGCACTGGACACAATGGATTATGGAACGGTGCCGCCCCTGGCCGACCGTCTACCGTCGGTGGTGGCCACCACTTCATGTCAAAACCATTTCGCTTGTTTTACGTACGAAAGTGCCACCGTGCTCTGACAACGCTCTCTGTCCCTCACTCGACCCCCCCCCCCCAGTGTCTTCCCTCCCTCTTAGCAACCCTCTCCTCCTCTTTCGTCGATACTCCGTCTCTATTCACTCTCCCGTCGCGTTATCTCCCTGCCCATTCGTTACTTTCTCCCTTCGCCCCCACCCTGCTGCCCGATTGCTCCGTTTTCCTACTTTACACTGTGTCCACCGACGAGAACAGACTTTCCCGCCGCGGAGAGTGTGGCCTCTGAACGAGGGTCGCGGTGAAAGCCACGTTTACCAAACACCACGGCAGGATGCCGTGAATCTGGATGATTACAGGGAACGGGGGGGTGGAAGCTCGCGCAAACGTCGGAATTTCTGAATGGCTTTTCTACTTTCCCAGTTGAGCGACGCTTTCGTTGCATCGAGTCCGTTGAATTAGAAGATTAGATTCCGCTCGTAAGTCCTATATTCGCCGCTAAATACTTCTGTTCGCGGGATTTCGCCGGCAGAAAAACAATAAGAGACAGGGCAAAGGGGGTGAAGAGCTGCAGTTTGAAATTCCGACTAATAAAACGCGCGATTCCCAGCGTCGGTATCCTGTCTCGTGACGCGGCAATAACAAACAGTTGTCAAAAGGGAAGTTACCGGCGAATTGATGCCAACGAGTTTGCCCCGGGAACTACATTTTCGATATCAATCACGTACGAACACGCGGCAGCACGGTGCGCCGGGAAATTTTATTTGAAACCCGGCTTCGTGTGTACGACCCACGCAACGCGGAATATTTTTTAAAAAGCGTCGCCCCCTCTTTTTTTAACTCCCTTCATTTCCCGTGGCTCGCTCGTGGCGCCTGGATGCAATCGGATTCGTCGGCGCAGCGAGCAGAGAAACTTGCTTTGGAAATCCACCGTTCCACTGTACACAATGTCGATGTTCCGCGTTGAAATTTTTATTCTGCCATTCGGGAATATCGCAAAAAAATAGATGAAGCTTTGGAGCTTCGCCATTCTTCCCAAAGCAACTGCCGACGAAACTGGCACTTAAACGAGGCATAATTTCTTATTAAAAAAGAAAACTCCTCAAAATTCCACGTAATTCAGACACCAAATGTGTGGAGGAAAAGTGCGAAGAATATCAGTGGAATCGGTGAGATTTCTCCACGGCCAAGCGTTTCCGGGCGCGAAATCGAAGAGACTGGTTCCGAGGGGTTCGCCGACGCGATCTCGGTGGACTTCTCCAGCATCGGAAAGCAGTAAGCGTCTTGAATTTATCGCCGGGCTATTCCGACGCCGCGACGCGACGCGTCGAGGCGGTCGAGGATAAAGGAATAGCAGCAGCAGCAGCAGCCGAGGCTACCCCGTGGAGGAAGGGTGGGAAGAGGGTTCCCGCCGTCGGTGGGACGAGGAAATAATAAAAATAGACAGTTACGGTTAAAGCACGGTAGACTGACCCTCGACAATCGTCGTTAGCTATATTTTCAGAGTCTCATTACGCGATTCCTGAGTCGCGTTGCTCCCTTATTTCTCGCGGCCCACCCCCTGCACCCCCACCCCCCGTACCACGCTGTCTTTCGGCTTTTAACGCGGGCCCTCGCCTATAAAACTTGAACCTCTTCCTGTTCCTGCCTCGTTACCGGACGCGAGCACGAATTCCCGTGGGAGATACGGGATAAGACGCGACGCAGCAGCGCAGAAAAACCGTGGAAAAAACGTCGGAACGATCGAATCGTTCGGGGACACATATCGTCGAGGATCGTCCGGCAGTTTGCACTTCCTCGGCATCGAACGGAGGAGGAAAGAATTTAGAAGAAATGTTTCTTGGCTGGTTACGTCGATAGTGGTTCGTGGGAGTCTCGACGAATGGGCAGATAATATCAGCGGTTAATTATAACCGTTACCACGTGTGCGCGGACGAGTCGAAACAGAGTCGCGCATCGAGTAATTTATTACACACGGTGACAATTATGCCCAGCGTTATTCCACCCGGAACATCTCCCGTTTCCGGATATTATTTCCCTCTTGAAACCCGCGAGGCGCGATATCGCCGGCTGCAATAATTAGGAGGCTCGTGTCGCACGCGTACAGAAGCACTGTATGTACATAGTTGAAACAAGTGACTCACCAGTGCTGTTGCCACAGATCGTTGAAATTCGTGTCTGCGCTGCGCTCTACTTCGATCTGAAGGAAACAGAAATGTCGAATTAGCAATTGAAGGAAAATTCAGTTGCTCGACGAAACGAAACGCTTGGGAGATTGAGCTCTAAATTAGTGGGACTGCGACTTTAACGCGCCGCGGTATTAATCGCGGCAGGGTCAATTCGAAAGCCTTCATCGTCGATGGAAGTCGATAGAAACTACAGAAGTGGAAATATATCGCCCGGCGAGGCGATGTCGAGCAGGGTAAAACGGGGAACCGAGTATGTATTTGGGAGTCTGGATGCAGCGCCCCGGCCGAGACAAGGCATAATTTAACGCGCCCATTGGCCAAGGGTGGACGGTACATAACTCGACCTCCCCCGCACCGTTCCACTCGTTTCATTCGGGCGACTTGGCGCCCTCCTCACTTATTCCTCTTCACCCTATTCGACCCACCCCAGTCTTCCTCCTACGCCCTCATCCCCCCCCCCCGGCCCTCCTCTTGCAATATCGTACGGTCAGGCTGCGCCGGACAATGCGTCGCATTCAATTCTATACCCGAACCGTATAGAATCCTAGGCTGCTGGGGTTGTATGACCAACGGAGAAAGAGAGACGCGGAGGACAGGGTGAGAGGGTACGCGGACAAAAAGAATAAACGCGCACGAAAGTGTGCAGGGAAGAGACAGACAGCGGAAGGGGGGGAGATGAAAAGAGAAACAAAGTGAGAGATGGTCGAAAACAGAGGAAAAAGACGAAGATGGTAAGGCCGGAGGAAGAGTCGACGGAGAGAGGGAGACAGAGAGGGAAAGCGGGAGGGCCTTCTACAGGGCACTCATGTGTCATTTAACTGAAATACCTCCGATGCGCTGAATTGATTTACAGTCGGGCGCTTGTGCACGTTCCAGAGGGAGAGGGAGAATTGGAGAGAGAAAGAGAGAAAAGGGGCGAACGTGTGTGCGAGGGGGTTGTACGGGAGAGGGTGGCTCCAGTCGGTGCCGATCCGCGAAATAGCTGGAGTGAGTGAGTCGTCGTCCTGCCCGGCCGAAGAATTGTGGGCATCGCGTGACGAAATTTATTTATTGCCCAACGAGGCGGCGGGTCGCGGGACCCTGGGGCACAGGGTCAGGATAAATATGGAACAGGATCTTGGCGGGATCATTAATCGACGGGGTTAAGAACGGAGGATGACGGATCGTTCCCTGGGGATGATTAAAAATCACTTCGCCTGGGAGGCAAGTAATGAGAACCATTAAACAGTAGTTAAAGGCGCAGTCGCTTAAAGGATTGTTTGGCTTCCGACGGGAGTGAACCTGCCAGTATCTTCTCAAGGGTCTGTTTTATGATTTTTTAACTAACAAGGGGTGGTCGATCAGTCTGGGGATTATAACTCTTTGAAGGCGTTTCTGATTAATGGTCTACAAATTGGAAAGGACATAGAAGACCCTTGATATTACAGCTTACCTTGAGTACGCTATGAACACCTTCGAACTTTCGTTTGCAAATAGTAGAAGCTAGAGGAAAATTAGTTTGTAAACTGAGAAAACACCTCACTCATTCCTACGTCTATTCGCCGACTGCATTGTCAACGCTCCTTACGACCAATCCCCCACGGAGTCGAGTGTAATATGCGTCCTGAAACTACTGGCCATCCGGAGCGGCAGTATCCGCTTAAAACGCGGGGACATCACCACAGGCGCAATTACCAGACGCGAATCATGTGCGACTGGGACTGAATCCAGCGCAATAATGTCAGAATCGAATGCCCGTGTAATCTCTATAGTTGACTGCTCTCGCCCCGTACAATGTGTACACACGGAGAAACACGTGTGTCCATAGTGTAAGAGGACCGAGACCACAAAGCAGCAATTTCCGCGGCTCGGACGAGAATAATCGTCCGAAGTGACCGCGATCGATCGTGCGTAGCCTGACGGCGATCGCGTGCAAACTCGGCTGGTCTCGATCTCAAAGGATCCATCCCGATGCCGTTCATCTCCTCCTTTCCCACTAATTGCAATAATTTCGCGCATCATAATAATGTAGATGCTCCAGATCGAAGGGGATTGAAAGGATGATCGTAGAAACCGTTGAAGGCGAAAGTGGACGAGGGGAGGAGGCGTAAGGATATCGAGC
Organism: Andrena bucephala; assembly: GCA_947577245.1. NCBI lineage: Eukaryota > Metazoa > Arthropoda > Insecta > Hymenoptera > Andrenidae > Andrena > Andrena bucephala. Next base: position 14,207,043 of record OX387719.1, on the reverse strand, counting down.
AGCGATTCCCTACCTCCGCAGTGAAGATAAGTGCAGTTTATGGGGTACTTGAAACTGCAATTCAACTTTCAAATTTTACGCCCGGGATTTCTATTGTAAATGAGTTTCTATAGGAAGGCGATTAGATAGTGCGATAGGGGCTTCCATGTCTGGAGGCTTGGAGCCTTAGAGGAAAGATATCCCCGTGATGGAGGCTGAAGGCGCAATCGACGAATGAAAGATTCCTTGGGATACGGTAAATTAGAGGCGTATCTCGATGGTCATTTGCGCCTCGCAAACGCCCGCGACAAAAGGGCAGAGTGGATAGGTTGCAACGGCAGCCACGGCGGTAATAATCATCGCGCGGATCGATCGAACGTAGCGGAGGTCGGAAATTGCGTGCACCGTTGCTGAGCTTGCATCCCAGACAGGCAATCCAACGTTTCCTCCTTTATTCGCCTTTCCTTCTTTATTTATCGGCCGACGGTCCAAGCGTTTCCGAGAGTGGCATTCATCGACGCTTCATTATGCCATGCGCCGCCGCGCGGCCGAGATTGACGCGCGTGCAATCATCGACTGGAACACGCCGCAATCCCGCGGAACGCGCGTCGGCCCGCGATCGAAACTGTTCCGCGTGAAATGACAACACTTCGAGCAGCCAAGAATCGCGATAATTGCGGGCTGAAGCGTTCTACGCGGACGCGGCTCTGATCGAAATGTGAATGCACGGATGATAGGGAGGCATAGCCGTCATAGGGGAACGGTGTCACGTAATTGCGTCTGACGTCTTGCCCGCTGACGGACAATCGAGTCGATTATTACGCGATCAGCCGAGTAACGTGAGCAAGAATGACGGGGTCGAAGAGGGTAGTCTTTGTGCAAGCATTAACCCTTCGTGGTTGGTCTGACCGGAGAAACATCTGAGGTGCAAGGAGGTCGAAACGAACTGTGTTCCCATTAGGGCTGGGACTATTCGAATAATTTAATATTCGAATATTTTACAAGTATTCGAATGCTACGAATAAACTTCGAATATTTGAGTATTCGAATGTTATTATTCGAATACTATTCGAATACTGCTATATTCGAATACTATTCGAATACTGCTATATTCGGATACTATTCGAATACTGCTGTATTCGGATACTATTCGAATACTGCTGTATTCGAATACTGATGTATTCGAATAGTATGGTGCGAAGTGGGTCAAAATTAACTTACAAGATTTCACCCTGACAAATGAACCTAAAGAACTTGATTTATAATTCACACCATACTATTCGAATACATCAGTATTCGAATACTTTAATATTCGAATAGTATTCGAATACTTTAATATTCGAATACATCAGTATTTGAATACTTTAATATTCGAATACATCAGTATTCGAATACTTTAATATTCGAATACATCAGTATTCGAATACTTTAATATTCGAATAGTATTCGAATACTTGGATATTCGAATTGTATTCGCCAAATAATTGAGCAACTGAAGTATTCGAATACTCGAATACTGAAAAATTTGACAAATAGTCCCAGCCCTAGTTCCCATCCTGCATCAGTAATTAACTTCTGATAACGAGCATACTTCTCGCGGATCACTTTGTACAAATAGAAAATGGATACCAAGATACGGGACATCCTTTAGTAACATACATGTGGAAATGCTTCCACGCTAATTAAGGGCCAGTGGGAGAATATTTAAACGTCCTAAGTTTACTGCCTCGTACCTCGAATCGTAATCACATTCTTCCACAACTATGCCTCGATAGACGTGCGCCCATTACTCGTCACTAAGTCGCCTATAATTGGATCTCTTAAAATGCATCTCATGTATCGGGATAACCGGTTGTGCGAATGACCGCGTTAAACGTCGTATCCTATAGAGTACTCATGCGTACGGTATCTTTACGATGGCAGATTAGTTCAATGATCGAGCGAACCGGAATCAATATGCAAAGTTGCAACGTAGAAGTGATATCTCTGCAATACTCTACTTTTCAATAACGGAATATTAGGGACGATTAAGTGGATACTGCAAGTGTCTATTCCACAGTAAACCGACTGTGTTTAATCAGACCTATACGTATATGGTATACATCCCCTGGTCGACATAGATCCATTAGGATAAATCCGGGAGACGCGGTCGACCTAATATAAAATGGCTATTAAAACTAATATAGAAATTACTTATTTTATCAGAACAACCCTAAATGTTCAGAATTTTATGCTGATTCAGAAAAACTGGTCGATATTTGCTTTAAGACTGAGGTGCCGGGAGAAATGGTTTTCGTCGTTGGCCGAGACCATTCACGTAATTATTCATGGAAAATTAACAAAGGATAAAGCAAAATTATTTATGAGTGAATATAACTACAGATTCATTGATATTTAATTTGTTTACGCTAAACAAGTAAACACATCAAAGAAAACGTGAACTATTTACTGGTGATTAGCAAGGCAAATGAATACAAAAGGGAATAAATAAACTAAATAAACAAAAATAATAATAAAATAATAATAAAAAATGAAAAAATAAACAAAAATATTTAAAAAATCATAACTCAACCATCTCTGCTTTCTGCAGCGAGAGATGGTCTTCTCGTTAGCTTTGAGAGGAAGAATTAATATGACCAAATACTTTGGCTACATTGTCACTCAATATCTCTACTATCTTATTATCCCAAACATTAAACGAAAATAAACTCAGAAGTATATTTTAAATACGATTCTGTACACCGCTGTTTGACAAAAGAGGTTAAATGTAAACTCAATTCACCTTTTAAAGCCTACAAATTCAGAAAAACACAGAAGGAAGCGAAATGACGCTATTCATTCAACTATTTGGTTTGTAGAGAAGTAGGGGAGACCGGGGCAAAGTGAACCTCGGGGTAAAATGAGCTTCCTTAATTTATTCTTTAACAATAGAATATATTTACAAATTTTGGTGACGTAATAAATATGTGTAATACCGCAATGATAATTATGCATATTCAGATATCAGAAAATGAAAATTCATTTAGAAAATTAAAAATGAAGTTTTAGAGATTTCCGATTGGTTTTCTTTTCAATTTAGCTTTTTGGATAAATGTGTCTTAAATGTGTTATTTTAACTCCAATTTTTTTCTGCGTATTTATAAGAAGCTTATAAACATACATGTACACGCGTTTGAGAAAACATTAATCCTAACATTATTAAATAATTAATTTTCCACTGAGTACTTATTCGGGGCAAAGTGACCGGGGTAAACTGAGCTGCAAAGAAAATATGCGCGAGTGATAGTATAAGTACGTATTTTATTAATAATTATGTATGTATTTGTTTTAGTAATAATAGGTCAGACTGTTCATGTAAACAAAGTTCATTTAAAAACTCATTTTCAGAAGAAAGTTACAAAGTACAAATTATTAACGTTAAACTTGTATTAATGAAATATATTTTTAGAAAAATAGTTTAAATAGTTCAAAAGTTCTAATAAAGTTAATTTTATAATTATATCCTTCATTAAAACTCGTATTTTATTACAGCTCACTTTACCCCATATATGTGGTAAAGTGGTCGTTTTGGCATTTTCTTTTCAAGTTGAATTTTAATATACTTTAAGTTTATTTGAAGTATTGCTATTCGTCATTTATAAATAGTAATGTTCAAATTATAATATAAATCTATTAACTCCAAATTTGTTTCTGCGTATTTATAAGAAGCTTATAAACATACATGTACACGCGTTTAAGAAAATATTAATCCTAACATTATTAAATAATTAATTTTCTACTGAGTACATGTTCGGGGTAAAGTGACCGGGGTAAACTGAGCTGCAAATGGCTGCTAAGAACCAATTCCCAAGTGATGTGCGCAATATCCTAACCTGTCAGCTGGCTAGAAAGCCACGCGGCGTGGTGGAACAGAAACTAACCACAAAAAAGTTTCCATAGTTTTTGACAATCACCGTGCAAAAAAGCCAGAAGCTGCGGTGCCACACGTCATTCCGGCGCAAGGGGTTAATATTTACCTATAGTCGAATTAAAGTTCTTAATTTGTGGCACCTCACTTTACCCCGGATAGGAGTTCAGTTTACCCCATACATGCATCATTTCTTTCAAGTTGAATTTTAATATACTCTAAGTATTGCTATTCGTCATTTATCAATAGTAATGTTTTAATTATATTATAAATCCATTTCCAAACATTTTTATTGAAAGGGAAAAATTTTACTCGACTTCAAACTTTTTTCGTGTCACTTTGCCCAGGTCTCCCCTACTTGGTCTGCACTTTAATGCATTTTTACATATAGACTCTGAAATATAGCGAGTCGACCAACTCTCCGGCCCGACCGCGTCTCCCGGATTTACCCCATAAATAAATATACTCGCAATGTAAGGCATGAAACACAGGTCTCGGCTTCTGTCACCGTATCGCTGGCATACCTAACACTTAAACCACCCCTACTTTCTCCCCCGCCTCGAAGACTTTCCTCGTCAACGAATTTCCAACCTCGCCCCCTAACGCGCTCCTCGTTTCGGTTACGAGCAACAGCGTCTATCGGAGCAATTCCGCGGGAACTTTGAAACAGCCCCGCGATGAAGATAATTGCATTCGCCGGTGCACGGTTCACCAAGCCAAACGGTTGCTCCCGCCCCCCATATACACGCGGCACGTGAAAGCTTTTTTAATCGAATCCATGCAACCGATTCACCGTTTGCATACCTGAGAACCCCGTGATAAAACTGGCGCGGAGCCGTAACGCGGTCGAACGTATTGAGAAATCACGCGGAAACGATACTCCCCCGCGGTGTTCTCTACCCAGCACGGAGAGCGAGAGAATCCCAGCCTCCAGGGAGAGCGCGGGGGGCAGGGCTCCTTTTCAACGATTTACCTCGCCGTGAACGCGTTCCACCGAGTCACCGAGCCCATAAATATAAAAGCGCGGGCGAGCAGAGCAAAGTGCTACATTTCGTACTTAACTCCCACACCCCCGCCGCCATCGGCGTTGATCGATCTAACCGGATGACGTGTTCGCCGGCTCCTCAGGCTGGGAGCACCATCCATTAGAGTACCGTGTTTAATCAGAACTCTAAAGTTTCGCGCCGGCACTCGCGGTCAGCATAATTGGTCGCCCGTCGGGCCGCGAGTATTTGCGTGCCGCTTTTGACTAAACTCGTGGAAATAAAAAGAGAGGGAAGAGGTCCGGGGAGAGGGAGCGGGGGGGGGGGCAGACAGAAAGGTGGAAGAGGCAGAGGAGGAACGCGAAGGCAAGTAAGACGCGTAGGGGCAAGGATTGTATCGCCCTCGCTGAAAAAGAATAGAGAGAGAGAGAGGCTCAAGGGGTTGCGCCCAGAGTAAACATGTCAAGCACAGTGCCGCCCATTAATTAGAACCCTGCCCTGCTCTCCCCCTTATCCTCCTGGCTCTTCACGAGTGAAAGAAAGAGGCCGAGGGACCGACGGATCGAGCGCGACGGGGGAGAGGGAAAAAAAAAAGAGGAACTGTGTGTACGCTGTACGTCGCGAAACTTCGCCAATGTATCGCGTGGAAATCTATCGGGGACCAGGCATTCGCGACGAATCAAACGGCACCGCGTCATTCCTGCTTTCCAAGCTTTCAAAGCGTTTAATTAATCACGCGGGCCTCCTTTCGGCGAGGGGAAGCGCACGGGGTGGTTGGATTTTACTTCTGCGCTGGGGGTGAGCTGGGTGCAAAGTATCGGATGAAGATGGGCACCCCTTCTTCTCTACTAAATCATCTTTGATGGGAGGGTGGTAGAAGAACCACCACTTTCCCTAGAAACAACAGCGCATATAGCTCTCGGAAACAACGGAAGCGCATAAAGAGCAACGGCTATTCCTGTCTGAGGGACTTCTCTGCGCGACGATGGCCAGGTTTCGCCCCCGAAACTTGTTCAGCCCCGTGTATAGCAGAGTAGAAGTAATAAAGACTGTTCGAAACGGGAGAGATCGCCGGCGCGCACGTTCGACTTGGCTGTTACACATCGAGCCGAAAGAATCCATAGAATCGAGAGGGCTGCGCACGGCGAATATAAAAGGGTGAAACGCGCGGTCGCGTTGGCCGGGCCGGCACGACAAAGAGTTTAATTATTTGCAGGAGGCTGTCAGAAGGTTTGAGGGACGTGGAGAATTCGGACCCTCCGCTTCCCACGCCTCACCTGTCCGATAGATCCTTATCTCTGTTCGACAGGGCAGGGTGCAGTGAACGCGACTGCGGCGCAGGAATTAATCATTGTTCGGCGTCCACGACAAAATGTTGTCGAAACAATGGGCAGAGGGCAATAATAATAATAATAAAAAAAAAAAAGAAATGCGAGGGAAAAGAGACGGAGGAAGAGAAGTGTACGCGCGTGTACGTGTACACGCTGGGGCGCGAGCGCGCGCGCGCACAGTTGCGTACTCGCAATCAAAGGACCCGTGGTGCGGGCACAACGGCTGAAAAGGCAACAAAACGAGAGGTCGATAAGTCGTGACTGGTGAAGAAAGGCGCGGGGTGGCGGGAGGGGGAGGCAGGACGACAATATTAGTCGTTCATTATTCCTCGAGCACGTAATTACAGAGCCACCGAATGCCCACTCGTGAAGGCACGCGACCCACGCGACATATGGCGCATCGACGCGCGCGTACGACATTCATCCGTACACGCGAACCCGCGGGATCCTTCGATTTACTCACGTTTCCGATCCTGGCTCAGGAGCCGGATCTCCATGGAATCACCGTTGTTGCGTACGCAGATTCATCTTTCACTTTCTAACCCTTTCGGGTGTCCGGAGTGCACGTGACCCGACGGGGTCATCGTTTCCTGCAGTGGTGTGATGCAACCAAGTTTTCCCCGAAAACCTTATATTCAATGAAGGCACTCATGTCCCCACTACTTTCTAAGCCGAATTTCACAGTATAAAAAGGGCCACGAATTCATACTAAGGGGCTCATTTGAAGTCTGGCACGTTTAGAGGAAAGAGGCTTGCGAGATCGAGTAACGTTCTTCCCCAAGTATTAATTCAACTTAAACCAGACAGTACGTAGAGTAGCTGATAGGTGTTGTTACTATATTAAAGTCTTTGAGACCCCCGCATTTCTCAGTGCGTCAAAACCGAGAGGTGGACTTAGGTACGGCGACAAACATAAATTATAACGATATTGTAAAAGACTGAGTTTATGTAGAATATAATTTGTTATCTCTAATTCAGAGTTTCTTTTATTTAAATCAATCATCATCTGAATTTCCTCTACGAGAAAAACCCACATAGATAGGGGAAAGTGGGGTAAAACGGAACGGGTGGGTAAAACGGAACACCAATGTTTCTGTTAGATAAGAGCAGCGAATGAGTTGGTATTGCGTGAGCATGGAACTAAAGGGTCCTCATAGCATTTTGTGATAGACCATAGACCCCTGCACAAGTTATTTTTCCATTAAGAGAGTTGGAAAAATTTCCGGTGTCGACGTTTCAATATTGCGTTGGACTTTCGACCACTTTTCGGTACTTGGATTTCGAAAATTAATAACGGCAAGTACATCGTTGGATTCTATAGTCCTTACGCTACATTTTGACGCATATAAAAAGTTCTTTACCTCACGCTGAAGTGTAAATATTAAATGTTTACTAAATGACTGCACGTGGGGCAAAACGGAACGCCTATTATACATGGGGAAGAATGGAAACGTCTCTTAGTACGTGTTTATTATCTCTTTTAATTATTAGATTGTAGATTAAACTTTTAATTACAATCCTTGTTTCTAAAAAAAATGATTTTGTATAGAAAATTATGATGTATGAGATACATCTTTCATTCGATCAAACTGTTAGTTTAAGTTGTAATAAATAACATAATCATTTAATGCAGAAGTGTTCTCCGTGCAAGTATTGATATTCATGTAAAAATCCGCGTGTAGGGGAAAGCGGGGTATAATTCCAGCCAGCCGGTGATTCCGGCCCGCTTATTGTTCATAAAATAATAAACAAACTGTATTAATTTATCCTTCTTTTACGATATTACATTTATATTTGATTATTTTCCGTAATTTTCATGTTATCTAATAAAATATTTTCTCTTATATGTATAATATATATTTTTGTTATATTTTATTTGCAATAGTTATACCTAAAACATATATTTATAGATTTTAACATAAATTAATACATTTTAAATCATAAAAGTAAAGATTTTGTACGTTTACACGGTCTTCGAGTGGGTGTTCCGTTTTGCCCCACCATTTGAGCGAGACGAAGATTTCAATACCTCCGTTAAATTTCATTTTCCGTCGTTCCCAAAGATTTTTCTCAACAATGACCTTGATTTTCTTATTGTCTAAGGTCCACTTAAGACTCCTGTTGAAGTCTCGTGTCTTTTTCTCCTCCCGATTTTAAGTTATCACCCTCCAAAGTTAAGCGTTCCATTTTACCCCACCTTCCCCTACTCCTTTACCGCTCAAGGTGTATCACATTATAAAGTTACCAGGCTAAACTAACATTCCTAGTGACTCCCGGGGATACCAGACCCCGGTTCGTCCACGACTTCCACATTCCTACTGGCTCCCGGGGATGCCAGAGCCCGGTTCGTCCGTGAAACTTACTTTCCTAGTGGCTCCCGGGAATACCAGACCCCGGTTCGTCCGCTACTAACAAACTCAAACAACCAAATTCAATCCTCTGCCTCGCAGCCGCCATTCTTATTGCCCTCAGCCTCGGCTCGTAACACCGCCGATGAGCTGTCCTCGACGCCACCACCCCTTGTCCTCCGTAACCAGCGACTTTGTTAATACAACTCCTAGATAAGTACTATGATTAAATGGATTTTGCCACTACACCTCGCTTCTCTTAAAAGCCCTGTATCACCTCTGCCCCTGCGGTAATCTCTAGCACCGAAGTGTACCAGTAAATGCCTCCACGCGAAAGAACACCCGCCAGTTCCTCCGCCGCGCGGAAAGGTATTACCAGGGACGACAAAGCCGCGTGGGTTTTTACGAGACCCGAAAGTACGGCTGGCAGAGGCTGGGAGAACGTCAAATTAGAATTAGAGGGTAATCGAGGGGGGAGTCGCGGGCGGAGCAGTTTAAGAATGATACCGCCGGGTCGTCGACGCGGCTTAATGCCCGGGATGCAAAGCAGGCGAAACGATAAAGTCGTTCGCACCGTGACGAGGACGAAGGCGATACGGCTGGATAAGGCGAAGACGCGAGCCAGCGGGAGATGAGATAGGGGGAGGGGGGTGGGTGAGCGGGCGGGCGTCGGTCCGGGTTTGTTTTCAGTTTAACAGCCCCCAGCGGCGGAATAAATTCCTTGGAAGGAAACCCTTTGGACCCTGCAGCGTCACGCGACGCGCACAGCGGTGAGAGGGGGATCGTCCTCGGTGTCTTCATTACTTTAATGGAGTACGAGTGTCGGCTTGGTGTCGGCCGGAAGGAGGAGAGGGGGCGGGAGGAGGGTCGCGAACGGGGTGGAAGCAAGAAACACTCGCCTCCAAGGATGTTATGAAATCGGCAGGATAATAACCCCGGTAGCTAAAATGGGGGTGGCTGGGCAGAGTGCTAATAGTCGAACAGCGACATTCGGAGAGCGCTTGGAGCTGTTGCTTTTCTTCGCCGAGGCCTGGCGACTTAATCCACGTCCTTGCCCGGGGCCGGAACGATAATGTAAGCCGATGAAATGAAACACCCCGGGGGACGAGCTACGTCGAACAGGGTATCGAGTTATCCTTTGTGCGTCTCGCACAGTTCTCGGCGTCGCTACTTTGTTGATAGACGTTGGAGCTCTTTCGAGAGTAATGAACTTCTGTTTGAAGTTAATTCTTCAGCAATTTTAGCAACGAGGAAGATCCGGGAGGCCGACGAGTATAGTCGGGATCGTTTTAATACGAGGTATAAATGGTGACATCAGCCTTTCCGTGGAACGCGGCGAAAAGACGAGGAGGGGTGAAAATAGGGCCGCGCGAGGGAACTGAAGTGAGCCCCGATGCAATATAGAAACGGAAATACATGAGCTTCCGGTCGATAGTTCGCGCTCCCTGGAATACCAGCGGGGATATCTGCCGGTGACATATTGCTGGCATCGTCGTTACGCCAGAAAGTGGAGTGAACCGTTCCTCTCTCCTTCTCTGTTCATTCTTCTGCGCGTCCACGTCCCACCCCGCGGCCTGCCATTTCACTGACAACCTCTTCTGCGAAAATCGTCTCCATTCGGATTCAAATGAGGCCTCGTTCACACCACGCCACGCGTCATATACCCCTCAGGCACTTGGAGTGGTTCGACGCGTCGAAATCGTCGGAAGAAAGGGGGTTGGAATAGCGATTCCTTCACTGATATCCCGACGGGCTTTATAGTTATCTGTCCCGGCGACCGTCCCCGCCGAGATTACGCCCCGGACCTTTTTATTAAACGCTCTCCCGACTAACGGCGAAGAGAAGTCAATTCTTTAATCCCAGCTTTCTCCACTCCGACCTACAAAACCGCTCAAGTTTCCTCCATTATAAGAAGCTTCCTGTGGAATAAATTACAGATTCCACGTGCGCGGGTAAAAAACTTTACCATTAATACAGCATTTGTCACTTCGGCGAGAGCGACCTCCCGAATGCACGAATCTCCCACGATTCTTTGTGCCCCTGCAACGCTTCCACACCGCGACTCTATTAATCCCTTCTTTACGACGTCACATTACGCGGAAAATGACCGAATCAGCCTGAAAGCTCTACACGCGGAGCGAAATAACAAGCGCATTACGAACGAGCGAACATAAAACCGCGGCTAAAGTAGAGCCGGTACGAGGCACAGCCCGGCAGCAATAATTAACGAAGGTGTTTTATTAAACGTGTCATCGGGCGTTCCGCAGCGCGGCGAAGAGGCTCGCAATGAGACGCACTCTGATTCCCAGGTTAATTAAGAGCATCGTAAAATGTTTTTAAACCCGTCGCGCCGGGAGAGTCCGAGCAATTATTGTCTCTTCTACTTCGCCGGCTGACCCAGCCCGCGTCCCCCGCCCCTTGGCCGAGAGGCCGGCTTCGTATTTCCTAATGAATATCTAACACGACGGGCACCTTTCACGAGGCCATAAAGCTCGCGACTCTGTTACCGGGGTGAAAAAGCCTGGACCGCGACGCGTGGCTGCTTCGATTCCCATCGGCTGGAGAGACGACGGCGCCTGAATGATTCAGTTAATTTCCGGCAAACCGAGCGCTCCCGTTGTCGGCGAAGCTGGCTGGCTGAACGGCCGTAGCTTTCCGCGAGGGACGCCGCCGCGAAGAAGAGACGGGCGAGCTGCGGTGAGCATCGCGGAACGCTTAGCCGCCAGGCGGAGGCGAGGTGGAACGACGGCGACGCGACGGAAAGAGAGAAACACGGGCGGAACACGGGGCAAGGAGTAGAGAAGGCACAGCCAGTTAGCACGGTAACGGATCAGACCTAAGTACGTACTTAGTAGACCCCAAGCGCAGCCGGAGGCGTCTTAATCACGTAATTGCTCGCGAAATCCCGCGCCAGTGTATCCAGCCGCCCGCTCCACCCTCCGCCCAAAGAAACCCAACCCCCGAGGAACCCCTTTCTCCGCCGTGGCAGGGCACGCATCCACCAGGCGCAGACAGAGAGATAGTCGACCGAACTACAAAGTGAACGCAAACCGCTCCAGGCTCGATATCTTCTTACTTATTCATCCGTCGTTTCGCCTTGGCAATCGAAAATTACTCGGTCGCCCGGCTGAAACGACACGGAAGCCAAGGCCCCCCCCCCCGCTCCCCTCCCCCCCTTACAGGGAGACCGTTTTCTTGGCGCTCTGTGAGAGCCTTTTCGAGCCACGAATCTAATTCTAAGGACTGCCTAGGGAGAGGAGGGGCTCGATGACTGTTTGCAGATCGTAGACCAGCGCGCGGGGGTGAATTAAGGAGTCAGCTTGCAAACGACTGTGGGTGTTCTGTACGAACGCGTGATTGTTTGAATCGATAGGGCACGGTGTATGCGAGCGATCCACCGCGTTGAAGATACAATTTTTCATCTAGGAGGGGTAAAAATTGCCTCGCGCTAATTTCGTGCGCATCAACACCCTCGAATAGCCACGATCACCCTGGCGTTCCTGCCCGACCGCCATCCATTACCTCGCACTCGTTTAATAGAAATTTGTCTCGCAGCGGGTGCTTTTATGCCTGCTCGATGGAACGATGTATCCGGGGGTAGTTTTGGAAAATTATAGTTACGATGGCGGTCGCGGCAGAGCATTGTTTCTCCGTTCCCTCGGCAGGGATCGTGAAGAATTGGTTCTGCTCAATATTCAATAATTCGTCGGTCAGCCGGAGCACGAGCCACCCCTTGGGGTCGTTCGCTGACCCACGATCGCATAAAATATGTCCGAGGCGAATCGGATGCCGGCAGAGGCATCGGGTTCCGATGGCCGTCAGGAGATCGAGGTTAACTTCTTCCGGTTTTCCAAGACGCACGGCGATGTCTCACATTAATGACGCTATTACCTAACTGTAACGTTATAGACGTCTGGGCCCGTGATATGATTCCTAAGCGCGATGCACAAAGGGTCGATATAATGATAGAATAATGTCATGTCGGCGACGGCAATTTACATAATCGCTACCCCTGGCAATGTTATTTCCGGTAAGTTTGCCTAGGGAATTCTTCATGAGCTGTTCTATAGATTAAGCGGTGGACTTCTCGATGACTGAGCCTTCTTACAAATTAAGTGGCAGACTTTGCGATGAGTTGGCCGTCCTATAGATTGAACGTTGGAGTTGGCGATGAGTTAGCTTTGCTGTGCGCTAGCCTACAATTTGAATATTTCATACCAGTCTGCAGACTTCTCTGGATAGTTTGCGAGCTGCGGGACAGCTACCCCAAACATCCTGTATAAAACTCATACGTTCGCACGTAGACGACGCAAACCACCTGCCTCAAATAAAACCACCCCCAAGCGAATCAAGCTTTTATAAAACGTAACGAACGACCATCGGAGAAACGAATACCGGCAACACGCCTATCGCCAGATCATCAAGACCCGCGTCAGCCTGAGATCCTGCACGCTGCGGCAGGCCGGGGAACGGTCCAAATATCCACCCTTAATACGCAATAAACTCCAAGGGAAACTGTCGGCGGCACGGGGCAAAAATAGTACCTACACACCACGCGGAGCTGCGACCGTCGGAGGGAAATAATATTCGGGGTGCCGCTGCCGATATTCGTCGTCCCGAAAACGGCGCGGCCTTACGTCCCAATGGCTCTAACGTTATTTCCGGCCAAGATTTGCCTGAAATTTGCTTCCGTGCCCGTACCAGAAGCCCATAAATATGTAATACCTCCCATGTCGTACGGTTCGCCCACCCTCTTCTCTTTCTATCCGCGTCCCGCCGCCGACGCACGGTGACTCTTGCAACCCCTTACGTGTTTTTGCGGGGTTCTGTAGTAGCTGCCGGCAATATAAGGGGAAACACGGTAAATCATTTGTCCCGAAAGAAAACACAATGCAATATCCCCGGTCGTCCCAGTCGAGACGCCACCGCCTGTGTCTCTCTCCCTTCGCCTGCCCCCTCCCCCCCTCCCCGCCCCCCGGTTCCTCTCATTTCTTTCATTTCTCGCGTTCCTCCTTTCCTTTGCCGCGCAATCTCTCGCTGCCTCTGTCCTCTTCGGGGGAATCGCGCGAGCCATAAGTCAACCCCTTGTATCGCCCCGAAAATACTTTAAAGTGCCACACGCTCTTATAAGCCTAAACGCGGCGAGGGAGACAGCTCGCAGTCCTCCGCTGTTAGAGAGAGAAAAGAGAAGCTAGGCATGTTTTATCGCCGCAGTTAAACGGCCGACAAGAATGACACGCGGCCAGCCTTCCGACGACGATTTCGGACGACGAGGTGTCGTTAAAATCACCAGAACATCCACCCTCCCCCCCCCCCCCCCCGTTCGCCGAACGGGATAACACTTTGCTTGATTTATGCCTCTACCGGCGGGGATCGAAGCGAGAGCGACCGTTGCAATTTGCCCGCGAAGTGGTGGCGCGGAGATGCCTAAACGCCCGACTCGCCACCCTGCTCCGGTATAAATTGGTAACGAAGGGCGGCGACGTACAGGGGGAAGGTCCATTTCCAATAAAAATCACATTGTTTGCGGTTCGTCTCGCGAGGATATCGGATTATTTCGCTCTCCTTTCGCTCCGGAACGATGGAGAGCCTCGTGTATACTTTGGAATTAAGCGATTCTCGCCGGGCGTCGTGGGCTTCGCTCGATATTATTTGTCTGGCCCGAGCACGGAAAAGGGCAAACAACCTCGAGTGTCGATAGTACCAGGACGAAATTGTGCCCCGGACAAGGGGGTTGCATTAGGAGCCCTCGTAACGTTGGCCAGCCGGCAGGAAGCTCGACATATTTCTCCCTCGGTTATCGGCCGCGGGGGTGGAAGCAGGAGGGAAAGGAGACGGCGGAAAAAAGACGGAAGAGCTCGGGAAAACGGTAAACCGCGATCCAGAAAGCATTTCTCGACGTAACCTAAAATAATGCCCGACAGAATCGAACAAAAGCATGAAATATGGACTGCACGGAGGACCGCGTCACCAGTCCCTTACCGCCGGCCCGATGTAACTTATGATACGCTTCCTCTCCACATATGCGGAGAGGAAAACACTGTAACACGCTCGCGACCACGCTCCCATTGTAATTTAACGGATGCTCCGGTCCGCGACCTCTCCTCCCTCAACTTTTTCCCAATGCAACCGGCGACAGTGTTCCCTTTCCGCGGGAGTTTAAGAAGAACCTAGCTTAAGCTCGTGGCAACAGCCAGAAGAAACATGATAAATCCACGGAGCCCCGGGAGGAAGGGGGCGATTCGGCGATTCGTCGCGAGCAAGGTGCTCTCAGCTTCTCGATTTTTCCGCCGACTGGAGCGGCAAACACGGGAAACCGCGGTGTAATGAGGTTAGCAAGAAAAGCTTTCCCGCCGGACCCTTTGTCGAGTGGACATCCCCGCGGCGGGGAAGCTGCAAGAAGCTAGTAACTCTGGAGATTGGAAACGCGAGGATTCAGGCGAGCACTGATTGGAAACCATAATTAAATAAAGAATTAATTAAACGTCCTAGCCACTTCGACGCAACGATTCCAATTTCTATTCCCGAAATTCCACCCCCAGTGCCCTAAAATCAACAGTGTCCCGAGCAATAAATGGCGCCGGAGGAAAGAAGAATAAAGGACGAAACCCCAAAGCGTCGACAGGTCCTGTTATCGAAGCAACCCTCATCCATGGGGGTAAGATTTAGTGCGGTACCCGGAGCGGCGGACACGGTCCCGTTTCCCTGGTAATTCGCAATTGATTCGCCGTTAAATTCATGGCGATCTCATAAGGAATTCATCGGTTACCGCCTCGCCGAGAGCTCCTCGGCTATGAATACTTGGCCTGTGGCCTCGCAGTTGCTCTCACACTCTGATATAATTCCATACACGGATCGATTCGCGCGGAAAGGCCCAGAGCACGCGTTGTCCAGAATGGGGCTGCTCACCCCCTCGCTCCTCCTTTCTAGCTTGCTCTCCGCATAGGCGTAAATTATAATGCCGGGGGCTTAGAGACCTCCACTCTGACAAATTACAGGTTTGTTCTGCAGCCACCGGGACTCGCGCCGGAGATAGATTTCATCGCTCCATCACCGTCGTCCTAACCGGACTCGAGCTGGGTATGCATATTAATTCAATTTCGGGGCCCTCCACGCATCGTTCGGGAAACTCTGCCTCCCCCCTCAGGGGCTGCCACCCCGCACTTTTAACTCGCGTTATTTTTCTTCCTCTTTTTTTTCGCTATTTGCCCGGCGTTTCGGGTTATTCCGCGTTCGAAACTTTTAGATTAATTACGGGATTCGGCTCGGCGCGTTGCATTAATCTTGTCGCGTGCGAGGTAATCGACGTTGATGGGTAGCCTCGTCCCCGTGCCCGCGGTTTTCAACCAATTGGGACTAGTAATTACTATCGGACGACGGTATGCAGCGTGCTTTTAACCGCTCCGCGATCATATTTGATTTTAATTCAATTGAAAGTTCGCCTGGCTTATCAATATTCTGCGGACTTTGATTTCGAACGGGACTAATATTGTATATGCCAACAGCTTCCGCAGGATTGATAGAAAATATTTACTTTTAGATGATTATTAGCCGGTGTATTTACGCGCCTGGCTTGTCCCTAGTATAAACGCTATCAAGCTACCCCCCATACAGCACACTTCGTTGCAGCTGTATTGCAGGAACGTTGCTGCAATATTGCGTTGTTGCAGGTTGCATTGCAATATTGTAGGAACGTTCCTGCAATATTGCCGTGCATTATTGGAGTGGCAATGATCCTACAATATTGCAGCAATATTGCAAGAACGTTGCCGTGCAATGTTCCAGTGGCAACGATCCTACAATATTTCGGCAATATTGCGCGTACATCGATGTACAATGTTTCAGTGGCAAAGACCCAGCAAAATTGCCTACATATTGCCGTGCAATACTGTAGTGGAAATATTGTAGAAACAGTATTGCAATATTCTGAAGCAACTATGACTTTGACGAAATTTGAAATATGTCGTCGAGTAGATTCTACAGCATGTTTCCTTTAACTGGATATGCTAGAATTTCTCGTTGGCCGTTGAAGATATGAAAAAAGTGTTATTGTGAGAGTTGTTTGTACATGAATTTAAATTATAGAAGAGATTTGAAAATGAATTTAATTTGTTTAGATAGAGTAGATACTATACATTTTAATGTTTGAAATTATTATTATTATTATTATTATTATTATTAAACGTCTTTATTGCACAAACACGTATATACAATCAAGCAAGAGAAAAGAAAGAAGAAAAGACAAAGGCAAAGGCTTAGTCTAAAGACTACTTTCCAACCTAACCTAAAATGACACCGGGTTAAAGTTAGAGTCCGCACCTACAGTGTTAAAAATCCCTAATAGGTTTGTCAAATGAGCATTCGTTTTTGAATAATTTGAGTTTAAAGTTTCGCACGTTAGGAGTATAAGTTCGAATACGTAAGCAATCTTATCAATCAGTGGTTGTAGCTGCGGCGGTAAAGTGTTCGTCTACGATTCTACAGGTCCTCGGTTCGAATCCCCCTGGGGTAAAAATATTTTCTATGAGAAAAAGGCACACGGGCGATATACTACTACGATTCTGCACACATTGATGTCGTCGCGTCCCTCACTGCCCGAAACGTTGCGGTGGGACCATTGCTGTAAAATTTCCGAAAGGTTGCGGGAATGTACACCTGCAATATTGCTAAGGCGGTGAACCTGCAACTTCTCTGCAATGATACGATGTGCAACATTGCAATCTCGCACCGCAATATTTCTGAGGAGTTGCAGGATCATTGCCACAATTTCGCCGTCTCGTTGCAGAATCATTGCCGGAACGTTGCAGGACTACATGTTTGCAATGCTGTCGCAACATTGCAAAAATACACACCCGCAATATTGCGAAGGCGGACATAGGACTGAACCTGCAACGTCTCAGCAATGTTATGGTGCAACATTGCAATCTTGCACCGCAATATTGCAGAGACGTTGCTGCAATGTTATGGTGCTGTGTGGGCCTGCGCGCAGGCAACCCGCGTGACTCCCACGTATTGCTTCAATCATACATGAAATCATCCTGTAAATACATTAACCCTGCTATTCTATTCCTGATGCTCTCTGAAAACTCAATTTATCTAAAAATCCTTCAACTTCCTTCTATCAAATTCCTGCCCCTATAATCGAAAGTAGAAAACCCCACGGAAACCAGATCTGAATAAGAAACTAGCAGAATTTCGCAAAGTCAAACTGCATATCGCCCCAGCGTCGACATTAAACGGCGGCAGTACCGTCGAAATAGTGGGTGGACGTGGCCATTGTCGGCCGTAATGGAACAAGCCTCGAGTGCCTCCCTCTTAATCAGGATCGTTACGTGGCGTCTCTCGCGAGAGCTGCTTTATTCGAGTGCATATCGCCGGGATATTCATCCCCGAGTCGAAGGAGCTCCCTTCTCCACGGCTCGGTAAGACGATGCCGTTTCCGCCTCTCGTTTCCACGCTGGCCGCGGAATTAATTGCAACGACCGTGTCTTAATTGATAACGTAGAGCATTAAGATCTCGCGTAATGTCTCCCCCGAAGTCGGGGCCGAGTAAGACGAACAGAGAGGGAGGGCAGATCCTCCAGTCTCCGGGCAGTCCAGACTAACGGGCGGACCGTGAAAGGGGGGAGGTGAAATAATGCCCGGCCAAAGGAGAGCCGTATTTGCATTAGCTATTCGTTTGACCCTAAAAACTGTCTGAAACTGCACCGATGGCTGCTCGTAAAGCCCGACGATATCGCGGCTCGGAATCGCGCTCGAAATCTGAAACTCGACAGCTTCGGGTGCTGGCCATAGCGGACTCACGCGATCGCCCAGATCTGCCAGCAAGATTAGGGTAAGCAGCCCAGTAGATGGACGGGGGCCCGGTAAATGAACGAGTCATAAGTTAATCATTAATATCGAGAACACTGGATTTTTTATCTATATTATTCTTCTGTTATTTTTTAGACAAAAAACGTTTGTTGTTTTTCAAAACATTAACATTTTTATTGAATTTTTTTTGTATGCGATGAAGTGTTTGTATGTACCTTATGTACTTCGCGAAGAAATCCAGGAAAGCTGATGATTTTCGCGAAAGCGTGTTTGACGACCTAACATGCGATGAGTTAGCTAACGAAATTAGTATCGGCTACGAGCTAGGAACTATTCTACGCGCTCCTCGGGCACGGTCGATCGATCGCGGCCAGAAATCACGAGGTTTCAAAGTTCAGGCGAACTGTAGCGAGCAGTAAATCGCGCGTCGCATAAAAACTTGCTTGGGAAAGATTCTTGGACGACTTACCCCCGTGGAATCGATCGTTCGTGGAACGGCGAGGGCCCCTCGTCCCGCTGGGTCAATCCTTTCGGTGATCGCGTGTCTTCGGTCGTAGACATGACGAATACGCCGCGGCTGGTCGCACAATGTATCGGATTTTACGAGCGGCCACCTAGAAAAAGGAGGAGCGGAGAAAGTAACGGAGGACGGCAGACGAGGAAACGTCCCGGCGACGAGGACGGCCCGGCAGATTTTATTACGTTATTTTGTTAATGCACTCGGCGAACCACGCGCCCCGAACAACCCCCGCGACCAGAAAATATTACGTCCCCGCGGTCCGAAAACGAGGCATTAAAGCAGCTTTCATGCGTTGCTCCTTCGACTTCGCGGAATTTAACCTATGCGCCTTTCGTTTCCCCTTATCCGGCGGAGGAGCGGCGAAACCCTTTAAATACTGGAATTGCATGGGTCCTGGGGGAGGGGAGTTAATAAACGGCGAACGTCGCGACGGGGGGCAATATCAGGCGACACTGATAAGAAGAAAGTATCGTGGCAAAGCTCGGTATAAATAGGAAGCGACCAGTAGGCGAACGAAGTCGTAAGCAGTTGCCTCACGTACGCAATTTTTGCCCGCGAGCAGTTTGCACGGCGGATCCTTGCTGGAATATCACGAGCACGAGCGATTTAGCGCCGCGAACACGAGTTTCTCGCGGTGCATGTTTTGTCAGGGGTGGTTGTTGCCGGAAAGGTTAATTTTAGTCGCCGCCAACGGGGCTTTTCCCGCGAACCGCGAACCCTGCCCTCTCCCCAGCCGAAACTTCGGTCAACCACGACGTCGCCTCGCTCGCGTTGGCTTCCGAACGTGTTCGGCAACGAAGAATTTGCATAGCGGAAACTTTCACACGAATTTCATTAGCCCTTCCGGAGGTGTAAGCCCGTTACTATTTCAATGGTATTGGAAGGTGATATCACTCGTGAATATTTACTGCAATATAGGGTAGATGTCCCAATTACTGCCAGTGTCCCAATTACTGCCACTTTATTTATTTTATGTAATAAAAACGTAACGTATAAAAAAAAATGTACAAAAAAATATTATTATTAAACGGAGATTCTGATTTACATGATAATAAAACACATACATGTACTCATATGTACCTAGTGCTTAAAAAGTAATATTGAAAAATGAAAGTGCCATTCGAGCGTCACAAACGCGACGATGTTAGTAGGAGGTGATGGCGGAATCATACTAACGAAGGGGCCGCAATTATACTATTCAACCTCTATCTAGTGCATAAAATGAATTATTCCGGTCTATAAGAATTACTTTAATGATATAACGAATAAAATACATAATATTTATTGTTAAATTATAATAATAAACGGTGACATCATTAGGGACAAAATTTTTGGGCTTGTCCCTATTACCGTTGGCAGTATTCGGGACAAAAGAACGTGAAGTACGCATGACTGCCGTCTCTCAAAGTTCCAACTTCTAACCCCAAAATCAGAAACGTGTAGCCACGTGTAGCCTGTGATTCTGTGATACCTATTCGTGTGATACCTACTTCTATAAGATATATATGCGTTTGATAATTTTGGCTATTAATTTAATTTAAATTTGCGGCAGTTAACCGGATCTCGGTAGAAGGGACTGGCAGTAATCGAGTCTTACTAAGAAGGACCGACTATAATCGGGTCTCATTGTCAATAATAGGGACCGTCAGTTATCTGGTCACAGTTATTAGGACCGACATTGGGTGGCAGTCATATGGACAGGACGATTTTTTAGGTGACAGTTATAGGTGCACTAGGTTCGCTCGCGAATTTTAATTAATTATTAATAAATTCTTCATATTTAATTCATAAAACTATTTTTTTTTAGTGAAAGAGGTGTTAAATAATATTATGTTTCAAACTGAGCCGATTTTTAGGTTAAACAACACGTGAAATGATTAAATGAAGTTCAGTTATAATCTTAAAGTGGCAGTAATTGGGACATCTACCCTACATTGCACAATACTAACCCATGCTCTTGAACTAGCACTCGCGAAAAGTGGCGATTTTAATTGTCGAATAGTTGATTAATATTAGGAAATTAGGAAAGTAGACTCGAGACGGTGAAGACTATGAATTCTACGATCGCCTCCATCAGTATTTCGTTTTACTAGAGCTGAGACATGAAGGGAAGCCCAAGTTTAATGCCAGAAGCCTCAATGGGTGGCCATTAAAGTTGCATATTTGGAAGGAACGCGGTCCATTTCAGGCGAAAACTGGTACTCCCGATTCGTTTACGCCGGGGGCTTTACAGCCAGCGTTTAGAGCCGACTTAAGTACAGTCTTGTCGTCTCAAGGGCCGCCTCATTTCACGAACAGTCACGGAGGCGAACGCGTGTCTGTCAATGAATACGCCTCGAGGTATTTTAACGGCGGCAATAATTTTCGTCGCGCCATAAATCAGCTTGCAGCCCCGACGTGTGAAGGGCGCACCCTTCGCGACTTCTTTTTTTTTTCTTCCCTCTCGCCTACTACGAAGATCTTTTGAAACGAGAGTGGTTGGCAAACCAGTTCCTCGTACGCGCGACAAACGTTCGAGCCCATAGTTCATGCCTCGGCGTCGATACGCGGGCAGATTCAACCGAGTCGAATGAATTTATGTTGAAGAAATCACCATCCTGATTTTCTGCATCGGCAAGACGCCCCTCGCCATGCCAATTACTCGCGGAAATTCGCTAACACTTAATTGGAGAAAAGTGCTGCTACTATCGCAAAACACGAACGTGAAAGGAAATTAAAATTAATTAGTTAGTGGGAGATAGCGTGATCTGACTTTATTATACAGTGGCGGACGAAAGGAAGTTTACAACTTTTAAAATCGCATAACTTTTATAAAATTAATCCAAACGAGTTGAGCTTTTTTGAGAAGCTACAAGGATTAGTTTACTAAGTGACGTGTTTCGTCGATTTGAAAAAAAATGCACTTTGTTGGAACAGCAAACAAAAATAGTAAATGTCATTTTTTAAACTTTTTTTGCGAGCCTGTAATGAAAATTCAAAAAACCCGTTTGTAGATTGAAGTAAGTTGTATGCATGCTAAAAATTTCATCAAAATCGGTTAACGTTGCTCTGAGCTATATCGCCGATTTCCGGGAATTTCGCGATTTTTTACCTTATTCTGCGACCTTTAAGCGTTTATAGCTCAGAGCAACGTTAACCGATTTTTATGAAATTTTTAGCATGTATACAACTTACTTCAATCTACAAACAGGTTTTTTGAATTTTCATTACAGGCTCACAAAAAAAAGTTTAAAAAATGATATTTAGTATTTTTGTTTGCTATTCCGACCAAGTGCATTTTCTTCAAAACGACGAAACACGTCACTTAGCAAACTAATCTTTGTAGCTTCTCAAAAAAACTCGAGTCGTTTGGACCAATTTTAAAAAAGTTATCCGATTTTAAAAGTCGTAAACTTTCTTTCGTCCGCCACTGTAAATGAAAGTACCCGCGACAGAGTAAACAACACTGCATCTAACAGTGAACTAAATTAATAATACCATGTGGCACCAGCACTGGAATTTTGAAAACATTTTGTGACGTCCACGTGAGCGATGTCAAGCTGGACGAATTTAAGACCGTAAACGAACCCTCTTAATCCGTAAAGTGAAATCAAAATCCGACTATTTTACAGCGCGATGAAATTAAATAATATTGAAAATCAAACGACATATTTAGCTACAATTTTTCTTGAATACTTAAATCAATAAATTAATAACGAACGAATCGTGATATCGTTAAAAACAATTACTTAAACGTAATTTAGAAAGATTTCGTTGTAACAATCTAATTATCCAGCATCCTCATAAATTTTTATTGAATGTAACATCGAAACTTCTTCGAAAATTACGCAATCAGCTGTTTAACACACAAGACGTTGATTCCATTTTAACGAGCAATTCATGGGAATATTCCCTGGAAGTGAAATACGCGTTCCTCTGTGCTTGCTGCTCTGCAAGTCATTTAACATTCCTAGAACGGTACGTGTCGTATTGATTCAGTGAATGTAAGTACACGCGAGAAGCGTGACAGTAGTCTTGGTAAATTCCTTACCTGAGTCACGGGAAGTACCTGTACGTCTTCTAGCCTATTTGCCGTGAGATAACATCGCCGGCTGGGGGTAAGTTGTTGTAGCGCTCGATCATATTTTAGGGCAATCGTGTGCATTTCTACGGTGCTGATGCACGAACACGGAGAACGTTATTATTCTCGCGATAACGCCGTGCCACTGTATCGATAAGGATCCTATCCAAGCCGTTATCAGAGAAGGAACGATGTTCACCGAACTGATTAATCTCTTAATTTTACACAGACCCACGAATCCTTTTAACTATCTGCTTTCTAAAAATCGAAATCTCCACAATCAATTGTGAACCCGATTTCGCACGTGCGGTGGTAAATTGTTGAATTAAGGGGTCATGCTCAGTCAGGAGGCCGAAAAAAAGGGTGGTCTTTGGAAATTTTTTACTCAAAAGCTATAACACATTTCTCTAAAAATCTTTTTTCCTTCTAAGGATTGCATCTAGTATCGTGCATCGTAATTTTTTTATTTAAAAATACTATTTACTAAGTTATACTAAGTTTACTAAGTTATTGTCCATCACTCGAAGGTTTTCTCAAAAAGAAGGCTTCTGCGGTGACCACTGCTGCTCGAAAGTCGATCTAAAATAAAAAATTCAAAAGAATTTACTTATTATATTATATTATCTAGTATTTGAACGAAGGATTTTTCGAAATATTGATTTGGGAAAAACTGGCTGATGTTTAAAGTAAAAGTTTCAATTTTTATCATAAATCGTGCCTGATTTTCGTCAATTAAAAGTAAACTAAGCATCGGATAAAAAAATCCTTCGTTCAAATACTAGATAATATAATATAATAAGTAAATTCTTTTGAATTTTTTATTTTAGATGATCGACTTTCGAGCAGCAGTGGTCACCGCAGAAGCCTTCTTTTTGAGAGAACCTTCGAGTGATGGACAATAACTTAGTTATTGATAAATATTTTTAAATAAAAAAATTACGATGCACGATACTAGATGCAATCCTTAACAGTAAAAAAGATTTTTTGAAAAATGTGTTATAGCTTTTGAGTAAAAAATTTCCAAAGACCACCCTTTTTTTCGGCCTCCTGACTGAGCATGGCCCCGTAATGAATCGCCAGTCTACACAATTTGGCATGCTCGCGGATACACAAAGACGGATTTGTGAAGTGCCGATATCACCCTCCACTGCTTTGAACGTCTAAAAAAAAAAACGTCCCGACAAAACGCCGAATTAGGAAGAGAAGGGGGTGGCGATTCGTACAGCGACGAGATTGGTCCTTGGTTAATGGTTTCTCGCCGAGGATGGGAGAGGAAGATAATTCGACAGCCGTGAAAGCACGTGGCTGTATCGTTAAGGAACACGTCATGCGTGTGCGTAGCTGCAGCCGAAGAGAGAGAGACACGGGAGAGCGGTTTACAAGCGAGCCGTTCGCATTTACATACGGCTGTGCGCGATAATCGCTGGTACACGTAACAGGCTACACCGTGTCCACGGGGAAAGGCGATACATCATAATTCTCCGGTGGAAATCGAATCAATTCTCGGCCGCCCACGTGCCGCGCCATGTATTGATGATCGCAGATAAAAAAAGGCGCGAGGGATTTCGCGGCGAGGCTACCAAGTGTCGCGAGGGCGACGAAATGACACGCGGCGTGTATTCGACGACTTCTCATCGCGGGCGCACCGTTCGCCAGCGCTTATCGCGATCTCTCCGAGGCGTTATGGTAAAATATGCCATCAGGATCGCCGCGGGGGTGGCGAGAGGGAGGCGATCGCTGGAATCGGCGGAGCCCGCGGGACGGAGAGAGTAGGTGGGAATAAATAATCGACGGGCAGAGAGGAATTGCGTAACTCGTGGATTTGAATTGTTAGTGGGATTCGCGGAAGGCTGAGATTAATTGAAAGTTTAATCGAGATACCAGCGGCGAAGGGAATTTCACGGGGACTGTCGCGCGCGGGTTGGGGGGGGGGAGGGGGGGGGGGGAGCACAGAAGTGAGCTTTAAATAATGCCAGGCATAAAAAGAGATTGTCGGTGGCAACGGAGGTAATATCGGCGGACCGATAAAGCATAACGAGCCGTGCTCCAACTTTGCTCCCCCTATTCCAATTTTTCAATTTCCATTTCACGTTTCCCGTCGCGTTTTCCGCGCGAGCGGGCACGAAAAAAAATTCACAAAAGCGGCCACTCAAATTGCCCCGGCGGAGGCCGGGAAAAGTGAGTCATATTTCCACGTACGCGGCGACCCCTACCAGCCTCCGGCCGACGAACAAAAATATCTTACGACGTGCGTGAGCTGTGATAAACCACATTTACCAACGGTGTGCACATTTAACATTTATATCCTACCAAAGGAGAACAAAGGGAGAAGCGTATGCGAGAACACGGGGAGGAGGGTGCAATATTTGCGAGTGGTGGCTGGAGCTCCGAAACTCGAGCGATACAGTGTTTTCGGTTTCGGAGCAGGGACGTGTACAGTGCGATAAATCGGGAGCGAACACAGCTTTCTGGTGAACGTCAGGAAAGACCCAAGAAATAAATTCTTTCCTACGACGAGTATATTTACATACATGTAACTCCCAGTAAATCGATCGTTAACGACGTAAATGCCAATTGTAAAAACTTAGGACGAAACGAGATCGAAATGTATGCAGGAAAATAGTTGTCAATTGAACACAAGAATATTCAGTTTTTTCGACACATTTATTATGCTTTCGTAGCAAAAAGACATGGAATGAGAGGTAGTGGAAATAACAATTATGACGATCACAGTGTTCAGAGAAATATCCAAACATACCATCGGGCGGAATAATCGTTACTGACCCAGTCTTAAAATCTTTCCGCACAACGTGTCTGGATTGAAGATGAACAAGTTATTATGCGGCGCGCCCTTCTGCGAGACGGTTTTGATTATTTCTTGCCCCATGATACCGCCGACGATAGCGCAGACCGGGCTAATTTGAGCGTAGACGTCGTCCCTAAATCAACGAAGAAGTTTACGATATGTTAGTGAAGAAGCCTGACGACTTGGATGGAGCTCTATCAAATAAGCGTGTCTCTTTATACGTACTCGACAAGATGATCTATTTTATCTTCCAGCTCGTACTTCTCGACAATCGCTGCAGCTTCGGCTTTGAAATTCTTAGAACCCCTCTCACCGGGTAGTGGATCCTTGCCGTATTTCTCGCGATAATTGAGCATTACTAGACAGGAAAGTGTAAAAATGAATCATGTATATCAATGCTGAAGTGTCTTACCGAAACACTTACTTAACATCATATAATACATCTCTGATTCTTTAGGAAGGGAAGACTTTGCGACGTTCAAAACCGACTCGAAAGGCACAAAGGTATCTGTACGCTTCTCCGTCACAGTCATATTCTCAATTTTCTCTTTCGGTATGGGTCCATCAGTTTCTATGATCTCTACCTTTTGTGTCTGCACTACATCTCTGAAGCAGTTTTTTTTTTTCTCTTATAACAAATTCAATGATGTAATTCATTCTCAAATACCACTTGAAAGTGCACTCACTCTGCATATTCGTGCACTATTAAGTCGGCAAAAGTGTAGCCGATCATTCCCCACACGTCACCCGAAAAGAACTTCACATTATGCTTTCTGCACGCTTTGTTAATTCTCTTTATTTGCGCGACGGTGCACTGTATCACGCAAACGACATCGAAATTACTAAAATACTTGTCCGGCTTATCGTCGACGTTAGACGTGTCTGCTTCGACTTTAACCATGAGATTCAAATTCTGCGCTCTTTCCAAGGATGCCTCGGCCCTCTGGGAACATAGTTCGAATGTAGATACATCGCCCGCCGCAGCATCGTGCTCTACTTACGTTCTTCCCGATCAATTCTGTAGGCGTTAAGAACTGCGAACATCGATCCTCGGCCGTCACGTTTCTATGATCTAGAAACGTAACTGCTTTCACCCCTGACAGAATAATATTTTTTGCTATCTCCGCTCCGAATCCATTTAAGCCTATTAACAAGACTTTAGCTGCTCTCAAGCTGTAATTGTTTAATGTAACGCAGCAGTTTAGAAACCACAATTATAAAAGCGAATGTTTATTTCACGCATACTGCGTAGGTACTACAAATTCTCATTAAGTAAGCATCGAAATAACTGTATTAATTCGACTCTGATATCGGCCAGTTTATAGGTTAGATCCCGGTATACTTGCCGCTTCTGAGATTCTAAGCCCCACAAACGAATTTGTCTGTCATACAACTCCGCCTCGTGATCTGTCAACTCGACGTGCTGATCCTTGTCCTCAACCATGTTAACAATACTGTTTGTAAACGGAAAAATCGACTACCGCCAAAAGCTCGCTCTCAAATTTTAACGACACTTTGGGTCGAAGACAGGGTTTGGAGGACTCCGGCGTGGCAGCACACCTACAGGAGCGGTGGTAATGTGTGCGTAAGACGCACGATGAGAGACGAACCGACACCACAGCCAATCAGCGTCGCCGGGGAAATAGGTTGTCGACGCTGATTGGCCGCGGTGTCACTCGCTTGGCGCTGGCGTCGGTTCGTCTCCAATCGTGGCGTCTCACGGACACATTACCACCGCTCCTGTAGGTGTGCTGCCACGCCGGAGTCCTCCAAACCCTGGGTCGAAGATAGGGCAGCCAACGTAGCGATATATTATTTCGAATATAAGTGATAAAATGATGATCGACGAAGGAGATACGATTTGAAGCAATGAACCGAGAGACTTAGAGGAGGATTTAGAATAAAAGGAGACCGGGAATTCGGCAATCTGACGAATGCACTTTTTGTACGTTAAAAATCATTTATGTTGGAGGAACTGTCGGTTAAATGACTGTGGGGGCGTCGAAGGTGATGTGCGATTATGTGCGTGTACGGTGCGATTGTTTAGGATGTTCCTTCCAGAAACAATTAGGAGATATCATTCCAAATGTCAACGCACGGCTTGACAAGGCACCGCTCGTCGTCCACGAAAGTACAAATAACTTGCAAGTACAGTTTACAAGCTTAGGTTAGGTGGAGAATGGAGCGATACAGTAGTCATAGAAATTTGACGTGATACTTGCGCAAGCTACGTATATTCGCAGGCGCATTCACGCTGCACGAAACTGTAAAATGTAAGTGCTATATCGTCCTTCATTTCTCGATCGACAGTATATTTCCCAGAGCAATTACTTATAAACAAAACTGCGATCCTACTAGCGCCCTCGCGAGTCGATAAGGAAACTTGAAAGCTGAAGGTGATATTGTTTTTCAAATTTCATTTCTTTTTTAAACAATTGCGCAATTAAGAACTTTAGCACTCGAGTATGATTCTTTATAATGAGTTGTACTTGTACCGAAATGCTTAATTATGATAGTATAATTTGCTACCAAGTGTGGGAGCAATATTTTGTTAAGAGTAATCTCTTGTATTCCTGCCGTGTGATAGCAAAGTGTATCGGGGAGGCAAGTCTAAAGCCATTACAATTAATACCCGAAAATTGTTTTCAAAAGAATATAGATAAACAGTTTAATCAGAAGTGCATGTAGAGCTTGTATATAGAGGTGCTTGTCAGAGCGACTTATCATGTTGTGAAAGCTGACCTTTGAAAAATATTTTTGACCACAAATAAATAACGCTGACCTTCCATTGGTATCGTAATAGCCGTGTACACGCAGCTCGATAATTTTATATTGCCTTATTAACGTTACTTGGAGATTTCTGATACTTTAAAAGTTGGTGCTATTAAATATTACGGCCGAACATTTCTGCTTATGTTCCTTCCACTTAATTCAATGATTATTTCTTCTATAAAAGCAGATACATGGATTATCGGATATAATGAACAACTATTGCAAAAGATATGAACATGCCTGAAGAAGAATATGCGGAGAAGACATTTGTATACAAATTTCCATCTTGTACTACGAAGCAGGAATATGTGTTGGAAATACCGTTGAAAGTACCGTATCATGGTTCTATCAAGGAACTCATGCACCGTATTATGACATCATTTAAAATACCATGTTACGTGGAATCCGATCTATTGGCCTCCTTAGAAACCACTATTAAAGAGCTAACACTACAGTTTTACAATGAGAAGGCAGAGAGGGCCCTCGCGAACGCGAAATCGGGGAACTTGGACATCGAGGACATAATAAAGAGTTGGGAGAAAATTTACAAACAGAAAACAGTGGACTACGCGGATCCGATCGGAACAACCGACGAAGAACTATTTGCCGCCGCGTATCATAGATTGGTACATTCTCCATCGTTGGAGCCCATTCTACAAGCGGAACATAAGTATGGAAGAGATGTCACCGAGGTCATTCAAATGAGAGACACACATTACGAACAGCTCACGCAAAAGTTAGTATCAACATGGGTACAGCAAACTGCATGTTACTGTACCAATATATTAAACATTCTTCGTCGTGTTTATTAGAGAGTGCTATCTGTATCCGACGTCTTGTGGTCTTTGTACTCCGCTAAGTCATAACAAATTGCTTTACTAAACCATTTTTTCGCACACTCCCCTTGGAAAGGTCAAGTCCCACATAATAGTAGTCGCCGTGTAACAAAACATACAACAGAACTTATCGCTTGCATTGACCTTTCCATGTAGATTACGTAGATTGTCAGCAGACTGAGGAAAAAAGAAATACACTTCAAGTCAACGATCAGTATTTTAATACAGTTCAGGCAGAAAATCCCTTTCCTTCTATCCTGCCTAATACTCTGTAATTAAAATTAAAAAGCTGTCCGTTTAATCTTCCCGCGATTAAACTGTCTGTAGGCTGCGAATGCAGTTGCCTCGCTATCTTTTTCGGAGCTCAAGTTTAATTAACCCGGCGGGTATTTTAAGAAAGTAAAGGAGGATAAAAAGTTGAGAAACGTCAGAGAAACAAATTGCAGGCAAACCGAAGAAATGCGGGTCGCCGTGGAAGCCCTCGAGGCTGGTTCCACCGAGAAGTCCATAAACGACATGGCGGGGCGACATTTCGAGGAGCAAAGTTTACTGCAAGGTCACTGGGGGTCAAGGGTGGACGCGTTGAAATTAGAACAAAGACGGCAGTATCGTAACTGGATCATGAGATTACTAGAAGAACAGCAAACTAACATGCTGCCGACTCCAGTGTACGTTTACTGAATGTAAAACAGGCATGCGGTCCATTAATACTGTCGACAGCCGTAAAGTGTTGTAATAATAATTTATTAGGGGTTCTCCAATGGTATCCATGCCACCGATTCGACCCGCGCTAGACAATTTTATTCACAGCGAAGATAAAAATACGGCGGATTGTCCCATTTTGGAGGAAAGCTTCACTATACACTTGGGCTCCCAAATGAAGCAGATGCACAACATACGAATACTGACGGGAGATGTATTAGACTTTTGTAGAACGAAGAAAAGCGACTCTGGGTGGGACAATTAGAACAATGCTATAGACTAATTCGTTTGAATTGAAGCTAAATGTGTTCCTCACGAAACAGGATGGATCCAACGCCGCAGAGGTTGCAGACTGCTTTAGGATTATACTCGAACGACCTGTGCGGACTAGTATTGCTGAGCGACAATCATTTAGGAAGTTATTCTGGTATAACGAAAGGTAGATCGAAAATCTTGGTCAATCATGTTGTATACCGTCTCATAACTAATGTTAAAATGTTTCAGAGTTGTGCTCGATATGTCAGCTAACGACAGAGTTCCATTTTCCACCAATCGACGAGCAGTTAGAAAAAATTCGCGACGACGTGAAGGATGCTGTCGCCTGGAGGCAAGCGCGTCAGAAAGAAGGAAACGAGTCACAAGTAGGCAGACGTGGAATAAAAACAGGCAGATGCCTGTTTTGTGTTTAAGTGGATTCTGAATACGTGTTGTTTGCAGACGAAAAAATCGACGAACAGCAAGAGTTTGCAAACTGGGGACGTTTACATTACGAGGCACTCGAATTTAGCGCAAGTTCACGTAATATTCCATATGGTAGTGAACGACTCCCTGAGATCCGGTGAGTAAACAATATTTTCTGTAACGCTGTCGAGCCGCGCGCTTCAATTTTCGCGCGAAATTGCAGGCGATATCAATTCGAGGCACCCAGCCATCCTGGGGTTACGAAACATTTTGAAAACCGCCTGCTGCAATGATGTAACCACGCTGACCATTCCCGTACTCCTCGTTCACGAAATGTCGGAGGTACGAAATTAATTAAAAACTTCGTTTCCTTCGTGGTACTATTAGAAAGTAACACGCCTTAATGTCGGATCCATTCCAGGATATGACCGTAGCATGGTGCACGAAAAGAGCAGAGCTGGTTTTCAAATGTGTGAAAGGGTTCATGATTGAGATGGCATCCTGGGGTGGCGCGGAATTAAAGAACCTACAATTCCTTGTCCCCAAGGTAAATTGATTCCGATAATACTGCAGGGAAGCGGAGAGTAGATTAACAAAATTCGTCCCCCTCCTTTTCCAGGGGATGTCCGAGGAAGTATTTGGCACCTTGGCCACGATGCTGCCAAGCATATTTCGAGTATCAAACCCGCTGGTGTTCAAAGCTACGAGTACACCCCAAACCCCGAAAAAGTGAACGACCGTCTTGCCATTGTTATCATATACGCGTTGAAAATATTAAAATATTTGTTACTATGTATTACGAATCTCGGTCGCAATCATTCACCGCGGCCGGGGGCGAGATACGATTCCATGAATAAACGTCTGAGCCTCTTCACGAGCTTTTTGTTTATATTGCTTTCACACCACCAACTCCTCATTGACCGATAGTCACGCGACGTGCGTGTTACCACCGCACGCTCACAAATGCGCACTGAAATATTTCTTGTTTTTGCCAACTAATTAATCAGACAATATCAAAGGACTTTCAGAAAAGAAAAATGCGATGCTGCCGATGCAAAGTTCCTTATTTAAGAACTGACGTCAAAATTGTTTTCGCGAAATCTCTGATTTCGGGTAACGAATTACATTTCTTATTTTTTTCAGGAGAGTAAGACATTCGACGCTGCCGATTACGCCGGGCAAATTTCTTCTAACAGTCACCGGCCGAATAGCATCCCGAATTCGCCTGAAGCGACCACAGACGCCGATGTAATTCTGCAATGTTCTCGCAGCAATTAACATTCAACTTTGTGCACTAATTATAGTAAAACGAACATAGGGCAGCGGGCTTTATCGTAGACAGATGCGTCGCCGAGCGGACTTTATCGCCGGCGGCTGTATCTTTATTTTCCGAGCAGTGGAGGCTCGCAGATACGTTTTAACGTTTCCGTTGGCAGCGTGCAATAATTTGTCGCGAATCTCATCGCGCGCGCGGTGCAAGGTGCCAGTGCATTATCGCCGTTATCGCGCGCGCGCTCTTTCTCGTTTTTCCGTCCCCCGCGCGATTAATGCCCGCGGTGTTTCGAGAGGCGAACGCGAGAAACGGGGCGTCCGGCGATACCGTCGTGCGAACATAAATTAATTGAAAAAATAAGCGGCGATTAAACGGCACGGGGAGGAAAAAAAAAAAGTAAACGTGGAGCAGAATCGTGCGGAGGTTTATCTGGGAAGAGGTGCGTTAGCTTCTGAACTGGTCGGGAACGGATTAATTCAGCCAGCACCCGGCGAGGATACTCCAAGAAATTTTTTTCCACATTTCGCGTTCACCAGTCGTACCATACAAATCGTCGCCAGTGCGCGTTGCATGCCCTACGTGTGAAAAATTGAACGAAAAGGGCAACTTTCAGCTGAATTTAAACCAGGAAGAACACCGTAGACAATTTTATACAGAAAATTACTTCATTCGGGAATAGTAAAGCAGGAAATCGAAAAAGAAATTGAACAGCACAGAGAATGCATTAATAAGGAAGACTTAACAGAAGAGGACATTAAGGAAACCTAATATCGGTGTAAAGTGCGCAGTTAGTAAACAATTGAAACTAATGTGTAAATATTCATGAAAATCTCCGGAAAAGTATACAGCACGATTTAAAAGTATCATCGCGAACGAGTTTCCCTAATTGGTAACCCAGTTTATCATGGGCAAGGATTATTCTGCTTCGTGAAGTGCCCGAATAATAACGAAAAAGAATAATAATTACACTTTTAATGCATCGACTAAATCGCCGTTTAATCGTTTAATGTGTTGTTAACGTGTAAACCGTGCCGTATCCAAGATAGAGAGGCGTCAATCCGTTCGTGAGATCTTCGAAGCGGACGAGCAACGAAAAAGAAGAGAGAAAAAACGCTCGTGCCCGGTCAAGCAAGTGCACCATGCCCCTTCTGCTCCCCTCTTAATTCGGCACTGTGGATCGCGAGCAGAGTATGCCGCGGATGAAATCGTTGCCATTCCAGCGGATCGTTGTGTGAGAAGCATAGTTGAAACTAGGCGTTCGCGTGCCGCCCGTTTCGAGTGGGATCGAAATTGAATCTCGTCTGTCGGTGTACCGGATACAATTAATCATCTACCAGCTGGACAATGGGGCTCGTGTCTATCGCGGTGTTTGCCTTAATTATCTCCTCGATCTCGGCGAAGACGGTGGGTTTCCAAAGCGTGGCTTTTATATTCTTTTTATATAAAAACACTAACTTATCGTTTCTTGACTCGACATTCATTACTAATTATCGGTGGTGTGTATTCTAACAGTCTACTCTCTTCCCGTGCACCTCGCACAGCGAATTTGAAATCTCGGAAAATGCGCGCGCTTTTAGTGACCGTTACATCATTATGGCGCGCGCAGATTCGTTTCTCGCGCCATAACTACCATAACCATTCAAATTGCCGAGGATCGATGAAACGCGACTGGCAACCGGAATGATGTGCTTAATTTGCCTAGATTTTAATAGAGCTCGTGGTTTCCTTACCTACATGTTGCAGATCGACCTGTCCCATCGTGGCTTGAAGAAGGAGGACTTCTTCGTGAAGCTCCAGTCGCAAATCTCTCTGCAGGACGTCACCGACCTGATCCTCCAGGGGAACGAGTTCGACAGCTTCCTCGACTGCTCCACCAATCTCGCCAGCCTCAGGACCCTGGATTTGTCGCAGAATCACCTGCAGCGTTTCTTTTTCCTCTGCAAAGACGAGTACAACTTACAGGTGCTGAACGTCAGCCACAACAAACTGGAGTACATCGACGACAATGCCCTCAACGACCGAATCCCGAAGCTCAAGATACTCGATCTCTCTTCGAACAGATTATCGATCGTCAACGAAACTATGATGGAGCATTTGAAAGTAACTATCTCGTAGCTTGCGACGTGATAACGAAAATGCTAGGCGAAACTTCCGAAAACCGGTCTAATCCGATTGGGTTGAAATTTTGAAAATAGTTTCATTTTGCATAAAAATAACGTTTGCGAGAAGAATTTTTGGAGACTCGAAAATTTTTTTTTTACCATTTCAATGTCGTTCCCTACCTTACAGATTGGAGACAGATTGGAGAATAGGATACAAGAGTTATTCAATGCATTCTCTTTATTATTCCACACCGAACAGTATCAAGCTGATATCTCCTTCTAAGTTGATCTCTGTTTTATAGATTTTAGGAGATTAATGAGGAGAATGCATTGAATAACTGTTGTATCCGATTCTCCGCTCTGTCGGTAAGGTAGGCAATGACATTGAAATGGTTAAAAAAAAATTCTAGTCGCCAAAAATCCTTCTCGCAAACGTTATTTTTATGCAACATGAACCTATTTGCAAAATTTCAGCCCAATCGGGTTTGACCGGTTTTCGGAAGTATAGCCGAAAATGCTATCTCCCGATGATTTTGTAACTTACCTTTCGTGCATTCAGATATTGGAGTACCTATCGTTGGCCAACAATCCGATTAACGACGAGATCCACGAGAATGCATTTTGGAATTTGATAGGGCTCCGCTACTTGAATCTGAGCAACGTATCGGCCTCGACCTTTTCGTCGGAGCTCTTCAAGACGCTAATCAACTTATCGACTTTAGATTTGTCTGGAAACTCTATAAAGACGATACCCTTATTGCCAGACAGTATAGAAGAGCTCGATTTATCTAACACTCAGATCCTCCACTTACAAGATCTCTTTCTACCCAAGCTACGCCAGCTCAAGCTGAACAACATGCAGAATCTAAAGGAGCTTTCCTTTAACGATCTCGAAAATCTGACTAGCTTGGAAACCTTATCCTTAGCCGGCTCGAAGCAGTTGGTGCAGTTGAAGCTGTACCCTTATAGAGGGCGCCTGCTGCCGCGACTGCAGCGCTTGTCGATAAACGACTGCGGTCTAAAGACTCTGGACTGCGGACTGGTGTCGATAATAAAGAGAACAGTGATCCTAAACGTGGAAAACAATCCCTGGAACTGCGACTGCAAGATGCAGTGGATCAACGTGGTAAATGGGACCAAGTCCCTGAGCCGCGACATCAAGTAAGTAAATGGAAGTTGTAAACGTTGATTATTTTGTAGGGATACATTAAACTTTTATCTGACAATGCTAAAACAGCTGGTAACGGAGTAAAGGTTTCATCGATTCCTATACAGATGTCTCTGCTAATACCGCGAAATTTATCGTCACTAAAATTTCAAATAATTAATTATAACTGTACCTGGATTAATACTTTCGGTACTGAAACTTCGCCGCTTAAAATACTACGATTTCAGTATAAATTCTTAGACTTCTTTTGGAACTTAAATAATTCTATCTAATCCGTTTAATATTAAACTGACAATTCGTTTTTTTTTTAACAAGAGGGTTTCCATCATTAATTCTTTAATTTCTCATTTCCAGATGTCGTACCCCAGATAGATATCTCAATAAACAGCTGAGCGAGATAGCGAGCAGCGAGCTGGAGTGCGAGACCGAGTCGTCGCTGTTGTATCCGGTGCTGGGGGCCAGCGTTCTGATACTCGTTGTAACGATTATGATAGCGGTGAGCATCTTCGTGCTAAGACGATCCATCGGTCATTGGGACATCAGGCGAAAAAACCGGGACACGGTGACCTACACGAACGTCGACGAGTCCTCGAACGACATGGTGAGAATCCTCGCGGCCGGCGAGACCGTCGAGCAACACGAGGAATGAACTGATAACGAACCGACAAATCAGTAGGAACGTATTAACTTAGGATAAGCGACAGAGACTTAACGAACTGTACTCGATAACTTTGTACAAACTGGCGTACTAAGGTGTCCTAGTTACGGGCACGGAAACTCGGATGGTGGTCGAAGCTCATGAAAATATATGGAAGAAGTTTGCAACCAGTTCCTGGCCAAATAGATTCTCAACTAGCGCACGAGCTGCAAGTAGTTATATCTCGTGAGGAGTTGTTGCTTGCCACTGAAGTTTATCAAGTATGAATCACACATACCGGGGCAATGCAACCACGATACCTCCGCCAGGAATTAATCTAATCCATTCTGAGGCGTCGGGGGTTAAACCATAAGCCATTGACGCTTTGAACTCTTCAGATAATTAATCGGTACTTGAACGGAAAGCCAGTAATATAAAAAAAACAATGGGTTCGCGGACCCAGCTGATTAACGCCTCCTTGTTTCTTTCCAATCGCAATCACCATCCGCGTTCACTGCTCCGATTCTGCAACACCATTGTACACCTCACTCTCTATACATACCTTTTCATACGTAACAGACGGAACGATGATGATTCGCGATGTCTTTATAGAGCCTAGGCTCAACGAGCAATATTGTACGATGGGGGGAGCATTCAATAGCCTTTATTAAGCCGCCACGCGTCGTAATGCGGACGAAATACACTGTAAATACAGAGGGCAACGTTTTAGTCACTTCTAGTGCATCCGCCGAGCCCGAAACACCGTGATATTTCGAGTGCTCGGGCATCATCTGGAGTACGCGACAACAATGTGGGACCTCTGTGGTTCGAATAAAAACGCCTTTTTGTCGGCGCGTATCGGCGTTATTTCTCGAAACCCTTTACCCTCGAGCCCTCTCCCCGTTTGCGAAACGAAATGTCTGCCCCAGCGGACAAAAGGAAGACGGATACAAAAGCGTTCGACGGCTCAGTTCCCCCGAAAGATTCTTTTCGCCGGTGGGCCGCGTCGCCGGCTATAACTCCACGCATCGATGGCCCCGCGTACCTTTCTCGAAACGGAATTAATTGAGATTCGACGAGCATCTTTCCCGAGGAATTCGAGCCGAAGAATCGGTGCCCCGGCGACGCGAGTTCCCCTGGCTTGCGGCTCGGAGTCAGAGCCGGGGCACCGATTAGCTGCACCCTTTGAGAATAGTGAAAGCTCTTCGTACAATTCCATAGAAACTGTAGCTACCGTTTCGTAGGAGCATGTTTTAAGAACCGTTGCTGGAACGATCGCCAAGGAGGCGAGCGGTGTAATTAGTCTCGCGAGACGTGTAAGAGGCGGAGACTCGATGACACCCGGTGTCCGTGCTCCTTATATCGACGGAAGTACGCTCGAGGCATGCACCCTGTCCAGAAAAGGAGTGCGATATCGTCGAGGCGGAGGACGGGCGAGCAAATGGTGCTATGAAGATCGTCAGTTCCCGTGACGTGCACCGTGATCGCGTGCGATGTAGCGATCAGCCTTTGTACCGAAGTATGATCTTCCTACGGGAAGCCTATTGGGTTACGGCTACGACCGGAGAGCCTTCCATATGGACGAGCACGTTACGCCGGGGGGGGGGGGCATGGTCAACGTGGAAATCACGTCGTGTGTCAACGATTTTAACACTTTAATAGTTGAGCGACTAAACGCCTTATAAAAAAACCTCGCCGCGTGCAATCGTGCACCGATCTTTATGAAATGTATTCGAATCGATCAAGGGTCTAATTCAGCCGGTGTGTTTTAATTAATCACATCCGCTATGAGAAAGTAGAGTTAACCGGTTGCCGGTTGGCGGAATATCCGTTCGGAAAACGGCGCACGGGTGCAGGATATAATCGCTCGGTTCAGGAGAGCCCGGAGACCGCGTAAAAATCGACGAGCCGAGGTTGCGGGTGGTTCGCCTGAGCGAAGAGCGAAAGGCAGGAGAGCAGATCGGGGGCCCCGCTCGATTATACCGATCCGTGCTCAATGGAACATTGTGGAACTCCTTTTTCGATAATCTAGAGACAGAGGGAGAGAGAGAGAGGGAGGCTGAACGGAGGAGACCGTAGGTGGATGCTGGACGCTTTGCGTCGCGATGATATCGAGTGTCCGTAATTCGAGATCCCGTGCCAGCCAATTTGGCGAGCCGGCGGAAAAATAATACACCGCCTACCAGCGCTCGATGCACGGGGACGTCGCGAGCGCGGGGCAGCGAATTTTGTAACGGCCAACGTGAAACACGTGGGCAGCACAGGGCTGCATCGGGAATATCGTGTTTCCAGCCAAGTAAATACGAGATCCTCCCTTTAAGACGCCTCGATAGCCCTGCCGATATTTCGGTGGAAAAAAACTCGTCTGGATAGATGCTGGAAGATAAAGGAGGGGGGGGGGGGGGACAGATTCTAATCGACATGAACGAAACTGCCCCCACGAGATCCATCTAATACGAGATCGATGGGTTTTGAGAAACGGCGGGGCGAGGCGATGAATGGGGGCGAGTTTAAAGTCCCACTAGGTACGTTCTGTTGGGAAAAAA
Organism: Andrena bucephala; assembly: GCA_947577245.1. Classification (NCBI taxonomy): domain Eukaryota; kingdom Metazoa; phylum Arthropoda; class Insecta; order Hymenoptera; family Andrenidae; genus Andrena; species Andrena bucephala. The sequence goes on along the minus strand of OX387719.1, from coordinate 14,168,579 downwards.
TCACTGCCAGCTAGAGTCCATCTCAGCCTTCATTAACACCGGTCGAAATGCATCCTCGAAGCTTTGCACTTTCCGATGACGATTCGTTAAACCAGCCCTACCGCATTAACTAAGCTGACCTGCTAATTACCCTCGCGCCCTTGATACTCCAACCGTCACCCTTCGCCCCGTGCTCCCTCCCACTGCAATGAATGAGACCGACGGGAACGATAAAAACGGAGCTGGCGTCGCGGATTCCGTCGCGAGGAAAATTCCAACGCCATGGAACTTGGCTACGCTCTTTCTTCCGAAGCCAATTCTCACGTGACCCAAGGAGATATGGGCGCAACAGGGTCGAGGGAAAGACTCGGTGGCAAATACGGGGCAGCCCAGTTAGTGCGCGGCAATTTTCGGGGTTCCGGGGTTCTATCTGATTAAAGCAACGTAGAAACACGGGGTTAGGCGCGTAAGCTTCCAGGCCATCCACGGGGAACGGGCCGAACAAATGAATAATGAAAATAAAACCCACGATGGTATCGGTAAGCACCATGGGATTACATACGCATCAGCGCGGCCGCGATGAACTTACATTATGGAGTCCCCCGTGCAACAGAGGCTCACGTATGCACACGCGTCCACGGGAGAGCGTGTCAAGCGTGTATAGACCCTGTACGTTACGCATTTACGCGCCACCAAAGAAAACAGACTTTCCCCCCCCCCCGCCCCGACGCGCGTTTCACCAGCCCCCTCCCCCGTCTTTGCACCCGTGCACCCCAGAACGGATTTAAACGGCAAATCAGGGGTTCCGCGTTACCGTATTGCTGTTACAAATGGCGGTTTTCCCTCGCGGCCAGTTTTCACGCGAGGACAAAATCGATCCGATGGCGGCTGCCGCCTCATCCAGACGGGATCCCCGTGCTGTGTTTCGATAGACGACGGAGCAGCACGTCTGACGTGAAATTTACACACCTTCTACGGTGATCACAGGGTGTAGGAAGTAAAATGTCAGTTGATGGTGAGAATGTGCGAGGGAAACGTGGAAGTTTGCGTAGGGATTCTCTGTGTTCTAGTTTAGGGGTAGGGAAAAGATGGATATTCAGATTTCCGGGATGGATACATTTTTTGGATGGCTTCTGCAAGATCCTTTCTACTTTGGTGCCATAAAGTAATGGAGGTTAGTGTGTCTGAAATCTAAACTTATAAGCCATTACTGTTTTTTCAGTTCTCCTTCTAGAATAGAGTTGAGGACCTGGCAGCAAGAGAGGTGCAGCTCCAGTTTTGACAGTTTTTGAGTTATGACGTGTAATATAAGGTAAGTGCGGGTAATAAGGCCCACCCAAGGTTCTAGAATTTTTTTAAAAAAAACTTGTGCATATTTTTGAAAACTTTTTTTTTTATAGTAATCTATGGACATTTAACTACAAACTGAAATATTTTTAACAATATATGAACACGACAAATACGAAAATTAATAGGTTTCTAAAAACCTTGTAAACGGGCTTTGTTTCGTGTAGTGCAGATAATAAGGTCTACCTATTTAGTATGTACAATTCGGATAAAAAAAGACATCTTCGTCCTCAGGTATGAGCCCAACGCAATCCTTGTGTACCCAGGTGAGACACATGACACACTGTCGCATATTATTATTATTATTTCGTCTTTATTACTCGTTGAACAAATAACAAAGAAAAAAGTAAATAAGGAGAAAGTAAAGGCATATCACTCTTGAATGCAGTTCTGCATAATTTGCAAAACCAATAGTCATCAAAGTTGCCGTTCACATTTTCTCTGGAGGTGGATTGCATGGGCTCTTATCACACACTTTGTCTTTTTTCTTCCGGTTGAAGTGACACGTGCTTTGGAGCTCTTCTCAATATCGTTCCTGCTTTGGAAGAGGCCTCTGGTTACTTCCTGAGCCTTAAAGCCCACTTAAAATTTTGGTGGGCTTTATTATCTGTTTTGTCACTTCCTCATTGCCGAGGTTATATGTTAAGCGTGCACTTTACAAAATCATCAATTTTCTGGGAATATGTTGACAACATATGTACTTACACATAAGTGCACTTGTACAGTAATTGGATAATGAGTACTCCCAATACAAAGCCAAGAAACCGACGTAATTCTTATAATTGTAGCAACGTTAGTTACGGAAAATGTTATATTAATCGCGCCGAAACTCTTCGAATGACATTTCGTGTGTAATAAAAGCAATAAATGGCACTACCAGTATTTTAGCTTGACCTGTCAAGGATAAATGACAGATGGGTCTTATTACCTGCTGGGCCTTATTACCCGCACTTACCTTATGTAACAAAATTCTACATCGTTTGGCGCACGTTTGATGCAAATCCGATAATTAATCATTTTGAATCTGCACCCATTAATGTTGTGCGCGATACGAATGCTCCAGATTTGAAAAATTTGCCAAGAATAGAAATAGAAACTTATCAACTCAATAACTACTCCTTATTTTGTGAAAATACATATATTTTCCAATTAGCGTTCTCTTTTTAATGTTCACACACAGTCGCAGCAATAATTTTATAAGCAATTTTCTCGCAATTTTTTCAAAAGTCTCGTGCTGCAATGGTCCTCAGTTGTTAAATATTATATACTAGTCCTGTGCGTACGTTCAGGACCTGGCGATTGTTAGATCGAGTCCCGAGATTACTCGTAGAAATTTCACATGAATGCAAGTTGGTGGTGAATAATCACCACCGGCACGGCTATTGTGCCAAGCATGACGCAGAGATCTCCGCTTACGGTATAAGTGTCGCGGCTATAATGGTTCAGACTCAGCCTGCTTTCCGGGATACTCCGATTATGCCAAGGTGTGAACTTACGGGGCCGGCAAATAGCTGGACGCGAGCACAAAGGTAAAGTCCCCACGGGCCCAAGCCGCTTACAATCAATACCTCGATCCTGCGATCTCGTCTAGCCTCTCTCTCTCCCCCTGCTGAAAGTGTCCATTCGACGGTGCACAATGCCAAATGGACGGAATATGCTTCTTAAATACCCAGCGGCCACTTCTCGGGGATGAGAGGCTCCCTCAAGCCTTCGCAATTCAGGGCGAGGCACGTTCCGATCGCGGCATAATATCGCAACGCGAATCGAATTCGAATCGATGCGGGATGCAACCTAGTTACCTGTCCCGTTGCTTCTGAATATCTCCAATCTACGTGCAGAAATCTTGACCGAACATTTAGACGGGTTAGAGAGTCTTATGCATACCTACCTGCCGAGTTCTGCGTGAAGCATTTACGAAGACAAAAGTTTCGCATTCAAGAACATGAAACGAATTTTGGAAATTTAAGAAACTGAAATTGGGATTCGACATATTTCAATCCCATATTAATATATGAGAGGTGTGTAGGTGTATTCCGTCGCGTTAGGGTAAATAAATTTATATAATTCGCACGCGAAACCGAAATTCTGCAGAATATTTTAGAGCACACATAAAAGCTGCCACAGCCACGCGCTAGTTCTCCCCACACCCACGCGATTAGCTACAATTTGACACGCATTTGACGCGGGAAAAGTGGTCGTTGGACTCCATTCATAGGGAGGGAGGAACAAACCAAATATTTGACGATCGAGCGAGCGTCGAGGACGATGTAAAACACCGGCGCGATCTGCCCGCGGAGAACAATACGCCCTGGTCGGTGTACTGTTACAAGAGGCGCACGGTGCGCACCGTATCTGTAAGCAGAACGCCGGCGAGAGATGGTATCGCGACTTCTGGCTCTTCCGTAAGCAAAGAGTAATACCGAAAAGCATCGGTCTCTAATCCCGGTAGCCCTGCAACCGTCACGTTCGTCTCCGCGAACGTTCGCCGCCTCTTCGGCCACCTTCTATTACCGTGTCCACGTCGAAGGATCGTACACCTGAGCGTAAGGCTCTATCCTTCGTAATTACTTCCAGATGTGGTTCTCAAGACCCTCCGAGCGAAGCGACGGCCGAGTACGCCGTTTCGACTTTATTGTCGCTTGGGACTGAACAAAGTGCTGTAGGGCCTCGAGCCGACCGACGACCAAGGACCTGTCGAAGATCCGTAATATTCGCCGGGATCCTGCTGGCGACCCACCGTTCCAGGCTCGCCGCGTGCAGTTTACACGGGAATTCCCCAGCACCCACTTCAGATCGATAACTTTATTGGTCACCAGCGTTGAAATCCGTCCAAGTTAGGTACCCACTCAGTGGCTGACGCGCTACTTCGGTGTCTTTGGCGGAGCTGCGACGCCCCTACGACGCTTCTATCGATCTTTTTAAATATCTTCCAGTTCTACCCGAGTTTCTGTCGAAACGTTCGACGCTGCGAGTCCTCCATTAGCTTTCTATCCTACCCACCCTAGCACCGCGGGCTTTATTACCGCTTCGCAAGGGTACCCGCTGTAAAAATCACGGTCGAACGTCGAGTAGCGGCGAGGGTCGAGGCGTGACGTTTAATTCCAGCTGGTAGCCGAGAGATACAGCGAGGAGGGATAGGCAGGGAGGCGGGTCCCGCGGGTGAAAGCCCGCGGATTTCTCGAAGATTAGACAGCGCTTTCGCGTTTCCGGGGAAACGAGCGGCGTCCTGCCCGTCGCCGCGGAGTGACAACGAGGCGTTTTAAAACGCCACCCGCTCGCCGAGCAAAAGATGTAACATAACAAACAGCTCCCGGGGAAAATGTATTTGCCCGGGGGCGATATCGAGTTCCCGGCCACTTCCTGCGCTTCTCCGTCGCGTCCCGCTCGCCGTGGCGCCGTTGCAGTCGCCGACCTGACGTCTCACGTCGAGTGACGAGTGCCACCCTTGGACGCATCAGGAATAGACCTTCTCACGGAGTGCATTTAGTCGCGAACCCACACTTTCCCCCCCCCCCTCTCTGTTCCTGCCTGATAAAAAGCGGACGCACGAAAATATAACTTGGAAACGGGCAGCCGACGGACAAATTCTTCAATTGGAACAACAAACAAGAGCAGACGTTCGTGGCGCAACAGTCTCTGAAGGGAGTCACAACGCACACTGTCGCGATGCTCGTTACAAGGTTGACTCTTCAAGCCTCGACTTATCAATTTAGGCATTCAGAGCAACAACGGACTAGCGCACATTTCATTGCGAACTTGAGATAGTAGGAATATAATATATTCCAATACCTAAGTAGACTCTGCTAATCATATAAAGTAGGAAATTTTTTTTTTTCAATATGTATTAGTCCGTTGTTACTCTCAATGCCTCGATTCAATATAAATTGAAGAAAGTAGTGGCGCACCCACAGGGGGGGGGGGGGGCAAGTGGTCCTGACCAAAGATGGTGATTTGTAAGGCGAAAAGAAAACTGGATTTAATTCTTTAAATAAATTTTTATAATCACCTAATGAATATTATTTTGGCTTTAAAAATATCTGTATCCTTTTCAACTCGGCTCTTTCCCAATACTAAATCCTAAGTGCGCCACGGGAGAAAAGAAACGTACTTTATCTACCCACGATCCAAGTCGATCCACTCAGAATCAGTGAACCCATCGATTACAACGTAAACTGCAGCGCGCGAATCGAATAAATGGTAATCCTCGAAATCGGAATCCCTCTATGGCGTACGCGTCGATCACATTAATATTCGCGGAGGCGTAAGGATTTTCGTCGAAACGAAAAAGCGTGGGGGCAGGGAAGAGGGGGGGGGGGGCGGGGAGGGGGAAAAAGAGCACCGAGGGGGATGGGGGATTGGCCGGCGATAATCATCGGCGCCGTCAATTTTACGGGCGTATATAAAATCAGCGTCACGTCGGCGAATTATGGACGGGGCGCGCGTGTCAGCCGGCGTTCTTTGTACACATTTCCAGCGAAATTCGAGTGTCGATGCGCGGGATAAAACGTAATGAGCCGCGCGCGTTCCGCTCGGCCAGCTTTGCGTACGGCGCGGAAATTATGGCCGGAGTCGGCCGATGTTAAAAGCGCGATGTAAATTCGGTGGAACGTGGAGCGCGTGTTTCACGCGCGCAGCGGCGGCCGTGCGACGGGACGGGACGCGGAGTAGGTACACACTACCGTTCATGATTGCGATAATGCCGAGCGCAATATCGCCGCCGGAATTTATCGGCCGCTGGAGCAACGGCACGCGCAGCAAGCCGCGCGAAAAATCGTAATGAGCCGCTGGCCGGGGCGGCGAAAAACGTGGCGGCGAGAGGGGCGGCGCGGAGAGGGGGCGGCGGGATTGCAGCAGGGCGAAACAGATAATGGGAGAGCGTGTGTATTAAAATCGAGAGAAAGGTGTGAAGAGTAATGGGGAGAGCGGAGGGTCTCGATAAGAGAGGAGGTGCTCAGGAAGAGTGTGGAGATGAAGCGGGGGGTGAAGGTAGACGCGGGGAATATAAAATGATGAATCCAGGGGAGGGAGCGAGTGAAAATGCGGGGCCAGAGGGTGGGACGGAGCGATAGAATCGAAAAGGAGAAGGTGAAAAAGCGTGGAACGTTTAATCGACGCACGGGGCCTGGCTCTTCCCGGGATTATCTGGAAAAGACGCGTTGGAAAAGCCTGTCGAGGCGGGTCTGCAGCATTTTGGATATAAAACGAACGATGAGATTTTCCCCGCGGGGGGAGAGCGCGTGCTAGATGGACGCGCAAACAGAATTCCGCGGAGAGCAATTTTTTAATAAATCCACTTTGCACCGGGATACGTTCTTGCGCCGTGTGACGTTTAAAAGTTTGACGTTCTCGAAAATGGAACGCTATTAGGGTAAATCCGGGAGACGCGGTCGGGCCGAGGAATTGGTCGAGTGGCTATATTTCAAAGTCTATATGTAAAAATGCATTAAAGTGCAGACCAGTTACTGGTCTGCAGTTTAGTTCACTTTTTCTTTGATGTGTTCTTTACTTGTTTAGCGTAAACAAATTAAATATCAATGAATCTGTAGTTGTATTCACTCGCAAATAATTTTGCTCTATCCTTTGTTAATTTTCCATGAATAATCATGTGAGTGGCCTCTGCCAACGACGAGAGAGGCACCTCGGGAGAGGTGGTCAGATGTCATGAATTCAGTTTTCAACCCGATTTACAGTAAATATTGTGTTAAAGCAAATATCGACCAGTTTTTCTGAATCAGCATAAAATTCTGAACATATTGGTTTGTTCTGATAAAATAAGTCATTTCCATCTTAGTTTTAATAGCCATTTTATATTAGGTCGACCGCGTCTCCCGGATTTACCCTAATCGCGACCGATTGCAACGGGACTAATTTGCAGAATAATCGATTGTTGGTCGAATAGACGCGTTAGGAGTTATTCCTGGATCCAAGGGGATCCAGGAGTCGACATCCATCGACGTGTTGTTCATCCTGGATGGAACGAGGGAAAGGAGACTGTCATGGTGCCCCGGCCGCAACAAGGCGCGATAATATCTTCCGGGAGGGCGCGCGGCGCAACATCCCGTCGAAGATAGTGGAATTAGTGTGAGCCTTGTTAACGACCTCATTAACCCACGGTTAGAGTCGATGGTTAGAGGGCCGGGTTAGAAGGCAGCCAGGCCAGAAAAAGTAAAACAAACAAATGGCCGTGGCGCCATCGCGCAGATGATTCCCGTCAGACATCGGGTGCGCCGCGATCAACGCCAGCTTTTCCTTCGCCGAGGCCCCCGCCTGTCGCCGCTCCCGTTCCGAACCTCGAATTTCATCCCCGGCTTCCGAGGCTCCTCTGTAAACACACCACGAGGAGGGACACGCCGGGCGCCACTTGCGAGCCACCGAAGATCTACTGACTTCCCGACTCCACGGACTCCTTCCCTGGGACGATCCTTCCATCGGGATGCCTCTGTTAGCTGATCGGCAACGATAACGGCGAGTTAATCTACCGAAGTCTGACGGGAGAAAATGGTGGCTAACGAATGCAGAGAGATGTCGGTGGAAACGTCGACGTCGAGGAGCCCACGGTGAATGCTGGACCTGGGGCACCGGTGGTAGCGTTCGATAATCTTTAAAGAAGGTTTAAATGGAGCTGAATCTGATTTCGACTCCCCTAAACACCGAAACGCTGGTCGTACATGAGTCCGCACAATGCAACGCGCAACGCCCCATCAGGATGCCGTTAAATAATAAAGCCTGCATATTAGGAACGAGCACCCCATAGTCCACGCAACCAGAAGAGGATTATCCCACAACGATATGTCTCGCGCTCCCCCTTTCCCTGTGCACCCGGGACCAACCACCAGCAACACGTAAGTTGCCTTCGCGGTACGAAATCTTCCATCGGGGGAAGCTTGCGCGTTCGATGGAATCACTGGTTTATACGCCGTAATCCGACGACAAACACCGCGGCTCTTTCTTTATACTATGACGCGGCGCGCGTATGGTAATCTTTGTGCGCCGACCGAGTATCTTTCTGCGGGGTGGTGCCTTTGTCATTGATCGGTAGCTCGTGAAGGTATATTATTACAAATTTCAGAGGGTGAATCCGGGTTACGGTGCGAGAAGAAGCGTTACGCGAGCAGCAGTAAAAAGCGCTGCAGGTTCCGTGCAAGTTGACAGAAGTAAAGCTGAAAAAGCTTGAAGCTTTTAGGAATAAGGGAGCTCCGAACTGAAACTTCCTGCATCCACTTAGAACATACTATCTCTCCGACACAATTTATTAAATAATAATATAATAATTACCCTGCGATTCGAAAGCTCCCCAGAACCAATCGCTCAGCCGCTAAAACTTCTGATCCCCAGAAGGGGAGGACTCGGGGCGACGTGCGCGTAATTCATTATGCACCGCGCTGGAACAATATCCGCGATACGCGCGGAGAACGCGACTGCGGTCAGCGTTTTCCTTTCTTTGCTTCCCCGTGCCGTGATTAATCTACCCCCCCCCCCCCCCTCGGGTTACGTGTCCCGCTTGACAGTTCTCATCGCGGAAAGTAATAGCGGTGGCCGATGGTATTCAATGAAAGGACCCCTTTGTAACGCTGGCCCTCGCCGGTTATAAGTACGTCGCGTGATAAGAGGAACGAGCGTCCCCGCGCCGTGCTGGAAAGCGGGGTGAAGGATTTTCCTCTCGGCGAGGAAAGGCGAGCGGAACGGGGATTGCGGTGGCGCGTGGATTTCGAAAAGGCGAGGGACGAAGGACGGAAGCGAAATGACTGTCGTGTAGCGAAATCATTTGTCGGGGAGAGCGGTGGTCGGCAAACAAACGGCACACCGCCGCCGATAGATCGATCCCCGTAATGGAGGGTGGGATGATGGAACGGTGTAATGCTCACGGCCTACCTGTCGTTATCGCGACATTTATCTGCGAGACACTCCGGCCGCGCGATATTCTATTACATTCCGCGGCAATGTAATTCGTCATCCGCTCGTCCATCGCGACCGTTCACAGCTAAACGCGTTTATCGTCCGCGTTTCTTAGTAATCGAATATGAAATTTTGTGATCCCATGGTACGCTGTTATATTTCTCTTATCATTGCTTTTTCTCCTGTCGTTAATCATTTGTGACACACAGTTTCCGCGAGACCACGCGTGTATTCTTTACTCGGCTCAGCGAACTGTGGTGTTAAAAATGAGGCATTAAGATCAAAATCGGACTAACTCACGTTCAAAAAAAAATTTTCCCATTTTATATAATTAGTACAGCCTGTTGGAATACACTATTGCTACTACCTAATATAAAATGGCTATTAAAACTAATATAAATATTATTTATTTTGTCAGAGCAAACCTATATGTTCAGAATTTTATGCTGGTTCAGAAAAACTGGCCGATATTTGCTTGAAGACAATATTTACAGTAAATCGGGTTGAAAACTGAAGTCATGACATCCAGCCACCTCTCCCGAGGTGCCGGGAGAAATGGTTTACGTCGTTGGCAGAGACCACTCACATAATTATTCATGGAAAATTAACAAAGGATAAAGCAAAATTATTTATGAGTGAATACAACTACAGATTCGTTGATATTTAATTTGTTTACGCTAAACAAGTAAAGAACATATCAAAGGAAAAGTGAACTACCTACTGGCGATTAGCAAGGCAAATAAATACAAAAGTGAATAAATAAACTAAATAAACAAAAATAATAAAAAAATCATAACTCGACCATCTCACCTTTCTGCAGCGAGAGATGGTCTTCTCATTAGCTTTGAGAGGAAGAGTTAATATGGCCAAATACTTTGGCTGCATTGTCCCTCAATATTTCTACTATCTTATTATCCGAAACATTACCTTCACTCTGTGTACAGTGGTAGAAATGTACCCCAAGCTAATAAAAACGTAAATAAAAAGTTACCGAATGGAACTTTCTCAAGTATCTTTTAGGAATGCTATCTCTGATATTTCTCAGACAGAATTTGATAAAAATTTCATTGAAATCGCTGAATTTGATTGCAGTAGTAGCCTTCAAAGGCACCTGAGCGCTTAACCGTAATCCATATGGACCTTGATATTCCCCATACAAAAATTAATTTTTGTAAGCAGCTGCGTTAGTATTTTTCTACAGTGTGTTTTGTATTTACATTCCTGTTGCCTAAAATATATGGTTTTTAATCATTTTTTGTTCACCGTAATGTCATTATCTCTAAAATGATTTGATGCAGTTTCAGTTCGGTCTTTGCTTACGTTTCAAAGAAATAAGATAGGTTTTTTATTGAATTAGTGGTAAGTGTTTGGTAAATTATAGTGTTTCTTCATTGTAAAGATGATGCTAATTAGTGCAATAACATATGTTCAGAGTGTGTTTATTTATTTTCTTTCCACCTAACTCAGCACCAGCAAGAGAAGTAAGAGATCTCAACACAGATGCTACCTGTGCCCTCGATATAGAGACATCAAAACCAGCTAGAGCTGCTAGATTTGTAAAAAATCAACATGTAAAAATCATAGTAACAATATTTGTCACAAATGCATAAACACCGAAATTCACGATGAAGAAATAATGCACACCGATTCTGACGATGCATCTTAGACTTATTTTTTATTATTTATATATAACTTTTTAATTTTGTATTTTAAATGAAATGGTTTAATTTTTTGTACTTATCTTCTTCAAGTTTTATATAATTCCTTTCACTCGGTTTCGGGAAATTTAAATTAAAACTACTTCTCTGGAAAACATTAATATGATAGAATTTGTATTTATTGAAAACTAGATTAAAAAATATTACGTAAGACGCTACTTGGCTCTCCTCCCCTTGTAAGAAAACGTAAGAAATTCGCCCCCTCCCCAAAAAAAAGCCTTACGTAATTTAAGAACGACCCATTATACTGAAAATGAATGAAGTATTCCGAAAATTCGTCGCACTAGTTTTACCACGATTATTATTGCCCTTATATTTGCCATGTCCTTTCTTCCTTACCTTTGCCTGATTACCAATATTTATACAGAGCGTTTGGAAGATCTGCAAACAATTCCGCGTCTGTTATCGCGTTATACGATGCGCATAGTTCACCGCCGCATATGCAGCTATCCAAACAGGTGGATGCCGACTAATCCACGGAATCAAAGAAGAATGTGTCCGTTACACTGGATTAACATTAACTGTTTACTATTCACCAAGATCGAATGCTAGTTAAAGTCACCGAAGTATCCCCGCCCCACTCTAAAACTTGTTTGCGATCGCCATCGCATCGTATGATGTAACAGCGCGCAGTAATCGGCATTAGAATCGATGACGATTTCCTCGGTAACTTCGGTATCCGTCACAGTACACGTGTGCCGGTATCGCGGCATTTATCGCAAGTTTTCGGTATTGTAACGGCCGTGGCCGTCTGATACGTTTATCGACAGCCCATCGGGCACACAAGCGTGTTTTAACACTCGTGCTCACGTCACTGTACATTCGATTAAACACAGAAACCACCGGCACTGCGATTCAATCGTTACGCGAGTCGACCGGCCGGTCTTTCGTTAAAATAAGACGATTAAATCTTATCGACGGTAACAAGGAAGTAACAGTCAGACTTAGGGCTGCCGTCTCAAGTTTGTTTTGGTCCGAATCGATCGAAGCGTCCCCAGTAAACAAACGGACCCCAATGAAATTACTCCGATCGATAAAAAGAATTTGTACAGCAATGACATCTTCAGGTACTCTGGGTAGACGAATTTTTTACGCACAGTTGCCACATGTTCTGTACTCTCTGTCTCTGCCGCGCTGTTGCCACAGAGTTCTCTCTTTTCATCGAGAAGTCTTGAAGGAATACAGCACGAGAGCTGCGTCTAGCGTTAGAGCCTACCTGAATGTAGCAATAATGAAAGATAGAGAGGTCCGGGAGTGTAAGAAGGAAAGATGGAAAGATAACCTGACACAATTTGAACTATCATTATTAACGAATAACGATATTACACATAAAATTTATTTGCAGAATTGAAAGCCGGTTTCGTTCAAAGTACTTAGTCCGATTCAAATTATTTCCTGTCAATTTAATCGGCAGAATCACTTTCATATTGATACGATGAAAAATAAAGAAATTCTGTTTCTGCATAATCAATGATATGTACATCGCCGAGCAACTCCAGGCAACAGATTAGACGGGTGAGCGATACAATGTCGCTCGGCTCGAGCTTCGGGGGACCTCAAGAATAGAGGCCCTCGATTAAAAAAATTATTTGTGGCCGACGGATGAATTCCCGTCGAATAAACTGATTCATCCGTGGCATTTCAAATAAAACTAACTCTGGGTTATTTTTATTCGACGATAAATAAATATAAAGTCTCTTTAATTTGATAGTTTATTTCAATAATTTATGAAAGAATACTAATTTGGGTATCAATATCCCTTCTAAACTTCACAATTCTTATTATCTTCTCTCATTCGGTGCAATATTTATGTTTACTTGTGAAAAAATATAATGATTTGATTGTTCAATGATTTGTATATTTTGTGTGTTTTAATAGAATGTAAAACTTTCTATCGTATCGGCATGAATGTTTCAGTAACATACTGCTGTGATTTCCCAAATGAAAATGAATTTAAACACGGTATAAATCAGATTATATGATTTCGGCGCAATAGTTCGGTCCTTTAAAACAATAAAAACAAGCTATTTGGCAATTATACTTATATCGGCTTTCGACGTTTCGATCTTCGTTTAGATCTTCTTCAGGAAAGTTAGAACAATATAAAGTACTGCTTTTGCTTTTGAAATTAAGTCAACAGTGCTATGGCACCCCGTGTGACTCCCGAGTCAGTTGGAATAAGACTAACGTATATCGAGAACAAAACATCTACTTATAGACCGTGAAAACAATTGATTAAAGACAAAATACCTCTTTTAAAACACTCTAACATTGTATATTCAATTCCTTGCTTGGGTTGCAATCAGGTTTATATCGGACAAACATCTAGACTTTTAGAAAGAAGAATATATGAACATAAAAGAAATATTTTTTTATCTCCCTTACAACATACTGCTTTAACCAAGCATTCGTTGGAGTTTGATCATAGGTTTGATTTTGACAATGTTAAGATTGTTGATAAGGAAACTAATTTAAATCAGAGAATTCTTTTGGAGACAATGCACATGATTAAACAGCTTAGCGTAAATCTTAGGTATGAAACACCTAAAATACAAGAATATTACGCAACATTACTAAAGAAGTAATGTGTTATGATGTTTTTGCTCCATAGAGTTTCATATGATCGAACTGGTTCTCTACATACTAGTTTATGGGTATGTAATTGTTTTATTGCTTGTTAACACCTTTTGTGTGTATACACATCATATGAGCAGGAATGTTTGGTTACTGCAAACGGTACATCCTTTAATTTTGAATTTCAGGGAGTTTAAATATGTATTGAAATGTCAAGGGTATTTACCTTGTTTTCACGGTCTATAAGCAGATGTTTTGTTCTCGATATACGTTAGTCTTATTCCAACTGACTCGGGAGTCACACGGGGTGCCATAGCACTGTTGACTTAATTTCAAAAGCAAAAGCAGTACTTTATATTGTTCTAACTTTCCTGAAGAAGATCTAAACGAAGATCGAAACGTCGAAAGCCGATATAAGTATAATTGCCAAATAGCTTGTTTTTATTGTTTTAAAGGACCGAACTAGTGCGCCGAAATCATATATTTTAATTATTACGGTCGAAAATAAATTATAAATAACTTTTATAAATCAGATTATTTTTAAACGATTTTATTCAGCCTGGACCCTCGGTTTGTTTGTATATTTTTTGTATGTTTGATATATGCATGGTAGAAATCTGGCAACTGAAATTTAACCAACTTCCAACTATCGAGTTGTCTTGAAACTTTGCAGGCGTGCGTAGTTTGGAGGACAATACAATATTTAAAAAAAAATTAACCCCGAAGGGGTGGAAAAATTACCCACTCATCAATAAATATAACCCATAACCACAAAACGACTTGAAATCAGCCACTTGCGTTCTTTGCGAAAACGACGAAAAACCGCTTCGTTCTGAACGCTAGTGGAATCGCGATTTCCGTAGTAAATACACAAATCGAGAAGTGATTCGTTACGTTCGAATAGGAAAAAATTGTAGTACAGGAAAAGAATTATTTTGTAGTCTTTAGTGCATTTTGAATAAAATCGTTGAACATAAAATTCTTTTTACATATTTTTTAGCATTATTAGATTAGTCAATATCTTTTTAATCATAAATTGCAATATCTTGAGTAAATATTAACGTATCGCAATACTGTATGCCTTTCGAGCCGAGACTCGAACCGGGATCAGAAGCCCCCGCCGAACAGCCCAAGTCCTCAGCACGAAGAGAGATCGCGCCGGTTCGGCTAAAAGAATTATTTGTGGTCGACGCATGAATTCCCGGCGAATAAACTGATGATAGTTTATTTCAATAAGGTCCCCCTCATTTGGATAATCTCAGCAGTGAATACTGAAAACGTCATGTTTTACATTTTATTTGAGTTTATCCAGATATTATCTTTGCCCATCTCTGTTCTCCAGCCGCTTCGCCGTGATTCATTCAAGCCTCCCTGACGACAAAATAGTAATAGGGGAAATGCGGCAACAGCGCGATTCGATTCTCAATACGTCTTGGCAACAATGTCTTTCCTACATTTATCGGCTAGATTGGACTTCCACCGGTTTTGATGGTACAAGGCACGAAATATACCATCAACGCCGGTGACGGAGAATCCTTGAAGCTTCATTCTGTCATTTTTCGGGCTGTCCTGAGTACACGATTTATAAATTCATTATTATTTCAACGTACGGTGCTTATTAGCATTCAAACGCACCAGACCACCCTGCACGAATGTCTACTGAAGGCAACTGTACCCGCATAAACTTCCTTCTTGCCGATTCCAGGACGAAAGTTGTAATTTACGGTTTGTTTACTACACGCGTATACGTACACGCTTTTCCTAGCTTGTGTGAGCGTACGCACACATTCAAGACCCGCGGAGACGGCAGCCTTAATCTGTTTACTGATAGATGAATGGACAATAGCGATTTTCCAGGGAGAAGTTCGCGCGGCAAAGTAAACAGTGGGAATCTTGGATCGGGGACAATGAAAGAGAATGAGAGGGCTGGACGGTGTCACGGTTCCCATGGACAGTAGACAGGGAGAATGAAGCCACCAGTCGGTGGATAATTGGACCCTATAAGTATTTACCACCTTTCAATTTCGGTGGGCGGTCAATCGGTCCTACAGGGGTTCTGCTGGTACCGCATTGTCTCCGCTCGCCGTGCCTACCCGTCGTATCCTTGGGAATTCCCCTGGGGAATCCCCAGCTCCTCGTGCTTTCGAGCTTTCCGCGGGGGTAGGCGAACGGTGGCCTGCCGAAACGTGCGTTTCGGATTCGGACGAATCACCTTCTGGAAACATTACACCTGATTCTCCACAGCCCTCCGCAATCTCGGGTCCCATAAATCTCCTGCAAAATACTATCTCCTCTATTGATTACCGCGCGTCCCGTTACGGATTTGTAAATAGATACGCAAACAAATAATCAGCACGCGCTAGTCCCTGTAAAGATAACGGTCTTCTCTTCAGATAACCAGGTCTCGGAATACCTACGACTTACAACCGCACGAGCTAAAGTAAACCGTGGGTAAATTAAACGGCGGGGAAAAAATATTTCCCCGATTCGATGATTAATTAAAGCAGAGGTCCCCGAGCGGGAAAATGGGAGTTGCCCGGCGACAGGGCAGCGGGGGAATGTAATTATAATTAACGCGACCTCTCGGAATCTAGGTCAATCTGATAGGTGCGAAAATGCCGTAAATTTGTGCAGACGCGAAACAAAGTCGCGTGATTATTTATGTCCAACTGTCGCAATATCAGTGTTGTCGCAGCCGTGGATTATAGCAGACGATTTCCTGCCGCGGCCATTGAATATCTAGGACAAGTCACCAACCCCTTTCCACGTGGCCATCGAGCAATGGTGGGTATAATATGAATCGACGGGGACGCGGAACGATGGATGGCGGATCGTGATCCGGAAAAACCCGGTTTACGAGAACGATGTCTTTCGAAAAACTCATAATCCCGCTGCCCTGCAATCCGATTTAACTGGGGCGAATCGGTCGGTGCCGATCAGCGTAACGGAACGGCCGTTCGCAAACGAGAGCAATCCATGGGGCATCATCGGCGGGGCTGAGATTATATTTCCTTCGATTTCGTCCTCCGGGGCGATGCGATACTAAGAAACTTATCGCGAATAAATATTTGCAGGCGAGAGGCTCCGGCTTTCCCTCGCCTCTAACGATGTGAAAAATCAGAGGAGCCGGCGATCTATTGATCGGGGCTCGAATTATCCAAACTGTAGGCATAACTACTTAAGTACTTAGGTTCTCCGCGATGGTTATTTAATCGAGAAATGTAGGCTTCAATTTAGGAGAATCGTGGGAGTTTTTGTAATATTTTCCAAGGGATGAAGGGGGGTTTGAAGCTGGATAGGGGATCGTTAGAAATCAGAATATTTATCACGAGACTGAAGGTTCTGCGGTGGCTGTGCGCGTTCGATAAAACGGAGACGCTTTCGGCGCCGTCGCGCGTCCTCGGCCTCGCGACACGCGCTTACCTGTCGCCTTGACGAGAAATGAAATCTAGTCGCGTGTCAATAGGGCACTTCTACCCGTATTGGCGACACCGGGGGACAATTTTGCCGGTGCTCGAAAAATGAAAGATGCAGCGGAAGTATTAGCCCCCGGAATCTCTGTAGGTACTCGTCAATAAAAGATAATGCAATCCTATGGAAGAGGAGTGGATCGATGGATCGACAGGAAGTATGTAGATATTCAGCGGGCGGAGCGATCGAAAGGCAATGTTCCTGAAATGTTCATTTCGGGCGAATCGTCGCATCGCAAAACGACGTTCTCTGATTCCAGCAGATTTTCGCGAAACTGTGGATCCACGGGGCAGCAGACTCTGCGGTGTCAATTGAAACAGGTAATCCCAAAAATGCAAAAGGTAATCCCGCTAACTATAACGGCTGCCGTGTGGCAATGAAAAAGGAAGGCACCGTGCCCGGAGCACGGAGCAACAAATCCGTTAGAACGATACCGCGGACGGGAGTGGCCGATCACGGAAAATGGCATCGCGCGAGATAACAGCGACGAACGCGGTGTTGGAAAGCCCGTGAACCTTAGCCCGGTATCGGCGAGCCCGGTCGAAAGCAGTTCGCCGAGAGATCACAGCAGCAGGAGCAACAGAAGGTACGGGAACGGCAGCAGGAACGGCAGCAGTTGAACGCGGGGATCATGCCTCTGGCCCCCGTCCTTGCTTCGCCGCTATCCTCCACTCTTCGTCCCACTTTCTGGCCCACGCATCGATCGTTCTCTCTCTCCGCGCCGGCGGGAGAGACGGGGCGTGAGAGACCGGCGTCTCTCGGCGGGAGGGTTTGGGGGACCGAGGGTGGGGTGACCGACGAAGGGGTAAAGGACGAGCGGAGGTGGCAGAGGAAGGGGAAGCTCGGCGAGGGTGGGGTAGGGAGACGGTGCTGGCTGGCTGGTGGAGGGGATAATTAAACGGACACAAACGTGAACAGGGGCGCTGGTGTACGGAAGGGCGAAGAAAGGTTACCATGGCTACGTGGATGGGATCCGGCCAATCCTGGTCTGGCACGTGGGCGTGGCCTCTACATTGGCCCCCCTAGCTCTCTGTCGCCGTCTCTGTCCCGCCAACTACCCCCCCCCCAAGCTGGTACCGGCAGAGAGGCAGGGAGAAAGGACGAGGGAGCGAAGGAGAACGAGAGCGAGAGAGCGTGGTAGAGGTAGGTCGCCGAGAGAGCCGGCGGGACTACCCGGTTGCAACGGGCGCGTACAAACGTATCATGCTGGGTAGGGCCGGTGCCGAGATGCCGGCTTGTAAACGAAACCAGTTTGCTATCCGATACGATCCAGGCAACAGCGGCCTCGCGTGATATCCCCACGGCCACGCCAGGAGAACGTCACCGCGCTTTTTGCTTGGTGACCCCCGAGGATATCTACCTGGAGAACGTTACCTGCGCCGGGAGTCACCTGACGGTAGACCGTCGGGGGTGAGATTCGGTCCGCGACCAAGCGGCGATCATAGGTCATCGGTTAGCCGTCGAGTCCGATAGGTGTCCGAGCCAGTTGACATATTCACCTGGCAACGGGCCCCGAGCGCGTGCAATACAAGTTCGCCGAAAGTATCAGTCGACTAGTTTGAACAACAGTGCAGAGTAACGTGGCCGATCGCGGGACTGAACAGACATCCGCGGCATCACAGTCCTCCGTGCCATTCTGTCAGGGACCAGTGACACTTGCAGCTGTGATAGGTTTAACCAGAGTACGTTCAGTGTGAATCGTGAAGTGAGTTCTGTATTAACCGAGTGCTCCAGGGAACCAGGACTCCGGCTGAGGATGACGAGTCCTGGGAGCGAGTCGACGGCATGATGAGAAGTGCCAAGAGCAAGCACAAATCGAGTCGGAGAGATTCCTGAGTCCGACGACCGATGACACCGATGCTCTGAGTGGTCCGACCGAGTCCTAGAGCATAGGCCAGACAGGTGGACCAGGGAGGATCGACGAGGGATCGCGAGGGAGAAAAGAGATGTCAGCGGTAGCACCAGCAGGAACCGGTGCCGCGGCACCCACTGCTAATGGTCCGATCGTACCTGCCCCGGTTTTCGCGCTGCCGACATTGTCGTTCACCGTCCACCAGGTGGCCACCGTCTGCGAAACCCTCGAGGAAAGCGGCGACATCGAGAGACTGGCCAGGTTCCTGTGGAGCCTGCCCGTCGCGCATCCCAACATCCAGGAGCTGAATCAAAGCGAAGCCGTGCTCCGTGCACGGGCCATCGTCGCCTTCCACTCCGGCCACTATCGGGAGCTGTACGCCATTCTGGAGAGGCACAAGTTCACCAAGGACTCCCATGGTAAACTACAGGCGATGTGGCTGGAGGCGCACTATCAGGAGGCCGAGAAGCTTCGCGGGAGACCGCTCGGACCAGTCGACAAGTACAGAGTTAGAAAGAAATTTCCGTTGCCCAGGACGATATGGGACGGCGAGCAGAAGACACACTGCTTCAAGGAGAGAACCAGATCGTTGCTGAGGGAGTGGTACCTGCAGGATCCTTACCCGAATCCGGGCAAGAAGAGGGAACTGGCCGCGGCCACCGGCCTCACGCCGACGCAAGTGGGAAATTGGTTCAAGAACAGGAGGCAACGCGATCGTGCTGCTGCCGCGAAAAATAGGTATGTTCTTCGCAATTATTCGAGACTGTTTAAATCCTTTGCTAAATGACAAATATCCTGCTGGAAACCGTGCGCGACGAAAATCAATAGAATGTATATCGTAAACTAAACAGTCACTGGCAATCGCAATATGGAAATTAAGACAGAGGTATACATACACTCCCTTAATAAATATCTCTGAACGAATTTGATTACTCGATACACCGAGAAAATTAAGGAGACGTGCAAGTCGCCCTTTCTAATACAGATCGGTATACATATCTCGCGGGACTCGCGGAAGAAAGTAGTCGAGACCGCCAGTGAAATCTGCCGTTTTGCACAGACGTGTCCGAAAGGTGGCCGCGAGTGGACGCGGGATGACAAGAAAGTTTTGTTCATTAAGTAGCGTTTAATGGAAGTTAATCGCGAAACGATTAGTGGTTTAGGTCCCTACAGTCAGATTGTTGTGCCGTGTCCTCGACAAAACGAGCCTTTGTGCCTGCCCCAAGGTCCCCGCGCGGAGGGTCGCGTAATTTCATTTTGACGTCCGACGGAGGGTCGCTGCCGTCGGGCGAACAACGATTTTCGAATTACGTCTTTCAAATTGTATTTCGCCGATGCCCTTCCTCCCCTTTCGCTCCGCGATACGTCTGCACGGCAGAGAGAGAGTCCTACCCAAATCGACTCCGAACAGCGTCCCAGCCAATTTCGCGTAGTCGCTCTCCCTGCTTCGAAACAGGATATGAAGCGAGCTTTGCCGTATCCACTCCAACGATATTCTTCCATATACCTTATTGATTTCTTCATTCGACTATTCGAGCCGAACAAACAATTCTGCAACTGCAAACAAGCATCGATACCCGAAGCGTGGCCACTCGTTTGCCTAACACAGATTACTTCCCCTTGAAAACAATTCAGTAAGCACTTGAAATTAACTCGGGGTAGTATTATAGCGAGAAATTCTCTTGGCCGAGGAGTGATAATCAGAGAATCTAACGGATCGCGACGTAAAGGCGCTGTAATTCTAGGAACGGCTCCGACTGTCTTCCTGCGATTCTAGAATAAAAGAATAGAAAGTGATAATCCGCTCCACCCTCGATTAGTCACGACTAGTCGTGATTAAGGGGTCGTCGTTCGAGTGGCGATCGTAGGAATACCGAGTGCCGCACCACCTGTCGTTCCGATTCCAAGCACCTCGATCTCAGGTAACGTCTGGTGGCGGTATTGTCCGGCTATTTGTCGTCGGGGAATAGCGCCGGCATTATTTCCCTTACAACAGGCAAAACAGAAGGTGGGTTTTTCCCGTGGCCCACGCCTAGGCCCTACGGTCGGGTCCCTCTGACGTCAGGAAACTTCGGCAACTCGGGCCTCTATTTCCTTCTGATTTACGAGCCTCTGGGAAAACCAACTCGATCCTTCCTACCGAACCGTCGGACTGCTGCTCCGCCGAGCTTCGATTCTACGCTCCTCGTGCGTGTTCCGCGTGCAAGGACACTAAACGGAGAATCGTTAACTGGTCAGGTCGCTTGGAAATTTATAAAAATTCTCCTCCGCCGATAACACACAGCGAGGAGTTTCGTCGGACGTTTTACAAAGCCCATTGGCCGGCAGTCTGTTTCAACGCTTCCGCGGGCACCCGCCGTTGTCATTAAATAATAACAATAATGCCGTTTCTCAACCGAGAGACACGATTGTGGGCTTTTATTCGAAGCGTTTCAAGCTTTATAACGGGAAATGAAATTCTAGAGTGACCGGTAATACGCGGCACGGGTGGGGGGGGGGGGGGGGGGGGGGGGGGTTGGTGAGGGGGCGTGATGCGTTTCATTAAAAGAACGTTTGGAAAAGCGCGAAATTCCCGCTTTCGCGTTAGAATGGGAAAAAAAATATCGGGAGAACCGCTCGTTTTTCGGGGCGACGGATTGTCCCGCTGATAAACACTGTCGCGGATTTTGTTTTAAAGCTCGCAATTTGGCTCGTCGCAGGATCGTTACGACCCAGATACTCTGTCGCGGGCATCTGTAATTATTGTGCTCTGAATGAAGCCATTAATAGTTATTACCTACGTCTATGCCTGTAATTGATATATCGTTAACGACCGAGGATCGTACGACTATACTGGTCTAATTGATCTTGATGAGGCCGCGCAACGGGAAAAAGATTACACGTTTCGGTCTTACGCTGCTCTTACACGACCGCCTGTTTGCGTCGGAACGTTTAACAAATCCTCGCGACACGGATAATTGTATCTCGGTAATGAATGGGCGAGGTTCTATGAAATTGATTTATCCGCAATCATTAAAACGTCAACGTTGCACGGAAGCTTCTATGAGTTTAGCGAATCGTCGCGCAAATATTTCCGAACATTTGCATGATATTTTCATCCGGGCTGAATCAATTAATTGCTTAATATCAGCGACTATTTAGAGAATTTGCTTCCATACTAACATTATCATTAACACTGAAGGAGGGGTGAACAAAGAGACGCGAGTTACTGAACTCTCGCGTTTGCAAACAGTGAAAGGGGCAGAGTGCAAGAAGGGGATCGCCGATTCGCAAAGAAATTCGAGATCCACGGATGACCAATTCTCTCGACATCACCGCCGATACAAGCTCTGTGTATTCTAGTCAGGTTATCCAACAATGGCCGTGCCGTACCTATCGTTACCCGCCGTAACGACATTCCGTTTCTGGCCTCGAGCCATATTTTCCTGCACGTAATCCTGCGAATCCCCCGGACGGATCCTCCTCCTCCGCCCTTACGTACATCCTGCATCCTCGACACGGCCGAAAAGCCTCGCTTCGTTCTCTCAAAAATATCGACTCGCGAATCGAAGCCGACGTCCGCGCAATACGCGATGCCACTGCTACCCCTTCGCCCTTTTCTCCATTCTCCGGTGCACCGTACGTGCTCCTCCGTTCGACGTTTCATTCAAAACAAAAAAAACAAAAAGCATACGTGGATACGACGTTCCAAAAATTCACCACGGCGTTAACTCCCTCGATCTTTCGAATTTTTAAATCGCTGGTAGAAAATATCTATTTCGATGACACGCCGCAGAGAAATCACTCTCTATCCGACGCCTGTGCAGTCGTAGGACGCTGTCGTGACGAAATTCTCGTCCCGATACATTCTCAGCGCCAGCACAGAGGTAATGCGCGGACTCGAGCCTCTCTCTTCATCTTCCGTCCGCGTAGTCGTAGTCATTTCGCTCGGGGTGGGTTAGGTAGACACGTAGGCAGGATACAGTGCCCGCCCCGAGGATCCTGCGAGGTCCTTTCAGGAACGTCGATCCGCACACTGCCAGCCTCGCGGTATATTTTCGCGGTCCAGCGAGCGAGTTATTCAATATGCTCAACCCCGAAAGCCCCGGAGCAATCTCCGTGCTCGCACGTACTTGCACACTACCCGTCTACCAACACGCTTCTCTGCGTCTCCGCGAGGATGTGCGCTCTCTCTCTCTCTCTATCCCCATGTCGGCCTATGTGTGTGTTCTCGCGCGCGAGAAACGATTACGTCCGCGCGCGCGCGCACCGGTCTATGTATTAGAGCTATATATTACGAGGACGAGCCTGGGACATGCTCTGCCTGCTGCTATACCCCGCTACGCGAGCGCAATCGCTCACGTTTCACATCGAGCTACGTTACAAGAACTTGCGCACTATGGTGGAGTTCGATCGCGATCGCGGCCAATTCGCGCGAACAATTTGCGCAAACCGCGCGTAGTGGATGAGGGAGAAATTTCGGGGTCGATAGTATCTAGAATTGGAGTAGAGAAATTTGTAGCGATAAGTTGAATTGTTGGGAGATATTTACGTAGATACGTCCTCGAAGGCATAAAGTATCTAATCTGAGTATCGAAAGCAGGCCACGTAGATTTGTGTTCTCTAGTCTCCACCTTTTTCATTATAATTAATCCTTAGGTAGAAGCAAACTGTGACTTTTTTTATTAACGTTTGGGGATATGCTTATCCTTGAAAGGCTACCCTGAAGTTTCAATACGCGTTAGTGGCGCTACTATAAAATGAAGGGTAAGGGGGGAAATAGGGAATGTCCATCTTTCGTGATTTTGCGATTTAGAGCATATTTTGTTGGTGGCAGCTGGGACTACCGAATCACAGAGGGTTATAAAGTTCAAACTTAAAATACCCCTGTAAGATAATGGTAAAGATTTGGTAGGGTGAATCCAGGAGACGCGGTCGGGCCAGAGAGTTGGTCGAGTCGCTATATTTCAGACTCTATACGTATAAATGCGTTAAAGTGCAGACCAATTACTTCTCTAGAAGCCAAACAGTTGAACGAATAGCGTCATTTAGCTTCCTTCTGTGTTTTTCTAGATTTATAGGCTTTAAAAGGTGAATTGAGGTTACATTTAACCTCTTTTGTCAAAGCGGTGTACAGAATCGTATTTAAAATATACTTCTAAGTTTATTTTCGTTTAATGTTTGGGATAATAAGATAGTAGAGATATTGAGGGACAATGCAGCCAAAGTTTTTGGCCATATTAACTCTTCCTCTCAAAGCTAACGAGAAGACCATCTCCCGCTGGAAAAAGGAGAGATGGTTGAGTTATGATTTTTTTTATTATCTTTGTTTATTTTTTATTTTTTATTATTATTTCATTATTATTTTTGTTTATTTAGTTTATTTATTCACTTTTGTATGCATTTTCCTTGCTAATCGCCAGTAGGTAGTTGACTTTTTCTTTGATCTAGAGACGCGGTAGCGTCTCGACGCCAAGTACATGAAAGAAAAGACACCTTGTATATGCCTGTCGCTGCCGTGTATCTTTACTCGAAGCACAGCTATTCCAACCTAACCTGAAACTTATTTCATTAATATCTCATCACGCCTGCAATATTTTCTATATTTAATGGCATTTTTCTCATGTAAACCGCATATAAGCTTTCGAATAAGACCAATTTCAATAAAATCGGTCCACGCATGACAGAGATATCGTAATATCGTCTCATGGATCTGTCGAAAACGGTAAGATTCTTCTTATGATTCTCCTTCTGATTCTCCAACCAAATTTTATTATTATTATTATTATTACTTTATTTTATATATCAACGGGTTAAAACCCTTTATTACATAGATGAGACGGAACAAAAATATTTTAGAAAAGTAGTTAGAAATACAGAAAAAGCAATGATAGAAGGTAAAATACAATAAATAAAGCAGATTAAGGAACAAGCAAAAGCATTACATTCTAGAAATCGCTAGGTTAACCATACGTTTGAAAGAGCATGACGAATTATTGAAAAAGTCAAGTGTGTTACAAAAACGGTTCGCAGTTACACAGAGACGGTTGAAACAATTATTGTGACCGTAGAGAGTGCGATGCTGTGATAGTGCAAATAGAGTATGGCTCCTGAGTTGACACGAAGGAGTATAAAAGTTAAGCATATGAAGAATGTCAGGAGAGACGATACTATGACTTATTATTGTATATATAAATAGCAGATCAGCTGAAATACGACGGTGCTCAAGGGACAACAACCCGAGACGCGACATAATGGGCGTGTTGTGGCAATAAATAGACATAGGCATATCTGTATAGCGCGAAACCAGTATAAGAAACTTGTGTTGAACGCTCTCGATTAAGGATATGTGTTTTTTATAATATGGAGACCAGATAACAGAGCCATACTCTAAGATCGAACGAACCAAAGACTTATACAGTGTGAAGAGAGTATTAATATTAGAAAAATGTTTGGAACATCGATAAATAAAGCCGAGAGCTTTGAATGCCGAATTCGCAGTCATCAGATAATGCGCATGAAAGAACAAATCGTCAGAAAACAGAATACCGAGATCACGTATGGTGTTGACGGACGATAATGTTGTATTATAAAGAGAGTATGGGTACATAATTTTATTATTACTCCGGCTAAAACGAATAATATGGCACTTAGGTACATTAAAATAGAGTCGACATAATACGTATACGCGTTACACGCACACCTTCAGCCAAAAAGAAACTAACACATGTTTCGTGCGTCAAACGCTACCTTCACTATGCAATCGACTCCAAATTTTGACAGCTTACAGTCAGGTAAGCCTTTAAATTATTAAATATCATTACATTTTTAAACATAAGCGTTTTTTTTAAACATACAATTTGCAGTTTCGCTAGAGTTTTCTGAAATCCCCATAAAAAAAACATAATATAAATCGGATCAAATTAAAAATTATCTGAAGTCATTTCCTATGCAAAATACCTTTGTAAAAAGAAGTGAGATCCCCCCAAAAAAACTTTAAAAAAGTAAAAAAATTACGCCAAGTACATGAAGTCAAATAATCACAAAAAAAGAAAATAATAATAATAAATAGATGTGAAAAAGTAAAAAAAGATGTGAAATCAGAATGAGCTGCAAGTACATAAAGGTGCTTTGCCGCAGCGTGCAAAGGCGACACTGTGTAACACAATAAAAGACAACAAAAAAATGTCCGCGGCCTGGAAGTCAAATACTTGGCGTGGCCAGGCAAGGTCAAGGTGTTGATGAATATGAATTATTTAAAAACGCAAAATAATGAAAATGTATACTTATTGACAGAGTTTTAATTTGACAAATTATCTGAAAGCTTGTGAGAGGAAAGGTATCGGTGTCGATGAAAGATCTTAGAATTATTTTAAAACGCAATATAATGAAAATGTACACATATTGTCAAGAGTTTTATATTGATTATTAATTGAATTATTAATTAAATTGTCAAAATATCTAAAAGCCTGCGAGAGGGAAGGTATGGGTATTGATGGTCTGAGAATACCTTGCCTGGCCACGCCAAGTATTTGACTTCCAGGCCGCGGACATTTTTTTTTGTCTTTTATTGTGTTACACAGTGTCGCCTTTGCACGCTGCGGGAAAGCACCTTTATGTACTTGCAGCTCATTCTGATTTCACATCTTTTTTTACTTTTTCACATCTACTTATTATTATTATTTTCTTTTTTTTGTGATTATTTGATTTCATGTACTTGGCGTAATTTTTTTACTTTTTTAAAGTTTTTTTGGGGGGATCTGTTCTTTACTTGTTTAGCGTAAACAAATTAAATATCAATGAATCTGTAGTTGTGTTAACTCATAAATAATTTTGCTTTATTCTTTGTTAATTTTCCATGAATAATTATGTGAATGGTCTCTGCCAACGACGAAAACCATTTCTCCCGACACCTCGGCATAAAATTCTGAACATACCTATAGGTTTGTTCTGATAAAATAAGCAATTTCTATATTAGTTTTAATAGCCATTTTATATTAGGTCGACCGCGTCTCCCGGATTTATCCTATATTCGTTAAAAACAGGAAATGTCCACTCTGCACTCTTTGCCTAAGCATCAGCTTCTGTCGCCAAGGTAAAAGAAGAGATTATTTGAGAAAACTAAATTCATCGAACCTTATTCCTTTACTGATGGACTAAAATATTAGAACTGAATTTTCTCAATAAAGCCGTTTTCTGACACTCCCAGTTTTTTCCCCTTACTCTTCAACTACCACCGCGAATGTTTCGTTTTTTTCGTGAGAGGTGAAAGATGAAAGCCTGACGTCGATGATCCAGGAGATCGTTGATAGGGAAGTTTCGAATTTACGCTCAGCCAGTGGATTCCCTTCTCGCGTACAAACCCGTTCCTAACTTGAGCGCAAATTTCCAAGAGCGCCGCGTTACATACAAGGAGAGACCGTGGCTGGCAAGAGAGTGGCAAGGCTTTCCGGAGGGATGCAGGAGGGTGGGGATAACCACCTCAACAACCCTCCCGAGTCTCGGCGGCTTTTCGGGGTGGGGTGGCTTAGCCCGAGCGTGTTTCACCTCTCCTCTTTCGCTGTTGCCTTCGCTTCTGAAGTTACCAGATTTTGATAAAGTCCCCGGTGTATTAGAGGCCCGTGCTGTTTGCGTTTCCACGCGGATCCTGTCTGGCTGCTGCCACCTCGTTCACTCCACCCCTCCACTCTCGTTCCGTTCCATCAGGATCTTTGGGGGGTGCCAGCTCCTTTCTTCCTCTGTTCGCAGCCGACGAATTCTTCACTCAGTTTTCACAGTTTTCCTTATCGCGACGAGTGACATGATTTCTCCGGGTGCGAAGATTTGCGAGCTTGCTCCTCTTTGCTGACAGCTTTCGTAGTAGATAACTCATTTCGAGTGTAAATAGTCACTTCCCTTGATTTCTAGAAACTCTATGTGCACCACCGATTAGCGAACGAGTCTCCATTTTAATTTTCAATATGCATCCCGAAGGAGACAGCTCAGAATTTACAGTCTTGTCGATTCCCGAGGCGAGAGGAGTCTCTGCGCGAATCATTATCGAGAGAATACCTCTG
The DNA here is from genome assembly GCA_947577245.1 of Andrena bucephala. NCBI lineage: Eukaryota > Metazoa > Arthropoda > Insecta > Hymenoptera > Andrenidae > Andrena > Andrena bucephala. The sequence goes on along the minus strand of OX387719.1, from coordinate 14,140,707 downwards.
TGCTCGTTCAACCGTGGCCGAGCGTTAGTAAGAGACTCCACCGTTATCTCGATGGCCCCAAACAAGAGAAGGATACAGAAGACGCGACTGTCATCGGCGTTGCGCAATCTTCCAACGCGAAAATGCGTGTTGCGACCTTTAGACCTGCCCTTCTATAGGCGACAGCTGTCCAGCGGAACGGAAAGAATTCTCTGATCCAAGCGTGGAAATTGCCAGCACGCTGTCGTCCTCCCTGATTCGATCTTAATTATCTTATACGTCTCTACAGAATTCATACACAGAACCCTTGCTGGAGCACAAGACAGCTTCCAAGACCCACCGCAGTTTCATCGTTCAACCAAGTCCCATCTCCACCGAATCGACGTCTGCTATCGCCATCCAAGAAAGGACAACTCACGATTACCGATCCCGCGCCATCCTCACCGCGGAATCTCTGACGGCAAGGTTACCGAGTCGAGTCGCGCGCTCGATCGTTCAGAAACCGCCGGCCATCGAAACCATCGCATCGGGGGCGCTTATGGCCGCGGGAATTAACGACGATAATGACCAAAGCGGTAGAGGCACGCGATTTGCAAGAGGAGCCGAAAAGCCGCTGCGGCATCGGGCTCTGCGTGGCAAAAACCAGGAGAGACAAAGGCAATGATTAATTCCACGTTGGATGTCCAGGATCATTAGCGGCAGACTGCCATGACACCTGCTCGCACGAGCCCTTCGTGATAGATTACCCGTGCTGCGGCGAAGGTGAGAGAGAAGGAGAGAGGATCGCGGTGGCCGGGATCGTCCATGGCGGTTACTAATGATTCCGTATTTCGACATTCTGGGCGATATTCAGGAAGCCATGAAAAAGAAGCCCAGGTATTACCGCCAGTCTCCCGGGGTGGCCACGGAATTCGCGTGGCAGCTTTTTGTCAAAGCCTGTCACGATGTAACGTGATTGATGGTGGCGGTGGTGGTGGTTGAATCACGAGAATTCGTGCCCCGCCGCGGCGCAGGGGCCCCCGATGGAAAAACGGTGAATTAATAAGACCAGAAACGGCCGTGTTATAATTAAATTGGCAGCCGAGACGCGGTCACATCACCGGTTAATTGTCACGGTTCGTTCCCTTGACAGGACTCGTTAAAGATTCACGCCGATCGGCCACGTCTTTCGGTTCACCATCTTCTTGCCCGCGCCTTTCGACTTCCTGCCGCGACTCGCCAACCCTCTCCCTTCGACTGTTTCACCGGTCCTCGGTCAGAAACCACACCCTGTGCACTCGAAAAACGGTGACGAACGGGGTAACTCGATTTGCCCACTGTAACGTACTCATTAAGCTTTCGCGGGGAAGTCAATCATCCCTAGATAATTCAAATTATGTTGATCCGAATCGAAGGGAACCTTGAAACAAGCGATGCAAAAAACACTACATCCCTTCTTATCTACAAATTCTTCCAATTTATGAGATACTTAACTCCGGGCACCCCATAGAGACACCATCCCTCTGCGAGCCAATATTCACCCAATCCCCCGCAATGTTCCGCCGCTAATCTCGTCGTACGTGCAATTAGACCTCAGAATCGCGCCTTTCATCCCCAAAGATACCCACTTCCAAAGACGTGTCGACACGTAATTGGGGGCACCGAAGGAAACTGGAAGAAACGGTGGAAACGGGTAATTGACGGCGGTGGTGTTGTCGCTGTCACTTGTTTCCGTGACGGCCGCTTTTTGTTTCGTCAAGAGAGACCAACGGCTGGTGACTGTTTTCACGCCATCGCCATGGGGGTTCCCCTCGCACAGGGCGCCGCGCCGTGGACAGAAACGTCGGGGGTGCGAGTGTGTGCGCGGTCGGGGGGAGGGGGTGCCGAAACATTAGGGTGAGATATTGGACCGCAAGCTACTAATTCGTACGGTGATATCGATTCGGACACGGAATAGTTCGGTGATGTGCATCCGGCAATTTCTCGCTGTTCCGTGTACAGGGCCCCCCGCATTTTCGCCCCGGTATCCAGCGGTTAACGCCTCCGCCGCTATTCCCGAGGCCTTTGTCCCTTCACGAAACGATTCCTTCGTGGACGGCTCGCGGTTCCGTGACGGGCACCAATATCGAAACGATATCCTCGCTTTCGGAGAGCGTAAAACAGTTAGCAGGGTGGAACGGACGTTGTTGGAGCTGATACTCGTCGAGGTTCGTGTAGATCCGTCGATAACAAGCCTCCCACGGGGATGGCCTTTGTTGCGTCGCCGGTTTTTCTCACGTATCCATGACACGGAGGAGCCGGACATAAAATAGCGCCGAATTATTGACCGGCCTCGCGGGACGATATAAATAATTCAGTCGCGCGACGGTTTAATCGCTTGGGCTAATATTAAACCGCGAGTGCACTCTGCGGTGCGGCCTAACGCGTTGTCATTTATGCGAAGGTCAACTGTACTTGAACCGATGTTTCGCTAATGGAGACGATCGACCTTCGACGGTTCATTGAGTGGTCTTCCGCGGACGTTATTAGCTCCTCGAATCCAGCCGATCCTTTCGCGAATATCGTTCTTAAGCTGGATTCCATTCCGCTGCAAATGTATAGGTACACGCTCGCTGGAGTTCTCGATCGCTGGCGATAAGCCGCGATTCCCGCGGCCGCCAAGTGAAACTAATTCAATTATTCCGTTGTTGCCTTCTGCTTTCGCTTCACCTCGAACGGCGTGGCTCGGCAGGAACTAGTGGAGCAACGTCAACTGGTTATTTGTACGAAAGCCCGGTGCTGGCCGGGCACCATTGTTTCACCCACTCTATCCATCTGTCTGACGGGAGGGATCCCGGCGGTGGTGATCGCTCACGCCTTCGATCATACCAGGTCGCGTTTCCCCCGACAAGCCGGGAGACGATGATGATCACGCGTGACCTCGCCGACTCATTCAACGGCAACGCGTTACCGTGCACACGCTCCTTCCAGCTTCTTTTGTTTTGCCGCGCGAACAAATGACCGACGGGTTCACGGAGGGCGTGCTCACCCTCCGCGAGAGGGATCATCGATCGTCACTGATCGTTAGCCGTAGAGACACCGTAATTGCCGCTCATTAGGGGGCTAAAGGAGCGTATTATGCGCGCTGAAAAGAAGGAACGCCGAGGCGGATTGCTGTGGAACCTCGAGAGGAGGGCGGGCGGGGGGGGGGGGGGAGAGATGGGGGCGAGCAAGACGCCGCGCTTCGCGGGACGAACAAGAGGGACTCGGGAGCTGGGGGGTGGGAGTGGAAAAAAGAAAAGGTGAAGGAAACGAGAAGAGATTTGGACGCGTAGGGAGGGACCGTGGAAGGCGTTGAAAAGAGTACTCGAGGTATACGTGAAGGGGCTCATGAGGTAACCGATACCTCTCTCTCCCGACACCGCTTTGTTCCCGGACCTGGAAATGAAATATAGCGAAGGAAACGCAGTCGCGGACGGAACCCTCCCTTTCGAGAGTCCACGCTGCCGCTCGGATGCTCCTCTCCGTTCAGCTCCGCCTTTCTGGCTTGCCGTTCAGATTTACGAGGGACTCGCGTCCCCCAAAACACACATTAAGAGTATCATCGTACAGGGGAGCCGGGGCAGCTTTTAATTGCTGCGCGTTGGTAATCGCCACGCGTATCTTAAATTGATTCTCAAGTGCTTGTACGTACAAGTTCTCTGAAACAGACGGACTCCTAGCAGGATCTACCTTTTCGTCTCTAATACAACTCCATTCAAGGGGGATCAATTGGTCACTGTCCATCTGACGGGAGTTAAAGGATCCTCTGAAACCTCCACGACTTAATCTTTAAGTACCTGACAAGGGAAGATCCCGAACCCGAAAATTCTAAAAATTCTGTAACTTTGTGAATATCTACGGGCTTTCCTCCTGATTACAACGCAATTTTTGTTTGCTGCCCAAATTCACTCGAAGGGGATGAAATTAACCCCTGAAAATTCAGCTATTTTTCTATTTTGTGTTATTACTCGTGAACTGTAAGAGACAGAAAAAAGGTTTCAAGACAAAAGTTACTTCTTTTAATTAGAATTATCATTTGGTAAAAAAATTATTTTACAGTTCACTCATTATAACACAAAATCGAAAGATAACCGGAATTTCATAGGTCAATTACACCCCCTTAGAGTGAATTTGGGCAGCAAACAAAAATTGCGTTGTAATCAGAAGGAAATTCCCTACACATTCACAAAGTTTCAGTATTTTTTGAATTTCCAGATTCGGGATGTTTCCTTGCGAGTAGTCCAATAACATGTGCATATACTCTCGATGAAGAGCGCCGCAGCTCTTCTACAGTTCGCGGTGCGTTTAGTAGATAATTCGTTTGAAATACCCCTCAGACGGCGGAAACGAGATATAAATAAAATTGCCAATGAATCGGAGCATCGTTTAGCCGATCGCGCAGCTCGACGCCTCCAGCCCCGCTCCTATTGGATCCTTGGAAATCCAGTTGGCTACGGTCGAGCAGGTGTCGAAGAGCGCGTAACGAGCAATGAATCACCGTGTAGTATACACGGTATCGCATGATATTGAGTAACCCCGAGGAGGGTGTCCACGCACGAGGACACCTCGTGTTGGCTGACCTCAGCGCCGGCCAACCGATCCGCTGAAACGAGCCTCGATCACCCGACACTGCTCATTACACGCGTCCCGCAACAGCGGCTCGTCGGGATAATTAACGATATCGAGACGCGGAAGGAAGCTGGGTAAAATATTCCCATCCAACGGCATCGGTTCGATTGCACTGCGCCGCCTCGCGCAGCGCCCCGATCGACGGAAACTGTTCGCTGGATGTACACTAACCGAACCGGGGCCGGTATAATGCTAATTGATCGAACTACAGATACAATTAACGTCACCAACAGCAGCTACGGAGTCGCTCGCCCAACTAGGAAACTTCTGTTCTACGAGCTCGAGATCCACCGGTCCCTTAACAACTCCCCTCGTTCGGGAAACGTAACGACACCGCCTACCCCCGCCTAACACCGTCTATTACCGTAACGATCTACAATATCCACACAGAAGTGCTCCTCGGGAGGGAGCATAAAGAAAGAAAGAAAAAAAGAGCATCTCTGACAGTCAGCGAGGACCTTCGTACGGGGCTAGTACCACCTGTGATATAGAGTTCCAGCGGTCCGTGATCAGGGTGTCCGGTTACCTGGTTGGAGCAACCTACCTACGTTGCCCTCCAAGGACTACCTTGTGCAAGGAGAGCAGAGCATGCTCTCTTTCTCGCCCGGTGTCTATCTTCTTTCCTCTGCTCCAACAGGAGAGTTCGGGGGTGTATCGAATGTCCTGCCATCGTGCGGTCTCGTCTATGGTGTCCGGCTACCCCTCGCTCGTTTCACGGTTAATTAAGCGGCTGACAATCTGACCACGAGACGGTTAGCGGCCGGGGGGGCCCGCGATCTTCGGGAACTCGTAAACAGAAGGAATTCCTCGAGCATGAATGAAGACGGGAGGAAGAAGACAGCGGCAGCACGAGAGACGCGAAAGAGGGGGCCCGAACCACGCAGGGACCGCGCAAGATATCGATCGTTCCTGATTACCTAACGGCCCACCGCAGGCAGGGCCCGACCACGGGCCCCGGTCGGCGCTGTTTCCAGAGCTTTCTTACCGAATACGATTCTCGTCGCGCGTCCCCCCCGATCCACCTTCGCGCTGGATCAGCGGCGCGACGTCTAAAGGGCCGACGACTTTGGTTACACGACGAAGAAGATCGGATAGATCGATGAACCCGTAGCGTCCAGGGGACCCCGGGGTCCGTTTTTTGGGAAATATCGTCGCGGTAGAGTGGATCGCGGGGATAGACTTACAGGGGGGGGGGGGGGGGGAAGAATCGATGCCCGTGGTTACTCGCCTCTGTGGCCACGGAAAAGCTTGACTCGGGGATTTGAAACTTAACACTCTGGAATACACTCTGATCTGCGGAGAACAAGTTGAAGCTCTTCGAGTACGCTTCGTGGAAGGTGGTGAATTATTGTAGACTGGGGCCAGGGTTCGCGTAGAAGTAACGAGGAGCAGTGCCGTCGATGTTGAATTAATAAGTTCTCCGTGGAAAGAGAAAGAGTGCTCGACTTACCACGAGTGCACGTGGAAGGCAGGATACCGTTCACCGTCCCCGCTGGTCCGTCGAAGTGGATCGAGGAGAAACGAGAGCGGATTATATCGTCGCAGGTGTATCGGAGGCATCGTCTCTCGTTTCTTGGCCCCCACGGCTGATAGTTACACCAGGAGGCGGCCCCGGTACCTGCCAACAAACGACCAGCAGATGATTTAGCACATATTCCCAGCAAGAGAGAGCCTCGTTCGCGTCCCGATCGCCTTTTACGTGTACCGGTGCCCCGGCGGACCGCGCGATTGTTTTATAATTAAGCCGTTACTTGGGATAAGGCACGGACGCGCGGGAGGCGGCTGTGATTAATTGTTTTCGAATTGAAAACCTATCGCGGTGCCGTCTTAATTTCATCGTACTCGGGCTAGAGTACAAGACGCGGGGCTTATAGTCGTAATTACGCGGCTCGTTCCCTGTCGACGATCAAAAAAAGAAAGAAAAAAAAAGACTAATGGCTGACAATCGCCGGGGGAAACCAATCTCTGGCTTTAACCGTGTTCAATAATACCAGCGCCCCCTTCGCCACCTCCCCCCTCCAAAAAAAAGTTCATCCCCGGATTACTTCCTCGAGGTGCTATCGATGCTCGTTCCCTTAAACGTGCAAGGAATTCTCGCGTCCCCGTAACCGCCGACGTTGTTACAGCGACTTTTACACAAGTTGCCCCGCGGATCGGGCCCCCCTTTCTCTCCCGCCGCTGGAACCTTTCCTTCGTTCGTCGATCACCCCTCGATGGAACACGACGTCGACAGGCTCGCCCCCTTCTCCGCGACGACCCGCGCAGCCGTCTCTGTCCCTCGCCGTGTCGCCAGAAAATTCGGCGAGCCTCGAAAGCGCGCCACATTAAACGGAGCAAATAGACGGTGCCGCGCGGCAAAAGGGTGCCGACTGAAAGGCAAACAGTTTAGCTGGAAACAATTGACTGCAGATTGAAGAGAGAGGAACGGACGGGGGCGTAGGGACGGCTGAGAGGGCACACGCGGGAGAGACATCTGACGATCGATGCACGCGTCGCTGCCACGAGAGAGCGAAGTTACATCTGTCCGACGATGAAAATAGATTTCGAGAGCCGTGGTCTGGCCTCCGGGGGGTCCGCGAGAGGGCGGGGAGGGGGGGGGGAGAGGGTGACGGCCAGGGAGAGTTGTTAAAACACTCGTTTCCAGACCAGGAATTCGTGTTTCTCGTCACAATGCTGCACGCCGCTTTGATCGACCGTTCGGCCGACCGCGACCCGCCATCAGCGGCAAGCACCGGGAAAAAAAGGCGAGGAATAAAGGACCGCTCGTTTTGCAACGTTTCGCAAATTGAAAAAATTATCGACGGTATTATGTGGACCGCGGCCGATACAAAACCGGCCGGGAATTGCGCGCGATTTTCCCTGCCCGCGTGAACACGCGTGCATATTTTATATCGGGACGAGTTCATTCATGCTTAATGTCCCCGTGCTCCTTCCGCCGCCTGTCGCGACAATGCGCGGCGAAAAAACGAACGGCCGCGTTATTCGCGCGGCCGCGGCGAATCGAATCCGTCGAACGTTCTCATTCAAACAATGCCCGACGTCCTCCTCGCCCCTCGACTTCGGCCGTCGCGAGATTCGCGCGAGCCGGCGCGAGCGCCGAGGAACGACGGCGCCGGGAGTCATGGGATTTCTGTGTGATTTTAACGCCGAGGATTCGCGAGAGGAGCTACAATGGTTCATCAATAAGGAGACGCGTGGAGGGAGAAGAAAAAAAATTGCAGGTTCTAGAGGAACGCGGAGCGAGGTCGGGGTCCACCCCCGTGTGTTTTGTCTCGTACGACCCTTTTAACGTCACTTAAAACAAAACACTGTATCGATTTGACCGGCTCTCCCCTTGGCGGACGCACTCGACGAGTGCCCATGGGGGACGCTCGATGCGCCGAAGACAAGTGACACTCGATTCGACGGTGGTCCTCCGAGTGTGTTTTGTTTTTCTCCTTTTCACACTTCACCGGGGCCGTTTTTGCCTTTCCTTTCTGTCGCCCCCGTCCGGGGGCAACCGATGCGACCCGCGACGAGGGGCGGACGAGGAGCGTATCGAGTCGAAAGGCAAAGCCGCCCCTGCGCACCCTCCACGGCTGTACGAATGCACGCGCGTATTCACGAGTATAATCTCTAGAAATCACAGAATTTCGCTGGAAACCAGGACGGCGGGGGCTGTGTCTTCTCGCGGTGGCCGTTTAATAATCCTCAGTCGGCGTGGAACGAGCAAGGCATGCCGTCTAAAACGCAGAATAATCCGCCGCGATAAACTAAGCCGCGGCGAAATGATTACGTTACCGCGTAGAATTATAGGACGTCGCTGGGGCTCGGTCGATGAATCTTTAATCCTCTTTAGCGCGGCCACGCATCCAGCTAGGAACGCTTCGAAATCGGACGGTAATCGGGCGAGAAACGCCTAGAGGAGAGAAAAGAGAAAGGAGCGGCGGCAGGGGGAGGGGGCGGGGAGGAAAAGGGTTCTCGTGAAATTTTCCTGCCGTCGCGTGGAGCGCGAGGCGGCCCCGATAAATTCGACGATTACGGTGTGTAAAAGCACACAATGGGGGCCCCTCGCGGAATCGCGATCCCACCGACACGTACATTAAATAATACGTCTTCATTACGCGTCGATCGTACAGCTCGCGTGGCATAAAAGAGCCCACGGCTGACTTTTCCGTCGCGCAACCCCCGCGTGCACCGTTTTTTTCTTCGGCCTGCGCGGGCAAGAAAATTGAATGTCGGCGTCTGTTCCCCTGTTTCGCTTCTTTTCTCTCCTCTCCTTCGCCCTGCCCGCCCCGCGAGCCTGCCCCGGCTGCTGCTTCTATTATAAAGTATAATACCGGACTCGGTGTTTCCCAGATTATCGTCACTCGGCTACGACGCGATACCCTACGCCTCGCGTGTCAATTAGACACGGTATATGAGGTTACAAAGTATGCCAGGTCTTTGCACCGCGTGCACCACCGCTCGCCCTGCCACGGCATCGTTTCCGATCGTTGGCCAAAGCCGGCCAGACGATCCGATCAGCAGTCAGGGACGACGGGCCCTGCGTGGCCTGGGACGAGACACTGGACAGTTCGAATTTCCGCGATAAAGATCGCGCGGGGCAGTGTGAGATGTTTTGGTTGCGGCTCTGTTCGAGTTCAAAGGGGTAGAAGTAGCTGAACGGAGAGTAACGACTGTTGTAGACTGAAGTACCCAGAGACGTTGCACATGATTAAACAACCTAGCGTAAATCTTAGGTATCAAACACCTAAAATACAAGACTATTACGCAACCTTATTGAAGAAGTAAGGTCTAATGATGCTATCTCTCTATTAGAGTTTCCTCTTTTTGTTTCCTTAGTTCTATGGTTTTGTGGACAATATTACATATTACATGTGTAGTATGTATTTTGACTTTGGCACTGTGGGAGAGGATTTTTGCTATTATGACGAGGATTTGATTTGTTTCGGCGGTTTGTTTGAGAAGTGGGTTCAAATTTTGCAGTTTAATCTTTCATAACAGTTAACGGTTCCCGCGATATGTCGCCTGTTTAGACCATATTTGACTTACCCTCTGGTTGCTTTTGCCTATGGTGTAATGTTTACCTTAGTCACTCTCCAACCGACCTGTGGTCCGGACGTCGAATACGTTGCGGAAAAATTTTGTTTTAAAAGCGAACGCAGTTTTCTCTTGATAATATTAATTCCTTGATAATGGTGACCGAAACGTTGGAAATTATATCATAAAATTTGCAAAACAACTTTTAGTCAATTGACCGAGCCACGCGCCGATAACATTTATTATTTTAATTAAAAATTATTTCGGTCGAAATTTTATAACATTTTATTTGAAGTACCCAGTGTCACATATCCGGCAATCATGATATAGAATTTTAGAATGCTTGTGTAGATACTGAATTGTGTACTGCAATTCGTGAGTGTTTTTAGAGTAGAGACTAGGATAGGATATTTTCCTTCATTCCGAGCGTGTTAGCTGAGGCAACAGTGACAGAAACAGTAAACCGTCGATTGCAAACAGAATCTAGAGAACTTTTCAGCCGTGAATACGGATGATCGGCGACCCGTGCATGGTACCTTGCGAAAGGTTAAAGATTTCCGAAGCAGCGGCATTTTCGATCGCCGTGCTAATTTCAGCGCGCATTGATGCTCGGCGGCGTCGACAGACCTCGATCCGATTTCACGGAGAAATTAACGCGTTCGCTAATGGCCGTTTGAAAAATGTACCGCCCGAGCTGAACCGCTGAAAATCCTTTCTCCCGCGCGGCCTTTATAAATGATGTCTATTTTAAAAAGCGTCTTTCGACGTATCACTTTCAGGCCTGGTTTGAATCACGCCTGGGCCTCCCACTACCGCGGGCCCCAGTGGTCCGTTCTAAAGCTGCGTTCTTAAAAGGCAGTAAATCACGCGTTCCACCTTCCTTTTTATCCGACACCGAGTGGCCGTTGATTGTGCCATACATAAAATTACGATAAATTCATTGGGTTTCTCGCGCCGCAGCCGTGACCGGCGGCGGTCGATTGTTCCACGCTAATAATCGGGCTACAGCTTCTTGGTGGGTGGTGCCACCGATTGTCAACCGGGGACAGATCCACGCGGAGCCAACTTCTGACGGAACAATTAACGCTCGGCGAGCGATGAATTTTTATGGCCGCGGAGTGTGAGAAACAATCGCGGCGATCGGCGTCGGCCAGTTTCGCGAAAGTCAACCGTCCAGGCGTCCCACAGTGGTTCGACTATACTACATGCTAGCTGGACAAAATTATTTTTTCGCGGGTTTGGGTTTATATGGGGTTGAAATTGTTAGAAAACAAACCTGATTCGTATTACAGTTTATTATTTCACTAAAAATATCAATAAAATAAAAATATGACTAATTCAATAGAGGAAAAAGAACAAAACGACAGTATTGTACTTTAACTATAATAATCAGTTATAACATTATGTCTATTCCTGTAATTTCTGAATTTTTAAGTTTAAAACCTGGTTTTTTAAATCAGTTTTCTCTGCATCGGTATTAAAATCGTGTTTTACTATATGTTCACCGTCGTTCCACGCGACAAGGATTGAATGTACGGAAAGTAGAGACATTGTAGTTTTTTTTAAACAAATGATGGATCTACAATAATTTGCAAAACGATGTTTTGTGAATTGTTTACGAGTGCGACGCTCGGCAGGAGAGATTTTTAGTGACAATAAACTGTGATATGAATCAGGTTTGTGTTCTAACAATTTGAACCCCATATAAACCCAAACCCGCGAAAAAATAATTTTGTCCAGCTAGCATGTAGTATACTCGAACCACTGAGTGGTGGCTACCGATCGTCGTACTCGAAAACAATTCACAAAACATTGTTTTGCAAATTTTTGCAGATTAATCATTTGATTAAAAAAAAAATAGAAAGTCGCTACTTTCCGTACATTCAACCCTTGTCGCGTGACACGACGTGGAACATATAGTAAAACACTATTTTAATAACGATGCAAAGAAAACTGATTTCAAAAACCAGATTTTAAACTTCAAAACACAGAAATTACAGGAATAGACATAATCCTATAACTGATAAGGGGCCGTCCTTAAATTACGTAAGAGTAATTTTGGCGATTTCTTACCCCCTCCCTCCCCCAGTATAAGAATTCGTAAGATTTGATATTGCATTTTTGAATTTTTGAAGATTTGAATTTTTCAGTTATTACAATTCTTTTAAAGGTTTATATAATACATTTAACTCGGTTTCGGGAAATTTAAACTAAAACAACTTTTCTGGAACATTAATGATATAATTTGTATGTATTGAAAATTAGGTTAAAAAATATTACGTAAGGGTGGAATCAGACGGCACTAGGATCGGCGAGCCGGCTCGGCAAGCCATGGCTCGCCGAGGATCGCCAAGCGGTTCGTCAAGGATCGCCAAGCAGCTCGCCGAGGGGCTCGCCAAGGATCGCCAAGGATCGCCGAGGATCGCCAAGCGGCTCGCCGAGAATCGCCCAGGATCGCGGATAGGCGATCCACGAGTGTTCTCACGGCGCGTGGGCTCGGCGAGCCTGGCACGAGACCTAGTGCCGTCTGATTCCACCCTAAGACGTGAGACCTGACTCCCCCCTTCCCTCTTGTAAGAAAACGCAAGAAATTCGCGACCCCCTCCCCCCCAAAAAAAGCCATACGCAATTTAAGGACGACCCCTAATTATAGTTAAAGTACAATACTGTCGTTTTGTTCTTTTTCCTCTGTTGAATTTAGTCATATTTTTATTTTATTGACATTTTTAGTGAAATAATGAACTGTAAAACGGTTTGTTTTCTAACAATTTGAACCCCATATAAACCCAAACCCGCGAAAAACTAATTTTGTCCAGCTAGTATACTCGAACCACTGTGCGTCCGCGGGATCGGCCAGTCACGGCTGGCGAGCGTGAAAAACGCGGATATCGCGACACTGGAGAATTATCGAGACTTCTAATTACACAGATGATATCTGCAATTTATATCCCGCCAGAATGCGCCGCGATACGAGCGGGGCCTATATTTATAATTTCGCCACGAAACTAGTTTGATTAATGCCACGCCGATCGCCGACAGCTCCGCGCAGCCGTTCGCGAGCCGGCGATATCTATTAAAACGCGATTGGAATTACGCCATTAATTAACCGACTCGCTGAACCTTTACACCGGCGATTTTTATCGGCGATCAGCGATACAAGCTGCCGTAATAGACACGACATTGTGTAACGTGGTTGGACGCCGGGGCTCGAGCCGAATCGGTGGTTGCGGAGGCATGCACCTGGGACTGCTGCGCGAGAACGCCGGGAAGAGGTTGGAGAATCGACCTGGAACGTTGATAAACGCGCGATTAGACGGAGGCACGCGTGAATCGAACGACGGCCCTCGTGCGCGCCGGTGTAGAGGGCGGCGGGGGGATGAACGTCGTTAGCCTGGACACAATGGTGTTTTGACGGTGTAACAAAAGGCAGGCTGGGCCCAGCGTCCAGACAAATGACCGTGGATCCGAGAACAAATGACAGTGGCTGTCCAAACGTGAACGCGGCTCTTTTGTGAACGCGCCTCATTACTGGCTGCTCGAAATTTTTCATATCCGCACGTTCGGACGGGGCTCAAGAAAAATTATCGTGCCCCGATATCGATGGCGGTGCTTCCCGATTATTCGACATCTACTTGTCTTTCGTTCGCCCCGAGCACTCACGGAATCTTCTCTTAGGAATTCTACGTCATTCTATCTTGCCGCGTTGCTCCCCCGAGGTACGTAGAAGCGTTCAAGTTTTACAAAGTTCCGTATCATGATCTCCGGGAGTGACAGAATAATGTAGTCTCTAGCCACTCGTAACAATAGTGCCATGTGAACTACTACTACGATCAACGATTCCATGGTTTGTTTTGCTTTCGAATTTGTCCCGAGGACCTAGTGAAAGCTGCTCGATAATTCCCTCTCCTGATTGTGCCCCGCGAAGGAACAACGTCTCCCATCTGCCAAGCGGCAGCGCAAAGCTAACAGAAACTAGCATCTTAAAGGCTACTTATCGCGGAGCGCACCTCGTTCCGCGCAGACAGTCTCGCCACCGGATATTTACATTTTTCCATTCGAAGCCGTGGCTCTGTAGCTGCGAAATCTCAGCTCCATGTTGCAACGTAGGCACGCGAGACGAGGCGCGCATACAGCTCGCTCGCTCCTACGGCAAATAGCCGTCAAATGAAGCGTGCTCGAAGATCAAACGAGCGAGCAAACACGGGACAAGTGACGGGGCGTTAACGTGTCCCTCCCCCGTTGTAAAAACACCGCGCGTGTAATGCCTCGCTTTGCCTACGGGATTACCATTTGGGCTAATCCCACCTACGTTCGATCCTAGGTCCGCAAAGAAGCGCAAACACCGGCGTGTAAAATGGAAAACAACGAAGGGGTAGGGTGAAGTAAGAGGATAGCTTTAATCCTCCCCCATTCATCGGGGATTTCGCGCAGTCCAAGTCGTGAATGCGATGCACTGCCGGGCAGAAGACTCGAAACAGGCTTCTAAAAACAGAAACGGAAGGAGCTGTTCGATTCGTCAAACTCCTCCCACGCTCTATAGGGACAGTTGCCATGTTCCCGACGTCTTCTTTCCGCACACCGCATCACGTCTAGCTCTGTCATCCTCTCCGCATGTTCGCACACCGAGAAAACCTATAAGCCACGGCCTCGCAGCTGAACACGAAGCTCGGCGACGGTAACAGGTACCCAGGAGGGTTACGTAAGCTCCATTTGCGCAGAGGCGCGTAATTGAACGTGGAGAAAACGAGAAGGCCGGTGGTGTGATCCGCGATACCGAGACCCGGCTCGTCTCGCGGGATCCGCGGTAATGGTATGCCAATCGGGCAGCCGATGATCGCCGGGGTTGCCGGCTCGGGGCCCCGGCGTTTGTTAACCGTCGAGTCATCAAACAAAGATGGCCGCCGGTCCCTGCGGCGCCCAGTGCCATATTTGTGAAACAAAGAGGAGAGGGTACCCCGGCCCGATCCGGCCGACGCCGCGGCGCGCATTTACATAAATATGTGGCAGTTTCTGTGGATTCATCGGGCGCGCTGCCGCGGCTCCTTCCCCGGGGATCGCTCCTTCTCCGTGTGATTAACTTGTCACGAAACGCTGTAGTCACGTCTCGAGCTATTTATTAGCCGGATAAGGATCGGTTCCCTGGCCATTCCCTCCGTCCAGGCGCGAGACGAATCCGTGCGCTTCTACTCGCTCGATCCGCGACGTCTACGATCGTCCACCAGGGGGGTTTATCCTCCCTCCCCCCCCCCCCCTTCCTCCCGCCCCTCCCGCCGCTGCACCGCCGACCGAGGAATGTCCTCTCACCTCGATATCCTGAACGGAACCGGCCAGAAAGTCGATTCGTTATCTCCCAGATTGGTTTCTTCGCGCGCACATTTCCGAGATCGTTCTCCTCGTCCAGCCAACACTCGTCTCTTCGATTAGCGACGGAACCCCGTCTAGGAAACGAAGTTTTTTAATCGCGCCACCGAGTCGCGCCCTCGTAGCTGCGTCGCATGAACAATCAACGGAAACGTGATTAGGGAAGGTTGAAATGGACGAGCAGGTGGGAGAGGGCCGGGGCTCGAAGCGTCGCTGGTAGCTTCGCTCCAAGGATAAACAATATCGCCGGGGCAACGGGAACGATAAATTAAACGGCGACTCTCGGCATCCTTCGTATTCAATTACTAAATAATTGACGGGGGAGGGTGGGGGGTGGGGGGGGGGAGGCACTAGTGGACGAGGAGCAAGGTGGAAGGACGAAGGGCAGTTGCGCGTGTATATGTGCACGGGCTCCTCCTCTCCTTTCTATGCGTTCGTTCTCTCTCCTTCTTCCCCCCCGGTCTCGACCATTTCGCAGCCGAGGTGACGAGCGTGACTTATCTCCCGCAAATTATAATCCAATTTGCGATTATCGTCGTGCCATCGTGCCCGTGGTCGCCTCCAGGCCTCGCTGCAGGACCAGATGGACGGACGCCTTACCTCGGGCTGATTAGTAAGGGATAATTAACCCCGTGGCCGACGCGACTTGCGCGTTTCGTTAGGGAGGACACGTAGGCACGCGGTTTCGCGCATCGGCGCCAGAAAATCGTCACTTCTTCCCGACGTTATATAATCGGATAAACGCTGTGTCGCTTTCATCCGCGTATAGGTATGAAGGTATACTAAAAAGTGTGCCTAACTTCCGAGCTGTTAGCCATGCATCACGCTTTATAAATCTCGATCCCGGGGAACGACTACGCAGCTAAACCATCTTTGATTATCCCCCCGACATCTGACGATCCAGACGTTGCCCTCGACCGACGAGCGAGCGAGCGAGCTACGTATGTACATTCGTTCCTTGCCTCGGCCATAGCTTGCCAGTGTTCAATCACCGGGACGGCTGCGCACTCGGAAGTAGCCAGCGGGACTCGCGTTTTCCCCGTGACCCTCCATCCGTCAAATCGACGCCGCGACGGCAAAAAGGCCGGCTCGAATTCCGGGCCGCGCGAAATCGCCGATGACACGCGACGTCAAAGCGGAAAGGTGCGCGCACGTAACCAGCCGCGAACGACAGGTGGCTGTGCGGCGGCGTTTCCTGCTTTTCATCCCGCGAAATTGCTGGGACGCGTTTCAGCCACGGGTGAAACTCGCCGGGGCACGGCGGCCGCGCCTTCTGGCCGGGTGGGAATTTAAGAATGAAGCGGCGAGTCGACCCCTTCGGAGCTCGTGCTCGCGGACGTTGACGAACCAATACGATTCGTCATAGGTCCCGGTTAATTGCCACCGACCGGCCTCTGTTCCTTTTTCTTTTTTCTTTTCAAATCAATTAGAGCAAACTACGCGGAGCTTGACATTTAACGAGCCACCGATAATCCCCGCTACACCGACGCCGCCGTTTACGCGAACGGCTGCACGCCTGTTAGGGCCTGGCACCGCGAGAAGAAATCGCCGTCTCATTCGTTCGCTTTCAAGGTGCAACCAGCCGAGGGGGCAGCAGGGGTGGAGAAAGGAGAGAGGAGGAGAGTGAAGCCTCGTCTCGCATTTCGTTACACGATCATTATAACCTTCCCGGCGAGCCGCTTCTTATGCATGCTCCGAATTACCCACAGGATCATTATCGTTTAAGGAGGAGGCCATCGTCCTGGCGGCATTATTTTTTTGCACTGCTAGGCTCTAGCGTAGAGGAATCTTATGAAGATCCTGTTTGCGTTTCGCAATTGAGAAAGTTTCGTTGGGCGGATGTGGGTGTTTCTTAACTTGAGAGTATTAGATGTTTCCTATCAAATGTTTCAAGTGGCATCGATATCGAAATAGGGTAAATCCGGGAGACGCGGTCGGGTCGGAGAGTTGGTCGAGTCGCTAGATTTCAGACTCTTGTATACGTAAAAAAAACGTTAAAATGCGTTAATTACTTCTCTAGAAGCCCAACAGTTGAATGAATAGCGTCATTTCGCTTCCTTCTGTGTTTTACTGGATTTATAGGCTATAAAAGATAAATTGAGGGTACATTTCACCTCTTTTATCAAACAGCGGTGTACAGAATCGTATTTAAAATATACTTCTACTTTACTTTCGTTTAATGTTTGGGATAATAATCTTGGGATAATAAGATAGTAGAGATATTGAGGGACAATGCAGCCAAAGTATTTGGCCATATTAACTCTTCCTCTCAAAGCTAATGAGAAGACCATCTCTCGCTGCAGAAAGGTGAGATGGTGGAGTTATGTTTTATTATTTTTGTTTATTTTTTTATTTTGTATTATTATTTTATTATTATTTTTGTTTATTTAGTTTATTTATTCACTTTTGTATTCATTTGCCTTGCTAATCGCCAGTGATTAGTTTACTTTTTCTTTGATGTGTTCTTTACTTGTTTAGCAGAAACAAATTAAATATCAATGAATTTTGCTTTATCGTTTGTTAATTTTCCATGAATGTGAGTGGCCTCTGCCAACGACGAAAACCATTTCTCCCGGCACACAGTGGAACGACGTAAGGACAATAACTGGACATGGCAATTAATTCCAAACGTTTTTGGCTTTCATTGTAAAAATTTGCACACTTTCAATTCGTGTTAAGTAGAATAACTGAGATTTAGAAAAAAAATTGCAATCCTTCTGGGCTTTCTACAAATAACGAGGGAACATCCCGAACCCGGAAATTCGAAAAATTCTGAATCTTTGTGAATATGTAGGGAATTTCAAATTCACTCCAAGGGCGTGTAATTCACCTCTGAAAATCCGGTTATTTTTCGATTTTGTGGTATAACTCGTGAACTGTAAAGTAATTTTTTTTTTGCCAAATGATAGATCTAATTAAAAGAAGTAACTTTTGCTTTGAAACTTTTTTTATCTCTTACAGTTCGCGAGTTATAACACAAAATCGGAAAGTAGCCGATTTTTCGGTGGTTAATTTCACCCCTTCGAATGAATTTGGGTGCTAAACAAAAATTGCGTTGTAATCAGGAGGAAATCCCCTATATATTTACAAAGTTTCAGAATTTTTTGAATTTTCGGGTTCGGGATTTTATCTTGTACCAAAATTATTAGGTATAAACTGAAATGTTTACATTAGATTTATTTTATTAATCGCAGCTAGTAGCAGATATTTTTCCTACTTTTTAAAACCTTACCATTAAAGGATTAAATTCAGGTATTTTAGCCCTTGGGCGTCTTTGAGCAAAACTTTAAATCACTAGTTGAATTATTATAGTATTGAGTGCAACGCATTTTTATTTTATACAGTTGTTTAGTGATGAAATCCAAGTTAATTCAGAATGTTTTTTCTAAAAATCTTTAATAATAATATACTCAGTAATATGTAAAATATTGAGAACTTATGAAGTAATAGGATTTAGGCAATAATTGTTTAAAGTGGTGCGACTGAAATTTTCCTACAGGTCAGATTCATATACAATTGGATCAAACCTAATGTGAATATAAAGTTTAATTCTTTGTGTTTTCCAATGCTACGAACACTTAATAAAGATTTAATGAAGCTGTGGAACAGAATTTCGACCATTCAAATTTTGGCCGATGTCCACATAAATAAGGCATTCTCGTCCCACTGTGCGGCACCTCGGGAGAGATGGTCAGATGTCATAATTTCAGTTTTCAACCCGATTTACAGTAAATATTGTCTTAAAGCAAATATCGACCAGTTTTTTCTGAATCACCATAAAATTCTGAACATATAAGTTTGTTCTGATAAAATAAATAATATCTACATTAGTTTTAATAGCCATTTTATATTAAGTCGACCACGTCTCCCGGATTTACCCTATTAACACATCACTCGTTATATCGTTTCATCTAGTAGCCACGATTTGTAACTATGATACTTACCTCCGTAAGACCGCGAACTATGATTGATAATAGTGTGAAAGCCAGTAGCACTCTCGAATGTGAATTTTGATATAATACCGCGCCCTATAATCTGCGTTCTGTATCGCGACAGGCTTAGAAGGACCCATGCACCAGAATGTCCCTCGAAACGAGCCCCCTTTTAATTAGAAAAAAAGAACGTATCACGTAGTGATGGCACGGTTCTCCATCCCGGGCTCCTCGACTCTACAAAGTGAATACTTTTTATCGAGCGAACAAGTTGTCCGAGACACGAGGGTCGCTAAAAAGCGCGATGCTTAACAGCAAACGAGCCGAGAGGGCAAGCAAACCGCTATTAACGCCGGTCGGCCGTCGGATGGTCCGCGGCCCCGGCAAAAAGGGCCACTTCCGAAGGCTGCAACGTCACATCCGCCATCGAAAATAGCCGCGGGGCCCCTAATTTACCAAGAAAACCGTGCTTTCGGGTGCCGTGGAAAAGATCCTCCGCCGCGATAAAGGGCCCTGTTCACCGTTCACAGCGCGTTCACGCCGAGTTGGTCCACGATAAGCCCCGCGCTACCTGTGAGCACTCGGGCGGCGAGTGGCGCGGGGCACTCGCGAACGCGGGGGACAGTAGGGAAAGGACCCATTAACCCTCGAGCGGGCACGCCGAGTGAACTCAGTTCACCAATCCGCGTATTTCTTTGTTTACGTCTCGGGAAGATGAACATTCCCTTAACACGCTCGTCGTATGTGTCAAGAATCGCGTGATGCTTGTGCCAGTTGATTTTCAGTTGTTTAATCGAGCTAGTGCCTGTTGTTTTCACCGTTGAAAGCACGCAAGTCACAGTGCCCCGCCATGTAAGTGACTTCATAATGTTTTTGAAAACTAAATTTCACTGCCTTTCTTATTCGTTTATACTCAATTATATACAAATGGATTGTTTTTTACAAAATACCATTTTACAGGGCAAAATTCACGAAAGAGAAAGAGTATGAGCGAGTTCTGTGTGAACTTTCAGATGAGGAATATGATAACCGCACTCCTGAATGCGATTCTGATTTCTCCGATGGAGAAGCCGAAAAAGTACATGATGTGGATCACGATAGTGATTCTATGCAAGGTGGTTCAGATTCTGAAATAAATGTTGCTATTGATGATAACGATCAAAATAGAGAGTTTTCTTTCGCTAAGAATAACGATATATTTTGGTGCAACACTGATTTCTCTAATGCAAACGCTCGTACAAGGACTGAAAATATTGTAAAAGTACGCCCAGGCCCTAAAGGCTCAGCTAAAAACATTTCAAAAGAAATTGATGCATTTCTTCAAACGATTACTTTTGATATGATCGATCAAATTGTGGAATTCACTAACATGTATATTACAAATAAAAACAGGGAAACAAATTATGCTAGACCGAGAGATGTCAAATGGACTTCAAGAAAAGAATTATGTGCTCTTATAGGGTTGTTATTTTTACTAGGGTTGAAAGGTTTACAACATACTAATGTTCAAGAAATTTGGACCAAAGATGGTACTGGAATGACAATAGTCAGAGCTTGCATGAGTTATAAAAGGTTTTTATTTTTATTGAGATCTATTAGATTTGATGACAAAGAATCACGAGCTGAACGACAAAAAGATGACAAACAAGCGGGAGTAAGGTCTTTATTGGATGCATTTGTACATAATTGTAAAAACAGCTACAACCATAGTGAATTTGTTACAATTGATAAAAAACTTATCCCATAAGGAGGTCGTTGTAGTTTTATTCAATACATGCCAAACAAACTGGCAAAATATGGTTTAAAAATATATGCAATGAATGACACTAAAACTTTTTAGACATCCAAAACAAAATAAAGTAGTTTTATTATTATCATCCATGCACGATACTGGTTCTATTGATGAAAAAAACTAGAAAGCCTCATGTAATTTTAGATTATAATATGACAAAAGGAGGAGTCGACACTTCAGATCAGATGGAAGCAAAATATTCTGTTTCACGAATAACGAGAAGATGAACATTATGTTTATTTTTCACGTTCCTGAATATCTCTGGGATAAATGCTCAAGTTATCCACAAAGGAAATCCGGACAACCCTGCATTGAAACGAAGAATATTTCTCAAGAATCTGGCATTTCAACTAATGGACGGGACATTCATCGAGCGCTCAAAAATTGTTTCTCTTCCCAGAGACATACGTTGTTTTTTAAAAATTACAACAAAGGGGACGGCGAAGAACAAAATGCGGTAGAAAAGCCACAGCTGAAAAGAACACGATGTGTCTATTGTGATACAGCCAAAAATCAAGTAACCACAAGAAAGTGCGGGACGTGTTTGAATCATGTTTGCACACAACATTCAACAAACATTGTTCTCTGTCTTTATTGTGAATCCGAAAAGGAAAATATAGACGATTCAGAGTAATTAGTCTACATACCATAGTTATGTTTTCGAAATTTTTATAATGTTTAAAATGTTTTATATTTACTATTTTTGTGTTATTAAATATATTTACTGTATTCTTGGGTACATTGCTATTATTTTCCCATCACATTTAATCAAAAGTTACTACTATCGACAGAAAAACCGTTTCTGAAGTGTATACTTTATATATAAGGGGACTAAAATAATTATTTTCAACTGGTGAACTGAGTTCACCACGCGCCTGGGCGTGTAACTCTCACTGGCGCGCCCGCCCGAGGGTTAAGCGTTGACGCTGACATTATCTTATAGTTGTGCACTTATAGACTAAAAGTATATGTTGTTCTTGTTATTTATTATTGTTTAATATGTTTACTTGATGAAACAAATTTGGTGGATCTTAAAACCAGGGCTGTGGAGTCGGAGTCGGAGTTCGGAAGGAATTTTCTGATTACCGGAGTCGGAGTCGGGAGTCGAAAAAATATATGCCAACTCCAACACCGACTCCGTATTACTAAATTTTATAAAAATCGGAGTCTGTTTTATTTTGTTTTTATTTCAGTGAAACAAATTTCACTTTATATTAATTTTTCATTACTTCTTTTTCTTTTTGTCAGAATTCATTTATTTTAAATAAAAATATAAACAAACTTTACTTATAATATTTAATTTTTAAAACAGTATTTTCTTTTGTATTTTATTGAAATAAAAAGTGCTCCAATGGCCATTGAATGTATTAGTTAAATTTAAAGTTTGTTTTCATTATCGGTTCTTTCCTTTATTTGCCTTTACTGTTAGCGTAGCTTTAGTTTTTTATACTGTAGATATATAATATATACAAATATACTATATTATAATATTAGTAATTTAGTTATATGTACTGAGTACATTAACAATCTATTATAAATGCAGGAGTCGGAGTCGGGGTCGGAGTCGGAGTTGGTGGTAAAAAAAAAGAGGAGTCGGAGTCGGGGTCGGAGTCGGGAGTTTTGACTGCCGACTCCGCAGCCCTGCTTAAAACTTCGGTTTTTATATATAAATTCATTAATTTCAAAAATATATTTGAGGATCTATTACTGACACCATTCAAATGTATTTGACTGAATTACTGACACCCCAATTACTGCCAGCTAACCTAATACTGTTTATGTCATTTTAAGGTTACGTCGTGTCATGTACACGAGCCACTACTGCTATAACAGTAATACCAAAATGCTTGAAACGCTTGTACCAATCACTGTCACCCAATTAATAAGTAAAAAGACTTAATGGATCGTTGAATTCGGATCATTATTACTTTCTACGATGCTTATATTATTTTAAACATTATATTTTGTTATGTTAATAGCTTAAATATTACAATTACAGAATTTTCATTAACGCCTTGTTTTCTCTTTCGCTAGTAAGGAAGTGATCGTTTCCATTCTCCTAATATTCGCTTAAAAATTTTTATCGTTTTATTCAAATTAACGAAGAAAAAATAAAGTACTGTTTTTTTTATCGTATAAATAACAGTTGCAATTGTATGCTAAATTTTTTTAATGCATTATTTCACAAGATTTATTCGTTATTTTACGTAAAACAGCTTAGGGTGACAGTAATTGGGTAGGTGGCAGTAATTGGGTCGGTCCTTTACCCTATTCGACAATTTTTCCGTGGTGTCCGGTAACGCGGGCCAAGACTGGCAGCCAGGACGGCGTGTAAATCTACGCGCGTAAGTCTACGAGGCGTTCGACGCCGAGCCGACGGAAAAAGCGCTATTAATCCAGCAGGATCGCTCTAAACCGGTTTTATCGTTTTGTCGAATCGAAATTTCTTTGCCTCCGCTTGGAGCCGTCCGAGCGGAGGGACACCCAGTTCCCGTGAACAGCTCGCCCGTAATGCTGCCGGCAGGCTCGAGGAAATCAGCGCGAAGAACGAAAAGAGAACAACACCGTCTGACAATGGGGCAGCGCAATTTCGTTCTCGCGTTACGCAAAAGCCCGCCCGCTAATTCCGCCAGCGTGGAGCGCCACGAGGAGGACAAGATACACCGCGTTGGCTTAGCCTCGGGTGGCATAGGCGCTCTAATTACAGCGGAAACGGAAAAGCGACGAGCACCGTGTCTGGCGGAGGGGGCAGAGGAGGGAAAGCCGCGATACCTGCGCATCGGGCGATGGGTTACGCAACGATCGCGCTGTCCTGGGCTACCAACGAGCGAGTCGACTCGCTGGTATCGTTTAAACCGCGATTTCCTCCGGTGCACTTCCTGCCCGCGTGGAAGGCGGACCCGCGCGCGCGCTGCCGCTCGCAACCACTCGGTCATTTTTCGTGTAATAGCACTGTGTAATTACCAGCGGACAAAGTAGCGATAATTACAGCCGCGTTCACAGATACGGTAGGCAGCCTGTTCGCGATACGCGCCGCGGAAGAATTTATCGCCGCGGTGGTAGATTAACGAGGGGGGGCACTGATGTTCCGACGAGTTGGAACGGTCGTTTCGCGAGGTTTCCAGGGAAATCGACCGGCCAATTGGAAAATGAACGTGTCCACGCGGAGAAACGCACCCTTTTCGCGCTGGAATTAAGACCGCGCCACACTTGGACGACTTCGGGAGCCGCGAGACGTCATCGATCCCTAAAAGGCCGATGCCCAGCGTTCCCGATAAAAAGCTCCGCGACGGTTATTATATGCATTAGGTCTCGACGAGACCGGGAGCTATTTCGCCGGTTCTTGGTGCGCGATCGATCCGCGATATCGCGTCGAATGCTATCGAGGGAAAAAAAGGTAACGGGGCGCTTTCTACGTAACGGAGTGAAACCGGTTGCGCTGCCGGCTACACTGCAAAATCTCAAAAAAATCAACCTGCCGTTAAGGGGACCGCGCGGGGGGGGGGGGGAACAGTTGCGCGTGCGTGCACGAAGAATTCGCGCGGATATATACTTTCGTTGGATTAATTACCAGGCCGCGGAAAAGCAACGATCGATCGTGTCTTTTTGGTTTTGCGGAGGGTTTTTGTTGCCTCGAACAAAAGAAATTAACGGCCGCGAATGACGCTCGACTTTCACGCGAAGGTTAGCATTCTGCGTGCCACGGGAGCATTGTTCCTCCTGTCGGCAGTGATCGCCAGAGATGAATATTTAAAATGAGAAATTCCGTCACTGGCGAATTACGGCCGGCGATACGATCTTTGGTTGAGCGTAGTGTACTTCCAGTGGAAATTCACAATTATGTATATCGTTGAAGTATCGGGTTACCGCGCGAGGTATGCTCGATGATAGATACAAAGCAACTATCGAATGATCTATCAGTGTACTTACACGTAACGAAAACAAATTGTTTAATGAGAACAGGTGTGCACGAAGCCAGCTCAGTTCTGCTTGGGTGAGGATTGGGTCCTACCTTCCTTTGGACCCTAGCGATTCTCATTTCTTCAGCACGCCTAGTAGTTGCCGTACCCAAAAACGAATGATCCCGAGGGACTGATTGTTTTCCAGCCCAGTAATCTGCACCACGTCCACCGTTTGATTAATGCGCGGAACGTACGCGTGAAAAATATCGTCGTTAACTCGCCCCGCGAAATTAATCGCGACCAGATGACAGAGATAACGGATTAATTACCTCGCGACGCGCAAGCTGGCCCGTGAGTTTCTATCCGGGAACCCTTTCCTCCAGTGTCCAGCGACTTTTCGGCGTAAACAGCCAGCAGATACGATCTTCCTGTACCGACCGGCGTGTCGCGCGTGCGAACGCACGCACAGCACGCTCGCTAAAAAGCCGAATCTCTTTTTGCCCGTGCGAAAGTGTGCGGGCCGGGCAAAAACTGTAACGACTTGGTGAAATCTGCATGTAACTCTACTAGCTGTTTTATTCAAGGGGAACCAGCGGGGATGATCGATGGGGCGTTCAGGTAATTCCCAAAATTTCCGTACCGCCAGTATTTTATCGTCCAACGCGCTCCTTACCCTGGCCGAATTCCCTGCAAACTTGAACGCGCAGCGCTGCCTGGGCAGCCTGCAAATACCTACGCGATAAAAAAATTGCTCCCGACCTTAATGTCGGCCGGCGCGAGCAGCAGCATACATTTTAGACGATCAAGTCCGTGTTAATGACGCCGTATCCACGTGCAACGTTGTCAACTCGCCGCGAATGTCTTAACAAGGGCTCGGCCATTGCGTGCGGTGTAATTATTCCTCGGTACGAGGCGTTTGTATTACGAGCCACGATTCCCCGCCAGATGTACGTTTATTACAGTTTTATGCCCCGCGATCCGCTCGGGCTCGAAGGACACGTAGACCTAAGGTTCTATCTGCTTCAGCCACGGACACGATATTTTCACAGTAATCGCTAGAAGCTAGGAGGTAGGATACGGACAAAGAGAGAGAGAGAGAGAGAGAGAGAGAGAGAGAGAGAGAGAGAGAGAGAGAGAGAGAGAGAGAGAGAGAGAGAGAGAGAGAGAG
The DNA here is from genome assembly GCA_947577245.1 of Andrena bucephala. Taxonomy (NCBI): domain Eukaryota; kingdom Metazoa; phylum Arthropoda; class Insecta; order Hymenoptera; family Andrenidae; genus Andrena; species Andrena bucephala. Next base: position 14,114,922 of record OX387719.1, on the reverse strand, counting down.
AGAGAGAGAGAGAGAGAGAGAGAGAGAGAGGGGGGAACAAAGTGGAGTAAGGAGGGAGGACGGAGAGAGAGCTATCAGCAATTTATGCGCCCCCGGTAATCAAGTTTCCCTGAAACGCAAGGTTGGCTCCTTTGTGGGCCGCGCAATAAATTCCGCGACGACGTCTAGGCAAATTACGCGGTGTAGGTGTATTACCATTCAGCGGGAGGCTCGCGGGTAACGTATCTGGAAAATAGAGAAAGCCTGTCGCTATCAGTCGGAAAGCTCCCTTTCTCACCGGACAGCGAACCAGCAACGCGGAGCTGTTTTGGCCGGCGTATCCTCGTCCGAGGAGCATCTAGATAGCGAGCTTATTAAATTTGACACTCCAAGAAGCCGGAACATTGAAAAGGGGCCAGGGACGCGAGCCGACCCGCGCGACGTTACCCCATCGCGCCGGAGCAACCACCCCGTGGACGATTCGTATCCTGACGCCTCGGGGGAGCAGGGATTCGCTAATTTCACCCAGGACACACGGCTCCGTGAAAATACTCTGGGCGGGAAAATAGTCCGTCCACTCGCAATTCCCTTGGGACAAAGTCGCTTCATACGCCTTCCTTTCGAGGCTGGAAAAACGAACGGGAATAACCTGCACGCGGATCGACCGCGGGCACTGGATTCCTGACACGACCACGGGGAAATATGACCTCCCCCCCCCCCTCCCCAATGGCGAATAAAATTCGTCCACTTACGTGGGATTATACTCGACTTATAGCCCGTCGAACAGCGAGGTCGAGATTTTTCGGTCAAGGAAATCCAAGCAGTCGGACCCACCCCTGTCCGCCGCGATCGTTTCTACGGAAGGGGGGGCCAAGTTTCGAGGCCGGGGTCTCGGAGGCCCCGCCAGTTCCCGGAGAAGTATCCTCGAGATCGGTTAAAATTGGAAAGGTCCTCGCGCCCGGGTCAATTCATTGTTGAAGAGGCTATTCTTGACGCGAAATTGCCTGAAATTGGTTTACACGGACACGGCCGGCACGTCAGAAAATTGATTCGCGCGCCGTCTCTCTCTCTCTATCGCAACACCCCCCCCCCCCCCGCTCCCTGCCCCCTTGGTCCACCCCTGCTCGACACTGAATGCGTTTAATTTTTCTGCCCGGCTACGTTCTATTCCCCGTAGACCCGTCCGACCGATCCCGATATTCCTTGTCAACGGGAGGAGAAAAGATCCGGCAATCACGTTGCACCTTAAAGGGGAGCCCCGCGGGGAGGGGCATCGAACCGGCGGCGTTAATCAAAGAAAATTTCGTCGAACCTCGGTAATTTCGCAACGACGCCGGCGTCCAACGTCGCTAATAAATGCACGGTGGCTGTCGTCGTTCGCTAACTACAGGACGGCAATTTCCTCGCTCGCCGCCCCCGCGCCAGAGTCAGAACAGAAGAAGCTCGCTCGAACGGAGAGATTTCGGGGGTGGCTGCTGGTAATGTCTTTAATGCTGCAGCCTCGGCGAAGACGCCGCTGCTCTCGTCGTCCGGATCGAGTTATCGCGGGGAATGAGAAAAATTAATAAAATGAATCAACAGCCGGCGAGACAGCCCGAGGGGGGGGGGAGGAGGAGGAGGGTAGGCGGGAGAGAGGGGAGGGTTCGTCTCGAGTCTGGAGAAGAAGCGAAATTAGCTAAACGGATTCTTTCCCGGCGCGACTGCGACTCCCCGCTCGCTGCCGATCGCTCGAAAACGCGTCTAATCGCCGTTAAGTAATTGCCGGGGAATTCTTGCTTTCTAATCGAGCCTCCGTTACATAAATCAACGGTTAATCAAGTCCTCGCGCGCGCGCGCGCGGCGGGCACCGATACGCGAGCGTGATCGCCGTGGAAAATTAATATCCACGTTGATGGTCGTTTTTCTGAAAAGCATTCCCCGGCGTTAATGCTCTTCCTCCTCCCGGCCATCGGCGCGACGGAGGGTCGAGGATCCGCTCGCGAGCGCGCGCAGCCCCGCGTTATTAGCTAAGATAATTAACGTCCTCTCCATCCGACGTTCCCGGCGGTGCCAATCGTTGGGCTGTTAACAGCCTGGAATTTTCGGTCCCGCCGTGCAGATTGTGGCGGGAATTAGCGGCGGGCCGCACCGCGACGAGATTCCTTACACGTTTCTCTACCCCTTATGTCCAGCCGCGGCGAAGACCGAGAGCGAAGAAGGACACGGTAAGGTGGGACCTGGCAAGACCTTCCATACCGAAGACGACGGAGTCTGTGGCGAGGAGCAGCTTCTGGACCGCGACAAAAACCCTGGCGCGGCTTAATTGCTTAATCAGACGTAGTAAATCTCGCGACACGGGCATTTATGAGGCGCACGATACACCGCGCTACATGGTGGAAGCTTCCCCGGAGAGCGAACCCGGGGCTGCGACGGTTTCGCCGATGAACAATGGACTCGTTGCCATCATTCGACGCGACACGTGCCGCTCGAACGCGCTGGGAATTCGTATGTCGGCGCATGTAACGGGTATGGCCGGTAATGACAGGCTGTGCTCAGTTAGATATCGAACGATGGCACCGTTTGTAAATTGTCCGGCGACCGTGGCGTGTGCGGCTGATATTATAATTATTTAATCGCACGGGACGTCGCGTCGCTGACAGAGCGGCCGTCGCGAGAGTTACCGGGGACAGGTAGGTTGGCTATGTTTCGCGGATGGAGGTGAACTTGCAGTGCGCCGCCTTCCTTCCTCTTTTTCCCTCGTTAAAGGCCGAGCCCTCGGTAACACGACGCTCGTTTATGGTCTCGTTAAGAGAGCACCCGGTGTATTAAGGGATAACCGTGACCGGTGATGTAATGCAACACTGTAGTCCTGATCCCGATCCCTGAATGAGATGGTATCTCCGGCGTGTCCTGGACGCGTACATTCGACGCGTTACATACCTGTGCCGGCAGTGTGTTGCACGTACGTATGGCGCGGGTATTATGCTACAACGGGGTATCGAGTGACCCGCGTAAATTCATTGCCGCTCGAACGAGACGCGGAAAGTTGTTTCATATATTCTCGGAGGCAGCAGCCCCTCGATCCTCCCTTGGATGGGTTCTAGAATGGCTTTTGTACATACCCTGACTCTCTTCCAACGAATTACATAGTGGCAACATTGTTTGTAATAGCTATCGCTATCTACGAATGATCCTAGTATCTCTGTCTGTAATCAGCGTTTCAAACGGATGGCACGAGTTAGACCGCGTTTTAGGATCTCCAGAGTCAGCTAATGTATTTACTCCGTGTGTCAAGCATTACCGCGTATTATTGACTGGGCTGACGAAGAAATTACACGTCTCCGGGCATGATTACACCCCCGCGATACGCGCGATAAGCTTCGACGCGCGTGAAAGAAGTGAGCCAGGAGGCATGGGAAAGTACGATAAAGGGCACGAGCAAGGTCAACCCTGCGTCACGCGATTCGTGAATTATTTTCAGGCATAATGGAAAGGAATTACGGCCGAAAAGCGCGTCTCGGCTGGCCGTGGTGCCGTTTCGGTGACGGTTGAAACGCGGGAACGTAGCGGCCACGGGGATCCCCCGCCCCGCGACGATTTTTACATTTGAATCTTGACAATGACGACGGTGACCGCCACCGCCCCTGGGGCTGTGAAAACGTTACCCCTATCGCGGGCAATGATATCCCCCCAGTCGGTCACTGGTGCATGAAACAGTTAAGCATCGACAATGTAAGCCAATCAAGGGGTGGATGGTATAAGGGGTGTATCACAGAGCGGGCCGCGGTAATCACTTGGAATTGCGTTAAATTTTTACTCCCTTCGCCCCCCCGGGGCTCCGTGTCTTGGTCTTTTGATGCTGGGACCGGCAACTGGCTGAGGAAGATGCGTTTAGGCTGGCGATACAGGATTTACAAAGCTATTACAGCCACGGAAACACGGTTTCGAGGACGCTGATGCTTTAGGCCAGCCCTTTTCGAAATAGAAACAAGAGTGGAGGGAAGGAAGTTGCGTTTATCGTTGACTTTGAAGAGGAACTGACGACTCGGGATTTATCTCAGGTGGTGATTAACACTACTGCGAGACAGTGGACAGTCCGCAGCATGTTTGCAAAGTGGACGGCTATGATTGTCGGCATTGAAATGAGCGTAAGGGGTTTAAGCATAAACTTGGAACATTATTTTTCTATCCGTTCAAGGGACAGTTGAATGCCAATTGAATCTGCAGAGTTGCCCGTGGCCAAAACTGCCAGGATAAAGGGCCGATTGATAATTCGCCAAGTTTAGAACTATTTCTGTAACGTACCCCCTAGACCACGGGTTCCGGTTAGATTCCCTTTAGAGTGGCCTGGCAAAGCCCCACGGGGGTTTCGAGGATATTACCGGGCAACAAAATAATAACGCGAACGGGCGAGGGGCAGGGTGGCGGCGTAGAGACAGAGAGAGAAAGAGGCCGCAGAAGGAGATGCGAGGTGGTCGGGGGAGGTTTAGGGCGCAGCCAGCAAAACACACACGGCGACTAAAAGGCTTACGGGGTAATTTGCGACGGCTTAAGGCCAGGCCAATCTGATCCATCCCGCGTGTATACGTGAAATCTTACACCGAGCCGTGCCAGTACGATCTCTCCGTACCGAAGAGACAAAAAGACAACGGAAGGGGCCGAAGAATGAAGGAAGAAAAGTCGAGGACGCGAGGCGAAAAGCATGGGGACAGAGCGAGAGAGGCGAAACGGGGCCTCTCTTTGAAAAACGATACAGGGTTATACCTCAATGGCCCTCCCTTAGGTACTTTCTCTGCTCCTTTTTCCTCCCTTCCCCGCCCCGGCCCATCTATCTCCTCCCTCTCTTTCTCCCGTCCCCCTTTCGCTCTGCTCCTCTCCGTCTCGTTCCTCCGTCTGCTCCGTCCCATCGGGCAGCTCGGTTGCCTCGCGGTGAACACGAGCCGCGGACTTCACGGGCTGTCGCGCAGAATTTGGCCGGCGAATTTTTTCCCTGAAAATGGTTAATTGAGCGTGCGCCGGTGCAAACGAGAGGTTACCGGGGGCTATTTCATCTTTTTGCTCCCGTGGCCGGTCTCCAGACACCGTGGCCACCGCTCCACCTTCTCGCTTCACTAACGCTCCTCCTTATGTTACTCGCGCACGGGCTCTCGTTCGCGGGGCAAACGGGAATTAAATGCTCCTCCATTCTGTACACCGGCAACCGATTTCTCTACGATTCGATACACCCTCGCCGTACCCGGAGGTCGTCTTTTTGGTAGGAAAACAATCGGTCTCGATGCCGATTCGCGACGGCACCGGAACACCACTGGCTCGGCCGATCTCCGCGGATGAAAGACCGGCGAAGATGAATGGGCAAGAGAAGGAAAGGGATGACGGCGGAGGGCAGAAAGAGAGGGGCCATATTTCAGAAGCGAAACTTAATTTGCCCCGAAGTGTGCCACGGGACTCGAATCAATTCGAGGGCTCTCGAACCTCGGAGAGCCTCTAAGCGACGGCGCGTGCCTCAATCGGATGCCATTCAAGTTCCTCTCTTTCTCGTCACGCGATAATTGAGGGACATCGATTGTGGTGCACTCGTTTCGCCCTTCCACGCACCTTTTCGCCCGCTTCGCCCCCCGAAAGACGCCGAGGAGCTCGGAGGCCGAGGAGTCGCCGAAGGAGTCTTTGGAGCTTGTCGCTACGAAAGGGCCGTTTTTAATGCACTGTACCACGATGGGAATTTTTACTGGCTCCGATGAATATTCGTTACTAAATTCCACCAGCAAATATTGCCCCTTGGAATTCATGAGAATGCAGGGTAGGAATTAAAAGACGAGCACGAGCGGCACTTCTCCTTCTCTGATACCATCTTCCACGTCACTTTGTCCGACGAGGAGAGCCCCACGCATAGGTTTAGGACACGTTAAGAGGTCCTTCATGGTGTTTGCCGGCAAACACCCTTCGTTCTCGCGTTGCCGTCGATGGCGCCCTCGCTACCTCGCGAGGCGAGGCGTCCGTCCCTTTCGCCCGCGCACACAAACGGGGTCTGATTACACATTAATTATTTACCGAGTGATTTCTGATGTATGTACCGACCAGCTTCTCGAAAACGGGTCATTAAATTAAATGAGACGCGGAATTCTCGGCCGGTGCACGGTTTAAACACCCTCGACAAGTATCTCGAGCGATTCGGAAAAATTCTGCCGGCAAGAAATACGCGCATACACGCGTGGCTTGTAATATCCAAACGATGGGCGTTCATTAAGAGTATTTCTGCGTTCCTTTCCCTGCCTCGTCGAGCAGAAGCTAGCTCAAATCCGTCGGAAACTCTAAGCACGTAAATTTCAAAGGCGCCATGTAAAAACGAACGAAGGGAAAAGAGATAAGGATCTGAAGCCTCTAAATGATTGGAAATTTTAATTAGCTTCTCGGATCATTAGGCCTGTGATTGGTAATTGTCCTGTAGAAGACGTCTGCCCAGCTACTTGGTGGGCATTGTAACAACAGAAGACGCCACGTTTTCACGAAGGGAAATTATCCTCTCCCGTTTATCTCGGTTGAGTGCAAATATTTTTCCTCCGGGGTCGGTCGGACGGGCAACTTTTCGGGGATACCGTCACGGCGAAGCGTTCGCGATGACTAACCAAGCAGGAATAATTTTTCCCCGGCAGTAGCTCGGGCAGGCCTAAAACAACGGGATTAGTCTCGAGACGGGCGCATCCTCCTCGTCAAGGAGGAGGCCGGGGAGCAAGGATTTAATTTCCGACGAGTTTTCCCACGGAACGGTCAGGCTAGTAGATTCCTCGAGGACCTCGGCAAACACTCGAAATGTCTACGCCGGTATAGAAAATTATTTGTCGTTCTTGGTCGACGACCAGGATCCTCAAAGGCGGAAGAGAATGTCGCTCGTGACCCCGTCGAAGCCGTTCAGCGATCACTGCTCCTATAAGTCTGGCCCAGCATCACGAAAGCCAATTCGCATTAGCAAATTATTAATTTTCAATGCTACTTCTACCATCGATCACACTGTTGACCGTCCGGAGTGCCTCCAAATCAACAAACCCGCCGATCACAGGGCAGGAAGAGGGTTTAAAATGGTGAATCCCCGAACGGAGTGGATATCGTTTTTCGGTTTGCACGAAGCCCGCTTAAAAATGTCGTCAAACAGATCGAGATTTCGGTAGGACGGAACAAGTGAGTCCTCCCCCCCCCCACCACCCCTCCCGCCCCCGCGGGGGCCCACCGTCAGTGGATACTCTTTGTCCGCGGACAAACATTTGCCCGGTTTCTCGGGAGTCCGGGCAGAGTAGGGTGACAGGAAGAAGAGGAGCGGATCGCTGGGCGTCCGCCTCGCAAACGAGGCCACTGGACGGTCGTTTCTCTTTCGTTTTTAGGCGACGCCATGTTGGGGCGAACGCTTCCCGATCTTGGCCCGGATTAAAATACTGCAAATCATGGGCTACCTGTTCCACGAGCCGGCTCGCGGCGCATCGTTCCCCCGGCTTGTTTTCTACGCGACGACCCTTTGTCTCGCGAGCGGAGTGAAGCCCGCGAAAGCGCGGATGCCACGATTCGTCCCGCCACTTCCTCCTCGCGCAATGCTCGTTTCCTTTCGCGTCTAACAGGCCGGCTGGAACCAGCAAAACTGGAGATCCACCGGGAGGGTACGGCAGGGCAGAGTGATTCCGTTTGATGAATCCAGCGCCACGCTTTGCTGGATCGTTGAATCTTATCGAGCGGATCGTTCCCAAGTAACGCGGTGCAGAAGCTTCGAGCGCGTCGAGGGTGGAAGGACTTGTGCTAAGACAACCAACGGGGGGGGGGGGGCAATGACGAAGGGGGGAGACAGAGAGAGTAGGGCTGGCAGAGGGAGGATGAAAGAACTGAGCATCGGAACCGAGTCGGTCGAGAGGGCCCGTATCGTTTTAACGTCTCTATTAGCGGCTATTAAAAATGAGCTAGAGACGGAAAAAAAAACAGTGAAACGAGGGCGACTGGGGTGGCGAGGGGGGGGGGGGGGGGCTTTGCAGGGTTGGTAGAACGAGGAGAAGAGAGACGAGGGGGTCCCGGTCGCTCGAAAATCGCGGGCCCTCTGTTCACATGCCGTCTCCTCCTCGTACCGGTATCCAGTTACCTTTTGTGGAGGCCTTCGTGTAGCTCAGATTTTCGAATGATATGTTCTCCATTGTGCGCGCCGGGTATTTAGCATGGCACGGGGTTGGTCTAAATCGAGGGGCCCACGGAGGGGGAGGGAGGGACGAGGGGCCTTGACGGGATGGGCTCGTACCACGCACGAAAATCCACGGCTGCTCGACGCGCGGGGTAGATTCTGTTAAAATGATATCCCTCGTCACTCTAGTAGAGTCGTCGGCTCTCCGGATAGATCCGATTCTGATATCAGGTTGAAATTGATCGTTCCCTTTTTTTACTGCCCCTTTTTGTACGAGAGTCGTAGAAACTCGTTTCGGGGGAAGGCCAGGGGGGCGACCGGCATTCGATGTTCTCGCTTCGGCGATGTTCCCTCGTTGATCAACACCGCTGTCTTTCACTTGCCGCTGGTGACGACTTATCGCTCGTACCCCGTGGCACGAATAATTTGATACGCGGGGCCTCGTAGCCTTCGTACGTCTCTTCGATGAGAATCTGAAGGAACTCCAAACTGGCTGTCCCGTGAAATCGTCTCCTCTCTGGAGTAATACTCCGAACACCTCGCAACTGGCACGCCCACTGTAAGGTGTTTCTCTTAGTTTATCAATTTACAGATGTCATATCGTTGCACGGCTCTCGAGCCCGTATCGAACGGCCGATCGGGCCTTCCCCGACGAGGCTGCCATCGCGAAAGTCGATGGGGCCCAGCAGTCCTTTCACCGCTGGCGTGGCTTCTCGATCGGAGATCAATCGAGGCTTCCACGCCGACGGGGACGACCATCTTGCGCGTAATTACAGTAGCTTCCGTCACGGTTTGAGCCCTGGTCGCCGTCCGCGTGCATAATACTTTACAACATACGAGGGGATTACAAAAGTGACTCGTCATGCGGCGTAAATACTTAACCGGCGGGGCGCATCCTCATCGCGGCTCCTCCGTTGCACCTGATACTTCGCCTGCTCCCCCCCCCCCCTCCCCGCGCGCCCCTCCCCTCGTCGCCCCTTTCAGGCCAGCACGCCTGATGAATTTCTTTTTTAATCGTGCCACGGAGCCGAAAGTACCGCGTCACCTGTGATAGCTCGTCTCGTTCGCGCCGTTCGACGCGGGCCCTCGATTCGCCACGCGAATTCAGGGGGACCGCGCGATGCACGCGCGGACACACGGGCCCGCGAATACATTATACCGAAAAAAAGGCCCCGCGGCTGCCGAAAAGTCCACCGGGCCCCGGCGTGCCCTTTTTCGTCCGCGGCTAGTTGACTGGAGGACACCGATATCGCTTCTCGCTACAGCGCAACGGGGCAACGACGCCGCTGTGAGGTAAATGTCCCAATACCTCGACATTTAAGGTACGGCGGACTCACGTTTCAGAATTTTTCAGTTATACAAATCGATTTGTTTAAAAACGATTTTGCAATTACATGGGGCATCGTGTGTAGGTAATTTATCATTTAAAAAAACAACATAGGTATTGTATCATTAAAAAAGAACAACATATTGTAGGACTGAATAATTTTGTAAAATATTGAATATTCATAGTCCTTACAGTGGCCCAATTCCTGGACAGCTTAACTAGTATGTCCCGATTTTACTGTCCCATTACCTGAACACATGATGAAATTTTTGTGTTTTCTAGGGACATTATATGTATAAAAAAAAACAACAAACTAGTTTTTTCTTTTGGCATATTTCTTCTGTACATATAAGTAATTTATTCAAATCAATAAACAAACTTAAGTAAAACGAATCTGCTCTTAAATTACTAATTTTCAGGTTACGTGTATTCGCGTGTAACACACGATTTTTACACACGAATGAAATATTATCATTAAAACAAGATACTAAGAATACAAAGTAATATTTGTCAAGGTGTTAAGTAATTATTTTATTATTGTGTCAATAATAACGCACACTTATTTCACAGTTTGCACAGCTGGTCAGGTTTAGGGTCGTTCCGGGATTTGACTGTACCAATAGATAGACACGCGAATAAAAAACTAATACGAACTTTAATTTTAATCTTCCATTAAAAAAATAATACTATAAGGTACCATTTTTTTAAAACTGTATTAGTTGTTTCAATATACTAAAAACATTATTAATAATGTTCGCTTAAGAAAAAGTGGAGACTGTTTAGCAAATCAGATAAGTTCAAGAAAATTTATTATTATTACGAGTGTTAGAAGTTTACTAAGAAAAATATGTATATGAATATATTTTATTAAATATTAGAGTAATTGAATAAAATAGTTCTTTTATATATGTACAAAGTGAATATTAAATGTAATAATCAGTATTATATGCACTAACTAGTGTCCAAGTACTGGGACGTGTCCAGGTATTGGGACATTTACCTTACTCCCTCGGCCGCGGCGTCTCGTAATTATCCGTCCGCGCCGCTACAAACACCGGAAGCCCGTCTTTTGAAATTCAGCAACGCCAAAACCTCCGCTCCCCCCCGCCCCGTTGGCCAATCCGTCGTTAACGAGATACTCCGACGAGGCGAGAAATAAAGAGGAGCGGACATTCCCTGATTGCAATCTGTGGACGAGGACAGCGTTGTTTTTCCGTCGTCGAGAGGGGGGCGAGGTGGATTAACGATGCCACCCGATCGCGCCGAAAAATTGACACCGCGGGCTCGAGCCTGCGCGCTTTAAATGCCACGGCACCGGGACGCGGCTTGAATGGGTAAGGACGATCGGTTGGAGAGCACTTAGCGGAACAAAACCAGAGAGGCTGGCCGCATAATAAGTCGCGCCCGCTCGTGCGGGTGTCTCGTGAAAGGGCCAAGACAAAGGGAGAGAGGAGCGGTCTCGGGGCATAATTAAAACGCGTCGAGTGTCCCGTTGATGCGAGGCACGGGGAAGAGAAAGGACCGAGAGACCGAGAGAGAGAGAGAGAGAAAGAGAGAGGGGCACGGGTTCGATTACCAACGTGTCCGACGCGTTTCAAACGGCTCCACGTGAGAGTGGCCTCTCTCCCTGAATTGTGCCCCGCTACCCTTAACCTTTTTCTTCCCTGCTCACGTCCTCCCCGCGCAATCGAATAAACCGCGTTCGCGCCTTCGTCAGAGAAATTTGACGTCTCGTTATATTTCCATTCACGGCGAGCGGAGAAATGGTCGAGTTTAGTAGAGGAATTCAAGTCCCGGAGTGGCCGAGGGGAGGGTTGCTTCAGAAACGAAATAAATCAGCAAGCATCACGGAGGATCGATTAAGACGATCGAATACGAGATCGGTAGCCCGCAAAGGCGCGCCTAAATTCATAGGAGTGAATCAGCTCTCGACTCTCGAGGCCCCAGCTCCTCGCGAACGTTCTTTTTTTTTGGAGAGGGAGGAGGGGGGGCCAAGAGGAGGCAGAGCGATTCGACGATTCTCGTTCGAGCGGGGAACCTGTTCGAAATCACTCGAGGTGTTACCGTGGTAACTGTGCGGGCTCGAAACTCGATTAGCAAAGAAAATACGGGAGTATCTCTGGGGCGAGACCCGGCGTTGAATCGATCTGCAGCAGAAGAGGCTTTTAAGGCGACCACAACATCTCATTGTCTTCGACGGGCTAGAGAACGATTCTTCTCTCGCCTTACACCCTGACGGAACAGTGGGGGCGTCGATTCTCTACCCTGAAGATAGATTCTCCTCGGGTGCTCTCTCTTATCGCAGCGATTATACGAAGAAAGGACCGGGAGAAAATTATTTTCGCGCCCCGGCGCAACGGGTTTACATTTTTCATCTGCGCCCTTCGACAGGGGAATTCTGTTATCGGGGGGTGTAAAGGGAGGATACCGAGGAGCTCCGCGCCCGGATCAGCGAAGTGAATTACAATGGGACCTGCCTCTCGCTCTGTCTCCGCGTTCATCGTGGGTGGCGCGCGTGAATAATACTTTCCTGTCGACAAGTCGAAACGTCCGCTTCGATCGTGCCGCGACTATTCGCCGTTTACCTCGAACCCGGCCGGCAGGTCGGGTCGCGTGAGAAGTGCGCGGCATATTCTCTATCTACGTGTGATCTCTCGAGTAATGAGGTGGATCGCTGTTTCGTACGCACGGTCCCCGGGAATCGTCGTTACTCTCCCGTGAATCCTTGCTCGGCTGGGAAGGATACGAAGGCCCCCGCTCATTAATTACAGCCGCTCCGCGGCGATGACTGGAAACACAACAAGCGTTTTCAGTGCCCCGTACATCCACCTATTCCGGCTGCAAGCGAGGGACGACTTAAAATTCTCATCGCGATCCGCGCCTACGCGCGCCGGGCCCCCTTGCCCCGCGACTTGCTGCCAATAGCTCGGTGACCTTTTTCGTTAACCTCGCGACGGGGGACGCATGTTCCAGTAATCGATCCGAAGATGAACGCCGGGCGGACATCTTGGTTTAGCAGGATATTCGCGCGACAATTCAGCGGTGCACTCTACTTTCAGCGTGCGTGGAAAATGGCCGTATTATTTGCAATGGACTTTGACAGAGAGCCTTTGCTTAATATTCCAATCAATGATATTTAATAATTCTCATTTCAGCCCTGATGGGGTTGAGAGACGCAAAGACGATGGGGTTGTTTCACGCGAGGACAAACGTTATCGCGTCGTGTTGTGTTTCAGGATGCAGCAGCAGTCCGGCACAGGGAACGGAAATACACGGCGCACGATGAGTCCCGGGCCAGGAGGCAGCGATTCGGAGGACTCTGATATTTCTCTGGGCGGAACGTCACCTCCGTCGCCGAGCTCCTCGCCGCCGCCGACTCATCAACCATCTCCTGTTCCTCTCGGGCCCCTCGGACCTCTGCCTCCTCCATCCATAAATTTCCGCTTCGATCCGTCGCAATCGCAGTTTCGATTCAACCACGCGACGGCTTTCAAATTCCCGCCGTCTGGCTTCCGGTTTGGACCGCACAGCCCGCAACACAATCATCCGAACATATCGGGCGGCGGGATCTTCAGGCTGACGGAAACGAGCCCATTCCAGGCTGTGGGGCCCCGCGGTGATCTTGGATCGAGGTAAGTCGCGTTTCAAACAATCTCATTGCGCCAAGGGGTGCGAGCTTGAGCTTGAGGGTTGCGAAATGGATTCTAGCTACGGAACATTCCGGGGGAATATACTTGAACTCGTGAGAAGAATCGCGTAGATGTTCCAGAAGCTTAAGGGGTAATGCCACTGTGGAGCCCGTAAAAGCCGTTTGATTTTGAGAATATTTTTTATGCGAGTATAGTGAAAGGAATGCAAAATCTGTTTGAAGGCCTTTATTGTAGATAGTTTGAAGTATGATTACAATTTTTTTTAAAAAATTTTAATACAAAATGGTGGCGTCACAGTTCAATAGAAGAAGCTTCTTCTGAAAAAAAAACTGTTCCGCGGCCGGGAAGATTTGTCTTTCAGTTTTTGACTTAGAACGCAAAACCAATTTTTTTTTTAGTTCTCTATAAAATTATCTCGGGAAGTACACGAGGAAACTAAAGAACTGTTTTTGTTATAATGGTGCGTGATTGAACAAAACGTTTCAACAATTTCAAGGTTGTGGCAGTTCCGTGTTTTGTTCAATCACGCACCATTCTTACAAAAATCAGTATTTTTTAATTTCCTCGTGTACTTCCCGAGATAATCTCATATAGAACTAAAAAAAAAAAATCGGTTCTTTGTTTTAGGTAAAAAATTTCAGGAGAAATCTGCCCGGCCGCGGAACACTGTTTTTTCAGAAGAAGTTTTTTTGTTGAGCAGAAACGGCGCCATTTTGTATTAAAAGAATTGTTAAAAAAATTGTGATCATACTTCAAGGTATGTGCAATAAAGGCCTTTAAACAGATTTTGTATTCCATTCACTATACTCGCATAAAAAAACCTCAAAATCAGGCCGCTTTTCCGAGCTCTACAGTGGGATTGCCCCTTAAGTATGTAGGGTAAACTCGGGTAAACCCGTGATAGTTTTAGAATTTGTCTATTAACTGCTAATATTTACATATTCTGAAAGTGAGTCTAGGATATAATGATAGGTCAGACATCAGAGAAACAAATAATAGGTTAACAGAAATTTACTAAGTATATTTAATTGAAAATATACAAAATTAAGTTGTCATGACATACTCTGGTTACTCCGTGATAGCTCTCGTTACTTCGTGATATGGCCATCAGCTACTTATTTTATATTATTTTATATTATTTCACATTATTTTATATTATTTTATATTATTTCATATTATTTTATATTATTGTTATTTTGTGTATAATCAATCGTTTCATGATCGTTAGATGTCTGAGACGTAAGGAAACATGGTATCTGGTATTTGCCACCAGAATTTCTCGAACAGCACAATTTAGTCACTTTTCATAAGCAAAAATAACACTGATGCCTTATTGTATAATAATTCCAAGAGTAAGACTTGTTAAAGTGTGATTTTACCATCACTTACCTGCAGTTTGAACTTTCCATTTATCTTCTAAAGCACATATAATACATAATCAAGCGATCGTCCACACTAGCACGAAAAATTTCACGAATAATGCGCCGCTGGAACAAAATGCTCTCTCACTCTATCACACTAACTTCAATTGACTAATTATTTTACCACAACATAAACTAGAAGATCAACGCTGTCTGTTAGTGTTTGTTCCACCTAAATTGAATCAGACAATATCGAGTTACAGATAAATGAAAAAGTATCACAGAGTAACCTGTACCACGAACTTACCCGAGTTTCCCCTACCAGAGATGGGCACAATTTTTATTTAAATAAAATTTCGAATGACCAATAAAAGTTGGAAAAATTATTCGTCATGTGCCGAATAATTTGTTTAACTCTTATTCGTTATTCCAAATCTTATTTAAATAAAAATTGTGCCCATCTCTTCTATGTACTTACCTATAACTATTTAATTTCGATGCCTGAACTTTCCTTCGACTTCAGAATTAAGTAATATAGTTTTCGAGCTAATAATCGAGAGTCCCGCGAGTAAAATTCTGAGGAATAAACACTGCGCCGCTCACAACCCCGGAACCTTGAAGAATCCTCGCTCGAACTTGTCTATTTTCCCATTTCAGGCTGCCAGATCCTCTAGGACTGCCGCCGCCGAGGCTGCATTCCCACGAAGGCCTGCTCCATCATCCCCACGTGCCTCACCAGCTACCAGAAAGCATGTCCAGGATATCAGAAGGCTCGCGGCTGTCCGACGGCGGGATCTCGCGTCTCTCGGACAGCCTATCGGAAGCGCACAGCCCGCCGCTAATGGCGACGAATCTGTCAGTGACGGGTCCGCTGCGGGTCGCAGTTCCCAGCCCTCACACGCCCTCCTCGCGGGGTAGTCCGCCGGCGAGCCAGCAGACTCCTCAGGGCCAGTCGAAAGGCCAGGGGTTGATAAGGTTCGCGACGCCGCCGCCGAACCCGAAGCCGCCCCAGATCCATCGGCCCTTCTCGCCGGCGTGATACGACAACGAGGACGATCGATCGGACGAGATCGTGTCGAAAGGAACGGAGGACGACCGGTGCCCCTCGCCGGGGAGCACGGCGGCCACCGATGGGCAACGGTTCTTCGGGAAACGCTTCGAGGTGTTGTGAGCTAAGGAACGATCGGCGTCGCACAGGAAGAATTGCGTTCGCGGGAAGAGCGTGGCGAGGTGCTGATCGGGGGTTGTTCTCTGCGCGCCGGGGAGGAGATAGTAATTATTCGAGATCAAAGGACAAAGACTTGGACGGAGGCGTGCTGGCAATCCTCAACAGGGGCGCGGGAAATCAATCAACCTCTGACACGACAAATCCGCGAGCTGGAAACTCGTTCCTCGCGCAACGGTGCAAAACAGGACGTGGATAATTTTCAAAGACGCTGACGGTTAGACGACGGCCCTTACCTGTTGGGCGGCAAGTGGCCGGGACCCTCTGGTTGACGATCGTGCGTCATAGGGGTCGCACAGAAAACGGACGCGTGCAATTACTGAAGATCAAAAAGTCTGCGAGTGGTGGTCGGTGCGTGTACATAGTTTCTCAGCGTGTTACCGGATTGGGGGGGGGGGGGGGGAGGAGTGATAAACACGGCTGAACGGATCTGGTCGGGCGAGGCCGACGGCGGAATCGATTCGCTTCGAGGCTAAACACGGACTCGGTGTAGTGATGTTCGTTTTACTTCGTTCCCTTTCTTTTTTATCTTATTTTGTCGTAGTTTGTACATAGAGACGCTTTCGAGGAAATGTTCGGTATAATAGTCGTCTGGAAAACTGATCGTCATCGTTTCTCTTTGAACTGTCGCGATCTATTTAAATATTGAGCTGGAAAGGGGGATGATGCGCTGGAGTTATTCTCAGAAGTAGAACCGCGAAATCTGTGCTCCGGGGACAAAGCTATCGAGACGGTGAAGCTGTGCGCGAGGCTTGCCCTTCGACGAACGCTGGAGCTCGGACGGATCGTTGCTGGACTCGTTAATCGAACGTCCGAAGATGTACACTCTGATGATCGTTGTAAGGAGGCATAAACATCGGGGCACAGTTTCAGCGAAAGCAAATCGCACAATGTCGCTGTGAACGTAAGCGAGAAGCATAATCGTCGAGTCGAACTCGAACGATCGCCGGTCGAATTAATTTAAGCTACTTCGCGAGACACCCCTACCCCCTCCATATAGCCTAAGTAGAGCTTAGTGATTTGTAAATTTCATTAATTGACGGGGTTCTCGATGGGATCGTTTTACTCCGAGAGTAAAGGGGCTACTGAAATACACGCGAGAACTTCCCTTCTCTTTGTAGATACACACTACGCGCGCGCGCGCGCACACACACACACACGCACACACACACATAGCGAATTTCTTGTATAATCGACCCCTATAAATATGAACATACCACGATGATCTGCGTACAAGTAGACGACATGCGTAAAGACTATTAAACACGGCATTATACATATATAAATATACGGAGGAGAAATGAATCATTATTATTATTAATTATTATTAATATTATGATGAATAATATTATTTGCGGCTGTACATAAATTCACGCGAAAATATATTAACAGATTATTATGACAAATTACGAAGGGAAACGGCTGTCAGTGTTCTATCCCGTGTCCTTGAGTCGATCATCGCTCATCATTCCATCCCATTCTCCCGGGCCAACGGGCCGACAAACAACGCCAGCCAACGATCCACGGTACCCAGGAATACACCGGGAGCGTAATCCCGCGCGCGCGGCTGCCAATGGACGCGTTAAAATCATGCGCCACGCTCGCGACAATTACAATGCCGGGGGTTTGCACTGGCGCGAGGCGATGCATCGCGCCCGGCCCTCAATTGTATCTATTAATACCGTTTGTTTCCGCGCTAGGCGATGACGGCCGCGAGCATTGTCGCCGCACCCGACCTCCCGGCGGAACGATTAAAATAACTCGGCCCGCCGCGCCGTGAAAAAAAAAAAAGCAGCCGAGGCGATTCAGCCGGGCCCCACTCTTTACACCCCCTCGCGAGATCCTTGCCATCTAACTTCCCACAATCTGAACGCGACCGCGAACCGTCTTCCCCCGCGACGTATCCACGCACCGTGCACACACAGACACACGCGGCCGAGCCGCGCTCAACACCGTGTTCGAATATCGCAGAGTCACGGTGCTCCCTGTTAACGAACTCGAAGAAGTCGCATTCGAAACACGGATCCTTCTTTTCGCCGAAGGTCAGAGCGTGCGTCTCGGCCGCTCGAGAGGAACAGGGAGGAAGAGGGATAGGGGAGCCATCGAGGAGAGGACGCGCAACGGGGGAGTGATAGAGGGGGAGAGAGAGGGAGAGCGGCCGGAGGAAGGTTATCGACACGGCTGCAGCCAGCGAAAGAGAGCTGGGGATACGGTGATAGAACGCCGGGGGGGGGGGGGGGGGAGAGAGCAAGATAGGCGGGAGAGCGTGCGAGAGAGAGAGAGGAAGAGAGTAGTTGCGCGATAACGTGGCGTGGGCGGGTGTCGCTGACAAAATGGACCAATCGGCTGGCTGGGTTGCCTTGTAACCGATCCCGCGGGTTAACCAGGAACCAGGAACATCGACCAAGACTCTCCAAAAAGCCGATATGCCCAGAGCGCACGCCTAACCGTCCTCGTCGCCGACTCCACCCTGCCCTCGCGCTTCCACACGCGACCACTTCCTCTTTCCCTCGCTTCTGTCGCCCTCAACCCTACGCTCTCTACCCGCGCCGTGTGTGCGCGGTGCTCTTTCCTCCGCGATCTTTCTCCCTACCTCCCCCTTCTCCTCCGCCCCGCACCCTTCCCACCACGGTTCACCCAGCACGGCACCGCTCGGCGAAAGTTCTCGACAGCTGGGTGGATTCCCCGCTGGAAGATGGAGGCGAGACGGCGCCCCCAGGAGCCAGATATTCCGCGGCCAGTGTCTCAGGATTACTTCCATGAAGTTGAAACCGGCAATCGAAACTGGTCGCTGGGAGGAACGCGTTTAAACGCCAATTCTCCAGAAGGCTAATCGACCGCGGCGATAATCATGGCACCTTCGGTGCTTTTAACCCTGTGCTCTACAGTCGACTCTGCAATGGAGAATAACGTTTCTCTTATAAGTAGAATTACCCTCTCGCACTCCGCCACGCGTGACTTTCGCTTCAAGCTTTTATTTCACTGCACTGTGGGAGTTTACTCATACTTACGAAATTTTTCGTGAACAATCATACGAAGGCGAAATAAATCTGACGTACGAATTATAGCGTCCTGAAATACCACCCCCTGTAAACTGTAGCGAGGTGAACGTTAAACGACGACGAGCCATTAATTCCCGGCTTCTCCTCGTTCCATTAAAACATGAAAGAGGAAAAGGAGCGAGCGTCCTGGCCTTCTCGATAAGCATCTTCTGCGATTCACCGAGCGGAAAGGCGGGGGAAACAGTTGTGCAACAAACGCGCCCGGCGAACAATGCCTCGTTCCGACGTTCGCCGCGTAACCGAGACACGTAGCGGCGGAAGAATTTCCGCAGCACGGGTGGAAACGAAAGGATGAATGTCGCGTTCATCGATAGCCATCGGTCCCGTGGCCACCGTTTTTCAGGGCACAGCCCAATATGGCGTGAAAAGGGCCGCTCCCGCTCGCTCTCGTTCGCCCTTGCTCGCTCCTCGTCGCACACTGGATGGCACGGCCGTGTCTTGCCGCTCGTGTTTTGACAGTTGCTGCTCTGACACCTCTGGCACATTCATTAGAAAGTGGTTCTCAAAGCCCAGGTGCCCGGCAGGGGCGCCGGAAACTTTCTTTACTAATCCACCGTAAGCAGTCTGCTCCCTTATTATCTCTCTACTTCTTTCTTCCTGAATAACGAAAGAAAATTCAGTGGAAACGGAAAATCATTTATCCACAATTATTGCGGCTACTACATAACAACGCAGGCAGTTGCCCAACGACGAAGAGTCGGCCGGAATTCCACTAGAAGCTTAAATAACGCGTTGCACGCGCAGGTGTCGAGATACTCGATTTCCGATATCATTCCATCTGAAAGCCATTCCAGTTCGTATTGAACCGCGGAAGAGGAGCGTTCGTTGGCCGGAAAAATCCTCTTCCGCGTTATCGAGTCATCGAATTGGAAGGCTGGCCGGTAGTTTTATCGCTGGCCGGGATAAACCGCGCGGCGCGCTATTAGCGGGCTCGGCCCCGCTCCAGTTGAGAGTCTCTGATAGACATCCAGCTGTCCGGATTTAGATGTTAGGATAATACGGTGTGGTCGGGGCCTTACAACAAAATAATGTAGTCCACTCTGAATGGCGGGGAGTGGGGCCGGAGGGGCGGACAGAAGGGGAATAGACACGGCGTCGACAGTGGAAAAAGAGAAACGGAGCAGGGACGTGGGTTGGGTAGTGGGAAAAGGGAGACAGATCGTTGAGGAGTATCGACAGAGTAACCATTTCTCTAGTGGTTATTTGTAGACAGATTCGACACCCGTGACAATGCCGCGAAAATCATAATGGGGGCCCCGACAGGGACCCCACTATGGGAGGCCTTAGCGAGATTACGATGCCCGCCAGGTATTTGTTGTAGGGCCTTAGGCGGCCGCCGGGGTGCCACCGAGAGGTGTGAAACTGATGGTAAATCTTCCTAGGATCTTTTTAAAATCGCTACACGCCATTGTTGCGGTAAGAAGTTTTTCGGGCTTTGCGCTCTAACCCGCCACCCCTCCCGTTGCTCCTGTCTGGCCCGCTCGTGGACGTTCCACATTTCCCTCTTCCGGCCCCTGTCGGCCAGATCATGGGCCCTTAGCTGCTTAAGGGGCCGAGGACAACTCTAGAATGGGGAAAAGGAGAGGGCCGCCGAACGGCATTGTGGTCGTGGAGATCGTGGCGCAACGATCATCGACCCATGCGACGAGTCGCGCTTTCAACCACCCGTTGTACTCCAGCGAATTCGTGAAAACGTAAACAATCCCCGTACGTGCGAAAGCTATAACGTCGAAGAACCTCTCGATGCCTCTCGCTGGCGTTTCCTACAATCTCGGGGACGCTTCTGACGTCCACGTTAACCGATGGCCGCTGGAAACGTCTCCCGTGTCGCGCTGCAACCCGTAATAAACTTGCCCCACTTCGAATTCGAAAATCGACGTGTCGGCTTTCAGCCGGAGGGTCATGTATCCGAGTTCACACGGGGGTTAATGAGAGGTTAGATATAACTCGCCGTTCTGCGCTATAATGCGACACCGGCGTCCGTTTAATTTAAGTATATCCCGTGCATAGGATTTCAATGGGGGTGTGTCACGCGCTCACCCCTCGGCCCCTTTCTATGGCACCGCTGGCAACTGCATGGGAAAAACAAAATATTTGGCCGACTGCGATAACTGGATGGACGCAGCCTGGAGGTGTACGATCATTTGGGTAAACATCGATGAATTCTAATCGACAAATGCTGCGTTGCAGTTAATGACACTTTGGAGGCAGAGGGACCGGGGAAGCAAGGTGGAGGGCGAGCGATATTAAGGGGGTAGGTAGCCCTCAGCAGCCCAAAATCAGGCCCTGTTTCAAACAAATATTCTCAAGTAATAAATCAATACAGAGTTAATTTTTGTTTTAATTTTTAATCGTCACTTCGTTGACTTCGATGCACAAAAAGAAAATTGTTAAATATATTTACAGGGAAAAAAGTTATAAATATAAATGTGAGAGTGTGTGCGCGATGCACCGTCTGATGGTGAATACGATTCCGGACAGGTGAGTTACCTAAAACACAAAGTAAAGACATTTTTATAATCTGTAAGACAGTCCCCATCTTGTGTCGGAAGCAAAATTTTGATAAACAAATTAATACGATTTTTATGTTGATGTATATGATTTTATCCTTTTTTGTGGGAAAAATATTTTTTATCTATTTTTTAAGAATTTATATTTAAAAATGTGCTCCCGACACATTGTGGGGAATAGTTTTCTGCACCTCCCTGTAAATTTTCATTCAAATCGTTGGAGCGGTTTCCACAATTTTATGTTCACCGTTTTGGAAAACGTAGTTTCTTGGAAATCACGTTTAAAGTTGAACGTGCAATTTTATCGTTATGCGATCTCACGTGCAGGCTCGTACATTTTTGGCTGCAATTCCTTGAATTTTTGGAATCTCGGGGTCCGGTTGCGCTTAAAATATGTAGAAAAGATGTAGCTAACGGAATATGCAAAAATCACAAAATCGAATTTTCGAAAATTTTGAGTGTTACCTACCCCCTTAATCAAATATAATATTATGGAGTGGGATGGGTGAAAGTTACGTTTGATGGTGAAGATATTTTCTATGTACACGACAGAAAAACTTGCCAGAAATCCACGTACAAGCTGTCACGTATCCGGCCCCAATATACAGTGTGTATGTATATGGATATGTCAGGCGTCACTGCCCTTGCGAGGTACTAAGCCGCTTAGCACTACGGGGTTTATGCTGTATTATGGTCGATGGGGTATCTCCTAACTCTGCTCAACTTATATGGGAATCCGTGCCCCGCCTGCCGTACGTTATCTTATCATTCGACCGTGCATAATGGCCACCAACTATGCTTTTCGCGGAGTCCGACATATTTGGCTTTAAAGCAGAATATGAAATAAATCATTTCTCCTTAACATAGAAATCTCCATCGAGAGAAAATATGAATATGCGTTCGCTAAAACTCACGATGTTTTTAATATGTTGTATAACCACGACTAATCGAAACAATGACAATTTCCACTAATTCTTCGTAAAAGCATTGGTTAAATCTCTACAAAAGCGTATCGCCGAGGGGGTGAAGGAATGATTCTGATCCTTAAACAGAAAACGACACGCAATACTGTTATCACAGGCAATTGATTAGAATCTCGTTGTCGCCGTAATTTGTCCGAAAAACAACTCCACGCGCTGCTGCTTTCTCGACGTCGTCCGCCCCCGTCCCCGGGCAACAGGAGGGAAAACATTTCGATAAAGTTCCTGACGAGGGTATTACGCAAAACTGTATCGGCTTTTCCGTGTTTTGATTTCGCCAGGAAAGCGACGGGACGACAATGGAGGGTGAGAGGAGGGACAGATACTTAGCCGAGGACTAACAGCAGGCTGCGGATTAAAGGGGGTGAAATGTTATTATTGCAAGGGGTACGTCTGCGCCCGTTGAGTACTAAGTAGCCCGGTTAAGTATGTTGTTTAAGCCAACACTGTAAGTAACCATCCCCCGGAGAAATTGCCGTGACGGCATTGCGGCCAAGTCGAAACTCCGTTCCATCGGAATACTTTAGCATCGGAGTTGCCCCCGGTCCAGATGGCTCTCCTAACACCGTCGTTTTTAAGGGTCCAGCCTTGGAAAACCGAGACACCGCGTCATGATACTCGACGGCGACAGGAGCTCGCCAAACTATCGGCGAACTTTGTCACCGTTTCACTAACGATTCGGTGCTGAAACATCTCTTTCCCCAACCTCGAGAAGTTAGGAAGCAATTTCGCTGTGCCTAATCCGCACGAAGATCGACTCGCACCCACGTCGAGTGGACGCTTTTCTTTTATCCGCCCTTAGATCGTTAGACCTGTTTCATTAGATCAGGCTGCGCGAGCAGGAAAGCCGCGAAACCGGGTTAGTTTCTGACGGAAGAAATTCCCGAGTATCCAAACGCGTCGCCGTTAAAGCGTGCTGAACGAATAATCTTAGCCGGCGAACTGCAGCGCGGAAGGGCGGCGAGGCTTTTGTGCGACGGGGAAACGACAAATGCACTTCCACCGGCGAAGATTAAAATACGCTATTGCCGCTATTAGATCCCGGAGTTTGAGCCTTTGCTTCAAGATAGAACGGTAACAGACGTATAATTTCCTGGAAGCTTTGAATTGAACAGCTCTCTCGCTCCCGACGTAAGGCCGAGCGAGACGACGTGTAACCGGCTTTCAAAGCTTTGAGGGTGAGGAAGCTCATTAACGAGAGCTTTCTGTTCCTTCGTCTCCGCGACCCGCCCTCTCCCCGTCTCACCGACGCGCCTTCCATCCACCACCCGATATCCTTAACGGCGGTCCTCAGACCAGCTCTCCTATACCCCTTTGCGTCTCGTTTCCACCCGGTGGCGAGCCCGTGCTCCTTATTTACATAAATACGAGAGTTTTAATGGCCGTGAATTGCCGGCAAATTCGCGGCGACGCGCGCAATTTTCCTCGCCCCGCGAATCGGGGTAAACTATCGACGCTTTCGACCAGCCGGTTTTAAAGAACGGAATTAACTGGAATTGGGACGCTTCTAATCCTGTTGATACTGCTTTCAGCCATTGTGGATGTGTCAAGGAATGAAGTTTGTAAGTGAATAGGGATGGGAGGTAAGAAAGAAAGTTCTTGGGAGGCCTTCGGGGAGACATGCTTCGATACTAGATCACCTATGGAAACATGTGTGTGAGAATTGAGAAGTCCAAAGAGGAATAATTCGTAGCGGAGAAGAAGTTAGCACAGAAACTTAACTATTCTGATCGTTAGTTAGAGGATTTGTAAAGAATTAGACCAGTGCAAGATTAGACTCTTTGTTGTTCCCACTGAGAAATTGAACTCGACGATTCGGAGACACTTGGAAGCCAGAGGGGTGGAAGTTTGCCACGTTAATTGATCCACGGCTCGTTGCACGAACGAGCCCGATAAACCTTATCCCGTTTCGTCGGTTTCTTCGAATCCCTATCGGATGGCAATAAAACCAATCAGCCCGCAAAGAGCCGCGACAGGGAAAGCGGCGCGGCGCGCAGCCGTGATTGCTGTCTCTATTAATGACGCTTCCTTCGGTGATTTGTAATACCAGTATACGGGCGCGTCGATGGTAATTATTCCTCCTCGTTACGATCAGATGAATTCAATTAGTCGGTGAATCTCCCTGATGCCGGTATATTAGTGCTCGCGGGCTCGTTAGCAACGAGTTCCCATGAACAATTGCGCGCAACGCGCCAGTGCGCGGCGTTATTAATTTCCCGCGAACCGCGCCAGACACCACAGTTTCATCTAGACCATGGCAAATACTAGAAACACGCTCTGTTATACTCCTGGACATGGAGCGAAAACCATCTCTACACGTTTGATCGACGAATTTTTTGAGAGGGAAAAAGATGGATTGCGACCAGCCCGAGGGTCCCTCCATTCCCATCTAACGTGACTCGTGAATCCACGCCGGGGAGCAGATGCTTTTTATGCCTTTTTTTCCCGCCCCGATGGGGAGGAAAAAGTTTAAGTATCCCAGGCTTGACTTAAATACAGACAGCGAGATGCGGTTAATGCAACCGCGAAATAAAGGGCGTGGTTTTAACGCGCAGCCGAGGATTGGCTGTTGAACTTGGCTACCCGGTCGATACTGGCCGACTATATCTGCCTCGACCTGTATACTTGATACTTATCCGGCAAGCGTGTATGTATGTACATCTGATCTCTCTCACCGCTGCCGGGGAGGTGTTCGTACGCTCGCCGGAGGATCCACACGGCAAGATTCAATGGCAGAACATGGTCGTGGCGGACTCGAATCTTCGATTCCCCACTGGCTGCTCGATATCAGCGGGGCTCGCTTCTCGTCGACTGTCGGGCCTCGCTTTTCGCGCCACGGCAACAGGAATCTGTGGCTTCAGCCATCGCAGTGTAGTGGTCACTGTAATCATTTTGGGTAGAGTGACTAAGCATCCCTTATCGCACCAGACAAGAATCATCGTCCACGATTAGTTCTTAAGAATTATTCTTTAAATATTCAGAGGAACGTCTCCCTCTGTAGCGACACCAATATGGTGGACGAAAAGAATGCTCCACAGAAGCCTGATGATAAATCTTGATTTCTTAATGCGACATTAATAGTCGACGATTAAAGCCCTCTTAATGATACCGCGAGGCTCGTGCTATAAATCGCAGATTAATCTCGCGATTACCTGTAATTTGCAACAGTAAACTGAGGGGATTCGTACTGTATCGTCATTTGATGAGAGGAGCTTTCAGGGAATGTATTCCTTCTGGTGAATACCTACGCGATTAGCGCTAATGTCGGTCCATTCGAAACGACTGCCTTCGTCCTCCAAATATCGAAAGTTGAAGAACGCTTTATCATTTATCACAGCTTCTACGATAAATAATATCGAATTTCGTCCAATATGTTTCTCCGTTTCGTCGACCAATCTGTCGTTATGAGAAACAATGTGCATCCAACGATGTCCGCTGATGGCAACCCCGCTGCTCGTCGACGCACCACCGACCGGAAAACTTATATCACCGCACAAAAGCGAGTAGGTTAGTATAATAACGCGATATCCATAATAAACGCGGCCGGTATCCTCTCATTGAGGGCAACAATGCCTCTGATAGATGAGTTAATCGGTAAGTTCCTCCCCGGTGGGGCGAGGGGCCCCAAGTCGGCGTTTCATGTTTCATTGTGCGGTAGCGTTCGTCGAGGACGACGCGAGCGTCGACGGCGAGCAGCTTGCACACGGTGCACCTCGAAGCGACAACGCGAAAAACATCTCGTCAAAGAGGAGACCAATAAATCCTACGTAATTTCCATGGTTGAAAGAAACTGGTCCCAATGCCATGCATCGGAAAAGCACAGGTCGCTTGAGTTTGATTGGGAGTAGCGAGGAATTTTCCAAGCACAAAGGATTGATTGAAAGAACACGGGGTATCTTACACAAGTTTCTTCGCAGCGTGCACTTTGTTTTTCGGGTGAATGTTATGCGTGTAGGAGGAAGTTGGTTGAATATTGCCTGGGAGGACTCAGGACTCCGATTATCCGGATCAGTAGTCGACAGTGGTGCTCAGGTTTATTCTTTAGCTCGGCGTTCCCTGGCGAAGGTTTCTGTTAAATCGAGCTGAACGGTTGGGAACTACTAATCGCCGGAGAGTAATTCATCAGAGTGGATGCTGGGACTGGCAGACCTCCGCCTCTTCTCTTTCCTCGAGGTTTTCTGCCGTTTCTCATCCCATCCTTGTCTCTACCGCCTCGTCCCCGCCGCGTTCTGACGGCCAACGAGGTCAAGCCGCAGCCTGGTTAATTTGTCGCTTCTTTCGCTCTTGTCTTGGCGCTAAAAGTCCCTGGTCACCTCGTACTCAACGTTCCAGGCAAATCGATGGTTCGACGTATCGCTGACCAGGGAAGATCGCCGATTCGATATCGGCGCGGAACCACCGTAGCCGCTACGTTCTTCTTTCAAGAAATGCAGCCGCGTCGCTGCGGCACTCCGAGATAACGATTTATGAGAGAACAATTCCTCGCGGAAGGTAGGCGACGATTAAAAAACGTTCATCATCGTGGACGCATGTTGGAGCGGCGTAGGAATGACTGCAGTTGGAGCGATGAGAGGGGTGGCAGGCTATATTAAGGACTGATTGACAAACAGGCTGACCCACATTCGCGAGCGGACGCGAGCACGCGCGTTGCCACCGGAGTCCTTAAAAGATGCATTTCGTGCGGATAATTACACGGCCGGCGTTCGAGGAACGGACCGCGAGGTGGCACGTGTCCGCCAAGTCATGAATCCCGGCCAGCAGGAGGAAGAACGATCTTCCTGGAAAATGGCCGTCCACTTTCGACGGGGCAAATTACTCGGTCGCGTGAACGTTCTCAGGGGCCTGTTAAGACGATGATTAAACGATGAGATACTCACGAGAGATCTTCATCCCGCCGGGGATATCTTTATCGATACCAACTAAAGCAATACTCGCGTTTAAACCATCCAGCAAACGACTAATGGATTCCAGGAATCGCCTGGCGACCCCGCTTTTTCCTTTTACCCCGTCCAGCGGCGGCGAATAAATCTTCCGCTTCCGAGATTCGCCGGCCGCCCGATCAGCCGGCGCGCGAAAATCTGTTTGAGAGGTAAACTTTCTCGTGTCCGTGTCGTTGCGCTCGCGCGATCGATTATGACATTTATAAACGCCGGCCGACCGAACGGCGAAACGGCACCCGGCTAGTCGAGGAAGGGAAAGGGCAGCCAAGGATCGCGGAAGTTGTCCTTCCCGCGACCGTCCTCCTCCGTCGTGACTCTACCCAGAGCGAATCGCCTCGTTCCGCGGGACGAAACGCGGCCGTCTCGTCCTGGCAGGCGTCTCTGGCACCGATATTAACCCGAGCCACGGACGATCAGCCGAGTCCTGATGATTTCATCAGGCCCGTCGTCCGCGGGATCATCATACTTTGTAACCTGCGCGGCAAAAAGCAAGCTGGCCTGGCCAGGACACGCCAGGAAATATATGCCCGTAATACGGCGTGGATTCAAGGCGCGCGCAACGGGTGACGTATGATGATAGTGTGGCCCAGGAGAATCAAGATGGCCGTAATAATATCATTATCCCAGTGGTCTCCGTCGGTCGTTCGGGGCCCCGAGTAAGACATTTACCGTAACGACCAGGCCATTCGTTATCGAGGGCCCGCGTTGCCTAACCTCTGTCTCGGGCACCGCGACAGAATGCCCAACGGAACATCCCAGATACCATCTCTCCACTGATCTTGCTCTCGATTCCGGGACGATGGTCGATCGTGCAGTTGGAGTCAGAGATCGGGGATTCGGGTAACGATCGACAAATCGTTGCAATCGTGTTGGATAAGGATCGTGTTTAACGACGCACGCGCGTCGGGGTTGTTTCGAGAGTCTGTGGAGGGCACGTGGCGAACCGTTATTCAGTGCTCGCGTGACGAATGGGTATTCCGACGGAGTTAACGTCGAGGAGGAGTTTCATCTTGGCGTGCAGAGTCTCGAGGTTTAACCCAGAGGCTAGAATACAGCAGAGCTTTGGGCCAGTCAAGGAATTCTTATTCGCGTTTCACTTCCCCTGTTCTTTCAGTTAATGCCACCTGACCTAGCACGCGGAAAGACACGCCGAGATTGCGAATACGTTTGCGGCAGATAGACCCGTAACATGAAACGATCGTTTCAACTCGGCGCCCAGTCAAACGGGCCTTGCCAACAGGCTTAACCACCAGGCAGTCTTGCCTATACTTCATCCATTTCCACGCATACTCCAGCGTCAGTTTTTCTGAGCACCCATAAAGCCTCTATCACCATCATCATTATCGCCATTACCGTGCATCCGCTAACAGTCGCTGGGATTCAAGAGCCACGCGTTGGCACGCAGGTAGCCGCCGGGGAAGTTCTTTTATATATACCCGGCTTCTCTGCCGTGGTCGATAGCGTTCGACGGGCGGCATCAACCAGCGACATTTGCTTGGGGGAATGTCGCGTTGCCGCGTTTCACGCGTCTGATCGGCCGCGATCATCTCTCGTCGGGTCGTTTCGGTTGCCAGGCTTTCGAGGGTAGCTTTTATATGGCGAGCGCCGGTTGTACGGCTTCATTAAGGTCCTCCGCAGTGCACCGTTGGTGGCGATAGTGATGTATATTAGCGATATCTCATAAGCAAGAACGAGAATTAAAAAAACAAGAGGGGTAGAAAGCGAGAGGGAGAGAGAGAAGGGATATGAATAAGAGGAAGAAAGGCAAAAAGGCTGGTAATGACGTCAGCGTCAGGGCAGCTGCCTCGGTTATTAATTAAGAATACGGACAGACGAACCGAGGCCGAGTGATCTCGCACGCGGCCTGAAGTTCGCCCAGGGGAACCCAGGAAAATTAATCGCGCACCCTGGATTCCAAAGTTAGGAGACTGACCGTGTCCAGACACGGATACCTTTAGGCCAGGACTGCGCGTGCTAGGAACACCGAACTTAATTACCGTCCAACGGACCCACGGAAGCCTGCAGGATAGAGGGGGGGGGGGGGGAGGGATGGGGTGGGGAAGGTGTCTCCCGAGCTGTTAATTACTACGAAAGTGTCTGATGGCAAGATTCATCAAGAAATCATCACCAGCGCACTGACTCTGCCTCCCCACGGGGACCACCCTTCCTCGAAGCGGATTCCTGACGCTTACGCACCCAGAGAAAGATCGCGGATCGGCGAGAGTCGCCGGGCGCGCAACACGGTTTCGTGTAATTCCCTGGATGGTAAATGTTGAGAAGCGGCGGGGATCGGGGGTAATCAAGAATGAGCGTAATCACGGGAACGCTGAAGTTCCGGCTCCCTGATAATTCCTAGGATAAATTAGAGTTGTGGCGTGATGAGGTGGCAAAGGGCGGCAGCCGCCGGGGCGCATCCTTTTAGCGGCCAAAGCCGGCTCTCTCCGGCAAGGCGGCACTAGGGGCTAGAGAAGTTGAGCGTTGCCCGGGAACTGGGAAGCACCGGTGCTCCTCCAAGAATTATAATAACGAATGCTTAAATCAGCTTAGCCGCGCTAACTTCGCTTTTGCGACTACCTCCCATGTAAATATGGAAGTAGCTCTCTACAAAGTGGAAGAGTGGGAGCCCGTCGGCCGATTGGGTGGAACGGGCGAGGCGGCGAGGGAGGCGCCTCGACGAGTATGCTGGTGAATGAGGAGAACCGCCGGGGCCAAGAGGATGGCGAGGCTGGAGGTACGGCGGAAGCGCGACCCGCGGAAGAGTCAGAGGGGTTCATGAATCCCAGATGCGCCGGATTAGACCGTCTTTGGCGTATTTCTGTTTTCGAGGAAGACGGCGGGAATGGGAAGGGCCGCAGATTACCGCGAAAGTAGCGCCCGTCGGCGAGGCTGCGCGCCTGGATTAGGAATTAAATAGCCATTAAGTACTCCCTAGCCAGACCCTAGCTGCTCGCTGCAGTATGCACGCGTACATACGCGAGTTTTCTGCTTGGACGCGAACTCCGCCGGCGAGTATGTACACCTGAAGGGGGGAGGATGTTGATCCTGGGTGCCTTTCGACGCTCTCGAAGGATAGCCGACGATGATCCATGCGATAAGAATCGAGCGACGGTGGTGTTAAGCTAATTGTTCTAATGGTGGTCGCGATCGCTGGGGCCCAACGAGGAGGGACGAAAGCTGAATGTTGGCCTATCGGTACTTCAGCGGAGGGGTATTGGTTATTGGATTCCGTTTGAGCACCTCTGATACGACGGGGTTCAGCTATAGAGAGCTCTAAACCGAATCCAATCCTGATTGACGTGAGGGAAAGAAGAGGGGAAAACTATCGCGGGGGATTATCTTTGGCGCCACTAACACCGCGTACGGACGCCCACGAGATCTAGACGAGGCCTTCTCATATTATATTCTAACAAGGGGGATGGTGAGAGACGGTGGTCCGAGAAACCTCCTCGGTCATCATCATCATCCATCGAGTAAAACAAAAGGGCACCTGTCAAAATGGATCCTCGTACGTATCGGGACGGATCCACCCCTCACCCCCCATCCCCCCTCCCCCTTCTGCTCTACGGATACACTGATCCGCATTAAAAGAGTTCGTCCGAGGAACGATGTTACGCCTACGCTTACCCAAGTATGACACGTATAATCTGTAAAGAGCCCCCTAATAATGGATGAGTTGATCGCGGCGCAGCGCCTAGCCGGGCACCGATGGATCCCGATCCAGTCTTTATCTCGCGAGGCAGTATCCCTCCCGCCATAAGCTCCCCGAATTGTTCCCTCCCAGGCGGAATCTGGCGCGCTCGATGATTGTCAGAACAATAAGTCGGAGGAGCGGTGCTTCCACGTGGGAAAACGAGTCCCGAGATGCCTGGCGAGGAGTTAACCCGCCTAGCCACCGAGGGAGAAGGACGCGAAGTATGGAAAGCAGGGAAGAGGGAGGATGGGGACGGAAGGAGGAGGATGCGTATACGAGAGACGTAGGTTACGTTCGAGTGGATTGTTTGTAGGCAAACACGACGCTGCTGTTCCCTCGAGATCTCGCTTGTTGGTCAAAACGTGGCCGATACGCGCGAAACGGAGGTACCGGGGACGGTAGGAGCCACGATGACGATGACTGCGACGGGACGGAGGAGACGGGGGACGACGAAGATGATGATGATGATGATGATGATGATGATGATGATGATGATGATGATGATGATGATGATGATGATGAGGATGGCGACGGAGATAGTGGGGCCGTGAAATAAAAAGGGAAAGAAAAGGAGGCACCACGCCGGGGATGAAATTACCAAGTCGCAAGTCACTCCTGTAACACGTTAACCCAAGACTCGTCCAGGCCCTGGTATTATAAGTAAGACGTCCTGAGAGGAGGCGGGCTCCAGATACCCGATCGCTGGAATGTACGTAAGCTGGCGCTGTTTCTTGCGCTCGTTTCCAGTTCTCGTGTTACCCGTGTTACCTGCTGCCCCGCGGTATCTTGCATTATCGGGAACAAGACGCGATTGATCGATGCAAAACGCATTAACTCGACGAGCCCCGTAGCAGGCGGCCGCCCCTATCAGGCTGGGATTACGATTAGACTTAAAATATACACGAATCATCGCGCCCGGCCATATTGCAGCTAGGAATAAGTTCGTCGCACAGCAAACAACAATCCTGCGAACACCAACGCCCCATTCACTCCGAACCCACTCCATAAGGACACAGTTGCCGAGGGCCCGTAATTTCCTTCGAATACCAATCGCTGGTCGAGTTCAATCCTCGATTAAACACCTCTGTTAACAGACCCAACAAAACCTCCGCAATACCTGCATTCATAAACGCGACGGGGCTGGCAGAACCGCCACTTGCTATCGCCGCTGGAGTTGTTCTTTCGCGGTGTGGAAAGACAAATAGGGGACACAGGCCAGGCCACCGAAAGAGAGGAAAGATGCGAGCACAATACCGAGAGAGGGACAGAGAAAGATAGAGAGAGAGAGAGAGAGAGAGAGAGAGAGAGAGAGAGAGAGAGAGAGAGAAATGGAGCGAGAGAGAGTGAGCGCGTAAGAGCGGGTTGGAGCGAGAACAGGACTGGGAGATGCACGGTTAGTTAGGGCTGGTGTTTGCCGAGCGAGTTACCCTAACCCAACTCAGGCGGTTGGCGGAATTAAACGTTCGACGGAGGCTCGTTAACGTCATGAATATGTACCCTCCTACTCTGGCACTCGCTACTCCGACGTGGTCCACTCTCCGCCGCTCTGACTACGCTTCGTTCCAACAGCAGCCACGGCACCCGGTGTTTGCTGGTTAATATTCATCGGTTACCGCTGCCATACACCCAGTCGGATCCCTGGATGATTTCCGACGGGCTCTGATTACAATCGATTCCATCGCCAGTCGGCCAACAACCTAACGCAAACCAGCTGGATGATCTAAGACCGGGAGGCGCGCTTCTTTCAAACGGATGAGAGACACTGTGTCGCTGCGAGAGATCCACCCGCGCCACCCCCCCCCCCCCCAAAGACTTCCAATACACGTTTAACCGAGAAGACCACGGGCACGATTGTTTCTCGACAAAAGGAGCACGGGAATTGCACCGCGGATGAAAAGTAAATGGGGTTAACCAAGCTCGATGGCTGAGCGGCCTATTATTTCGAGGGTGGATACACACAATGAAGGAACGAATCTTTCGTGCATCTCCGCGGAAGGGAACGTAAAGGAGGAGAGTAAAGCCCGTAGCGATTCGATATTGGAGCACCGCCACTATTATTATCGAGTCGTGGCTGGAGATTCGAGCGACGCGGAAAGAGATTCCTTGAATCACGCGTACCATTGTAACATTTCGGATTTCTGGTAATTAGAGGAGGCCGCGCGACGAAGAACGAACGTGGTGCTTTTGCCCACGGTGGCTGGTGAGCGCACGGCGACAAGTTACTGTCCTTTCGAGCAGGAAGGCAACCCTTGAGCACGGTGACGAGTCAACATCGAATACCATCACCGATCCATCCACTGTGTCACTTGAATATACGAGTACCAACCAATCGTCGATTCTCGCCTGGGGCGTCATAAAGGGACGAGAGATCCTGGATCTTTGGATAGAAGAACTACTCCCTCCGCTCTCCAGCTCGGAGAAGAATGGCCGAGGCCAGAGTAAGAAAAACCGCGAATTAAATTCTATTTAGCCCGCGAAACGCGAGGAGCTGAGTCGAAGGGCCTCAAATGGTCTCAAGGCTGTATCACGGGATTAACCGTAACATCCGCTCCCATCCACAATTAATTTATCATCGAGTCGACACGTTAGCGGGCCCATTCAGCTTGGAAATAGACGCGAGCGCGCGCGTTAGTCCCCTCCCCCTGCCCCGGTTGCTCTTCGAGTTATGCGCTGGTCATTTATATAAATAAGAAGCAGAAGCGATACCTGACTACCATCCGCTGGGTGACTCCACACTTTGTATTATTCCCGAACGTCCACGTTCGGCCCAAGAATCGGACACCGAAGAGGGGAGGGGATTACGAACGGGGTATTCAGAACACGTTCACGAGCGGTATCGTTAGCGTATTTTTCTTCGAGCAACGAGCAGCCACGTATATACGCGTTTAATGAACGGCTACTGTCCCGCACGTCCACGATTATAATTGATGAAAGGAATTTCCATGGCCGGGACGTCTTCATTCGGGATACACACGCTCAAGTCGCTCTACGATACCGAGGGAGGGGTTAAACGCAGGCTGACCTGCGACTCCATCCGGTGATTTGGAAATAAAAGTTCCAATTAAAGATACCGCCAATTACCACGCCTTGCTTCGCGATACCCGTGACGCAAGGTGTACGAACTAGATCGGCAAGTATCGCCGGACCGCGTTTGGATCTTTTCTTCGAGGATCTGCGTTCGAGAAACGTGAGATTTTGTAGAAAGGCGGGCAGGAGTAGCTGAAAGACGTCCCTTGTGCTCACGGAACATGTGCGGGGACGACGAGAGACGAGCTGGGGGACGGTAACAGGTCGTCATAACATTAGTCGAAGGCCTGACAAAAGATCCCTAAGCAAATAAACATTCTAACGAACCAGTTACTTAACCACTGGGCTGACCATCGTCCATCCGTGCGAGTCGAGGGGGAGACGAAAAAAAGGAAAGGAAAACAGTGGACCGATGGCGAAACTGGTCCAGGAACCTGATGCACGGACATCTCATTACCGGATGCTGTCGCAAGCTGCGGAAACACTGGCCCCGCCATTCACGTGGACGGACCAGTCTCAAGGACGCCAGAATTCGGCGCTGTTGATGACAATTAACGGTCCCTTGATGACCCCGAAAGAGGTCGGGGCTGGGGAGCAGTTGAAAAGGGCTCCAAGGAACGCTTCAGATGGGATGAAATATTCATGCTGTTATTGCAGCTTTTTCTACCATTGTATCGGCAGAGAGAACGTGATATTCGCTCTATTCTCGGTCCCGTCGAAAGTGGAGCAAGTACATTGTCTCGCGACACGGCACCAAGGTAATAGGCACGAGGTGGCTGGATAGAAGTCGTGAAACGAGAGCGAGCCATCCCTCTGCTGTCGAACGCGAATCAGCATCGCATTCTCGGCTGGCCCGTGAAAGCCTTTTGTGTCTGAGGGCTAGTTCGACTCTCAATTAACCCATCAGCTACCGGAATGGCTCCCGCGTTTAAGTTGCCCACGAAATCTCGACGCGAAGAAAAAGGATGGGCACGAAGTCGAAGCGAGGCGAACCGTCGAGAAGGTGGAAATAAAAAAGGCGAGACGAACGGGGGAGAAAGAAGCGATTGAAAGTCTAGCCCGAAACCGCTTAATTAATTCAGATTTATCCGAGGCATGACGGGCCGAAATTTTATTCAATTCCCTCTCTTTTGTGTCAAGCATCCTTACTACTCTCTGTCCTCCAGCAGAAGCTTTACTCCCAACGTGGACCGCGCAGCCAGCTTCGCCAGCGTGACAACTTTCGGATTATTATTCCCGCAATTAAGAAGCCCCGGTGCAGAGGGAACACTGAAATGGTCGCTTCTACGCCGTCGAAACTCGCGTTCTCCTTTTTTTTTTTTTCGGTGGAAGAGGCACGTTTTGTTTTATTATCCAGCGTAACCATCGTCTCGGGAGAATCAGTGATACGAGCGTACAGGTGCTTTGCTTGTGGTCGCTGGATTTCTCACGATTACTGGACGGCCTGCTGGAAAATGAAACACAATGGGAGAACCGTAACCCCGTAAAATATGTGAGAAGAGGCGGAGGAAGCAGTCTCACTTTGTACGCCAGTTAAAAGTCTTCTTCACCAGGAACGACGTGTTCCTTGAAACTCGTCTCACTTCAATTACAAGATAGCTTATGCTACTCCCTTCATGGTACGATTATTTAGTGCCGAGGTACTGATATTTGCAATGCATCTACGTCACGATTGCCTTCGCTGTACTCTGTGGCAAAAAGGTTCCGACTTTCTGTCCCGTTAACGCACGCACTGAAAGTTCCAAACAGTGACATCCAAGTCTCCATCCATTACGCTTCACGCTCGTACGATCTTTTACTCGAATCTCTGGCCATCGTTGTATCAGGCCTGTCACAATAACCAGTTACACTGTAACGACCCAGGTTCTTTTTCTCCTGGCGAGCGAGCGGATTTGTTCAGCCTTATTTCCCATTCACCTTGCTTCCCCCTGGAACAGTTTTCGTACGGAATTGCAGCCGCGGTTTTGTCCGTGGCATCGACGAACCATCGTCCCTGACTCGGAGTCGACGTACCGATGAATATATTGCATCCTCCTCGAATAAAAGTTTGAATTACTACCGTTTGACGGGGCAAGAGGAGTCGTCTCTCGTGTCAGGTGGCTGGCGTTCTCGTTCCCGTCTGTCCGTTTCTACGAGTCACACCTTGCAGGAAACACTTCAGGCTTAATTGCTCCTTCAGGACCCTCCCCCAGCGCTCTGCGCCCCGTGAAGCGCAGAATCAGCAGCGGAGGTTAAGGATATATCCAAACGAGTTCTTGGCATTCCACCTGCAAGGGATCGAGCTTCCTGCCGTAGATAAAACGTGGATAAATAAGAGCGAGAACCATTGGAGTATCAACGAATAGTTTGTAACTTTGCCATTGTTACAAAACTGGAGGATTCTTTTCTCTACGAACGGAGAGAATCATCTGAATTCCGAGCTAAGTATCCTACAGAGCTTAGAAGGCAATCTTGCTCAGAGCCTACGCCCACAGACACGATTTCCGCGACCGCGGCCGAAAGAGGTCACGATTAGTACTCCCTCGTCCGGATCCACTAAGGCCGCTGCACGTGACAAGAGCGAAGAATTAATCCGCGCCCTTCAGGAAGATTACGGATTTCGGGGAAAGTAAGGATTTCCGCGGGGGCGGAAGGCGATAGAAGGCTGCAACGCAGAAACGGCAATCTCCTCAAGTGTTTACTCTATGTCCAACAACGCTCTCCGCTTCCCTGGCTCGTTCCGACCACCCTCTACTTCGCGCCGGTTCATACCCGAGCTTCCTGTGTAGCTCGTCACGCGTCACTCTTCCTTCCAACGGCCCCGTTTCTCCGTTCATCCCGGCGGGGGTTGCTCACGCGTACGAATAGCCGCTCGACGCGGCCCCGCTTCATCCCCGACGGATCCTCGGCGGTCGGGCTCGTCGGTGAATTTCGCGAAAATCGCCGGGGGCGAGTGGCCCGGCCAGGCGGCGATGTTTGCCGCCTACGCGTCGAGTATTGTTGAATCACGGCCAGCCCCGCGAGCAACGGGGAACAAATAAAGGGTTATTGTATTTACACCGCTGCTCCGAGCGATGGCTCTGACACGTGTTCGCCGGGCCAGAGCCTTTCTACTAGTTCGAAAAAATACTGCGGCGCCAGAGCTTTGGTGGAGGAACGAAGTTTAGCGAGGTTGTACACACTTGGGGCACAAGTGGCGGGTAAAGCAATCCCGCGATGGTGCAACTCTCGTCACAGCCTGGTGGAGACGCAACAGTATAGAGGTAGGTACTACGCTACCATCTTCATCTTCACAGGTTAGGTACATACCTATTTCTAAGTTCCCTCAGCAAATTTTCGAACTGAACCTCAGGGACCAGACCCCCTTTCAGACCATATCACAGCCCACCAAGAAACAGAAAGTGGAGGATAAATCTTGGAGAGCCTCTAATTGCCATAGATTTTGCCAGTATTAGCGCGGTGTCGCCGCGTAAACGCGAGAACACCGTCGCTCTCGTATCAGCATTTGACAGGGCCGCGATGGCGAGGACCGGCGTCGTTGTCCGCCGTCGTGGAGGAGGGTTGGCGCGCGGAAGCAGAGGGTGGTTGGTGACGGGAGGGCAGGGGTGGTAGCGGGTTAGACAGCACCACCATGGAACGAGCCATCATGCCTTGTGATTACCGGTGGACCTGGCACCAGAGGGGCGGAGGGGGCCAGAGGGGGGGTTGGGCTCGACGGGTGCAGAACATAGCCTCTCATTAGGACTCGCGTGGCGCGATGCGAAATAAGGGTGTATCGCCGGTCGGGAAAATTGTAAGTGTCGCGAGATCAAAGCCGGTTCTAGTAACGCGATATCGCCCCCGCATGATAGGGCACGACTTACCCTCTCTTCGCTTTCAGCCCCTGACACCCGCCCGCCGGCCCCTTAGAGCCCGCCACCTCTTCCGCGACAGAGGAGCTCCTCCACTTATAGCCACGTAGGTGGAGCACGTAAGGAAATATCGTTACTTGGAAGGTGTCAACTGCAGCACAGCGAACCGGGCGAAGCAGCAGCACAAGCCACCGGCACCCATTACCGCAGCAAGAGGGCGAATTCTCCTCTCTCAAAGAGGCCTCGCGGTCGAGGGAAACTGCAGGATCGAAAATCCTTGCTGGCTCCCGGAGCAAGGCGACACAGGATGCCATGTTGGGGGTTCATCGAGATAATTGCTCGAGCGGTCCGGGTCGGGTGGATTGAAACCGGCGGATCGATAACTTCAATCCGAGTAATTGAAGATGCAGGCAAGTGCGGTACCGAGCCGTCGTCGTTAACCCCACGTTTCCATTTAAGTTCGTCGAACTTCGCCGCGTCCTCTGAACGGGGCCAAAGAAACTGGCTGGCGAGGCACCGGTACCGAGACAAAAATCGATAGGTACCCAAGAACCCGGTAGTCTAGCCTCCGCGAGGCGAGAAGCGGTTCGCAAATTAAACCAGCGCGAGGCAATCGGGAGGATTAAACGCCAGGAGACAACGCGTGCGTGCCCTTTCAATCTGTCTCCGATAACACGCGATCAGATTAGACCTTGCTGGACCCCGCCTGAGCCGCGCTCGGTTACGGGGATCCGGAGCGCGAGCGGTTATCGCGTACGGACGCATAAACATGCTAGAGATCCCGGCCACTCGAGCACCGATATCGCAGTGATAACTACTCGCGGCCTGGCCGGACAACCTAGCATCGTCGATCGTACGTTAGGCGACGACCGAGCCGCCGATTTTCTCTCGAAAAAGCCGGCTATCGGAATGGGAATCGATACGGGAACGTATCGCCGGCACATGTGTGCGTGCCGCGGGGACGTGGAACCGTGCCAGGTAGCCGTTTTGCTTGCCGCGGCCTGAGCAAATCACACGTTCCGAGCCGGTGGGCCTCCTGCCCGCAATTATAACCGCGTACACGTTGTAATAACCGTGCACGGCCACCGCTTGTAATATATCCAAGCCACCCTGAGAGCAGGCTCGCCGCGGCGCGGCGCAAGAGCGCCGTTAGAGCCGAGGGACCTGTTCCACGTCCGTGGTACGGGCCAACCCCGTTTCACGGGCGACAAGCCAGCCACCTATATCATCGAAAGGCCGCGGAACATGGCTGGGGGGGTGAAACCGGCCGAAGGACCGATAGGATCGGGCTGCCGTGCGCCCCGCGACGTTATTTATGATCGATAATTAGCGGTATCTATCGCTGGCGGCGCCAACTTCACGCCGTACTCCGCCCAGGCCGAGCCAATGATATACCATACGCCGCGAGAGAAAGAGAACAGGGGGGAGATGAGGGAGAAAGCAAGAGAGAGAGAGAGAGTGTATGAATGTGTGCGTTGGTTCTCTCCGTTGTCTCTGCACGGCTGCCTTTTGCCGGCGCCGATGCAGTTGCTGTAGTTGCTGTCGTTGCTGTTGGCCGCCGTCGAAGTTACGACCGAGCTCTGATCGCCGCTCGTGCGACCACCGATCGCGAATTAACGGCGTGGTTAATTGCGCGTGGAAGCAATATTGGGGGGGGGGGGGGGGGGGAGTCGCGATCTGGCGCGAGGGAGGGAAAGGAAGCTTCTATCTAATCTGATTCGATGGGACGTTGGTTAGTGTTTGAAGGGTGGACGGTGAGTGAATGGAACTGTGGGTCTCTATGCGGTGCGTAGCTGAAGAGATTGCTCGGTATAGACTGGGTACCATGGGGAGCAGAGCTCGAGAAGATTGATGACGAAGGA
This sequence comes from Andrena bucephala, assembly GCA_947577245.1. Classification (NCBI taxonomy): domain Eukaryota; kingdom Metazoa; phylum Arthropoda; class Insecta; order Hymenoptera; family Andrenidae; genus Andrena; species Andrena bucephala. The sequence goes on along the minus strand of OX387719.1, from coordinate 14,075,350 downwards.
GCAACGAATTTGAATGCAAAGAAGTTGCCTTCGGATAGGATGATGCCTTCGAGATACCGCGGGGTCAGCGGAATTTGCTTTGTAAAATTCAATTAGAGATTAATAACGAGGTGTGAAGTGGATGCGTGTGCGCTAAGGTAACGCAGCTTCGATCAGATTGGCCGTGCTTCTACAGAGCGTGCCGTTACAACCTGAATTTGAATAATTAACAATATTGCAACGTGCCGAGTCACTTGGCGGAACAGATGGCGATTAGCCGCGTGCAAACCGTTGGCGCTCGCCCCGGCGCGGAGCGGACGCGCGCTCGGAGCGCGAGCGAGTACCATTCGTGTGCGGAACAATTAACACCCGAGCCTCGTAGCCAGGGGCCCTCCATTTTTCAGGACACGTTCGTTAATTTGACACTTCAACGCGCTGCTTTCCGCGGTCTAAAGAGCCCGTGAGCGGGTCTGGGAGAAAAATTAATTAAGTTAATGGCGGGGCAGCTGATAAATTGGTGAAGAAAATGGCCGGAAGGACGAACCGCAACGGGAAAAGGAAAAACAAACGATGCTACTCCATAACGGGCAGCGGCTTCAAAATAATTGCAGAAATTAAATTCGAATTAATAACGACCACGCTTACCGGGACGGTAATTACTGGCCGCTGTATTTCGAGTACTATATACAGAGCTATCCCAGCGATTATCCTGTGCCAATGACGGGGCACTGCGAAGCAGCCTACGTTCGTCAGCAAATTAACAAGACTGTCGCGAAAAATGCGTCAAAGTGCGCAGAAGAACGAGACCAGTGCCACGAACCCGGTGCTCCTTGGGAAGCACCCGATGACACGGGCGACAGTGTGGTGTAAACACATTTACGCGCTCAGAAACGGAACGAAGTCAAGTGCGCTCGACGGAAACGGAAGTGCCTGTCATAGCTGGATACATAAACACACTGCGCTATTATATATTCACGCAACGGGCGCCGCGAATAATCTCTTAGTCGCCTTGAATTTCCTACACGGGATGCCTGAACAAATATCGCTGCTTCCTACCTCGCGACAAGCCGATGTAACCGTGGCGAGGTAAACACGCAGGAACACGTACGTGTAGAGATTCTCGTCCCAAGGAACGTCGGAATTCACGGTGCTGCAACGTTAAACACCTCTAGAGACTGTTTCGAGAAGTTCATATGGGACACAGAGGCTCCGAGAACCCCCGAGTTGGATGATTAACTTTTCGCTGGTCCTGAATCACTGCTCCACTTCGCTTTGTTCTCGAAGAATTGCTAACGACAGACGGATTCCCCTATCTCCTAACTTTCCATCGCTTGGAATCTGACGGCTCGCCCGCGGACACGTATACGCAGGCACGCACCATTATTCAGGGCCGTATCTGTGCCATGTGGTCAGCAGGGCTCTCGGCAATATTTATGCCGGCGTAACTGTCCGCCTACCAGCGAAAGGGGTTCCTAAACGCATCAATTTCACGCCGCCGCGCGAAAAGGGCGTGAATATTTGAAACGGATATCCATCTTCGGTTACTTTGTTATTTGGCCGGCGCGGTTGCGGAAAGGACCTTCATTTCCTCTTATTATTTTTTCAGCGGGGCTTCGTGACCCGTCGATATCAGTTTGCCCGCTGCGTACCTATTCCGCGGGCCTAAGTGGCGTTTTAATAAAAGCCGTGTCGGTAGCGGTAAGGAGGAGCTAGCTTAGGTCGAAATGGGCACGAGTCGAGATCGACGTCGGCAAAATCGAGCCGGCATTCGTAATCGATTCGTAGTACGTACTGGAGGGCACGAATTTGCCTTACGGACGATTTGTTTTCTATTCACGGGCAATTTGACGAGGCTGCTGCGGCAGCGGCTGGCTACGTCTGCAGGGGGGTTGGCCACCGAAGGCTTTGTTCGCAATTCGGTATAATGTCGCATGTATTTGGATCACGTTCCACGATATGTCAATATAAAGGAGTTACTCGTGGGTCTCTGCATACCAATTCGGGGGGCGGTGCAGCTTGTTATCCTAAATACACGAAATCCTTTGGAGACGCTAGGTCCGCCTTTGCCCTCGCCCTGCCAGCCCCCGACGCCAACACCCCCACCGAGCCCCGTCCTTTCCTTACGTCCTGGATAATGCTAGACAAATTGACGATTCAATCGAATGCTAAAGGATACACTGCGCCAGTGCCGCCGTCGCCCAAAGGATCAATTTAAGCGTATTATGGAAATAGTCGATCGAACGGCTCTGCATTAGGTACGCCTTCGACTCACGAATGGGGGATCGCGTCGCCTTTCAACCACCCCAAGATCATGGGCCAATTAACGTTTCGTGAAAACGTCGAAACGAGACTTGAACTTGGAACTAAGTAGGTAAGCTCGACGAAGAACCCCGCGAACCAGAAGCTCTCGGAATTTTTAATTCAAGCCAGAAATAGAACAAAGTCCCCAACGCCCAGCAAATAATATCCACCCTTCGCGCAGGGGTTGACGGGCGGAGAGGCAAAAAATCCATTCCATCTCCGCGGTTCTGGCCTCCATCCTTCGTCTCGCGAGGCAGGAAGGGAATGGTGGCGAATGGGGGAGGGGGGGACAGAAGAGAGGCCGCGACCTATCTAATTTTTAACGGCGATCGCCTCACCTCGGAATATCGACGGCTCGAGAGGGTGAGGAGGGGCTCGACAGTGGATATAAAACAAGCGAGTTGAAAGGTAAATCGGGAGAGCCAGTGAAAAGAGATTCTTTTTATTCACCCCCGTCGCTCCGCTGCCTACCGGGGCGACTGGGGCTGCGAGGGGAGAAGAACGGGTGGGGTGGTGCAGGGGGTGGGGGAGGGGGCAGAGATTGGAAGACAGGAAAAAGGAACTCGCGCTTTATTCGAGGCCTTTTTTTGCATCGATTCCGACGGCATCCCGTCTCCATCGGCTTCTTGCTCGAGTCGTCACCGAGGGCTCGACTATAAAATATTTGCTTTGGTAATGAGGCCACGGCTGAGCAACGGGGGTGGCTGCGCCCCTGTCGAAAGAAGGGATTCGAACGGCAAATAGAAAGAGCGCCTGAAGTTCGAGCCTCGAGTAACACCTTCGAGTACTACGCGAATACTCTGAAACGATCCAGCCGATAGCCTTGCCAAGAAACTGCTCCGGGGCTCCTTTTCTCAAACAAGAAGCGCGCGCGCCCCGAGCTCCGGCCTTTATTAAGCGAACATCATAATACGTAACTTTCGCCATGGGATGTACTTGTCCGCGATAGGGTAAATCCGGGAGACGCGGTCGACTTAATATAAAATGGCTATTAAAACTAAAATAGAAATTACTTATTTTATCAGAACAAACCTATATGTTCAGAATTTTATGCTGATTTAGAAAAACTGGTCGATATCTGCTTTAAGACAATATTTACTGTATATCGGGTTGAAAACTGAAGTCATAACATCTGGCCACCTCTCCCGAGGTGCCGGGAGAAATGGTTTTCGTCGTTGGCAGAGGCCACTCACATAATTATTCATGGAAAATTAACAAAGGATAAAGCAAAATTATTTACGAGTGAATACAACTACAGATTCATTGATATTTAATTTGTTTACGCTAAACAAGTAAAGAACACATCAAAGAAAAAGTGAACTACCTACTGGTGATCAGCAAGGCGAATAAATACAACACTGAATAAATAAACTAAATAAACAAAAATAATAATAAAAACTAAAAAATAAACAAAAATAAAAAAATCATAACTCGACCATCTCTCCTTTTTACAGCGAGAGATGGTCTTCTCGTTAACTTTGAGAGGAAGAGTTAATATGGCCAAATACTTTGGCTGCATTGTCCCTCAATATTTCTACTATCTTATTATCCCAAACATTAAACGAAAATAAACTTAGAAGTAAGGTATTTCAGAGTCTATACGTAAAAATGCATTAAAGTGCAGACGAATTACTTCTCTAGAAGCCAAACAGTTGAATCAATAGCGTCATTTCGCTTCCTTCTGTGTTTTTCTGGATTTATAGGCTTTAAAATGTAAATTGAAGTGACATTTAACCTCTTTTGTCAAACAGCCGTGTACAGAATCGTATTTAAAATATACTTCTAAGTTTATTTTCGTTTAATGTTTGGGATAATAAGATAGTAGAGATATTGAGGGACAATGCAGCTAAAGTATTTGGCCATATTAACTCTTCCTCTCAAAGCTAACGAAAAAGAAGATCATCTCTCGCTGCAGAAAGGAGAGATGGTCGAGTTATGAGGTAGGGTAAACGCACCAATGAACGAACATTTAAGGCTAATGAATGAACACTATTATAAAATTATGTTTGCAGCGCGATTGATTCCACGTGCTGCAAGAATTGTTTGGATATGGAATAAGAAATTAAAAGAAGTCTCTAATTAATTAGTTGCTTATTTTAATAACTTATTTGACCCATATTAATAAAAAATGTCCATTCTCTGGTACGTGTTCATACTGGCACATCTACGCTATTTATTATTTCTGTTTATTTTTTCATTTTTTATTATTTTATTATTATTTTTGTTTATTTAGTTTATTTATTCACTTTTGTAGGTTCATTTTCCTTGCCAATCGCCAGTAGGTGGTTCACTTTTTGAATCTGTAGTTGTATTCACTCATAAATAATTTTGCTTTATCCTTTGTTAATTTTCCACGAATAATTATGTGCGTGGCCTCTGCGAACGACGAAAACAATTTCTCCCGGCACCTCGGGAGAGATGGTCGGATGTCATGACTTCAGTTTTGAAGCCGATTTACTGTAAATATTGTCTTAAAGCAAATATCGGCCAGTTTTTCTGAATCAGCATAAAATTCTGAACATATAGGTTTGTTCTGATAAAATAAGTAATATCTATATTAGTTTTAATACCCATTTCATATTAGGTCGACCGCGTCTCCCGGATTTACCCTATATTTTAAATATGATTCTGTACACCGCTGTTTGACAAAAGAGGTTAAATGTAACCTCAATTTACCTTTTAAAAAGCTTATAAATCCAGAAAAACACAGAAGGAAGCGAAAAGACGCTATTCATTCAACTGTTTGGCTTCTAGAGTAGTAATTGATCTGCACTTCAACGCATTTTTATTTAGAAAGTCCGAAATATAGCGACTCGACCAACTCTCCGGCCCGACCGCGTCTCCCGGATTTACCCTATCCTTGTGCAAGAAATTAATCGATCCGTAAGAGTTCCTGCGACATTCAAAGCTCGAGCAACTATCCGCGATAATTGAAATATGCTACCCGCGAGACGACGGAGAGAAATTTGCATGCGGGGTCTGAAATCAATTACCCCGCATCTTTGATCGGCGGGCGTCGGTGTTGCCCGGCCGCGTTTCCAAGTGAAATAACAATCGAGGGCCCGAGCGGTCCGTGGCAACGCGTTAACGCACAATACCGTAACGAGCTAATCACGATATCAAATTCTTTGCCTGTCAGCGCGGCATTTCGATGCTAAGATATCCGGGCGTACCGACAGCGGGGGGTCCGCTCTGTAGAAAAACGCCGGATGACCGATTATGATGAAGCGATTCTCCCTGTACGGACCCAAGAAGACAACGGGGCCGGAGAAGGATGGAAACAATCCCAATATACCTCGGAGCGAGACCGTCTCATAATTGAAACACGCAATCCCGTACTTACGATAATGCATTTGCTCTCGCCCGCGTTGTCGCGCTCCGTCCCGTAATTCTTTTTCTAATTAACTCGTCTCACGCTTTCGCGCGCCCTTTTATCCCCGAGGCTTCAACAGCGGCCGCGCGGAATGTTCGCCGAAACGATTGGAAATAATGAAGTGATCGTCGCGGGTATCACCGCGATACACGGTGACAAAGGGAACAGTCCGCGGTCGGCTATTTCATTAAAAATGAAGTGGATATCGGGGACGCGATGCCAATGGCCTGCGGAAATCCAAAGAACGGATTCGTACACTTCGAGGCTCGGGGTTGCGCACGAATCTGCAACGGGCTGACGGACGCCTGACGGTTTTCTATTAGGAGCCATCACGGGCGACTTCGCGATATCGACATCACGCGTGAACAAAGGAGATAGGGGATCCAGGGGGTTAGTGGAATCGATGTACCAGGTACGTACGACGAGGGCACGGTGCCCCGGCTACGCGTCAGATCAATCATACACCGTGCATTCAGGCGCCCCGTCGCGAAACAGGACAACTAGCCCCGCAATTCGTTTCTCCTCGTGGCTGCTGGCCTGAAAGAACGTGCCCGGAACCCCTCTCTACTCCGTGGCCTGGCCCCCAACTGGTATCCACGTTCGATATGTTACAATAAAAGCACTATCCTAGCGCCGACACGTGATGACTCTATCGGACGGCCGAAGGCAGGCACTGGCCTTTTCTGAGAATCACGCGTCTCTCGTTCGCGTCTCGAGCAGGATGCACCAAGTCATCGTCGAGACGTCGTCGGCACGTTACATGCCCCCCCCATCTCCGCTCATCCCACCCCACCCCACCCCCTCCCGCCTCCTCCTCCCGCCACTTCCCGTTTCACGATCGAAACTATCGAGCAATCGGTTGGCGAAAGGGTGTAGAAGGAGAGAAGGAGAGAGAGAGAGAGAGAGAGAGAGAGAGAAAGGGAAGGAAACTTCCCCTCCAATGTAGTAACATCCTACGGCACTGGCCGCCCTACGGGGGGAAAGATCGAGCTGGCGCGAAATGGATCTGGCATTTCGAGCGCTGGACCCTCTCTTCTTTGAATTTATCGATACTATCGGGATGATCCCGGGCGCCCTCGTGTTTGCTCGCTCGCCTCGACAATCTTAGGCGTTATAATTTAAACGAATCACGGGCCCGGGACTCTTCCGTCACGAGTATTGTCCGTGCCGCGATGAAATCTAGTCGACGGATGTGAATAGCGTGTTACGAATATTCCTTGGATCATCCAGCGGCACTACCCATTGTCCTCGAACAGTGCGCACGGCGGTGCCGTTGTATCGATTACGCGGCATATAGTAGGAGGATTGCGCGATCCGCATGCGTTGCTCGGAATAATTAGAGAACTATTCGAGTATAATAGGAAGGAGAGCCAGGCTACTGCATTCCAAAACTTTTCGCACCCTTCTCTTAGATTACACGTATCCGAGGGATTCTGGAATTAAATAATTCCGAACGGCAGAAAGGCTACGTATACAGACACCTAATTCACCGAACGCGAAATGCAGCCGTCGCAATAACTTTCAGCCGCATAAAGTTTCCGCGGCGGAGCTCGCGCTTAAGTGGGCTCCCCCCCCCCGTTCGATCGCATGCAAAATTAGATTTGGCGAGTTGCAGCTCGCGAGCGCGAGCCTCGTTTCCCTCCGCGCCGTTCCGACGGGGGTAGCGCGCGCGGAAAAAGACACGTTGCTCCGTGGCTCGGTCGTAGGCTAGTGTAAATGAATTTTCCAGTGGCGTGCCGGCGGGTAGCTGATTGTGCAGCGTTATTACAAGCTCGCAGTACCATTCGTATTAGATACTTATCGCCCCCGAGGACTGCTATCGACTGGTCTCGCTCGACCGTTCGACACCGGCCATTTTTCCCCCTCGATTCGTCGAGCATCGCACGTGGCCCGAGATTACAGGGTGCACCACCCTTGCGGGGCCGACGTCTGAAGATTATTTAAATTCACCGTACCCCCGGGCCGAAGATTTTCGCCTTTTCCCTCGGCCCGGGCGAAAATTATCGAAATGGCGAGAGGGCTTTGTTTCCACGCTCCAAACGCTACGTGATCGAAATCCTCGATCTGCTCGCCTCCTTTGAAATACACGAACGAACGAGCAATCTCGCAAAATGATATCTATGCACGATCTATCGAAAACGTCCACCATTTAGTCCGGAATTTAGCGACCGCGTTGAGAAAATCATGGGGCAACTTGCAGGAACGTCCAGCAGCAGAGGAAGAATGCTACACTTGCGTTACGTAAGCCAGGGTCTCGTCGCAGCGATTATCACCGCAGGAACAACGCCAGCTGTTCCATTTACGATCCGATTACGACTCCGCGAATCTTCAATTGCATAACGCCCCGGTTATTAATGCACGCCATTAAAAAAGACACGTCGCTCGAAGTGTCCTCTAAAGACGCCCACTGCGTTATCCGCCGGCAGCCACGTGAAAGGGCGATTTCATCATCGTCTCGTAACTTGGTTGCAGAACGACGCTGCACAGTGTTTGCTTAAAGAGTTTTCGAGGGGAAAAAGCGCGGGAGGGAATTGGACGCCCGCTTCGACGGGCATCGAGACGCGACACGGACGCCTGGCTTCTACGCCAAGGATCCTTAATTCCCACCAGCCAGTGCCCATTTATTCTGCGGTCGGCATTCGCAATTGCATCGGCCATGCAAGTGAGTCCCTGATGCGTCCTGCGGTCAAACATCATCACCGTAGCTCACGCTGCCTGACGCGGGATGCACCTACCCTCGGGGACCTTCTAATATTCGAAATTGCTCGTCCTGGCATGTTTATTTGACGCCGGGGCTGCCGTGCTCGACCCCCTTCCAATTTGCCGTCTGACATTTTTCAACTCCTTCTGCCACCTTTACTGCCTCCTTTCTGCCCCTCGCCCACCCCGTCGGCAGGCGTCTCCCTTTCCAGCGCCTCTTCGGCAGCTTTTCGTCGGCCACTGCTCAAGCCAGAAAATCACGCCAACGGTCTCACGTACGCGCCCGTGTCGAGCCTGATGCTAAAAGCAGCCAGCCATTCGCGATTTCCGAGAAGGAATAGACTCGCGTGCGCGTCAGGCTCCGACCACTTACAATTATTCTGCTGATTTCTAACGGGGGTGAACATAGCTAGGTGGTCTCGATTTGGGAAGGAGAAGCTCTGAGGTTCTCTAATGGGTGAATTATTTCTTGCGGAATTTTAACACTTAGTGGTCACACGGGGTGTATCGCACCCCAGGATATATATTTGCCAATATTTCTGTAAATTCTTAGACCGTGATAATAAAATTTGGAAATTTGGTGAATTTTAACCCTTCGTTGGCACACGTCTTTTTCGGTCAACTTTGACATATCTGGGTGGCTCACATCCACAACAATTTTTGAACGACTGCTATTCTCATCTAAAGAATCCAATGGTTATAAAAAACTCGTGGGTCAATTTCAAAGTCTCTAGAATGTATTCCAATAATTCTTTGATTGAAATTTTATCACAGTTTTTGTAAAAAAATTCTATATTACCATATGTCGAGAAAAAACGAAGAAAATCTCCAAAAAATTGTAACTTCTACAAATTTCAATATTAAAACCTAAAAATCTACAGAGTCGCTGTTCAGATTTCCTTCACTTTGAGGGAAAAAAAAAAGAAAAATCAGCTTAGTGGCGCTCACACCCAGAATGTCAACGAAGGGTTAACAAAAAAATCACTTTTATCAACATCTATTTTTTCAACTACAAATTTCAACATATCAAAATTTACATTTCCAGAAAAAGACTATTAAAGCATGATTGTATGATTATTCCGAATGTATACAATTATCACTGAAAAGTTAAAGAAATTAAAAAATACGAAAGTGGTGAGTGAAATATGACGCCGGGGCGCAGTGAACCCCACATGACCAGTTTGTGATTATAATAACATCGTGGGTGTTTAAGAAAGGGTTAGGTATTTCAATCATAAATTACACTGAGGAACATCACTATTTGTGAATTTGCGTTCGTACCCATTTACAGAAAGGATATACAGCAAGATTTATTGCTACCATAAAATCGTGGAGCGATCGAAGGCGCTAATATCTCGTGTACCAAGTAGACAATGCGTGCCTCGTGATTTTTCTAATAAATCTGCAGTGAAGCGTGAATCTGGGGAACGCTTAGCGCGTTGCGACGCGCCACTGCACTCTGCATTATGCATCGCGCGCAACAACGTCCGTCTAAACGCCCGGTGCGCGATAAATCGGATAATACGCCTAAGTAGGCGCGTAGCGCAGGTATCGGCGAACGTATAATTAACGCGGCACGCGTTCCATACAAGCATACGAATTATCCTGCTAATTATCGTCTTCGGTTTGCATCATCAGCTTCGACTGCGCGAATCGGCGAATCGCTCGGTGCCCGCGCCGATTCCGAGGAAAACGTTATCCCCCGATCGATTATATCGACGCAGTTAATCTTTGCTCGAAACGAGCGTAGGTAACTGTTGAATTAGTGTTAGGCATTACAATGGCATTAACTTTCATTCGCTTCGTAGTAGTCGATTCAGGGGTAGGTTTGCGGGGTTGAGGTTTAAAAAAATATGTTTCTTTAATATATAAATCGACGGTATAACACCTTAAGAATTTTCAGTTAAAGTTTCATAAAGAAAATAGAAATATTTTTGAAGTTACATCGTTGAGAAGCAAAGCAGGTCATGCGATCTACATGTATGTACGCTCGGTATTGATGGGAAATACGCGAAAAACCATTTGATTCTTCGATTTCCGATGATTGAACGAGGCGCTACATTGCACGGCGCTGACACCGAAGTGAGTATCTTTTTAGGAGTCATTCTACTTTGATCGGCCGAAAAGTTAAGCTATTTGTAAAGATTTGTTTCTCAGTAAATACAACATATAATGAAATAAATATTTTTTATATTTATTAAGTCACTCTGATATTACACGAAAAAAAAATTAAAAAGGCTTTTTGCAATTTGTTTTAATTGTTTTTTACAACGTCAATATGGCACATAAAAGAAAGAGCGTAGGTTCACGGCGTAGGTGAGGCCTGCGCAGGGAGCCTTTTTCAGCGCCTAGCGGCAAGCAACCAGCCGTACGCCGTTACTAACGGTAGAATCGGTGAAGAGAACTGCAGCAGTGTAGGTTAGGGCTCGTAGGCGCGTAGCGTAAGTATATATGGCTGGGTTCCTTCTGGGGCCCCAGTGCAGAGCAGGTCCCGTAATTATTACTGGGGCCCCACTTAGTAACGGCGTACGGCTGGTTGCTTGCCGCTAGGCGCTATAAAAGACTCCCTGTACAGGCCTGCCGTAGGTGAATATTGAGCTAGGGACACTATAGCGACACTCGTACAGATTAAGAATCTTTTCAAATTTGTTTTGAATAAGCCTGAGCCGGGAAATCACCTACGCAGTGAACATATCTCTTTTTGTAGGTGCCATATTGTCACTGTAAAAAAACAATTAAAAGAAATTGCAAAAATTCTTTTTAAAATTTTTTGTATAATATAAGAGTAGCTTAATAAATACCAAAAAGATTTATTTCATTATATATTGCATTTACTGAGTAAAATATCTTTAAAAATAGCTTAATTGTTCGGCGGTTCGAAGTAGAATAACCCCTTAAGGAGGCTACTCCTCCGCCCTCCATAAAAACAACACAATTCTTTTTTATGACAATATAGAAATGCAAAATTATAGTGCAAACATAGATTAATAAAATGTACAAAGTTTCATCAAGATATTTTGTATAGTTATTTAGAAGAAAAAAATCCTAAAACTCGCAAATACTCGTTAAAACTACGCTCCATTAACTACCACTGCAAAAATCCCCAAATTACGCTGAACGTACACAGTAACATCTTGACGAAGGTGAGCAAGGCAACGTCGTCTGCAGCGATCAAGACCTCCACTGAAACATCCCCATGTCCCTATCGCATATTACAGCGAATCGAACGGACCGATTAAACAGAACGAGAACGGCACCCTGCGTAATACATTTTTAATTCTACCAGGCGCATTGTGAGGCCCCGCGCGGTATCGCTGACGGATCTATGACGAGATATCGCGTAGGCGCATCTCGGTCATTAAGCCTCGCGCTTTTTGCAAAGACTGTCAAACGATCCCTATCGGTGCCAAATGAGTGTCATTTGCCAGCGGCTCCACGCCATGGGATACAAAAGTATAAAACCCGCCCGCATCCCGCTCCTCCCGTACGCGCAAGTGGACATTTCTCCCTCTGTTATTTCCCCCGTCGTTGAATGTGCGCGCGTATATCCGTCCCCGTCGACGCGCGAAAATACGGGAACGCTCTCGGCCGCCGCCGAAACGGAAGATTGCGCGACGGCGAAAATGGAAAATATTAATTCCGGCTCGGCCACGCGACGCGCTCTTTTTCAGCGGCGCACAATGGGCTCCCTCGGGGCGCCAAGCTTCCGGACAATTAACGGGGCCGTTGTTTAAAATATTGGCACTCTCCGGGGGAGACGAAAATGTATCGATTAACGGGAAAGAGAGAGGGGAAACATAGGGGCGCGTTTCCATTTTGGAGCTGCTTGCACCGCGATGAATATTGGCGAGTTACTATTAATACAATGTCTTACGAAACGTTAGGGACTCGATGGAAGCTGAATAGAAAATTTTACGGATCTGTTTCGCCATCTTTACGTGCACGGTACATTTCATGCGGGAGAGTATGCTATTCTGAACAGCAGGTGCTGGGCGACTGGGGTCCTGAGAAATTTAAAGAAGACTAGATTTTTTACTATGCTTACATTTTGGTAGTCGATAAGTTAGATAATGAATCTACTGTGAGTGAAAGTTTAGTCGCGGTTGCGTTCTATTTAGTACTACAAAATTCTCAAAAAATAATAGATGGCGCATTCATCGAAAAGTGTATTCCGATTTAACGCGCTTAAAAAGAAACATTGTAAAAATTTGATAAAGCCCGGGGCCCGTTAAATGTTTGACCCGCCACTGGCTGCGGGACAGAACTCCTAATGGCTACAGTAACGAATTTACCGTGATATATATTCGTAATCGGTGTACATATCGATGTAATTATACGTAGTCAAACGTAATCCTGAATCGACATCAAGGCGTAGCATGCTCGATCCTAACATGGCCGAGCCGACGGTATTAAATTCCGAACGGGCAATTCCGAGGACCGCGGATGCTGTCCGTCACGATCGCGCCCGTTCCGATACGTTCCGAGAATCCATTTCGCCGAGGTTAAAATATTCCTGTGCTTAAACAGCGAGCTGCCACCGAAATGTGCTTATTATTAGCCGCGGCACGCCAATTTGCGCTTATTAATTCGAATTATCGCTGCCACGTGGGTGTCCGGCACAGGATATTAAAACCTCTGACCCAGGCCAGGATGAATCGTGCCGAAGTTCATCGGCTGTGCTTTCTATCGCGGCGTACATCGCCACCACCGAAGCAACGCACGCGAAATTCACTTACCCGCTAAGAACGCGGCTCGGCACCCGCAGCCGGGATCAACAGGCAGCCTCGGAGCTTCGACGTCGATGAATTACGATGCAGCGGGCCCGACGAACGTTCCGGCGACGACAAATTAGATGCCATTAAACGATCCGTGGCGAATACCCCGAAACCGATTAACCGGCGTCCGTCGACCCGCGACCCCTCTCGACTTTTTAGAAAATCACCGTGCTAACAACTCGTCTAACGGTCCACCGATCACCATCAACGACAACGGTCGAAATCTCGTGACTGTTTAGACACTTCGCGACCACTGCCGTACACCAAACTGTTCGCGTGACACTCCTGAGCAATATTATCGAAGAATTCGCACGATTCGCTGGGTTCTTTATTAATTATAACGAACGAAATGACAGGCTAACTTACGATCGAAGAGTCACGTCCCGCGCACTGCCTCGCTAACGAGCATGAGATACATAGATGGCGAAGTGAGTGCTTTTTTACGTATCCATGGAAACTGGCGGGGTTGACATGAGAACTCTTGTGGATCATTTACATGTAATCTATTTATTGCAAATTAATACGACTCAAAGTGTGACGAGTATATACGAAAAAAAAATCAGTTTTCCATTAAGATACTGTTACTTACGTGTAATTGATATGTTAATCATATTTATACACAAAAAAATTAATTTTTAACCTAAACTAATGCATTAAAATATATTTTTGAACATAATAAAAGTAAAACGAATAAAATATATATTTTTTTTAATACACTTAAACACAAATTAATAACAAATACATGAAACAATTATAACAATAAAATTAATTTTTTAAATAATTCGTATTGATAATAAATTTTAAATTATGCATTCTTATTATACATCTTCATCACTATCAGTTGAATCTGAAGGAATTGGAAACTCAGTGTTTTTTAAAAATAAATATTCTAGCACAGATTTGTCTAGTTTTTTCGTTTCATTATGTGTATTTTTCTTATGTGGGAGCACTCGGGAGTAGACAAAATTTATACCAAATTATAGGACATAAAAAAACTAATTGTTGTAAAAAAATGAAAGAACCGATATGTTTCGTATTTTTTAATTCTTTCCAGAATTTAGAAAATGCGACAAAAAAGGTAGTAATTTGAGCTACTGGTACGTATCCATATCTTTAAATGCGAGAATGTTTGATTTTCAAAAGAAGAAAAAAGAAAAGAACTTTTAAATACAACAAAAATGCAGTGGGTAAACACTTCCTATCTGTAGTCTGTGGCAGCTTGCGTTTGATTATTCGACTTTGCATGTAATCACTAACCTTAAATCCGTTATTTAGGTTACTAAGTTACGACGTTCTTATGTCGGAGGTCTGTTTACTATAAATTTCATCAAATAAAATACAAAATTTAAAAGCGCAATTTTTTACTTTTTGAACACGGACCGTTGTGCGGCTTTTAGAATGTAGAAATCGTAGAGTTCTGAGAGATTCTAGTGAGAAATGTTAAGGATGGTAGTACTTTAAAATGAATAAGACTATTCTATTAGAAGATACGTACATATTAAGTGGAGAGGTTAATTAATCGAAACAAAGATTTAATGTTAACATTTCATACCACTTGCCGTCTCTGTACTGCCACGAACTTCCTACCACCTAACTTGATTGGAAAAATGAATTCAGACCGCGCATTAAATTCATTAACAATTAATCCACGAAGGATAATTATCGAAACAGATACGCCACCAATAGCGCGCGGCGAAACGTGCTGCCGGCGCCATCTGGCAGAGCAGCGGGGAACAGCGCGGGCGAAGCAGCCTTACTTACCATCGGTGCGGGTACAGCCGGAAACTCATAAAGGTATACATCGAACGGAGCGACGATGATAATAATAATAATGATGACAACAGCGACAGATGTAGGACGCGTTTGAATCCCCGCCCAGGAACGCCCTCGAGGAGGCTATTGGCCCGATAACCCTAGTCCGGGAAAAGGCTGCCATGGCCGGCAGAGCCTGGCGAACGATCCAATCAGAGCCCGTGTCGGCCAAAACAAAAGGCACGCACCGTCCTCGAGAGGGTTGCAAGTCCCTGGAACAAATGAATACGGCGAAACCCCCCTCCGGGGGTGTCGCGACGGGGTAAGGAGGGCCAGGGAGGGTGGCGACGGATCCCGGAGTTTTTGATGTATTAAACCGTGGGCTCTACGTGACACCGAATGCTAAGTAGACCCTTTCGAATACCGCACGCCACGGATTCGAATACTCGCGACGAGTAACCCTCCCCCGGGGCTTTATTACTGCGACTACCCGCCGTTATTATTATCATCGTCATCGCGGCGCGTCCACGGACGCCCGTCCTCGTTATTATCGCTCCACCCGCCGTCACATAAATTAAACCCACCAGCTCGAGCCTGCCCCGCCGCGGCTATGATCGCCAGATAAGATTCCCATCTTCCGCTAAATGCCCCCGTTTCACGGCATTCAAACACCCTCCGATCTGATTTACTCCGTCAAATAATTAAAGCGCGCAATTAAAGACTTTCTTAAAGGGATGAAATTTTTTTGTAGATTCGTATCTCGACTTCTGCGTGGTTTTGGTAGATACAGTAAGAGGGGAGAATTTTCTTCCTGACGTCCCCCATTTATCGGAAAGCGAAATTCATTACTGTTTGTTTACGGTCTTCTTCTTAGTCGACCGATAATCGTTATTCCTTCTTGAGACCTATAATTTGGCTTACCAATTGACTCCTAACGCGGGTCAATTAGGGAGACCCAGGGAACCAGGGCGCCGACGCGGTGCGCGACGGCCGTGGGCTTATGCTTCTTCATCTTCTGAAACTGTCTGGTCACGTCCTGTCCGAAGTCCTTCTGGCTACCGTCTCCTGCTCTGTTAATCATTTCCAAAAGTCAAGAGTATCCGAGAGGAGCACGCGTTATCTGCGATCTGCTTGGCTATTCTCGACGCTAAGGTGGCCTGTGTAAATAGCCATGAATTTACCTTAAATCGTTCAGTCCCATCTAAAATAACTTCCCAAAGTACATCTTAGCGGACACTTAAAAACGAGTCTCGGCAGCTAAAACTCCCCATCCGAGGTTCTCCTATCTCGGCTCTATCAGCGAGAAATACAAAATCTTAAGGGGGAGATTGCGCCTTGTTCAGCCGCAAAATAGATATTTCTGTGTGAATTTTTTGTGGAAAAACGGCTCGACAAATAAATTCGAGGTTTGGCAGGCTGATTTATTTTAGCTTGAGGTATTGTTCCGAATTTTTGTGTGACAGTGAAAGAAAAAGCATGGCAGATACAGATAGAGCGTTGAAAAATAATCGGGTGGTCCTGGTGTTGAAGAAAAGTGCTGTAAGGGTTATCCGAAACACAAAAAGGAAAATACATTCTTAAACTATGTATATGCATGTGGCTATCCGTGGTATTGGATGAATTAAGAAAAAAAAAAATGTTAAAATGGCAGCCTTTTGAAGAAGATGAAGCGCCCTGATTTGAGTGTGAAAAACGTTTGGCCCCAAAATCGAGAAAACTTATTTAAATAAAAAAGGAAACAGATACGGCAATAAATCTACTACCACAGATAACCACATTCGTATAGATTGAGACTCTCTTTTCCTTTCTGTGTTTCAGACAACCCTTACAGGACTTTCCGCCAACGCCAAGACCACCATTATTTTTCAATGCTCCCTCTGTATCTACCATATTTTTTTTTTCACTGTCACACAAAAATTCAGAGCAATAGCTCAAGCTACAATAGAACATCCTACCAAACTTCAAATTAATTTCCCCAACCGTTTTCGTTAAAAAAATTCACAAAGAATTATCTATTTCATGCCGAACAAGGCGTAATCCCCTCTTAAGGTGTCTAGGATAAACCATATACAAATGTTGCTCACGAATAATAACCGAGGTAAAAGAAGCAAGGAATTCCCCGCGAATTCCACTCTGTTATTTGCCAGGGGCGCTGCATTGCCCGGCGTCCGGCAAACGTGACGAAATAAACGTGCCTGTAAGGACGCAGAGTGTGGAAATCAATTTGATAGACGAGTGTACGCGTGCCGAATTACCTCTACGTGATGTCGGACCGTTTCACCATTTTCGCCATTATATTAACGACGAGAGACGAACACGCCGGGGCTGCTCGACTTCCCAGCCCCGGCAACGGTTACCGCGCGTATCGTAATGTTACCGGTGACGAACAATGGTAACATCGCGATCCAGGGCACGTTTCCACCCCGTGGCGAGGCAAATCGAGGAGGAGGCGGCGGCGGCGTCGGCGCCGCTGGCAACTGTACCTCGTTAATTGAAGTCCGCCGGAAGACGGCCATTTTCCAAATTTCATACTTTAGGTGGCCGTCTTCCCGCCGGACAAAAATGTATTTTTCCGTGGATAATTTGGCCGGCTGCTGGCTCGACAATAAAATCCTCCGCGAGCCTGAATTGGCCTCGTTTGAATTGAACTCTACGGTGACTCGTTGAATCTTCTGTGACAAGCATCTTCGTTCCAACGCAAGACTATTAGGAGAGACATCCACGCAGAAAGTTATACCTACCTACGCGACATTAACCAAGGGCTGGGGGTGTAAGTAGCTCCCCGTCTTCCCAGTCGCTAAACACCGACGGGATTCCCTCGCGTTTTACACGGCGCGACTTCATTAAAAGTACGTGGCAGCCGGCGAGAGTGGAAATGTCGATTAATCATCTGTTTTATTTTTCGCGCTCGATATAATCCTTGACGGAACAAGCCACTAATCCGGGCTCCTGTCATCCGTCCTGGGGTTTTTCTGCTGCCCCATCCGACGGATGAGACGGATTACAGCTCGTACCAAATTAACCTTTGCCGGCCCCTCGCCCCGCGGCCAGCCCCGGCCGAGCCCCGATACGTGGAGTTTACACGAGAACTCACTCAACCGGGGGCGCGATAACGCGAAACTAAAACTATCCTTTGGGCGACACAACAGGTGTCCATAGAGCCTCGATATGGATCGACAAATCTTCCGGTTTACACGGCGCGCCTCGCCGAGTCCATTTGCCGCGATCAATCCCGTCGCCTCGACACGGCCGGCCGTGAAAGCGGATCCCCCGGAACGATCCCGGAGAATTCGGGAACGACGTCCACGGCCGGCCTACCACAGCTAACCCTGGCCAGCGCGAGGGTGTAGATAGGCGAGCCTCTCGGACGTGTTCTAACAGCGGGAACTGGCACAGTTCCCGCCTAGAGTAGATCGAAGCCACTCGAGATCCCGCGGATTTTATCGGGATGCAACGAACGTAACGGCGGTTAGCGCTTGAGCGCAATCCGAAGTGTCTCGAGTGTTCTTGACTCCGATAAAATCCACACCAGTGGCCAGGAGGGTCGAAATCCTGAATAGAAAAATGTCCGTCGCGGGGCTCATCCGGCCGCGTACAAAATGGCGCCCCTCTAGGGGTGGTGCGCGTGTATATTCCAACCCTCGTTCCAGCCCCTACGATCCGGGAGGGTGACGAGCACGCAACGTTATGTAACCGTATACATGCCTAAGATCCTGGAGGGTTGTCAGAAAATCGGGCTTTGTCGCCTGGCCATGTGTCCCTAATGCGACTCCCGCGGGGGGTCATTTCTATTCTATTTCCCTTTCACGGGGTGTGTCGAGCTGCCTCCGTCCCCCTCCTCCCCCCCCCCCGTTCCTCCTCGGCGACCGCCCCTACCACCATCCGCTCTTATCGCGTATGGTAAATGCATCACGGAGACCCCACAAGGGTGCTCTCTGCAGATTGACGTAAAATCAATGAACGAAGTCAATGGGTCTGCCGCTCGCTTGTCCAAAGGGGGAGGGAGCGAGGGTGTATTATAGGGGCCGCGACGCCTCGTGCACCCTGGATAATGTGCTCGTTAATTACTTAGTATCGCGGCTGGAAAGCATCGGTAAACGGCGCGAGTAACTTCTCCCTGCGAATCCGCGTAATTACTACGGAATTTCGACTTCACCGCGGCTATGCTAGCCCCGATGAATAATGGGGAGCGACGGGTCTGATTAAAGCAGGACTGTCACTCCTGACGCGTCGGGTCGCCCGGCGCGGCGGCCCTCAGAATTCGTGCGGAACGGTAACTTGCGATCATATTTATTATTCCTGTTGAACGAAGCAAGAAGAGTCGCGCCCTTTAAAATGGACGACGGATGCCTGTTCGCGTGTTCTCCAGGGAAACTTCCCCGGTGCCTTAGAGAACTGTTTAGCGGGTAAGAGTTTCAGGGGAAACGTGATGGACAGACATCGGCGGGCAAATGAAATCTCTGTTTTAATGAAACGCGCGCGGAACGAAGAACATCGCCGTCAGTTGCGGATAAATAACTCTTCCCTCCAACACAGTTTCCATGGATGAAAGAGGAACGTGAATCGGTGGAGCTCGAACGGCAAACGATTGCGAAGTGAACGCGGCGCGAAAGAATAATCGTTTAACGGCCGCGTTAAAATGGAATCCCTTTCAGCCGGATCGAAGAGACGCGGATTATAATTGAAGTTTAAATCGTTGCATGAGCGTCTGTTGAAAGCCGTGGCTGCCAGTGGCGAGAAGAAACGCAGGCTGGCTAATCCCGGGCGCCTGGAGGAGGAAACGTTCGGTAAACTAATTTCTACGGGGGTTTATTTATATCCACTGTACGTGTAATCGACCCTCGGCTACCGTGAGACGGAAAGAAGGCAGCAGCGCTCGCCTCGCGTCTGAAAAATCGTAGAGTCATCGTTGCTAACGAGACGGCGGACAGCCGAGGTCGTTATTGACGTTCTTCTTTCGAGGATACCTTCGTTCCTAGCGACAGACATTATCGCCATTGTCGGTGGCCGCCGATTGCAGATCACCGGGTTATAATACAGCGCGATCGTTACCGTTAAATTGCACGGCGGGTTTCGAAATCACCGACTGCCCGCTGCCGTCGCGCAGCACACCGTCTGGCAGGTCTCGAGGAGCTGGGAAAGAGAATCGAGTTTCGCCTCTTCCCACACGAAGGCGCGGAGCAACTGCTCGCGACGGAGAAAATCGCCGAACGGAGGATAAACATTATTGCGGCTTTTGCATTTAGATAGAAATCTATCAGTGTTACGAGTTCCGATAAATGCACGGGCCATGACATTTCCTCAATCTCCCGAGGAGCAGAGACGGTCGCGATGATCGGCTCGGCTCGGCGCGGGCGAGGATCCGCCGCCGGATGATGTCCCGTCGCTCTCCGCCAGAGTTTTCCTCGGAAATGAAATAAAAATGACGACGAGAATGCTTTCTTCCGAACAGGTAATTCCCGGAATTTCACTTCTCTTTCTCCTCCGCCTCCCGCGCGAGCCGCCGCCGCCTCATCCCTCTGTCCTTCGCAGAGGCAACAACAAGGGTGCCCCCATCAAGCACGCCACCCCCCGGCCGTTACTGGCGCCTGCTCGCCCGTCGCTGCCGGATTGCTTTTTGTTTCGCGCTTTGTGCCTCGTCCTTTGTTTCCGCGAGTCGCCGCGAGGAAATGACAAACAAATGAGCACCGTTCCCTATAACGTCTACGCTCGTCGCCATGGCGATGCCACCCGGCTTGATCGGCGTTTTTAACTCCGCAACGGGTGCACGTGGAATTCTAGAGAACACGCGAGGATCGGTGCCGGAGAATCATTCGTTTTTAACGAAGGTATGCTTCTCGAATTTTGGGAAGGATTAGTTTTAGGGAGATGCATTCTTTCCGAAGCGCATCGAGAGCAAAATGGTGGCAGCCCGGTGGCCCCCGTGCGCAACGTTCACCGCCGCTACAACAGCGCGGAGGGAATTGCCGCAGCCATGGGGGTGGCCCCCGTGTGTGCCATTCAATGTCGATGAGTAGGTGAAGCCATGAATTTTTCTCTCGCCGTTCTCTGTAACTATCGATTGTGTTTGAAAGTCGATTGTGCCTCCATTATGCTCGCGGAGCGAGGGAAGGTGGAGGAAAGGAAGAGAGGAGCCGGACGCTCCAGCCAGAAGCCGTGGGGGTTGAACGGGGAAAAAGTGTGCGAGGGAGAGAGGAGCCTAAAGTACGGAACGTCCAATTGACTCCGCCATATTGAGTTTGGTTCTATGGGCCCTCGAGTATACAGGGCTCTTGGAATCGAGACACGTTACACGATGGTCCGCCAGTAGAAGGAGCTTCTAGGGTAACTTCGTTAGGGGGTTCCTACGTGACCAAAATCCCGGTGGATACGGAACTGCCTGTGTACGTACGATACGCGCGCCCACAAATCTATATCACCGAGAACACTTGCCACCCCGCGGTTCTCTGGTTTTCGTCGGATTCCGAGAATGACGCGGGTCTTCCAGAATCCCAACGCTCGATCAAGATTACGCCGCGTAACTACCGTTTACCCGGCATGTATCGGCCACGGGTTCACCGCCCAGGGCTCGCTGCAGTCCCGACTGGGGCCTTTGTGAGTCCCCGCTCGCGATATGTATCAAATTATCCTTGCAATGGAAAATGGCGGCAACGTTACACCTACCAGGTGTTGTGCTAGGCGCCAAAGAACTCTCCGCGCACCATCAGCGACACAATGAATTATAATGCCCTCCGTGCCGCATACAATAATCTCCCGACAATAGCGATTCTGGCCCACAAAAGGTGTTGCTTTAATGGGAGTCTGGTTACACGGCGAAACCTTTTAACCATCGTCGCCGCTTTCCCGCGCGTGTAAACAGCCGCGCGCGATCCGATCTTTCCCTGCGAAAGGGACACATCTTCCGAGGTCAAGAGCGCGACACGGGAGACCACGGTTTTCGATATTGCGTCGCCTTTATCCGCGAGCGGCTCGAGACATGCGCCCGGCTACTTAAGGTGCCTAGGTCTCGCGGGGGTAAACCGTGAATCGGGTCGCGTCCAGGAATTTTGTAACACGACGAGGACGATCGGTATCTCGAAACGGCTCGCGATTGCCCGCGAGGGGAACTCGAACTGCGGGAGAAGCAACTGCCGAGCTGGTTTGGCGATGTGTTTTTCCGTCGGACGGGCATCTCTGCTTTCAAACGGCACATTGACAAGGGTCCGTGGATTCTTCAACGTGGAAATTCATTTCGAGTCTCTGATCAATCGTCAGGATTTCTTTTTTCACGCGTCACAAAGGCTCGCGTGTTTTTACACGCTTCGGGGTTTGTCGAGGTAGAAATGGGAAGCCGCGGGTAGACGAGGGAATGACCGTTGACGCGGTGCTCGTCGGTTTGCATTAAAGTGAACTTGCACTTTAAGGAAGCACATTGGAGCGCAAATCAAAATGCAGTCGCTACCGGAAGAGTACTCGAGCAGTTGAAGGGCCCTTCGCTATTACTGCTGGAGGACTTCGCAGTGCTTGACGAATCACTCACTAATTGCGTTCGTGACATGGCCCAGAACTAACAAATGGTTTCTTCGCTTGGAAAGTGTCGACTATTTTTTTGCTCCCGCCTGCCTCCCCCCGCCTATACGTGCCCTTGCGTCCGCAAATTGCGAACAATAAAGGAGCCGTGAGTGCACAAAAGCGCGGAGAAAACGCAGGCCCATCGTGCGTGGCTTCTTAGCGCGAGAGAGTTTTTTTTGTATTTTATTAGCGTTATTCAGCGGGCGGCAGCGGGAAGGATCGATTTAATTTTGGAAACGAAAGTACATCGCTTTCCGAGGGAAACGTCCGATAGACTGCCCCTCGATTATACCCCATTAGGACAATGGGGAATAATCGTAAGACTCTCGCCGAGAGTCTCATTACGAATCAAGGGCCCCTTAATGGCTCCTATGAAACTTATTGGCCATTTAACGCCGAGGACACGCCGAGAAACGCTGAAAGATTGACGGGCTCGAGTGCGAATTTTCTTGTCAATCATTCCGTTCCCCGCCGCGACATTTTCCACCCCCCGGAACTCGCAAATTGTGCAGAGTCGGCGAAGCAAATTTTTGTGTATCTGGGGGAATAGGTACAAATTGAAAGATCAAATTTCAACAGCTTAGAAAACCGTAAATAGTACGCAAAGAAAAAATAAAAAAAACGGTAAAACGCCTCCCAAATTCCCGAGTGTGGAATTGCATAAGCATCAAAATCTCAAGTCTGGTCAACATTCACGGCGGCCCTGAAATTCTCTGCTTAAAAGGAGCATGATTATCCGATCTCCAGCGAAACTGTCGGACGCGTCCGGTTGAACGAAGCGAGCGTCGCGGTTCTGTAATTACTAACTAAGGATTAAAGTAAAGAAGCGATAGAAAGGGAATTATTCGAGGAGTGCGGTTCCGCGCAGTGAGAGGTAAAGTTTGGCACATAACTCCGTTACGTGCCGCCGAGCGAACGTCAGTCACCTCGCGCTCGCAACCGTATCGTATTTTCATTATCATCAAATTGGACACGTAGCACGGCCACGAATTTTAACAATGGCAGGCCTCACCATACTTGCCTACGTACGCCCGACACCCTTTATACGTTCCCCTTGCGGAAACGCGACGTCTCCATGGTTACAACATTGAAACCCCGCTAGGGGATGACAAAATGGAGAGGCGCATTACTCGGCCCGACAAAGGCGAAGTAGAATCGAAGAACTCCGTCGGCCGTCGGGCTTGTGCCTGGAAAAGTCGAGACTCGTGCACAGAGGCGGGCAAAGTTTCGCGCTAATGCGCCCGCGCGATGATTAAAATCGCTGGCAGCGGCGTTGCTGGAAAAAGAGCGTCGCCAAGCGCTCTCGATACTCGTCAATTAGCAAATGCTTCCGCGGAGATTTAACGGGTAAATTTTTCTAGCCTCGATTAAGAGACCGGCAGATTAAACAGGGGCACCTTAAGGACGGGCTGAGCTGAATAGATTGATGCGGAGGTGAGCCTGGACTCAGCAGATAAACACGGATAGTCGGACAATCCCGTCGGAATATTCCCATGCGGTGAGGACTGGTTGCCAGGCGAAGGCGCTAACGGTGCGCTGTATGCAACCGCGGCCAGACATTTTCCATGACAAAAGGGGGCGAGATGACGATCGCCTCGTGTCCGCACGATTTGCGTTAACGTCGTTGAATGGCGCCCGCATTGACACTATCTGTCATCGGAGACCCTCGAAGCCGTGGGTACCGACGCGAGGACGTGACGTTTGACAACGTTCCGGCTGGAATAGGGCGAGCGGCCCCGAAGATCGTATCTCCTCGCGCTTCCTGGTGTATGGCAGGCTGCCCTTCGCCGGGCTCCTAGGCCCGATAGGCTTCCGATGATTCCAATACGACGGCCCGCCACTCCTCGCCCGCGGAAATGAAAGGAAAAACGAGCCTGAAGACTGCCTGCGGCCGGGCCTGTAAACAGACGAGGATCGCGCAGCAAAATGGCGACTCGATACGCGGCCGTCTAATCCCGGATGAGACCGTGAGACGACGGATGTGACGGCGGAGGAGGACGACCGGCGGGCGGGGGTGGAAGCGGGAGGCGACGCAGACACATCTCTCGGATTACGTCTTAACAAGCTCCACGACGTTCATTTGTCTTATCCGCTCTCGCTAATGCGACAGCAGCTGTTGAAATGATTAATTCACCGCGAGGATGCTCTACTACGCCTTGCTCGCGTCGCTCGCGCGAACAGCCGAACCCGGCTTTCCATTGCGGCCTCGGTCCCCGATTAATCAACTACCTTATCGCCGCTATAAATACCGTCGAATGTTTAATTAAACATCGTCTCGCGGTAACACTCGTTTCCCGGGAACGCGCGGAGTCTCGCGAACAACGGCGCGGCTCGGCTTCCAGTGGATGCGTTCGGGGTGGATGAAGGATTCTCACGAAACTAACCGTTGCTCGGCGGATGGGTTAACGGTGCCTAATATCGCCTGGCAAAAGTTCAATTGCTCTTAATTTGTATGAAAATAATGAAAAATTATTCGTGTTTCATGTAGTGTAAGTTAAAATCGTTGAAAGCTACAAATTTTTATTTGGGACTCAGAAAACGTAAGACATGCAAAAATCGGTAACTGAGAAAAGGCTGGAAGAAAAGGTGGTATTGTGGCCCCGTGCTGGTAATTCGGCCTCCTCGTGATTTTCACTTTATAAACAAAAATATTCAGCGGCTAATAGCGTTATCCACTGCACCTACTAGCAGTGGCGGATTTAACAGGGCGGTCGATGAGCAGTTGCCACCTGGGCCTAGTGTTCCTTCTCGAGAATTCTGTCTCGAGAATTTCTCGAGAAATTTTATAATTTCTTATTTCTCATTTCTCGAGAAATTACAGTGTTTCTCGAGAATCTTCAGTGTAGGAGAATTATTATAAATCCCATTTGTTTTCAGAAATGAATTTTCGGTTACTTCAAATTGTGTGTTAATCATGAACATATAAATACATCTACAATCAGTAATAAATGTTAGCAATATATACGAAGAATTGCGCGATTGTTTATAAAAATTTTAAATTTTTCTCTTCGTATCGCCGATGCTCTATATACAATTAAACCAACATCCACTCAAAATGAAAGAAATTTTGCTACAGCCGCAGATTTTGTCACAACAAAAAAAGAAGTAGATTGGCTGACGCGACATTAGACGCATTGTGCTTTTGAAAAAACTATTTTAAAACAAAAAAGTAATGTTTCGCCTTGCTCACATTTTATATTAAATAAATAAATTTATAAACTATATTTAATATCTGTTTTTTTCATTTACACAAGTTTTGTCTAAGTTGGGCACGAATAAAAATTCAGATAAATATTATCAACATTATTCCAAAAATATAAATTTTGCAATATTTTTTTAATTTCTTGAGAATTCTCGAGAATTCTCGAGAAATATAATCTGATTTCTTATTTCTCGAGATGCGAAAAATATCGAGAAATCAGGAACACTACCTGGGCCCCTGTCCCAGGGCCTCATCCTTAAAAAAAATTACGATTTTATCCAAACTATATATTTTTTCTCTATTATTACACTCAGCCCGTTTTCAGTAAACTGCCGCTTTATTTTCCCGAAAAAGAGGCCCCTGCTCAGAATTATGATTTTACCCAAGCACTATATTTTTTTCTATACTTTTCTGTACACTAACCCCCTTTTAGTAAACTACGTCCTCATTTGCCCGAAAAAATGGGCCCCGTAGAACTCTCGTCACCTTCGGGGCCTGTTTTCTTAAATCCGCCACTACACCTACTAGCTATATACACAGAGAAAAACATATGACACTAAGTAGGTGGTACATAGTCGTCGCTAATAATAAACATAAGTAACATAACCTGCAAAACGAAAATTTTGCGTCGTCCCTAAGAAGAAGTGTTTCTTGTAGGTTATGAAAGTTAAAGTGTTATGTGTCGGGATATATTTGATAAAAGGTACTTAGAATTGATATTTATAAGTAAGGTCACTTAATCTTTGATATTTTCAAATTAAACTTAAAGTCTCAAAAACTATGCGTGTTGACATATTAGCCCCCCATAATGGCGGGTAATATGGCCCCCGGGTAATGAGCCCCCAAACTCATACTCTGATATTTCAGACATCGAAATTCCTCATGAAGCTTCTGATAACACCGATGCAATATGCGTGTTCTGTGGAGGACGTTATGTTATGGGCCATCGTGGCAAAATATGGATTAAATGCATTATATGCAAATGGGGTTTGTCGGTTTTTAAAAACCGGTTTTTATTTATAAATTTGTAACATTCGAAAACCGGTTCTATATTTAAAAAACCGATTTTATATACACGAATTAATATGCAGAAATGAATTAATTGTTTAATTAAAAATTTCAACATTTCTACTTGAAATCGCCTTGGAACAAACATATCGTAGTAGGTAACAGTTTACTGTAAAACTAATCTTTATGAGTTCATATTTTCAGAAGAAAAAAAAACTAAATGGAATAAAGATTTATAATTTGGTACTACCTTTTAAAAGATTTACCTATATTTTGTACGGATTTTAATTATTTGAATTTTGTTTTATTTGGATTTGTATAGCGTAAGTATATTTTATTTTGTTATATTTTTGTAATTCCATAATTTTAAGGAAATTGAAAATTTTTTAAACAAATTCAAATATTTATTTGCTATTTTAATTATATTTATTTGTGAAAATTCGAAAATCGGTTCAACCGGTTTTTTGAGAATAGTGAAATTCAAAAACTGTTTTTTCGAATGTCGGTTTTTGTATAAACCCTATATGCGAATTATGGGCATATAGCGAGTGCACATCGTGCGAAAAACTGCAAAATGTGTGCGACTTTTGTGTATAAATAATAAAATATTCTTTATTCATATATTTTTTATCTCTGATTTGCCAAAGAATTATTTTCCATGATCTTTGCTAGGGAGCCATATTACCCTCACTTTTATAAGAGCGCCGAAAATGACATTGTTTCATAATATATTCCATCTTTTATCACACATAACCTTATTAGTTTACCTACATTCTGAGCGAAAATTTTAAGCGATTTAAATTATGAATCAGATTTTAGGAAGATATGTAAAACTGAGGGCCATATTACCACCCCTTCCTCTACCGGATCCTCGGCGGGATCCTAATATCGCCTGCTCAAGAAATATTGATTAAAACCTGGGCGGTGTTAGGTACATTCGCCCTACTTATGCTGTTCTGCATTTCGGGATTAGGGCTCGATGCATCCTAAATAAATAAATACGTTGCAAATGCTACTGGAGAGCGAGCGATAGTAGATCGATGCGAAAAAGAGAGATTGGAACATTTATCCTGAGAAGAATTTCCAGTTGTCTTAGTTGCATTCTTGTATCGGGAATTTGAAGGCGATAGGTGGTGCCTGCGTAGGAGACGCAGGCGGCGAAACCTTACGGGCGACTCTTTATGCTTTGTCAAAACAACGTTTGCTCGCGGCGCGAAATCCAATTGGATTAACTTTCGATTTCCATTAACCACCTGTCATCGGCATGCACGGGGATCGGTAATTGTTACCGATCGATGACTAATCCGCTCCGGAATCGTTAGTATTCGCTGCGCAAGGGCGCTAACTGACTCGATTATGGGCCGGGGCCCGCGAGAACAAAGGACCACCGGCGCGACAATTGAACATCATCGCGCCGATATAAAGTTACAAATGCGAAGGGAGGAAATGAGAGGCGAATATTAAGTCGGCGGGGTACAAAATGGCCGTCATGGAGCGGGAAAAAAAAAAATAGGGATGCGTTGGTCTCCTCTCGCTTCTACGCGCCACATGCCGCTTCCATCGGCTGCGACGCGCGTGGGGTAGAGATACGGCGCACGGCGCAGGCGTTCGCCGCACGATCGAAAGCCCCGCCCGGCGACTGCCTTTGTTTAATCCACCGCTACCTACGCCCACGACATGTGACCAACAAACTATGCGATTTTGCCTCTCGGCGGGATCCTAATCTCGCGCAACTATACGCCACAGATGCCGGGAACCGTGTTGCAAAGGGGCATTTGATCGCGTAAAAAGTATTCGTTGTAAGTTCGTATTCGTAGTTTGGCCCGGGCACTTTCACCAACGATGTGAATCATTATATGTACTTACCTTGAACATTGTTGTCACTTTAGGATATAAATCTTTAAACATTTTCTTGTATATGTACTTGAGAGAGAATGTTTTGAGGATGTTTTATTTGTAATTGATATACACGTATGTCAGAAATGGGGATAAAATTAGAACTTATAAAGTGGTTGGATATAAATATATTTATAAGGTAAAGTTTTATATTGGGTAGCGTGGCCGAGCGGTCTAAGGCGCTGGTTTAAGGCACCAGTCTCTTCGGGGGCGTGGGTTCGAATCCCACCGCTGCCAATTTGCTTTTTGTACTTTATATAAAGTCATGTAGCAACAGAAATCTTTGTTATCAACGTATGCTTCAGTCGTGATCTACATTATCGACACCACAAACGAGATACAGGATGGACCTGTTATAATAAAAAAGTATAGGATGGTCCTATGATCCAATGTAAGTTTGTGTCACACGCTCGGAGTTAGATTTTTATTTGCTGCTCAATTTCACTCGAAGGAGGTGAAATTAACCCCTAAAAAATCGGCTAGTTTCCGATTTTATGTTATAACTCGTGAACTGTAAGTGATAGAAAAAAAGTTTTAAGACAAAAGTTACTTCTTTTAATTAGATCTATCATTTGGTAAAAAAAAAAATATTTTACAGTTCACGAGTTATAACACAAAATCGGAAACTAACCGGATTTTCAGGGGTCAATTCTACCCCCTTAGAGTGACTTTAGGCAGCAAACAAAAATTGCGTTCTATTCAGGAGGAAATCCCCTACATATTCACAAAGTTTCTGAATTTTTTTAATCTTCGGGTTCGGGATCTTCCGTTGTAAGTAGGAATACCTCACCAAGGAATTGGAACTTGGTATTTTTTGTAAGGTACTGAAGCAGAGAGGACTGGAAATTTTACAAAATCTGCTAGCACACTAAGTAGGTGTGACCTGACTCAAGCCAACTAACGCGGAGATGGGGCAATCGGACCCGGGTGATTTACGCAGGCAGTGTACCATAAGGTACACCCCCTACACCCGAAACTTTTCCCTTTCTACAAGAGCACCAGGGGACGAAACTGGCCCATCCATTCCGATACTTCATACTATAATAGGTTAACCTAGGCTTCATTAGATGTCTTCTTTCACTATCACTTTTCAATATTACACGAAGTTTCGAAGACACTGCTAAAACATTTTAATAACGTAATAATAATTATTGTTTGTCGAATCCTATTTGCCTCGACAATTCTTGTTCTTTGAAGCGTTGCACAAAGTTGCTGTGAAATTGTGAAATTGACGAGATATAGAAAGGAACCCAGATCCCCATTACCATTTAAGTGTCGCATGCAACCTTACCAGTGAAGTCTCGAAACAGATTGTCACGCTACATGTGGGAGGAATTGGAATTCAACACAGAAGACACGAATTGGTCGATCATTCAGGAAGCAACTGTTATAAATAGATGATGCTCAATGATGCCTCGGATTATATATCAATTTTTTCAGTAAAGCATTACGCACCTCGCTTTAATACATGGAAGTGACAAGCCCGACACAAGTACAAAGTACGAAGCCGCGTTTCGTGTCAAATGTATCATTTTTCCGAGAAATCACCTTTCCCCTCGATCGAAGGCGCTGCTGATAGATGTCGTAATACTTTCGAGAAACGAAATTTCTCCGAACGTGGATGCACCTGATCCGAGACCCACTGTCAAAATTCTTTTTAACATTGCGCGTAGATCCGATAACAGGCTGGCTTCTTACGATGACCTCTGCGATCGCGTATATCCAGTCGGAAGCTTCAGTCAGTGATACATTGTCAGTTCCAACGAAAGCATACAGTTTGCAATCTACATTTAGTTAACCTAGTGTACAATATCGATCCGTATCTTCTTGATCAGATACGGGAAAGCCGTTTGATCATTCTACGCCCTGTTCGTGAGAACGCACGTGCGTTCCAAGCCATACATATAAATAAGCATCAGAATTTAAGCATCATCTGTTTGCGTGCAGTAAGTGTACGATTCGAATGATCCGGACCCGAAGCAGCATTTAAACGTGATAAAAGAAGAATTTATTTGTCTCAATAATTACGATGATAAATGAGAAGATCGTTCACGTGTCAACGGGGGAAATGGTTAAATTACATTTCCTCTCTTTTATGTACGGCTTGTACTTAATAATAAAGCGATTTCTGAAATGGGTCTGGGACCCGAAAAAGTTCTTCATGATGCAACAGCGGGATAAGCCCCCTCCGTGTCTAGTAGACAATACCTTGGGCACGCATTCTTATGTAAAAATCAAGGTAAGTCAAGAGTTACAACTGTTATTCTCTATTTAGTAGCGCGAACGAAAGAAATTTAAGTTTCCGTCGGGAGTCCAGAATAATATGCAAGAATAGTCGACCTCTGATAACTCTTTACGACATACTTAACAGCCTGACGCACACGGCCGATTTCGATCGGTAGAAGCGATTTCAATATTTGTTTAATAATTAACGGATGTTGCAAACATCTGTGCCGATTTCTTTCGTCGATCTCGAAAACAATTAAGTAATTTCCATTGCTTCCAATAGAAGTGTTATTAAATAAATACAAATATGTATTATTAAAAATTTAATTTTAGAAATTGTTAAGCGACGAGACTTATTTAAATCGTGAAGATCATGGAAATACCTTATTGAGTATGCAAATTTTAATTTCTCATCTAGGGTGTAAAGTTTCATTATGTGGAAGCTGGGAATAAGGAGAAGCCACTGATATTGCTGTTACATGGATTTCCTGATTGTTGGTTATCTTGGAGAGAGCAAATACCATGTCTCGCTGAACATTACAGGTACGATTTACTCTTGCTAGCATTTTAATGTCCATAACAAAATATCTGTTTCTACAGCACTAATTTCGATATTCTTCCAGGGTAATAGCGATAGACTTGAAGGGATTCGGCGATACCGATAAACCAACGATTAAACGTTCCTACAAAATTGAAATCCTAATTGAAGAGTTGAAACAGTTCATTTCAACTATCGGAGTGAAACAGTGCAGTATAATTGGTCACGATCTAGGAGGTCTGTTAGGATGGTACATGGTTGCCCTATACGGGGACATGATTCACAAATTCGTTGCAATATCCTGTCCACATCCAAATTTTTATTGGACCAGGGCACTCGGGGATTCTGCATTTGACTTGAAGTATGTAAGCAACTCTTTCAAACTGTGCTGCTTCAGTTGGACATGTGTTCTAATTAATATTACTATCCAGGTGGATGCACTTCAGTAGACTACCCTTCCTTCCCGAAATTGATGCTCTCAAGGAAGATTTATCTATCATAAATGAGGCATTTCAACATCTTCAATTGAACCACACAAATACAGGAAAAGATTACGTAGAAGCGTACAAATATACATTCAGTAGGAAAGGTAAATGAAGTTAAAATTTTAATTCAGTATGTCGTACATATGTACGTAAAGAAATTACATTAACAAAATTGTTTCCTGCAGAGGATTGGACTGGTGCGATTAACTATTATCGGAATCTTCCTTTCATAAGACTTAACACAGATTCCTGTGAACAGATCTACACTAGAACCTTACTCCTAGTTGGTAACGTGGATCCACTTGTAACGATAGAAAGTATTGTACAGAGTTCGGAGTATGTAGAAAAGTTTAGCGTGAAAGTGATCTCCGGGGCGCAGCATTTTCCGCATCAGCAAAAGCCAGATGTAGTGAACAAAGCAATTTTGAACTTCTTTATGGGTGAGTTATACCTTTTATTACAAGAATTCTAAAAACTTGCGATACAATGTATGATCTATATATTTCTTTCGTTACGTGGTAAACTGTCTTTCAGGTGGAACAAATAACACAGAGAAAACACCACCTAAGAGTATTATGTCTTCTTGGCTGGGATCTTTGAGCAATACCGTAAAGTATGGCAATCATATGATCGACACCGTTCATAAAAAGACCAGCGGGGTAGTGAATGTGTTGCCCAGTAAAGTACTTTACCTAGGACAAACTACAAGTTAGTATCTATCCGGTGGTGAATACACCAACAGCTCGAATTACCGATTTTCTATACAGCTTCGCGTGTTTAAAATCAAAAACGAAGAGATATAAGTAATACAGTGTTATCGTTTTAAACTCACACAAAAGGCTGACTAATCGCTATTTATTTTTTTAAGGATAAGATTTTACATAAGAAACTCTGCTATTCTATG
Organism: Andrena bucephala; assembly: GCA_947577245.1. Classification (NCBI taxonomy): domain Eukaryota; kingdom Metazoa; phylum Arthropoda; class Insecta; order Hymenoptera; family Andrenidae; genus Andrena; species Andrena bucephala. The sequence goes on along the minus strand of OX387719.1, from coordinate 14,042,660 downwards.
GATGAACATATATACTTGGTATTATATTTGTATATATTGATCTTCATCCATTTAATAGTGCACTATCATTTTTAACCGTAGTATTAAATCTCGCGAAGATCTGCATTTCTGTACGAACAACGTAACACATACCATATATTAACGTTAATTTGCATGGAGGCTAGCATATAATGATCTCTTAAAACTAGATTCATATACTTACACTATATATTATGTTTAATAATACTGCAAATACCTGATAAGAATATTTTTAATAGAATATTACATACATTTAACAAAATAATTTAAAAAGATATAAAGAACGAGCTTGTTTAATAATTATATGAATGGACCATACATTGTAAAGTATATACACACGATTATATTGTCACGTTATTCCTGAATTTACCAAGTTTGATTTCTGAGATTCGTTTCCTTGATACTGTCTTGTGGTTTGTCTATTTTCTGTAGCAAATTTTAATATTTAAATTGCGATACGCAAAGATTGTTAATAACGCTTAATGGTTTCATTGTTTTATACGTACTTGCCAAAGTTTTCACCATCTTCGAGAGTATCTGGTAGCTTGCAGTTCATTGTTTCTGGCAATAGTAAGCATAATAACGCACCAACTAACGGTCCAACTCCGAATATCACCGGTGGTAACCAAGGTTGAATCTTTCCCTGTAAATGAGTAATACAATGCAGCGTAATATTCCGACATTGCATATAGGACGTACTCGTGAAACGTGTAGATATGGAAAATAATTACCATAGTTGCGATATATGGTGCAATCATACTTCCAGTTCTTGCACAAATACTTCCCAGGCCAACTCCAATATTTCTAACTACGGTCGGGAACGCTTCGCTGCTGTATAAATACACCGTTGGGAAGCTAATTACCATTCCTACTAGACCTAGTGTAGCTAAAAGTACCGTGGCAGTCGAATTCGATGTGACAGTTAGTAAGAGCAAGCTTACGCCAGATAAAAGATTACCGCCAATTAAAATCCTTAAACGGGATACACGTGATATCAGGAACAGAACTATTATAGTTCCAGGCAGTTCAACAGCGGCTGTAAATGATGGCGAGTCTTGAACGTATATATCAGTAATTGTTAAGTGGGAGCGAAAGATAAAGTTTACCTGATATGGCAACGTTTACAAAGATATTGCCATCGAGGTAGCCCATGTACTGCGCTAGCCCAAAAAAGCAGCTACCGCAAACAAACCAGTTGACACATATGCAAATGGTTTTTAGTCTTAGGTTTGGCGTTCGAAACAAATGCGTGATATTATATTTCTTCTCGTTTCGCTTGCCTCGACTTCTCACGTTACCTTCGTACGCGTCGATAGCGGTCTTAACATTCTCTATTGGTATCTTATTTCTGCCAGCTGCTTTGACTAAGATCTTCTCCGCCTTTGATAGTTTGCCAACAGCGAGTAACCACCTCGGCGATTCAGGTATAATCCTGTAATGTATCAAGATCTAATTCAATGGCCATAACTGGTTAATAATGAAAGAGCATTCAGCCGATATTGTTAGTATTCTGAATCTTTATATCGTAATTGCGTGATCTCTGTCACATACCAATAGTATGACAATAGAAAGATTGATGGTATAGAGACTGCCATTTGGAAGCCGTCCCATGTACGTGTTAAGTATGAAATTAATGGGTTCATTAGGTGACCTAACAAGAACGGCACGTGAAAGAGCACTGACATGATTGAGCGCCATTCTACTCCTACAATCTCCATAACTGTAATTCATTAGCAAGATTAATTTGCTGTATATTAAAAGTAACAGTGGGAATCTTTATTACATAAATTTGTCACTTACGTAAAACAAAGCTAACGAGCATGGTGCCGCCTGTAGCTATAGCAGAAATCAGTTTAAATACTAGAAATAGTTCGTACCATGGTGCAAATGCACTCATAAATCCAGTTAACGACTGCAATGCTATTGCGATCATTAAAGGTTTCTTTCTACCAATTCTGAAAAAAAAAGTTAACACGTGTATCGCGAATAAAATTCGTTTCTATGAATTTATAATCACATTTAGCATACCTATCAGCCATTATACTGAACACTAAATTACCAATAAGGACTCCAAACATTGTACAAGACTGTACAAAATTTGCCAGCTGCTCTCTGTCGCACACCAAGTCCCACTGGAAATAATTTATGATTTATACGGTTGAAGCACTACAAGCTGTTAAAACGCTGAATTCACCTGAGTTATGATGGTCTCTTTAAACACACGCTTGTCGTATTTAAAACTTGTGCACTTCTCCATAGTACCATTTCCGGCGTCTACATAGCACTTCATTAACGTAGATTCATTAATTGCTGACCTTGGTGTGGTACATGAGAAAATAGGCGGGGGTGCGAGGAATACAATTGAAAGTTGATGCCAAGCAACTGGAAATTTTACGAGAGACAGTGCTACAGCTATTACGATGTGCCATGGGCCCATAGTACCCATAGCATTTTGTACAACATCTAATGTCGCATATTCTGAAAAAATATTTTCCCATATATAATAAGAATGAAATTAAATTAATTTAAAACTAATACATATTATAATAAATTACAGTAAAGTAACTGAATTATTACTATCTGTACAAAAATTATAAAAAATTATAAATTTCACCATTATTATCTATTGCACGAATCGTAATTACCGCCAATTACTACGTGATCCTACCGAACCAATTAACATTCTCATAATATCCACGTAAAATTAACGATTCTTTTATAAATTCGATTTATATATTTTTTATTTCATTATCGAAAAACATAATTACGGTAGAAGCGGCGCCGCTACCATCAACGAAAAATTAATGTGCGCGACGAAAGTGTTCTTAATTGGCGTGAATGTCGTTATACATGTTACAAAACTAGTGCAACGTGTCAACGTTATTGGACATTATTAACCAATTGATCATCATGTAGGAATCATAGTACCTGGCAATTTGAATATTGTTCCACATGTTCTACAATTTATTACAAGGTTCAGTCTTATTTATTCATGGATATAGTTTTCGCAATATCATCACCCAATTAAAATTTAAAATATATTATTATACTTTGCATGCATGCAAATTATACTTTGTATGCATGTAGTATCCTGTTTTCTAATACGCAATTCTAATTCTTCGTACACGTATTACTTCGTTGTTCGTTTCTTCCTCCTTCGCGGCAACGCGACAATTTTATCTCCGTGCCTTAAATACCCTATTACATTTTCCGGAAAAAATTGCCTGTCACAAAGTACTGATCTAATTCTAAGAACGTGTGATACATAGGATTTTAAGGAGGCTACTCTGTAGAAAGCAGACCAGCTTCATATATTTCAATGTTAATTCCTCGTTAAGTTTTGAAACAATGTTATTATATATTTTTACACACATCTTTCATAGAAATATGGTAAAGTACAATATTTACAAGTACGTTTTCAAAAAGAATTATTACTCGTGCTCCTGTTCCGCATTACTCATACAATCTATTAAAGAAACACGTTGACTTTAATCGTATCCCTTTAACAATATGTTTTCTTTCGATACAAAAAATCGTAAGAATTGTTTTGGATACTCTTTGAAATTCCCATTGTATTTTCGCTTGGGTATCACGATGACGCAATTAAAGGCGCGCGGATAGTACTACAAACTTGAATGTATATTTAGACGTGCTCACCTTTCGAATACTAACGCTATTAACTTCTGCAACTATGTCAAATATATCTACTTACCTTTCATCGCCTTTTCGAGCATGATGTTTCAGCCTTTTCTGCGGTAATTTCTTTTAATCCGTACTGTTATTATCACTGCATAATGCTGCGCGTGCTTGAGTGCCCCAAATATTCGCCGACTTTCGCATCGAGGGACTTAAGCAAACTAAAATATGTTCAAACCCTACATTTTATCTGTTTTAACGACAGATCTCAGAGCGGATGAAAACGTCAACTAAAAAATGTCTTCTTTATCGACACGTGTGATAATTACCGTACGATATATACAGGATAATTAACCATAAGATACAGTTAACATCTTGTGATATTTCACACCACGGGAACTAAAATACCGACTTCGTAAGAAACGAATAATACCGATGCTCACTCTACGTTTAAGAGCGGCGGTTCTGCGAACTATATTCAATTGAAGCACAGAAGTGGGTAGAGTTACTTTAAAGTACAACGGCAAGACACCGTGCTAATTAATATTTTGCAGATTGGTTTTGCACCGTGGCTTTGTTTATATATTTTTCTTTAGTAACACGCGTATGTAGAGTCAGTGTTTGTTATTGTATTTTCAAACTTGAAACGTAGTAGTCAGTGCATCAGTTGAAAAGCAGGCGCGGCAGATGCACCACGTTGGCAGGATGTATGTAAGTACCATATGTACATTATTCAGTTATACACAAACTCGACTTTGTATATAGTTTAAAATTTACGAATTTCAGCCGTTTGAAAGTTTCAAAATTATAGGAAACTATCGGCGTCAGAGAATGCAGGGCAATTTTTATATTACTAACTTTGTGAAACTTTCATAACTTCTCCGTGGTTTGGATTCACTTTTCAAATATTTTCTGATGTCTCATTTTTCTCAGTCTCGGTAAATAATGAACGAACAAGTAATTACATTAAAATAAGATGTTTTATTACCTTTTTTCATATATATATAACGTATTAAAAACAATCTTGCCGTGGAATAAATAAGACTAATTACATAAATTAAAAATATAAAAATACTTTCTGCGTCAGAAATGAATATTCATTTTTCAAATATAAAGGAACTAAGTATTGTACTCGAAGCTCGTTTCGATTGATTATTTTGTTCACTGTCGGGGCTGAGTTTTCTCTTCTTTGACTCCAAAGTGTCGGGAGTATTTTTCTTTTGCAAAACGATATCTTTCTCTTTATATCTTGCCAAGGCAGTTTTTGTCAAATCAGCAGGACTTAACTCGGGAAATTCTTCCTGCAAGCTCTTCTTGTTTTTAGCGTACCAGCTGACAAACGATTCTTTTTTTGGTGCGTCTTTCGACTCTTTAGTCTTTGACTTGGGTGGGGCAAGTGTTGTTGGTAACTTTTGTGGCTTTATCGGAGTGATATCCAACCCAGCCAATCCTGTAATATTGAGGATGCGATTAAGCATTGACACAAACTTCATTCAAATGGAAGAAGCAAGATATAATACCTTTTGCTGTTGATGAATTCCCACTCTTCAAGAACGGATTGCTTCTTTTTATCGACAAGGCCTCAGTCATAGATAGCGGCTTAATTTCTACATCCACTTTCTTCTGAATATTTAACGAAATAATAGGTTCTTCAACATCATTATCTAGAATTTCGTCGTCACTTTTAATATCGTTCTTATCACTGTCTTTATTTTCTTTCTCGTTCTCTTTCTCTTCTCCCTTTGTATCGGCAATTGATTCTAATTTATTTGACAAAGCCACTCGATTTATTCTTCGTGCGTACTTAATTGCCAATTCTATGACTTTCGCTGACGCGATTTCTTCGCACAACTCTACTGCTCGATATTCCAGATTACTTTGGCATGCAAGCTAATCGAATAAAAAAATCAGTCAATACAGACGTGGATTTAAATGTTGCGAACAAAAATGGCATTAAGAAAGTATACCGCGATAAGAGACAGCACTGCTTCATTTTCTTCCGAAGGATCGCTTCCCAACTTCCATAATTTGATTTCTTTCCCCGACTTTTCACTCTCAAATTCACAAAGTGGCGGAAGTAGAGATACTTCTGTGATCACGGGACGTGGAGTAGTCGGTGGATAATGTCTTCCTTTGCATAAAACGCAGCGAGCAATACTTTCTTGTTCGCTGATTCCAATTATGAAGTAATGATCAGCTTTGCCCTTAGACTGCTTTCAATTCATTAATTAATTTCACAATACGCAATGTAACACAATAGAAGTAGTACGTTACCTGTTCATTCATATCGCTGGCAACTCTCCATAGAGACGACTTTTTACTGTACACGTTAATAACATCGTCAGTATCCATCGTAATGGGAGATCCAAGATCGGAAAGGCCTAACCACATAAGCTCTGACGAAGGTGATAGCGGAAGAGGCATCGTCCGATTATATAAAGCAGTGCCACGAATTTGAATCCACAATAAACTCATAGACTGATCGCCAGATGCCCCTATTCAAATATTTCTATTACATTATGGCACTTTTAAACGAAGCAACAAATAACGAATGTCTAATATATTATGAAAAAACGAAACTGCACCTATTCCATTGTGATAAGCAACTACCAAAGCATTTCTAACTCCATTCATTGCGACGACAGGGCCTGGCAGAGCCACGATCTCACGTTGCGTGCCTCCTACCGTAAAAATTCTTAAATTCCTTCTAGACGTAGAAAGGGCTACAAAATTTTCACCAGCGGCAATGCTCTGCCCTTCCTCGCCTTCGGGAAGGTCTAAAGACCATTCTTTGTTCCCGGAGCCCCAGCCTATTTTTAAATTGATCATGGTCTGAATTGGTTTCGAACAATTAAAATAATTATCGCGCATAAGACAAACCTTGCAATGCTATTACAACAAGTTTGCTCCGCGTATCGCTGTTCGATGGACAGTTCAATGCAAGTGCTTGCGGCGATAAGGCTGCTATTGTATGTCTCAGGTAATTATTAATGTGCATACTACGGTGGATTGTTACATCGTGAAATTCCACTTCGATACTAGACTTGTCTCCGTCTGCACATGTGAAACATCTGACCATGCCAGTATCGTTCCAAACCTACATATGTTAACATACGATACTCGTTAACGTATGATACTGGTACGCTAATGTCGTCTTCCAAGGAAAATTTACCATAAAACGTGACATCAAATGTACCGGAGATGAGCCAGGTTGAAATGGCGGTTGTAAATGAATTTCGGGTGCAAAGACGTTTGCGTCGTGTTGCGATTTCTCGGACCACGTATCGAAATGGCTTTTTTCGTCATCTTCAATAACCACAGATGCTTTAATTTTATTTAAAGATATCCCATCTTCTTCATCCTCATCCTCGTCTGGCAGAATATTATCACTATTAATATCTCCATTCGATTCTAAATGTTCTTCTTCATTGCTTGGGGGCGGATCACAGACTATCTGAACAAGTAAAAACGAAAAGTGAATAAGTTACACGACTCATAAATCATACAATTACAAATATACTTGCCACATCGACGCAGCCTAATTGACCTAAAGAATCACAAAATGCAATTTCATCTGGCTGTTCAATGTTCCAAGATAAGGCAGTGATTTTGCTGTTTTGTTGATGCTCGGTATATCCAATCAGTGCTTTAGTTTCTACATTCCAAACAATTATTTCTCCGCAGACAGAGCTGGCGGCTAATAATGTCCCACATTCAGAAAATTTACAGATATTCACCTCCTACATCACGAACAATAACATTATGAAATGTAAACCTTGCTTCTTCGGATAAGAAATTTAAGCGAAAGACTCACACTTTTTATATTGATGCACTTTAAACGGAATAATTCCTTCCAAGTAGATCTTTCCACTACAACTACATCTTTCATATAAGGATACGCAAGTGAACTCCCATCTTTCGATTGAAACGAAGGCGCACAGTACGTTTTTGCTGTAAAAAATGAGTTACATTTGGGTACAATGTTATTCCAAATATTTGCAACACGCTTCTCTTTAATATTCCATACTCGTAGCGATCCGTCCGCGCTTGACGATGCCTAAAGGGAGGGTTTCGTGATGAGCGCAAATTAAAAAGCAGACAGAAAGGCTATCGTAAAATATACTTCACCACAAATTCTTCTTTGGGATCCAGGGATAAGCCTAATATTGGAGCTTCGTGGCCTAAGAGCTCTATGTTATCGGACGTATTAATATCGGTAATTTGTATTCTCATATCGCTTTAAAATATAATACATACTGATGAGTATACGATATAAATTGAATGTAACAATGGAACGAAACATGTATGTCACACGCATATCACATACCAGCCTCCTGACACTATCATGCTACTGTTTTTTGTCGTTGCTAACGCTGACACAGGGGCTGAAAATCTAGTAACTATCCCTTCTTTTTCAAGATCTGGATAATTAAGTATTTGAACTGTATTGTTGTCGTTGCCAACAAATATTTTTCCATTCTAAAACAAAACCATCGTGATTACTAAATGGTACAAATGATGTTATTGCCGCTATCTATCTATACCTTCGAGATAACGGATATAGCTTGTTCCGAAACGCAGCTCGCGGCTGGATCGTCATCCATTAAATTTAACCAGGATCGAACATCTCCATCAGATCCACAAGTAACAAGACCTTTCCTGAAATGTAAACAACACCGAATCAGCTCCCTGACTTCGAAATATACTTTTCGTTCCTTTCTTTATGTCAACGTATCAGAAAATCCTTCCCCTGCCTTTAGAACAATTGAATAAAATTGACAATGACAAATTCTATCGTTCAAAATGTTAATACAGTTATTCTGTTAAGAACTTCGACTTAAAACTCTTTCTCTCACGTATATATTTCCGCTTACTTTTCACCGGTAAAATAACAAACATCCGTGTGCCCCTCTGGATGCGCGTAGCGCGTAGGTTTCTTTACTAATGGCATTTTTTAAACAAATTTATACAACCCGTATACTTATAGGATAAACTAAAAACTTGCACTCTCTCCCATTACAAAGCTATAACCCTTCGTACGCGATTTTGGCGCGCACTCTCGACCCCGTTTTTCAATTAAATTTTCTGCAAGTTTCGCATGCATAATAAATTATTAAACTTTTTGAAACTTTAATTTTCATTGTGTTCGTATATTTATCCTTCGCCTTTATCATTGTTTAAAGACAAAATATACTGGAAACAGTTGAAATGTATTTCAATTCGTGTGTATTGTTGTATCATAAAGGGCCGTAATGATTTCGATGTAACGTGTTACAAGGTAGTGGAAAGGTAATTGAATAGTAAAGGTATCGTAATTGTTAATGTAAAGTAGAAGTAAACAAAGTATATTTAGTATCTTCTAGTAAAACAAAAAAATTGTAAAAAAACGCCTGAAACAGAAAATACTCTAGGGAGTTTTCCAGCGTTATAGCGTCGTTCTGGAACACATGATAAAAATACTATTTCTGCTGCTTAGTTCCGTACGTTTGATAGCAGACGCAGCCTTTTCTAGGGTGGCCGAAGGTGCAATGAGGAGTTTGTAAATTTCGTCATTAGAAGATTCAAATTTATATATTAGAATGACCATGATTTCGAAGGCTGCAGTGGGTATAGCCGTTGGCATAGCTGGGATATTCGTTGGATATTGCTTTTATTTCGATCAGAAGCGTCGCAGTGATCCCGATTTCAAAAAGAAGCTGCGTGACCGTAAGTCAAGCTATAGTGTTCCTAACTCCTTGCGAAATTTTCTGGACCATGTGATGAAGTGTATCATCGATTTTATATAAAAACACTTTGAACGTTGTCGATCGGCGTGCGACAACGATTGCTGACAGAAACCGTCTAATTACTCCGAGGGAACTACATTTTCAATTACATCAGACTTTACAGTTCGAGTTGTTTGCATTTCGAAATCTAGGAATGATACTTTCATTTGTAATTCGGCGAATGTATTGGCAGCGCGCTGTACGTGAAAATTTCTAATGCTGGCTGAATGTTTTGTAGGTAGAAAAGCTAAGAAGCAAGCTCAGAAGTCTAGTTCCACGATGCCAGACTTAAAAGATCACGAGGATGTACAAAGATTTTTCTTACAAGAGGTTAATACGATACCCTTCGTTTCTATTGTAACATTTATATGCGGGCCATTTAAACTGTCTCTAATATGTAACGCGATTGTTACTTAGGTCCAGATCGGTGAGGAAATGCTTACATGCGGCGACATTGACGGCGGAATCGAGCATTTAGCGAACGCAGTTGCAGTTTGCGGGCAACCCACACAATTGTTACAAGTTCTTCAGAAAACACTGCCACCACAAGTTTTCCATCTTTTATTGCAGCGATTACCCATTATCGGCCAGGTATGTATTTAATTTGCGCCTCTGAACGGAGCTCGAGGGCAAGGGAGAAATTTGTCTTTCGCTTGTTACAGAAGTTAGCATCTCAAACCGCAATGGCCGAGGAAGATGTTGAATAAAACAATATAAACATTGCGTTGAGTATTTAAAAATAAAATCTAACCATTAGTAGAAAGTGTATGCTTTTTTTTTGATAATGTAGACATTTGGGTGGCTTTAATCTGGTCTTTAAGCCTTTTAACTGTACGTCTTATTCTCCTTAATTGAACTTCCATACTCCTTGATAATTATATGTAACGATCAATTAAGAACGTGATATATTTATATGCATTTCAATTTCAAATGAAAGGAACTTTTGTAATAATTTGTTAAATATAAAATTTTCCGTTCGAAACGTACATTAGCTATTTCCAGTATTTTTGACTGCCACGATGATTACTCATAATATATGGACAAAGTATATTTTAGTCGCGATGGCAGTCCAAACATGCATACAGCACGTAGGACCTAGAACGATGTCTAGTCACGCAAGATTTTCTTCATCCGTTTACATGGCTATAGTAAACTGTTCGTATTTGTTGGATGTTTCATGATTTTTAAGAAGGGGCAGAAATGGATCTGCAAATGTAGGAGTATAACAATTGATCGAATTCTAGAAATTAGTAATGTATTCAGTCTTGTAGAAATATCTAAATAATTTTATCCATCAGTTGTTATAGCGTGTAAAAACATAATGCTCCTTCGATAAGGAATTCATGCGAAATGTGATCTTGAAACTATATACTTTTCTCCTGGAAGCATTTACAAGTGGTTACAAAAATACTGTTATAACTAAATATATTTTATAGAATTTGCACAAATCTATGCAAATATGTATTCTACCCTGTGAATATGAAATTAATATCCTTGTAACAAATGTATCATCTTAATCATAGATACATCACATTATTTTCAATGGTACTCGCTAGCATACTCAACACTTTACAATTATTTTTTGTATAAGAAATATTCTATTCTTATAAAACTAAGGGCAATAAGAAGTGATCATAGTTTCTATCAAGCAAAAACGTTTTTCTTAAAATCTGTATTATGCGAATGAAAATTGAATGTTATTAATAAAAAAAAAGTGAGTTCAATAACATTGTGTCTTATCATAGGTCAAAATATCGTCAGTTTGTTTCATTTTTTTTTTTATTAATATAGCAGAATTCAACGAAAGAATCTGTAGGGGTGAGGATTTTAATTTATAATGAAGTAGGTCCCTGAGTACATTTTTCTTTTTTAATTAATACAAGATATACAATTTTTGCTACCCTTAATTCCCTTTCATATACAATAGTAACTAGGACTGTACACGGTATTTGATACAAAGAATATTCTCTTTTTATAAATCATCAACGTATAAACAATTACTACAATAGTACAATTCAATATTAACATGTTCATTTTGTGTCTCACGATGCATATTTTATAAATATATCTTATTGCAATATTATATATACTGATATAAAATAATTAGCTTTCTTGATAATGACATTTGTTTTTAAGAAAATAGATCTGTATGTACATGCATGGGATAGCTTCAAACATTACTATGTCCATAATTTTATTAGAAACGTGAAACCTATACCATATAAACTATTTTGTACAGTTTAACAATCTTTTGCACAACTTCAAAAATTAAAATATGGCAGTGCGTAGCTTCTAACTGCGTTTAATATCGATGGATTCTGTACAGTATATTTTACATTTACAATAAATATAGAAATAAACGTTGACAAAGACGAAGGGAACGAAATTCGAAACATTTTCAGTTTTTCAAGACTTTGTTAAAATGGAAGCAATATTATTAAATAAATCGGGCTTGGGAATTAAGTGAACTTCTCGGCCGATTTTCACTTAATTCCCAAGCCTGAAATAAATGATAGATGATGAAGCTGATAACCATTGTAAATTCTGATAAAATGTATAACAATGCACTAATGGAGTTTTTATATGCTACATTAGTTTATACTTCTTATTAGTTACGAAGCAGGCACACCGATCTATCACAACTCAAACCAATTGCCGAAAATTACGTTTACAATTCAAGACGGTCACCCATCATCAAGAAAAACTAATTTTCGTACTACCATTTATCTTCTATGACGAGTTTAAAATTTCATTTCTGGCTTTTGTCATGATGTCTAGCGCATTCTTTTCTATAAGACTTTTCGCAAGATCCTTACCAAGTTGTTCAGCGCCCAAAAGACTGAGGCTGCTTACCTTGCCGGGTACAACGCTACAGTAAAGTTGCGGTTCCCGATATGGACATTTTCTATTGTGCAAAAGATGAAACATCGTATCAGTAATGGTGCATGCATATCAATTTGCGAGGAAACTATTATACTCGTATACTTATTTCAATGAACTTACTTCGGTGGTTCTCCGTCATCGTCAGGTATATAAAGTTTGCTTTTGGAGGTGTCTTTGATAAGCTTTTGCCCGTCTAAAGACCATACTGCACCGGTAATCGTCAAATCCTTGCCTTGCAAAGTCGAAGAGACAGCGACCGGTGCAGAACATCCACCACCTAATGTTTTCAAGAAAGAACGTTCACACACACATCTTAAAGTTGTATCTACATCGTACAGTGGTTCTAATAGAGACAATATTTTCCAATCTGATTCTCGACACTCGACTCCTAATGCGCCTTGCCCGACAGCGTATAATGCCTCCTCTGGTTCTAACAACTACACATATTAAAAAATACGTAAATAAAAATGCGAGAACCGAGTAACAGTTTCGTACAGAAGTGTAGTAGAAATTACCTGACTTATTCTATCCTCCCAATTCATTCTTTTCAAGCCAGCCGCGGCCAAAATAATCGCTGCGAAAGGCCCGCTCTCGTCGTCTAATTTCTTCAGTCTCGTATTCAAATTGCCACGTATATTTTCAACCGTTAAGTGTGGCATATTCCTAGCTAATTGAGCTGATCTGCGTAACGAACTAGTACCGATAACACTACCTTTCGGCAACGTAGATAATGTCTTGCCTTTGTGCTTTTTGGACATAACAACTGCATCACGTGGATCCTCGCGCCTGTAAAAATGTTTTCATTTCGTTTATTTATATATATTTCGCATCGCTGTATCACGTATTAATCGCTGTACAGCTTTTGACAGAACCAGCTCAAGAGTCTAATAATACGGATAAACGCACTAGGCATAATTTCGATTGTGTGCTACCGCGTAAGCAGTATGTATATTGCGTATGCGGCATGTTTCTTTTATGACTATGATAATCTTATTCGGAATTTAAATTTCAGACGCACGGTCGACCATTTTAGAATCTTAAGTACTTGGATAGCATGTTAAATCGATTTTGTTACTTCAATTTTATACTCACTTTAATATTGCACCTAAAGCCATTCCTTCTGGCAGTAATGTTGGCAAATCCTTCAATGAATGCACTAAGAAGTCAACGCGGCCATTCTCTAACGCGAGCTCCAACTCCTCTGTAAACAGAGATTTTTCTCCAATCTTAGGTAAAGATTTATCTAAGATTTTATCCCCTTTTGTACACATCGTAACTGCGAATTGCATACATACATTTTTATTAGTTATTATTTAAACGATGTTTATTAAACGGATTATATCTTAATAATTGCTCCAAAGTAAATGCATGCCAAGAAAATTACATGTACAGTGTATCTTATGCAAGGGCATAAAAACATTTTTGGAGGTGGATTATTATTTATAAATTATATAACTACTTGAAACGTATATATTAGTCGCCCAATATTATTCAGACTATATTGTAAGTTCTTATATGTATATTCCTAACACTGTAACTGAAAAATATGCGACTTCCTTGGAAGCCTGATATACAAAAGAAACTGCAATTACTTTGGATAAACAAAACGAAGCATTTATGCATATAACTATACCTATTTCAAATTCCTTTTTAGGATGGAACTCTTTTAAACATTGTATCACGTATCTTGTTTGAATTAGAGCCAACTGAAATAATCATAATTGTACATCAAATACTAAAGTCATAAAATATTTATTCATAGTATATCATAGTTATATAACTTTCTAATCTCTCTTTGAAAAGAAAGGTCCATTTGTGTATCAATCGAGAGAACAACACTTAAAAGAAGCTTCTTATCGCACATAGATATATACTGCTTCGCGAGACTCTAACGCATAAAGTGCTCGATTAAAAAATGCTGAGTAATGGACGGTGAACAGTAAGAAACGTCAGTTATGAAACGCCGTAAACCACGCATTATGTCACTTGCAAATAGATCATAATTTCATAGCCATCGACCGAATCATAGACAGCCAAAATTTTCTAAGGGCCTCCCCCTTATTTCCTGATTAGTCTTATTATCATGACTGAGAGATATAAATTACCGCAGACTAAAATGCAAACGTCACAGAAAGAGAAAGTGAGAAAAAAAGTACTTTCTCTTTCATTAAAAAAAAGAAGATAATATTTGTACATTTACCTCGCTTTTACGAGATCCTACACGGATTACGTCACGTGTGTCCGTGCTTGTCATCATGGCAATTTAAATCGCTGCTCCTTTCGCGCACGGGGTTGCAATATGGGATTCCCGGAGGTAATTATTATATAATTGGTGGGTCCTATTTTGGAATGTTTTCAGTGTACGTCATGTCCAAAAGGACGCGAGGAACTGAATTAGGTCAACGACTAGGAGCAACTTTCACTACACTTGCACAGTAACCTCTAGCACGTACACACGGTAACTTTAATGCACCGTTGGCGAGGGACAGACCTCTGGAATATCGTAATAATTAAATTGCAATTAGAAGATTATTTCACAGTTACTGACACTGCAGCAGAACGTGAAATTTGGTGGCCGTGACGGATACGATGAGTATTACTACATCATTGTGCTAGCCATTCTGCGGCACGGAAGATCAAGGTGTACGAACGGACTGTAGCCGACTGACTGAAGTTAATGCTGATACCAGTTGAGTGTTATCTAGATAATATAGTTATCTAGATCAAGAAGCGAGCGAGAGATGTTTTATCTGTGTAACGTCATTCGATGAATAGGTAGTCTAGAGCCGTTTCGAGACTCGAAACATTCGAGTAGCTTGAAGTTCGGACCGAGCGGGACTCGGTTTTTCGAGCCGAGCCGAGACTCGAATGGTTTCGGGTAGCTCGATTTTTTCGAGCCGCTCGAATGTGTTCCGGGTAGCTCGATTTTTTCGAGCAGCTCGAATGTGTTTCGGGTAGCTCGATTATTTCGAGCCGCTCGAATCTGTTTCGTTTAGCTCGATTTTTTCAAGCAGCTCGTATGTTTCGGGTAATTCGAATGTTTCGAGCCACCCGAATATATTTTAGGTAGTCGACTGTATGATGCAGTGTGATAGCTTGGTGTAGCTGGAACGTTTTGTAGACACCGAATATAAATTAAGTTAGATGTATAATATGAGATGTATAGATATGAAAACCATATCCAGTTATTTAACCCTTGCCTGGTGGATATTTTAACAACACATTGGGTGCGGGGTCCATTTTGAGCCATTATTTAATTCGTATACACCCTCGGGATAAGCTCCTAAATAAAGATTTCATCTTGTTAGCATCTAGTAGTAGTACAAATAAGAAGTAACACGTGTAGTTTGATATTTCGGAGGGACCCAAAGGAGTAGGGTAAGTCGGGGAGAGATGGCTCATTTTTTTTTAAAACCGTAAATAACGTAATTTACACCGTAAATTTATTGGTTGAATAAAGGACAAAAATAAACGCGATCGAGCCATCTCACCCGCAAGGCCATCTCACCCGGAATTACCCTATGGATATATATTAAAGGTAATTTAAGGGTGTTTGATGAAAACTTTATTTAGGAGCTTATCCCGAGGTGTATACGAATTAAATAATGGCTCAAAATGGACCCCGCACCCAATGTGTTGTTAAAATATCCACCAGGCAAGGGTTAAATAACTTGATATGGTTTTCATATCTATACATCTCATATTATACATCTAACTTAATTTATATTCGGTGTCTACAAAACGTTCCAGCTACACCAAGCTATCACACTGCATCATACAGTCGACTACCTAAAATATATTCGGGTGGCTCGAAACATTCGAATTACCCGAAACATACGAGCTGCTTGAAAAAATCGAGCTAAACGAAACAGATTCGAGCGGCTCGAAATAATCGAGCTACCCGAAACACATTCGAGCTGCTCGAAAAAATCGAGCTACCCGGAACACATTCAAGCGGCTCGAAAAAATCGAGCTACCCGAAACCGTTCGAGTCTCGGCTCGGCTTGGTTGTTTCGAGTCTCGAAACAGCTCTAATAGGTACTGTTTCCTCCTTTCGTTTGAAACATTTCTGGTCCCTGCTTTCAAGATATGTTTGATTACAAATGACTGGCTAAGAAACTATCGGGGGTAGTAATAAAATCCTTTTTTACGTGTTATAGCTCGCTTACTCAGATAGCACACCTCGTCTTAGAGACGTCTAGTTTATGTCCATTTTTGGTCTGAACGTCTTGATTTGTAACAAGACGTCTTTAAGACGTCTCTAAGACGCCTTTTGGACGTCTAAGACGTTACCAAACGTTGTGCTATCTGGGTAGCTTACATTTATGCCCAGATAGCACAAAAACGTTTTAAAAACGTCCAGGCCAGACGTTCAGGCCAAACGACTTGAAATCAGCCACTCGCGTTCTTTACGAAAACGATGAAAAGCCGCTGCATTCGGATCGCTAGTCGCATCGCGATTTGAAAATAAAAGGTATTTCTAAAGAAGTCTGAGCTGCGAAATGTAAATCCATGAACACTAAAAACTAGAAAATAAAAAATATATAAAAAAAATTTTATGTTAAACGATTTTATTAAAAATGCACTAAAATCTAAAAAATAATTATTTTCTTGTACTGCAATTTCGATGGTGTTTTTCACTTTAAATAAAATCGTGGTGCAGGGAATCTCACAACAAATTCATTTCGACGCTTGATGCTGTATTAAATTGATTCATATTCTGTTATGAAAAATCCTGCACCACGATTTTATTTAAAGTGAAAAACACCATCGAAATTGCAGTACAAGAAAATAATTATTTTTTAGTGTTTAGTGCATTTTTAATAAAATCGTTTAACATAAAATTTTTTTTTTATATATTTTTTCTTTACTATATTTTTCTTCATCGTCACCCTAAAGTTGCCCCTCCTGGAAAAAAGTCTACGGACGCCCTCGGGAACAAATATCACAACGCGTTATCGACAATTGTTATGTATCTTTTTATTTGTGAATTTCGGCTTTCGATGTTTTAAAAATAAATACATAATATCTACCTTACATTATAAAGTGCATATACCTATATACAATCACACATATTGGTCGTATCTTCGTAAATATTGTATCTAATATATATAAATTAGAAAGAAACTTATTAGGTACAATATTTTCGTATTTTCTAATTTCTATAGCCTCGATAAATATAAAACGCAATTTCAAAGTCACACTTTTTGAAAAATATACGTCATATAAAATTCGTCGTAGAAAAAACAGTCGCGTTTCGTTATCATATGCACATGTATAAGTTTCTATGCAGATGTACTAAATTTAAGATACTTCTCTTTTAGACATTGACTAGTTTTTAAAATAAAATGCATGTAAAATAACTGACGATGAAGGACTCGTCATTAATAATACTTCTTAAATTTAGCAAAATATAATACAATGATTACGGCAACGCTTCGCACATTAAATATAAAACGCAAAGCATAAAAATCATGTTATATGCACGATATTTGCATATCCCCTATATTGCACAAACGTAAAAGATATATACACTATTAGGAATTGAAGAGACGTATATTAGACATGTACAAATTTAATACATACCCATTTATGTATTAAAACATGATTTCTGCCTTCGTGTAAAAATTTGTTCCAGCGTAGGTGTAACTCGTGCGGTAGTTTTCAATTCAAAGCGAGACAGCTACTGGCTATTATCGAATGCATAAATGAAGACACCGAATTGTCAGCTTTCATTTGATTATGCATACCTATCGGTTCTTCGAAACAAATTAGTGTAGAAGCTTGAAGCGGCATGAGATATCGCCGTGATAATAAAAGCAGTAAATTTCATTTATTGCGAGTCGTGTACCAAGCGGTTTACTGTAATACGCAGCCACTTTCATTTTTCGGATCCTTAGAGCTTTGATGCACAGCATCTTCTTTAACAGGCGGCAAAGTTTGTTCTTTGTCCGTTTTCGCGGGAGTTAAGCCAGACAATGTTTTATACGCATCTAAAGTCCACATAGGATTATGAGGCTCCATATGAAAATCGACGGGACTCACTAAACCGAAAGTAGCTTTTGTATCCAGTGCTGGAACCTCTCCCGGTACTGTGTGATGATAACTTTGGAATGAAAATTACTTGGATCAAACAATTACATTCATTTGTTTCTCGTAATCCACGGGTATATAATACTTACATCAAACCGTTCTCTCGATTACACTTATCGAGAGTAAGCTTTACTATGGGCGCCAGCCGTTTAAATACAGCATGCTCATCTGGCTTCACTCTGGGCGCTGGTCCGTGTGTTTTGCCATACTCGTGGCACAGCGCTTTAGCCTTCTTCATACATGCATCGCTCTCTTGTAAAGCTTTAATCGCTTCTCCACACTTGTCCATAGCTAATAAATTCTCGCCATAATAATTATAGGCCTAGGAAGAATGATTTCCTGTTCAATAATTTCACTTTAATTCCTGAGAAGCTTGCAATAGCTCGCTTACGTAGGATTGGTAAAACGCTGCTTTCAGTCCTAAGTATTTGGTCCACTGAGCTGATATCTCTGGCTTAAAAGGGCGCAGAGTGTTAGCGGCGTCCAGAAATAATTTACTTGTTTCATTAGCCAAAGCTGATATTAAGCTAGCGTTGTGCTTCAATTCCACAGCTCTTGCTACTGTCACTATAATATATAACGAATGAAAAGATATATTCAACGGAAGCGCATATTACAGTAATTTCTTATGTCACACAACCTTCTTGTGCCTCTGCTGTACATTGATTAAGATAAGCATTTATTATGCGTGGATCTAGATCGCTTCCCAGTGGTGGCGGGTTTGCCAATTGTGGCAGAAATTCTGTCTGTACAAAAGTAAAGATCCCCGCCGCCCTTCTCAGCATGGTATGTACATCTTTCGCTTCGTTCATGTTTATACTAAATTATAACGATACTAGGTCTCACTTCTCGTAATAACAAAATTCCTACTTTCAATCTCTTTACAGTTTTACTTTTACACTTACTCATCTTTAGCAGCGATCATCGCAGCATGCTTCATGAACCAGAGACCCATATTCACGCTCATATTAGCTGCCTCATAAACAGAATCAGCACTAGAACTTTAAGAAACAATGGTATGTACTTTAGATTACGTTAAATATTTAAAATCGTTTATAAACTGGTAGATCAGACTAATCTATTACTAAGTGTTTGCTCCCAATAATGTATGCGTCCACTTGTATACAATAACATTTCTAAGTTTGCTAGGATTGGGCCTGCCAACGTGTTGATTTTCTTCCGCCGAAGAACATATTTCCCATATAAATCCATACAACAGGCTCAAGTAACTTTGAAAGGCTGGTTCTATGGTGTCGCTAGAATTGTTTGGATTCTTGATCAGTTCCAAAAGACGATACCTTGATAATCTTAGGTCGCTGAAAAGTGAAAGTATCGATAATTAAACGCGTTATGAAATATAGCAATTAAAAATTCATGCGTGATATAACGATCATCGATGCTGTATATTCTTATCATCGCAGGCGAAGTTCTTATTAAGAAATTGATATTTCAAACGCGCATTGAACATAGAGTTAAATGCGTTTAATTAACTATATATATATATTACTAAACGTCTAACCTGCATAGTTTCCTTGTGGCGTCTGTGTGATTAGGTATTTTCCATTCGAATTTTTGATTTGTCGTTGCTTTAAGCACGTTGCGGTGAAACCAGTGGGCCATTTTATTAATCGTCAAATTAAACTGTCTGCGGTGATAATAACTAGATAGTTGTGTGGTCAATTTCTTCTTAGTTTGACAGATAAGGTGAATCAAGGTAAAGCAGACAACACTCCAACACAACTACCTACACCATCGCTAGTATCGCTACATTTACAAGCATGAAAAAGATAAAAGATATTCCACTTTTTGCGTAGATAGGAGTAGTCGCGAGACCACTCTCACTCTCCCACTTGCTCCCACTTCCGCTCCGCGTGTAAGCCTGTAGTCAGTCTTGATCGTTATTTTTCATAACTATTCAAAGGTAAGAATCGAAAGCACGCTTCTCTATTATCATCTGTCATTAGGTAATTAACGATTTTATGTCATTGTCAGCGGGATAATGGTGTAATGACAAAATTACCACCCTTCTTATTTAACCTACACAATTCTGGTACAACATACGACACAAGTGTACAAAATTTTCGTTCCTCCGACGATGTGTCCCTTCGTTTTGAATCTAACATCCTTTAAGTCTAATCACTGTTAATAATATGTCTGCGCTCTGTAAAAGTACTGCAGAAAATAATGTCCTTCGGCAATAGCGATAATTTATCTGCAGATCATTGGCTTGCGATGTAACTATCTTGGAATGTTTTATAAATATTATCTTAGAGTGTATGACTAATATTTGTTGCTGTTCGTCAGATGGGTGAACCGACAGGATTGACGAATAGCGAAGCACGCGAGCTGTGCAAAGAAGCTGATGCCGCTACAAGTGGATACATTATGCAGCAAACGATGTATCGTATTAAGGACCCAAGAAAGTCTTTGCCGTTTTATACCGAAGTGCTTGGTATGCAGTTATTACAGAAGCTTGATTTCCCTGAGATGAAGTTCTCTTTGTACTTTATGGGATACGAAAATCCAAAAGATATACCCACCGATAAAAGAGAGAGTATCGAGTGGACGATGAGCCGTAAAGCCACTATAGAACTTACGCAGTATGTTCAAGAATCGTGCAACAGAAATACTTCGTATCATATTTAAGGTTTACATCTGACGCTGTTCTTATTCTCTTCCAGTAATTGGGGGACAGAAACGGATCCAGATGCTAAGTACCATAATGGAAACTCCGATCCTAGAGGATTCGGTAATATATTTATATACAGTTTAAATAGAATTTAAGTACAGTACAAAGGATAACGGGACAGTGTTTGTTTCTCGATGTACAGGTCACATTGGACTCGCGGTCCCCGATGTTGATAAAGCTTGCGAAAGGTTTGAACAGTTCGATGTAGAGTTTGTGAAGAAGCCCAACGATGGTAAGATGAAAGGAATTGCCTTTATTAAAGATCCGGATGGTTACTGGATTGAAATCCTAAGTCCCACCGGCACTGCGAATGTAGTATTAAATCGTTAATGTACCTATGCATGAAGCAATTTCTTTGACTATCTTCGAATGTATTAACTTTATTAAACACTGATCAATCAGGTAAAACCAAATCATTTATATATACATGTATATGCTTGCGTACATGTATATATGTATGGAGATTGTAATTACTCATATTTATGTACACTATATTTTATGGCACCTGTACATTCTTATATTACATTGTGTTATATATATATATATATATATATAATTTATGTATAATGTAACATCTATATAATCTTTGATAAATAAAATCAAAGTATTTATTTTTCAATCGTCATTTTTTGTTCAGCAAAATATGTTCGCACGCGTTATCGCGTTGTACACGTAGATAATTACGTGTTTACAACTCCTCTCGCAGACGTATTCTGTATCATTCCGTATAGCGTCATAATTTACGCGTGAAGTCACGTCAATGAAGCTAAAGAAATGCGATTTCTCTATACACACACATACGCGTCACACGTTGTAAGCCACTCATGGAAGTGTAGGTGGGACGTGATGAGTGGAGTGTCTTGCAGTACAGAGCTCCTAGGTATTTCGGTAGTATACAACAGAGAAATGTCATATCGCCGTATATGACTTAAGTTTGACAAAGCCATGTCTGTATAGCCGCCCGTTCTTGTCAGAAGTATTACCTGCAACAGCACCTCGTGAAAGCTATTTCCCGTTCGCAGCATTAATATTTCGTCTGTCTCGTAAATTTCAATGATCATCTATGATATTGAGGTTAGATTTCGGGACCGCAATATGATATATACATAATAATTAATCGTTTATCTGAAAAGGAATTTATATTACAAACTGTATCATCCTACTTGATAACATGATTTTTAGGATACTTTTTGATTAAAAAAAGATAGAAATAAATTGCGTTACAGACATCATTTAAATCGTCCTCTTTTAGTATGGTAGAAGATAAAAAATATGAAATTGGCAGCAGAATTGAGTGCGATGGAGATCAAGGTACGTTGGAGTATATTGGCCCTGTCGGTGATACCAAGGGACAGTGGCTCGGTATAGATTGGGACGACCCGACTCGCGGGAAGCATAACGGCACTTACGAAGGAGTAGAGTATTTTAAAGCGAGGTAACTCCACATGAAAGTACACTACCGTATTGCGCGGTGTGTAATTAAATAAAGCTTTGTTCCGTTGCACCTTGCCGCAGGCATCCAACGTCCGGTTCCTTCATACGCCCGGGTAAAGCAAAGTTTGGAATCTCGTGTTCGCAAGCTATTAAGATTCGCTATGGTCTCATCAACGATGAATTAGCGGGCATTGATAGAGATACATTGATGAGCTTGCAAAAGGAGATTAATGCTCCTTTCCTGGAAGTCGTCGGTTTCTCCAAAGTAAATAGGAAGCAAAGCAAATTCGATCAGTTAAAGATAATCTGGTTGAGAGAGCAATGCGTCAGCCACGCTGGAGATCCTGGTGAATTGGAAGTGTTGTGCTCAAACTTGGAGGAATTAGATTTATCTAGAAACTTAATAAATAGCTGGCAGATCGTAGCAGATATATGTTGCCAGCTTCACTCTCTTGTTCGCCTGAATGTCAGGTAAATTAATTAAAAACTTTATCGAGAGTGGATAATTGCTTTTGTCGTTATCATATGACTGCTTTTTTGTCATTTCAATTTAGCGAAAATTATTTACCGACCGAAGAAAATGTGGAAACATTAAGTAACACATTTTTAACGGTTAAACATTTAACCATGGCAAGAATGAAATATAATTGGTTTGGTATCGTGCGTTGTATGCGTATGTTTCCGTCTCTTCAAGAACTGTCGGTTTCTTTTAACACTGTCAGCGATATACAAAAGCCACTAGAAAGTGATAATTTAATGAAGATACGCAAATTAACGCTCGAGGGAAACATGATATCCAGTTGGGATGAAGTTCTTAAATTGGGTTCACTTCCATGGCAAGTCACCATTGCTTTAACTACATGCTGTTATTACCTATCAATGAAATTTGGCAATATACTAAGATACTCAAGGTTTATTTCAAGGAAGAATTTATATTGAAAAGTTTCATTTTACAGCTTAGAATATCTGAATTTAAATTTAAATAAAATAGACAGAGTAAGCTTTCCATCTGTTGAACCAACAGCGAAGACTCCGGCGTTTTCTGCTTTGCGACAATTGCATCTGTCGCAGAATTATATATCGGAGGTAAAGCTGATATTTTTACCGTATAGATAAGTACGCGGTTTCAAAAGAAACTAATGATTTCTTTGAAATTTATAGTGGCAATCCATATCGGAATTAGAAAAGCTTAATAATTTAGAGGATTTGAAATTTAGGGAAAATCCGGTTTTGAAAGACGAAAATTTAGAGACCGCGCGGCAGTTGATAATAGCAAGAGTCTCAAAATTACGATTTTTAAATGGCACTGAAATCATGCACGGCGAAAGACGGGGCGCGGAATACGATTATTTGAAACTGTATTTACCAAAATGGACTGAAACTGAGAAGGATCCTGGGAAACGGAATGAGTTTGTAATTGAACACCCCCGGTATCCAGCATTAGTTGCAAGTACGTAAAGATAGTAAATGTTGCGAACATAAACATTGATTTTTATAAAACGGCAAGCTTCATGTGTTGTTTGAAATCATTTCTAGAATATGGAATTTCTGACATCCCATCGACTAAAGCGAAAGTCGAAATGATTTCGAACGTGATAACAGTCGAGTTCGTGTGCCCAGATCATCCGAATCAGCCTAGGGGGATTAAAAGGAAACTTTTAAAAGACATGGAAGTTCAGAAAGTCATCGGAATCGCACAGCGACTTTTCAGAACAGGAGGAAAGATACCAGCCCTCTCATTTATACAGCAAAATGTAAGGGTACGGTGATACATGCTGTGCTACTACTGCAATATTAATCTACTGTATACCACTTTTTATTACAGCTTTCAAAAGACGAAATTCCTTTGGATAAGCCGCTTCAGGAACTTAGCTATTATTCAATACAAGACGGAGATCAGGTTCTTATAAGGTGGTGATATAAAAAAGATTGTTTATAGATATAATTGTATTTTGTACACTGTTGAAATTTCACCATCATACTTTGTTATTAAACTTTTTTAATAGCACGGGTATACTTTTCGTACCCTATTTATACTTTGCTACGTTTTGTTAACGCCTACTGGCAATTGGTAAATATTTAGAAACATCAGCTCTCTTGATTTATTAAAGTTTTATATTGTTGGCAAAAATATTTCTTGTTACAATTCTTATACAAAAATCATTAAATTTTATACTTACTATATTACAGATATTACGTGAAATACAAAATATGGTATGTTTACACGTCTTACGCATCACCATACTTGTCGAAAGATGGCACAAAAGATTTGTCACACAATCTCTCAAATTGAATACCACGTATTCAATTTTGTTGCGCCGATTGTTCGATTTTACCATATTCGTCTTTTTCAAGCTGTTCTCGCGTTAATAACGACAATCCTAATTGATTTTCACGAGTGAACGGTTGAGCCATTTGTCGCAACCATCGTTTACTTATCTGAAAAAAAATCATACTAAGTTTGTTACACCTTTTTTATTTAATTATTATTGCATTTAACATGAAACTTTTACCTGCACAGCTTCTTCAGTCGACAAGTTACACAAACTGTCGATCAAATGTTCCTGTATCCACTTTGGTAATTTACTTCGTTTATCTATTCTTGAAAATCGCTAAGAAGCAAGTGTCATTAACATTAGACTGAAATCAAGTAATCGGTATTGTTTATAATAATTGTCATTACCTTATCTGCAAACACCATTATACCATAATCAGTTTTACCTCTAATCGCTCGTCCAACACATTGTGCCGCGTGTCTCATTGCATCGAAAGTTAAGAAATCATTTTCCCTGATCTAATAAGAATACGAGGGATAGTTCGGGCGGCGTAATTTCAGACATTTCAGAACTCAAGTTATAACGCAGCGTAACGACTTACTTGAAATTGATCGCGAAGATATTCTAGACGCGCTTTCAAAATACGCGACTGCGTGTACACGTAAGGAATCCCGAACATTAAAACCGCTCTTCCCAGATGGTGATCGAAGTCGACTCCTTCCGACACTTTTCCACGCGCTACAGAAAGAAGAACTGCGCCTCTCCCGTTTTCGCAAGCCTTTATATAATTTATAAGCGCTAGACTCGTTTCTGCAGAATCCTGAGTCTCGATAAAGAGTAGCTTGTGCCTCTGAAGTTGATCTACAACGCCCTGGTCATACCTATTAAACAACGAAGCATGGAGATTATGGTTTTACTGGTACAGTTGAATGAATACGAACCATGCAGCGACGACAGACTCCATGTACAAATACGAGGTAAAGAAGCAAACTAAGCCATCGGGAACGGTAGATGCGAATTCAACTAGTAGTTGACCGTAATTCCTTATAACAGCAACGTCTTCCCGCGTTTCGTATTTTGACGAAATTGCAACTTGATCGTTACCCTTCGATACGATCTAATATTAAAGCAAATTTAGTATTTCGATAATTATATAGTACCTTCGTCCTAAAAGAATCGCTACTGAACTCACCATAGGCAAAAGACACGGTCTAGCCAGTGTCATAGTAAAGGACGACATTACGACTGGATGGAAGTTGAGAATTTTCGGGTACATATCCAACGGGGACAATGTCCCTGAAGTGATCACTACTGACTGGAACCTATCAAATATAGGCTTCATCGCAATTGACGAATCTAAGCAACTGAATTGGAGAACTGGATTTAAAACAGTGGGCGTTTTATCATCGAACGGTTCTACTATGACGGTGAATCCTCGGGTGTACGTGGAAACTAACGTAGCAAGGTGCGTCACCAAAATTATTGGTGAAAAATCGGTGAAATCAGTTATCTCCATAGTGCGCAAAAGCGAGGCCAATCGTTCAGCGCAGAACCTTAATGGTTTGCGTTCTATCGACACTTTCGATTGAACATCTCTCAGGAATGCGGCGGGAGATTCTTGTATGACATGCTGCACACGCAAACGTGTCTTCAGGTATTCTACGAAACGTTTTAAGAAGCTAACAAAGTGCTCCGCGTTTCTTATATTACCAGGGACCACCTCGTGTAGAACTTCGGTTGGTAAAATAGGATTGGCTAAGATGATATCGGTTTCTCTTGCGACCTGCGCATCTTTTAATCCTTCCACTAATCTGTCGTACTCTTCTCTCAACTTATTTACATCATCTTCCTTCATCTCTGCCACTGTCTTTTCAAGAAGCTGTATATTATCGCAACTTTTTTCCAAAGTTCTTCTGTTTATCTTTACACTCATCGAATCGATGCACACGTTGTCTATATTATGAGCTTCGTCGAAAACTACAACGGAAGATTTACTCAACTCTTTCGACACAGTTTCAGCAATTTTAGGATCTAACAAATAATGATAGCTGTACACCACAATCTGGGCGTGCAAGATCTGAAAACGCGCATGAAAGTTAGTCCTTCGGTTATGGTAAGAAGATGCGGAGTGCTTCAAAATACTTACTGTAAACCTTGCCAGAAAGTATGGACACCAATTCCGGTCTCTTCCATATTCCTTTAAATCATCGATAGAGTATATGCCCGATGGCACCAATTGTTCTTTCCCCTCCATGTCGAAGCCCTCGTAAAAATTACAGATCGGTGTAGCCTCGTCGTAATTGTGTCTCTCACGAACGTAAGAAGCCGTGAGAGAATGACAACGTCCATCAACGATTTTACCTTCTCGTTCTCTGCTCACCTGTTTCAGAAATATTATTGGCAACTTATGGATATATCTTAACGATGGACGACATTCCCATAAATTACCTCGGGATGAATACACATATTCTTCCTGGAACTGAGCACTAAGCCAACAATCTTAGGTTTACTCTCAGTCTCTTTCTCGTAATAATCAATAAGCTTCTTCAGCTCCTCTATAACTTTCTCTATCTCCGGTACAGTTCGGGAGCAATAAATTAATTTCGTAACATCCAATGGATTCTCCAGCATGTACGCTACAATTAACGATAACAGGGTTATTGTTTTGCCAGTGCCGGAGGGCATTTCCAATAAACAGTGCCCCTAGAATTTATAAACGAATTTAAACGTTCATGTCGCGAATGCACCGGCGGCACAGCTCCAGAAATACATTGAATAAATACTTTTGCATCCAAGCTTCGCTTGAGCTCCAGCATGTACGCATATTGCTCCGGATAAATGTAATCGTACGGGAAATATACCAGTAAGCCGTCAACGCTGATTCTGTAAACATAAACGGCTCGTAAAGTTTCTCATTCAGGAAACTAAAGAATTCTCGTTAAATGAACATTCTATATTTACTTCATTTTCTTATATCTTTTACTACATAGATAAGAGTTCTGTACACAGTACTATCATTTATTTATTGTAATAAACGACTGCAACGTATTTCATATCACGTTACGCGTATAACAGTACCGCAACCGCTTGGAGCGCAATGCGCGTACAAGCGAGCGCACTGATTCGCATGCCTCACAGTCCGGCAACCACATGTTACGTGTTCCTAAAACGATAATTTTTTTGCGCACTAATTCTGAGAAACTTAGGGTGTGTTTCAATTCACGCATACTGCGCATAGACTGCAGGCAATGGTGATTGGTGGTCCATACGGCGAGTGTATAGACTGCATAACCTGATTGGAGTATTCGAATTCGAACAACTACACATGCGCGCATTGACTGCCTATGGTTTGATTTTCTGTAGTTGCTGCACGCATCATGCGCTAGAAGTTGGAGGATTCTAGGGAATTCTACGAATTAGGTTATGCAGTCTATTCACTCACTGCATAAACCACCAATCACCATTGCCTGCAGTCTATGCGCAGTATGCGTGAATTGAAACACACCCTTATAGCGAATTCGGCACCTCGCACCACAGTGTAATAGACCGCACTGACTCTGCACTAGTGTCAGAAAATGACTTGGATTGGTTGTTTCTGATAGAAACGAAGATAGCTCTATAAGAATCAACCAATCCAAGGCCGGTATTCTCAGTCGCTACTTATTCTTAAGCAAATGCTTAAGCATACGGCATCCTTTACTAGCTACTAGGTTAGTAGAGGATGCCGCATGCTTAAGCATTTGCTTAAGAATAAGTAGCGACTGAGAATACCGGCCCGTCATTTTTTGACACCAGTGCAGAGTCAGTGCGAGGTATGTACCGAATTCGCTATTAGTTTAGAGCATATAAACATGGAGGAAGCATGCAATAGGCAAAAATGTAGACGGCAATAGAAAGAGAAAGATATACATAAGGGACACCCCCTCTCTTTCTAGCACCAGGGGCGGCAGTGTTTTTTTTTTGATGTTAGAAAGTGAGGGGGTGTCCCTCATGTATATCTTTCTCTTTCTATCGCCGTCTACATTTTCGTCTATTACATGCTTCCTCCATGTTTATATGCTCTAAGGCTATTAGTGATCCTCTAGAGAGTGATCGGAACCTGTGATGCCAGATCGGGGACGGGTTCCCTCGAGAATTTCCCCCACCTCGCGCATACTACGCCGGAGCAGCGTGTCCGTGAGCTCGGCGCTTCGGAGTCCAACTCACGGACACGCAGCTCCGGCGTAGTGTGCGCGAGGTGGGGGAAATTCTCGAGGGAACCCGTCCCCGATCTGGCATCACAGATCGGAACAACGTGTATCGTCGCTGATTGGTTGCTGCGATTTGGAGCAAAAGCGGAAGTAGACAGAGAAAGAAACTGTAAAAAATAAAGAGACAGAAATACTGATAGAAAGAGACAGAAATACAGATTAAAAGAGATAGAGTGAACGGTTAGGTTATGTTTATTTCCGGTTTTGCTCCAAATCGTGACAAATGGCTGCGGTTATACCGATCACTCCCTGGAGGATCACTAGAGAAATTGATCTAATATACCATTGACTGCATTTAATAGCACATTATACATTGAATTTGTCGACGCGATGAAAGAAGTTCGTAAATAAATGTTATACTAAAAGTTATCAATATTTCAAACGCTTCGGGAAGTCGATCTATGCGTATCGATATAAACTGAATTCGATAGATCGGCCCAAACCGGAAGACGACGTTTGAATACGTCCACAATTTCCGTGAGGATTGGCGTCCGCGGGATGCACGTGTACGGAGCGTTAAAAGTTAAAAGAAATTATAAATAAACAGTTGCGTGTTTAAAGGTTCAGATGGGAAAGCCAGGTAACTAACAATCCTTCTGATAGTAAATGTTTCATTTAATTCTTTGCGAAGCCGGGTTATTCGATGTTAATACACGAGTTTCGGTAACCTAACAATTAATTCAGCATTTGCGTTGTATTTATACACTGTATGTATATTGTTTATGTCCGATATGTGCATTCATTTGAACGTAGCGAATCATTTTCTACATAGATTTACAGATCGTTAAGTCAGGCAAACCAATGTATTTGTGTTTATATCTCTCGCTCTTACTTTAACCTTAAATTACATGTGCACATACTTTGTATATACACAATGCTAGAAATAATGAGAGAGTACGCGAGAATATACTCCTGCGCATAGTATTTATTTTATCAAATTGACACAATTTCAGGATTTTCACCGGGCGGTGGAGGTGGCGGCGGAGGTGGAGGTGGATTTAGAGGAGGCAGAGGAGGTGGAGGTGGAGGCGGATTTAGAGGAGGCGGCGGTGGACGCGGTGGAGGAAGAGGTGGAGGAGGCGGCGGTGGTGGTAGGGGTGGTGGCAGAGGCGGTGGAAGAGGCGGAGGTACCCCACGTGGTCGTGGTGGTGGCGGCGGTCGAGGAGGAAGAGGAGGACGTGGAGGAGGCGGCGGTGGTTTCAAGGGTGGCAAAACAGTTGTCATAGAACCGCATCGTCACGAAGGTGTTTTCATAGCCAGAGGGAAAGAGGATGCGTTAGTTACTTTAAACTTAGTACCAGGTTCAGAAGTATATGGTGAGAAGAGGATTAGCGTCGAGGTACATAGACGAGTCGGTTGGTTTGTGTTGTTTAACTTGCAAAGTACACGAAAGTCATATATATGATTATTGTAGGGAGAGAACGCGGAGAAGATTGAATACAGAGTGTGGAATCCCTTCAGATCGAAATTAGCTGCGGCTATACTTGGTGGTATAGATCAAATTCACATGCCTCCTGGATGCAGAGTTTTGTATTTGGGTGCTGCATCTGGAACGACGGTGTCACACGTAGCAGACGTTGTTGGTCCGGTATGTATCTAAAAAAATCTTCCTTAACATATGTACATTTTGCATACATTAGAGCCAGATTGGTGCATTATTGCCGATTTGGTGTCGAAGTTATGCTACAGAAATTACATGCTCGTTCTTCCATAGAGTAAGATATGTTCGATTTTACTTCAAAAGGGCGTGCGTACAAATGTTCTTATCTTAACTGATATATTTCTTTGAGTATGCAAGCGCAAAGTTTGAGAATGGCTAATTTCATTTCCGTAGGAGGGACTAGTCTATGCCGTGGAATTTTCGCACAGATCGGGTAGAGATCTAATAAATGTCGCCAAGAAACGGACAAATATCATTCCCATAATTGAGGATGCGAGGCACCCTCACAAGTACAGGATGCTTATTGGGATGGTAGATACAATATTTGCCGATGTAGCACAGCCTGATCAAGCCAGAATAGTGGCTTTGAATGCTCAGTACTTTCTGAAGAATGGCGGTCACTTCGTTATTTCCATTAAGGCTAGTATACTATTGAGTAACTTAAAACAAGCTCTATGTTTTGCGGGAACTTATGAAGCCTACGGTCGCATTTTCTTTTTATATAGGCAAGCTGTATAGATTCCACGGCCCAGCCTGAAGCAGTATTCGCCGCGGAGGTGAAGAAGCTTGTTTCCGACAAATTGAAACCGCAGGAGCAGATTACATTAGAACCATACGAAAGAGATCACGCCGTTGTAGTCGGTGTCTTCAGGCCACCACCTAAGAAATCAACTTAAAATTATGTATATATGTATCATCTAATTATTAAGATCAATTTAAATCGTTATTGACCATCATCCCTTAGAATATACGCAATATCCTTTGATTGAGTGACTGTAAACAAAGTTTTCAAACATTTCATCGATTTTGCGAATGAGAAGATTGAAATAGTTTGTAATATAATGTAAAGTAGTCGATTATTATACAGATAATTGAAACGTTTTCTACAAATGCAATTTGTTTCCACTATTGTACCTGTGAAGTCGGTACACCGAATGGGGGAACGTACGCGCACGATTGTTTAATATAAAAATTTATATTTTAAATATCTTCGAAGGATCATCTTACACTTTCGTACAAATAAAAAGAAATATATAACACGTACGACAGTGTGTTTAATTTAATATATTCGAAGACACGCGTGTATCGTTAAATGTTGAATACTTGTGCAACTTCTTCGCATATATTTGAAGCTTGGGAAACAAATGAGAGTTAGAGTAACATCCATACATCTGTATTTTCGTAGGAACTTGTCAGAAATGCATTTCAAAATTCATGTGTAAATTAACCGGTCAATTGTCCTTCGCAACTATTTCTCATTATGATTACTTTATACATCCACTGAACGAAAATGCCGCGCTCGTTGTCGAACGTGCCCAAAAACGGTAAAAATGTATAAAACTCCAGCGAGCCGAACGGTTAACCGTGATTAACGATACACGATTAATTACAGCGACCGATGAAAGTCGCAGACCGTCGAGTAAGACTCTTAAATCGAGAAAGGCAGTCCGTAAATCTACTTCGTTCGCGAAGAGCCAAGATCGTTTGGTAGGAGGAGCGGACGTGCCCGAGCAAGTGGAAGATGCAGAAAGTTCGACGAAAGTGATCAAAGAAGAGTCTGTTTCGGCGACGATCGGGAGCGAGCCCGCTTTGAAAACGGAAAATGGAGAGATTGTACCTTCTGGTGGACCGTGCTGTGTCTGCTTATCGCAACTGGCAGGACCAACCGGGTACAAGTACCATTTCTTTCGAATCACCTGTGAAACTTTGTAATTGTCATAGACTGTGTGTCCCGCGATATACGCTGTACATGTATTTTAAAGATACAGTTTCTTGTTGGAAGAGGAACGTTTTTTTTTTTCCAATGTCATTTCTTCATTGCCCCGACGCGGGCGCTGGAGAAACGTAGCGGCTCGCGTAATATATGTAATTAGTACCTTGTAAACGCAGAGATAAGAAGGTGGACGATATGATCGACTACGTGCATCAGAATTTGCAAGAAGCGGGTAAAGCATTGGCCACGTTAGGCGAGAACTTTGAGCACGATTTAAAGGTTGAGCCCTGCATGCAAGTAGAACCATCATGAAATTGGGACGACTATGGGGAGTGTATAGCGAGGGTACAATGAATTAAAAGTCTACAAAGTTATTCGCACCACTTCGAGAGGCCGAGTAACGAAACGAAACGAGTGGTGTCCATTAAAACTCCCAATTTCGTAAAACGAGCAATTCTGGCATTTCTTTTTTATTTGTTTCGAGGATCTGTTTTCCGTATGATAGTAGCGTGGACCAGCACCCTGGTCTATGGTCACGAATACTAATTTCCTTCTCGCGTTTCTTCCGTGAAATCGATGATTAATTTTGCAAAAGCTGATGTTCATCGACATACTCGGCCGTATTCAACATTGGAGCGGGATCGTGCAAAACAAGCTGGACATTTGCAAAAACGACATCGAAGCCCTGCGTAGAGAGCTGAAGGCGCGAGCTTGCGAGATCGCCGCGCTGATGAAGAAGCTGGCAGACTGTCAGGATCGCGAGGCGAGTTTCTTTTCCGGGGTCAATAATATTTTATAAAACAGCTCTTACGGCTTCTGGGGTATTAAAAGCTGTGGAATTAGCTCGGCCGGGATAAGAGTAGAGGCGCGCAAGGCTACGGAACATTCGTTCATTACAAATATATTTGTTACAGAAGGAAGTGGTTGCCACCCAAACCGACGAGGAAGTCGTACAGGCTGCTGTCGTACAGGCTGCTGTCGTACAGGCTGTCGCCGAAAAGGATGATGAAGGAGCGGAGGACAAAGGCTATGAAGATTCGAAGATCAGTTCGACCGGACCCGACGACCTGACTCAAGTTACCGGAGAGAAGGAAGACAAGGAACACAAGGAACACAAGGAAGACAAGGAAGACAAGGAAGACAAGCAGACTGGAAGACTGGAGATCATCTGCACGGACGCAGCTATTCAGTCGATGGCGAAAGATAAGGAGAGGATGAGGCGGGAGATGGAGGTATAATAGAGACGCTAGTCCACCTGTCAAGCTTCAGCCAGACGCATCCTCCTGAAATATAAAATTCTACCCGAGCAGCTTGAAGCCGAGATAGCACGGCTTCGCAAAGAGAACGAGCGTATCGTGAAGGAACGTGCCGAGTACGAGAACGCGATCCAGCGGGCACTGCTTCGAGGCGTTTCCTCATTGAACGTCGAGGCACTGAGGGTCCTCCGCTGCCCACCCATCCCCTGTTGCACCCCTTGCGCGCCCTGTCCGGGATCCATTGCGTAAGATCTCGCGGTTTTTTCCTACCTCCCTATCGAGTACCTGTTAGGGAAGTAGAAAACAGCCGAGTCATGATCGAGGCGAGCGTGTTACGTGGAACCGAGCATAAAAACAAGGAAACTTAATGGCAACGGCCTACGTAGCACGCTTGAATGCCCGCTAAATGCCCCCAGGTGTGAATAATCCTTCGCGTTCGATGTAAAATGGAGGGGAGAGAGAAGAGCGTGATATTTCGCTTGATCTGTATCTAATCGAGCCGAGGCCGATCCTGACTCACCGAAGTTTCACTCTCAGGGAACCGATCGCGGCGTGCAGAAGGGAAGCGACGCCCAGAGGTTGCGTCACCCACCGTACCGCTAGCGCAAAAAACGGCGCCCGAGAGCAGAGCTGTTGCACCGTGAGGCAACCTTGCGCCAGCCCCTGCTGCTCCGCGGGCAAAAGCCGGAAGTCCCTGTCGAACAACAGCATGGTCTTCTTGCTCCACCAAGGTGACACTGGGAACATCCACGTATCCAACAGCCAGGCAGTTCCGCGGGTCTGCGGCTCGCCCGTGATGAAGAAGATCGAGATACCGCGGTGTCCTAGGTTCAGCAGGTGATCGGCTGGCTTGGTCTTTTATTCGAGGATAGTAGACGCGCAGGGAACTCACGAACTCGCTATGCAAATAACCGAAGGAGATTTCGAGCGAGGGGTGTTTCTGATACATTGCGGCAGCGGCTCGGTTGAAAAAGTAGAAGCTGCACGTTTCCCGCGCGCTAGATTCCGGGCACTCGTTTTAACGTCGTTGCTAAGTCTTTCCTCCGCGATACTTTGATTAGAAAGATCAACGGTATGGTGTTAAACACACGGAAAATTCGATGACGTTCGTCCGCGTTCGTGGAATACGTCATCGCGATGAAATGCCACGTATGACGATCGCATTTCCTTAATGAAGCGTAAAAATCGAAGTATGTCCGCGGAGGAGGACAAGTTTGAGTTAATGGGAATTGCAAATAGCATTCGCAAGGCTATGGATGTCTGCAGGAGCGTATGGACTCTGCTTTTTCGGGATCTCTTTGTATTCTTGACGCCTGACTCACGCGCCGTAAATGTAATTCTACGATCATCTCCGAATTTGGAGCACGTTCGACAGCGCGAAGGTGATAAAAAGTGACGCAGTATTGAAAGTATAAATATAAACTTTATATAACATCGTCAGAAAAATATTATAAATATTAAACATTCATTCTCATAAATAACATTAAGATATCGTTTCATTGTCTCCAAATGTGGCAAAATAGAACCAGAGGCTGCGTCGAGGATTTACGGAGCGGCGATTTGAACCTTTATAGTCGATATACATTATCTCGAGCCGCGTCGGTGCCTGTACGTTTTCGCGGGAGCTCCATGGATGCGCGTGGAGAAGATAATATTTCTCCCGTTCCATAGCGGTCGACAGAAAATCATAGAGCCGGTTAACAAGATGTTTCGCATTCATTGACCCCCCCGGTCCTGTCTCTCGCTCCTGGGCGGGCTTCTAAAATGAAACTGTGACTATAATCCAGCCGCTATGCAGCGTATTAGTGCAGAACGTTCAAAGTAAGATACGCAACGATAAACCTTCCTTAAGTACAGAAATTATTTCACCAAGGGTTTCATGCTGGAGCGTCCAAACAAACCTATTATTATCCTCTATCGCTTACTGGAATATAATATCTCCGGCAATTATATAAATTATATAAATTGTTGAAAAGCTGACGCAACAGAAATCTTATCGCGCGAGCTGCAGACAATTTTCCAGGATACTACCGGCGCGCGATGTATGGCTGGAACATGGCGCGTCGGTGCACTTACTTTCATCGTAGAACTTTGGTCCGTCGTTAGAATCGTTTAAAGAGATTACAATCATATAAAGAACTCGTTAATTGAACGCAGAGTAAGACCAACGAGCGTGTCCGCGTTGCAAAACGTATGGCTGCGGCGTTTTACAATTCGCGGAACGGAGAATGGAATCGAAAGCGTTATCGTCCGATCGCGGCGTGCATGCACGCCTCCGCAACATAACAGGGCGTTACCGGTGTTTCTCGATCGGCGCCACGTGTCTGCGGCCAGCACTTTGCGGCCGGGATAGTTGAAATTTAAAATACATGTATTGTCGCTAATATGAGGTGGCTTGCCGAAAGTGGCCCGCGGCGACGGTACGGTCCGCGCCGATCGTGGAACTTCGTTAGGGAATTACTTCAACTCTCGCCGACGACGCGGCTGCTCGGCAAAGGATGCTTCCGCCCGAATATACATTAGCAACACCTACCAAAGTATCCATAAAGCATAACAATCGAACGATTATAGTTACAGGCCGGTCCAGCAGCGAGGCAATGTTATCGAATCTATATTCAGAAGCGTTATCAGAGGCATCGGTCATCTTCTCGAGCATCCCCCGCCGTCGGTGGCGTTTCCGAAACGGTGCGTAAGTTCTGGGCACTCCGTGATGAAAACGAGAGTGGCTGCTCCCTCGTTTTGTCAGAAGTGATTATTGTCAGTTTACGTAGAACTCACGCACAGCTTCGGCAACCAACTACCGTATTGTCTTTGTGTCACTCGGATCAGCAGTTTAAGAGCGTCCCCGTTCGAGGACGCCTTAGGCAACGTCGTTCGACAATCCTGAGGGCTATCTTAGCTCTACGACGACGCTATCGAGCCGTGTAGTTATTCTTTTCACGCTGGCCTGTATCGAGCAAAGAGAATTCTCCTTACGGAATGATTAGGGGGGTGGTACAGGCAAGCATGTCACCGAATCGACTTCCATTTCGGACGTCTCTCGCAGCGAGGTAGCAGCAGGGCAGAAACGTTGGGACAGGAGTCGTGTCGAGGAGTAGTACAGATAAGTTTACTTGTTGTGGACCAGATTCAGGAATTCCTCGCGAGTCTTTGGATCGTCTCGAAATACTCCCAGCATCGTCGACGTCACCGTCTTGCTGTTTATCTTCTGCACTCCTCTCATCACCATGCACATGTGCCTGCAACAGAGAGATATCATTTTTCTTCCGTTGCCTTTGCCCCACCAACGCTGCCGCACGTTGAATAATTAATCGGTCACCATTATCTGAAGCAATCGATTCGCTACGCGTCGATATACGTGTTTTAGGAATATAATTATGTATACGCTGGGACGTTCTTGAGATATTCGATTTTTTACTCGGTAATCGTGACATTCCCAAGCGATCCAAGTGAATCCTCGTTTCTTATCCGCTACATCGCTTCCAACGATGTCTCGCCGTCCTCCCTTGGTCTCCGCGTGAAATTCTTTGCGCATACTCAAACGCAGACGTAACCGACGTTTATGCATGGAAAAATGATAACGCGAGAGCGGCGCATGGCGGCTCGACCGTAGCGCATGACTTGGAACAGGCTTTTTACTAAAAAAAAAAATAACTGAATATCTGAAGAGTGATTCGGACATTGCCCAATTAACTTTATGCTCATTGAATATTTTCATGATCCACGCTGTCGAGGGTACAATTATCTGATGCGCGAGAGTCGAAGATTATTGTAATTAGCACGCGCTACGACGTTCGCTCACGTACAATTAAGTAGAGGTTGCCCCTGCTAATAAGTGGTAATGCATGCAAAAAAAAGAAGCACAGTGATTAGCATTGAGAACATGCCACGATTATTGATCTAATTATCGGTCTCCCATTCTTGCGCGTTTGTTGAAGCATCATTGAGGATTCCGAAGGCCTTCGTTACGATGTAACAAGCCCCCTCTTTTTTTTTGCCCTCCTCGTCGAACCAGTTTCACTCGTTATATCGCCTACGAGTTGGGTAAGACGGTTATAGACGACGATCAGTGGAATTACCATTGACGGACGGATTAATATTAATAGCGATCCGATCGGCGGTAATCCCGGCTTGCCGTGGACAGGAGGCCTCGCGTGCCCTTCCGCGGTATCGCCGATCGATTCGTTTATGTCGCGCGATGGAATTACAATTACCAGGCACGCGTGTAACACGGTAACGCTGCATTCCCCGGCAAGAGAATGCGCTAACAATTCTTCGGCGAGAGATAGCACCTTATTAGCACAAGGTCGCGTTCTTACGTGCGATTAGTCCTTGCGAAAACTATTGCTCAAGCCCCCGAGCGCGTTGAAACGAAACCGCGGGAGGTGCGGAACCGCGACGGTTGATATACGATTTCAAATCCTTTCCCAACGCCGTAACGTCTTTGGGAAATCGTCGGGGCCACTCGTCCGCCAGCAGAAAGATACTTACACTCCCTCGACGACCACAGCCACCCCGGCCGGCTGCACGGCTTTGGTCACCGCCACCGCGATCTGCTTGGTCAGGCGTTCCTGGACCTGAAGGCGCCGGCTGAAGATCTCCACGATTCTGTAAAGTATCACACGTGTTTGGTGAATCCAGCTGGACCGGGAGATGGGCGTAAGGAATCGCGGAGGAACGAGACCGGCCACCGTTCGGCCACGAATCGAATGTTTGAGAATCTACGAGGCAGTTCAGATGTTTGAAGGCTGATTGTTATGTTCGTGGATCACCGCGGGCGATGCTCAACGTGTAAGCGGATGCTCGGCCGATCGCCTGGCGTCCGCGTGAAAGTGATCGGCGTGCCTACGATCAGACACCGCGGTATTCTTTTCCTCCCCGGTTTTAATATTCCTTTGATCAAGGCCGCGAGACTACGGCCGATGCAATTCGTTATCTGGATGTTGTGAAACTCGGCATATCAGCATGCCCCGCGGGACTGCGCCGGGCTCACGGCCACTTCAGGAAAATTCACTCTAGCCGAAGTAACGCGCTTAAGGAAAAAAGAGAAAGATTCGTTGCATCAGGAGAAACCTGAGCTGCTGTGTCGCACAGGCGCGCTATCTTTCCATTTACGTTTCATCGTGTTTCAGGATCGAAAGAATCGATACAGCCGGGAATGGCGTGGGTAGTATTCAACGATTCAACCGAATGATATCGCTGTTAAGTGCTGGCAGCATTGGCCGCGCGCGACAAAGGAGCGTGAACGATGACAGCTCGATTAAGCGCGAGGTAGTAGACGAGCCCAATTAATTCCCATCTCTTCTGCGAGGGTCTATTGCCCGTCTTAATCCACGGACGATCCCCGTCCGACTCTGGGGAATTTAATTGCACCGCCGCCCGGAGTTTCAGCCCCCAGCTGGCATTGCTTTTAACAAAGTAGACTCTCTATTACCTGGCCAATTTGCTGAGGCCCAGGATCTTCTTGCAGGGCAAGTAACCGATCGAGACCTTCCCGTAGAACGGTACCAAATGGTGCTCGCACATGGAGAACATCTCGATGTCCTTCACCACCACCATTTCATCGTGATCCTCGTCGAACACCGCGTCGTTGATGATGTCTGCAAAGCGAAAGAATATCTTAATATATAAAGCGGAAAGTTTACACGTTTGTGTGTTTGTCTGTCACCTAAAAACTTAACGATAAGCTCTGAGGTCACGATAAGTGCCTCAGCCGATTATGCCTGGCTAATCCAGATGAATGTGACCATTTTCCCCTCTAAAAAAATTAAAAATCATTTTTATAAAATCAGAATCTAACTTTTAATGTTATAATGACCAACTTGAAACGTTTATTAACGAACAGAAGATTCAGTTCAGTTATTCCGATCACCCACAAGTTTAGGAGAACAGTTGCTGGATCGTGTGGGTATCGTAGAATGTAGGGTGACCGTACATAATATCGCCCATGTTCCTAATATCGCCACTCGTTATATCTTGCAAAGTAAGCACTAAAATTTATCGATTATGCATTGAATTAGTACCTAAACATATGTAGGAAGACGTACTGTAATTGCAGCGTCATGTGATCAACAATTACAGAAGGGGAAGGATTTTAGAGAATTTTAATAGTGTACAAATTTATTGGACCGCCAGAATTTTACATCACATTCGGAGAAGGTAAGTTTAATAATTCCGTGGATGCAAGAATATCTACTAGAAATACCTAATTAATGATGTACTTAAGGAACGAAATTGATTCATATATTTTTCATAATGAAAATAATGTTTTTCTTTAATTTTATTTTACTTTCAAGTAGATATCATAACAGGTTTGCCATCTGATCACAGAATTATCAAATAAATAACAATAATTTCGTACAGCAACAAACAAGTATCGATAATTTCGTGAGGTATCAAACAAGTATCGGTCATTTCGTAGCGTATCAAACGAATATCGATACTTTCGTAAAGTGTCAAACCGGTTTTGATTCGGTACAGTATTGATATGGTATCGGTTGAAGAAGAATCGGTATCGATAATTGATACTAAGTACCTAAAATTTCGATGCGTATTGATATTTCCTATTGAGTACTTTGGTATCGAATTGATTGAATATCATCAATAGTATTGGAATCAGTCCCATCACTTATTTCGATGTAATGTTTGTTACAGGTGGGGTCACGAAATTTGCGGAGCTACCGAAATAAACTTCATTTGTAAAAAATAAAATATTGTATAAATCTATATTTTTAAATTTCTATATTTTACTAATAAAAATAAAATCAAAGACGGATAAAAAAACATTAATACAGCAAGAAATAATAAAAAGCACATGTGAAAATGACTTTAAAAACTCATATATACACAAATTAATCAATATTTCTTGAGTAGGCGATATTAGGTACGCTTTTTTCAGGAGTGGATTTTTGCATGTCTTGCGTTTTTTAATCCCTAATTCAAAATTTGTGGGTTTCAACGATTCTAACTTACGCTACATGAAAGATGAATAATTTCTCTTTACTTTCAAACGAATTGCATGGAAAAATAAAAGTTATTATTCAATTGGCAGCGATTTAACTTTTGCTAGGCGATATTAGGCACAGCCACCCTACGTGCCCGCTCAGCGTGGACGATAAAGCGAAGGAATTTTAATCCAAGGGGTGGAAGCCGGAGCCTGTACAAACGCAGAGGAATAGCGGGGCAGTGTCGTTTAAATTGCTCCGCGAAAGAACATCCTGCACGTGGGTTTAAGGTGCTCCTCGCAGATCCTGTCTGTGATTTACTCGATATTGACCTACTTACTGTAGCCCGTGTGCTAGTGGCGGAGTGTAGGTATGGATCGGTGGGTGTCGGTGAGTAGGTAATGGAGGGTGCTCTCCACGGTTTCCACGGCAACCTTAACAAGAAACACCTTCGCAATGACCGTCAATGATGAAACACGGATCCGCGTACAGGCCAGCTGTATTTCCCCATACGTAACCAGAGCGCCGGGAAGATGGAGAAAATAAACGATCCATCGAGGTACCCTTAATACGGCGGCATAATGCCGCGATAAGTCTCCCCTTTCCCTTCAGAAATAAATCTCGAAACTACCCTATTTTCGCACGCGCCCGCCCCAACGCCAAGCCTGGGCAATTTCCTTCTATCCATCCTCCAGCTTTGTGCGCGGCTCAAAGGGAGCGCAGAGTACTGCAATTTTTCATCTGGACGACTCGACGCGAACAGGATTCGATTGACTCTTTCAACTTCACAGATCCCTGGCCAACGAATCCTGTCTTTTAAAGAAAATGGAAAAAACAGTAGGTAATACAGGTTTGAATTTAGTATCGAGCTTTATAATTAAATATAAAGGAGCTAGATTCGGCCCTGGTAACACGATCCT
Organism: Andrena bucephala; assembly: GCA_947577245.1. Classification (NCBI taxonomy): domain Eukaryota; kingdom Metazoa; phylum Arthropoda; class Insecta; order Hymenoptera; family Andrenidae; genus Andrena; species Andrena bucephala. The sequence continues at coordinate 14,001,122 of OX387719.1, read as the reverse complement.
CGTTCAGTGATTGAATTCGTTAAATAGACGCTTCTACGGTCGAGATATGCGTGTAAATTTCCAGCGGGAATTCGGGTAAGCTTATCGACGAGAAGGGAAGGCCGAAGAGAAATTGTCGGTGCAGGAGGTGGTATGGTTTCACGGGTAGTGCTACAGAGGGGTGGTTAGCGACGGGGGGGTGGGCCAAGCTTTCTCTAGGAAAGTGGCTCTCGACTCGTTTCAGATTCACTGGGTCGAGTCGAACTGCCGTTAACCTGGCTTATCCATAGGGCAGTTTCATCGGAGAGGGAGTTAAGTCGAAGTGAATTAAAGCCTCTCACCACCACCTGTAGCTGTTACCACCCTGCGTGTTTCTCCTGTCGTGCAGGCTCCTGCTATTTATTAGATAGCGGGGGCTACTTAAGGCGATTGCGTCGAACCAATTGAACGATTCCTTTGGGGGGACTATCGATGACCTTCAAGCATCCGGTGACGAGATTATGAAAAAGTATTGCATCACGATAAATTGAGATTTGGGTGCAACGAGCCGAGTACAATCGTCGGCTGCCGCGACGTTTCGATTTCCATTTTGTTTCGTCACCCGTAGACTGGTAATTAGCGTAGGGACAGTGGCAGCTGTACTTTGTACGGGACAAATGGAAGGAAAAGGTGAAAGGTATTCTTCCCGGGCTCCGCTGCACGTCCCTGAGACCCATTTATATCGCGAGCTTTACGATCTCTTTTTTTTCTTTCTTTCTTTCTTTCAATTGTCCTTAAGTCTTCCTCTTTCTTTCCGACGGAACTCTCGAGCACGCTGCGGCAGATAGAGCGAAAAGTGCGGCTACTTTACTCGAGTAGCTGTATTCCGCCGTCACATATTTCTCGGTTCTTACGTCGCTCGAAGAAATTGATTCCGACGAATGCTCTCCTCTTTAATCTCTAATAAACGGACGATCCGATAACTTCTCCGAGTAAAGAAACGACCCCTCCTAAAAAGCTGCGTCTTCGTTTGCTCAAAACGTGCAGCGCGGATTCAAAGTCGCGGTTATTGGTGCCAGAGCTGGCTGCAGTTAATTGCAATCGCGGCAAGACAGGCTCGCGTAACTTTCCCTGGAATCAAGCGATAACCGATGATTTCCAAGTGTCTGATTATAAATAGTCAGAGCGATGCGTGCTACATGCACGGTCGAAGCTGACCTTACACGTTACTAGCACATTCCACGGAGTTGTAACTCCTTTTATATAAGACGGCATTACCATCCAATGCGTTACGAGAGAACGTTCAAACAATGTCCGTGAATCTTTTTTGTCCCCGTTGTTCCAGTTTCTCTGAGTCACTTCGTTTCCGCAGAAGTGTCTTTTATATAATATTCCCCGAGTGTAACGAAGCTCTCGCGATCCTCGAGGAGCTGGTTAGCCACCCATTTCGATGGTTATACCTTCTATCCCTCGATTCTTCCAGCAGAATCCTGCCTATTCAGAATTCTCGTAGAATTTCCTCCTCCGCTTCTACTCCTAATGAGGAGCGAAGGAAAGAATGGCTGACTTACCGTCGATACTTTGGTCGTATCCCTTCGTGAAGAACAGCATAGCCTTCGCTGCGCGCTCCGGCGTCTTCAAGAGGCCCTGCCGATCGGGGTCCTCGCCCAAGGAGCCCAAAAGTAGCCTGTAGCTCCGCGACATCTCCGGAAGCAGTGCCTCGCGCGTGGGCGGCCTGTGATCCAGCTCCAAATCGTGGTGGAACGTGCATTTCTCGTGACCTGCGTGGGCGACAGAAATATCTCCAACTATTATATCGCCCTTACAACGACCCATCCAAATATCCGCGAGACTCGTCGATCTGTAATCGACCGTTTCGTTATCTACCAGAAGGGTATTATGGACGCGAGCGCTTGGAACACACGGGCACGCGATTCCCATTCAAGATCCTCGTCGCCTTGCCGGCTCCGATCTTTCGCTAGAAAACGAAAGTGAGCGTGCGAATAGCAATAATGTTGTTATCGCCCGCGATGACCCGCGACGACGGGACGATTCGCGTCAAGCAGATACACCCGTGTGTGGTAACGATAACCGTGTCCCTTTTGGATCAGTCTAAATCGCTGGCGTCGTAAACGTCGACAAATTTTCCGCCGACTACTGCGACGTATCCTTTACCTCGCCTTTCGTCGCAAAGAGGTAAATATACCGAAGCGTCACAGGATCCACGACCAAGCGAGCTCGGGGCCCTGGATTCATAGATGATTATTTAAAATGCAATTCGCCGTCGTCGCTGGACATCGGTGCTGCAATTGCGCTTACGCCCTCGCGGGAGAGAATGGTATCGATGACAACGAAACGTAACGCGGATGCTCATTACGAATTCCTCGAACCGGTTCCCTTCATTTTTTCTGTTCGCCTAACGCGCGCGAACGATCGTATTAATAAACGCGCGGCGTTTCGATCGGCCGTGCCCGGGATCTATAGGATCGAGGGGATCTGGCGCGCGACGCCCGTCTCCTCTCCGTTTCGCGCGTGGAGGTCGTGGCACGCGTTGCCGAACTCGTTGCATAACGATTCGAAGAGAGCGAGCGCCGGAGGAGCGACGGGCCAGCGATATTTTCCATTGGTAGAAATCATATGTCGCTTGTATAATGCTCGATCGGCGCGTCTATTCGCGGGCGCGCGTAAACGTCCAGCCGCCGAGGCTGCGACTGACGTATTCACCGATAGGGAACTGAGTTAAGCCATGGCTAGCTAATGAACCGTATCCGCGTAATTGAATCGAGTAACGACGTTTGCGCGATAGGAGACTGTCGGGGGATTTCGTTTCCGTGGAGTATATCTGCACGTCGGGCGCAATCTGTTGAAAATAATCAGGGGATCTAGTAGTGGGCTGATACCGTATGTGGTTCGGGAGATAGTCCTGAATGTTATATTTGGGAATTCGATTATGTGTATAGTGTTCTCGGTACAGTCAGCAGATCGCTATGGGGTATGCTTCTCTCTTTATTTTCTGATATTTGATTCACTCTTCGGTATTCAGAATTTGATAGTCTTTGGAGCAGAACTCGGAATATTGCTGTACCGTTGAGAGTTCGATAAAGAAAGCTACTTAGGGTAAATCCGGGAAACGCGGTCGACTTAATATAAAATGGCTATTAAAACTAATATAGATATTACTTATTTTATCAGAACAAACCTATATGTTCAGAATTTTATGCTGATTCAGAAAAAGTGGTCGATATTTGCTTTAAGGGGTTAGGACACAGTAACGAGCCAAGAAAGCAGATAATTTTTAGACGACGATCATAAGAAAAGTAAACAATCGATTAATATTAATATAAGGTTTTGTGTTTTAGTTCACTATATTATGAACTATAAGAAAAGCATTTAATATTTACAAAATAGCATTTGTAGGCCGTGCAATGTCTCCATTTAAAATGTCCATTTTTTTTCGGATGGCCAACTGGTGGGCCGGATTCCGGCAAATCGGATGAACTGTAACAAAAACCCCAAAAATGTCATAAACTATAATATATTTCCTAGGCATTGACGATCCAATATTTAAATTTTTTTAATTATTGTACAAAATATAAACAAAAAGATCACACACTTTTGTCGAAATTTGATCATTATTTTTCAAAAGATCGGCCATTTTGTCAATTTTCGCAAAAATTGAAATGTTGGATCGTCAATGCCTAGGAAATATATTATAGTTTATGACATATTTGGGGTTTTTGTTACAGTTCATCCGATTTGCCGGAATCCGGCCCACCAGTTGGCCATCCGAAAAAAAATGGACATTTTAAATGGAGACATTATATGCTTTTCTTATAGTTCATAATATAGTGAACTAAAACACAAAACCTCATATTAATCGATTGTTCACTTTTCTTATTATCGTCGTTTAAAAATCGTCTGCTTTCTTGGCCGGTTACTGTGTCCTAACCCCTTAAGGCAATATTTACTGTGAATCGGGTTGAAAACTGAAGTCATGACATCTGACCACCTCTCCCGAGATGCCGGGGGAAATGGTTCTCGTCGTTGGCAGAGGCCACTCACATAATTATTCGTGGAAAATTAACAAAGGATAAAGCAAAATTATTTATTAGTGAATACAACTACAGATTCATTGATATTTAATTTGTTTACGCTAAATAAGTAAAGAACACATCAAAGAAAAAGTGAACTATCTACTGGCGATTAGTAAGGTAAATGAATACAAAAGTGAATAAATAAACAAACAGAAATAATAAAAAAATAATACTAAAAAAAATTATAATAAAAAAATCATAACTCGACCATCTCACCTTTCTGCAGCGAGAGATGGTCTTCACGTTAGTTTTGAGAGGAAGAGTTCTGCTATCTTATTATCCCAAATATTAAACGAAAATAAAGTTAGAAGTATATTTTAAATACGATTCCGTGCACCGCTGTTTGACAAAAGAGGTGGAATGTAACCTCAATTTACCTTTTAAAGCTTAAAAGTCCAGAAAACCACAGAAGGAAGCGAAATGACGCTATTCATTCAACTATTTGGCTTCTAGAGAAGTAATTGGTCTGCACTTTAAGGATGCATTGGACCTATTTTCAAAATAGTGCCAAGTTGATGAAAATTTGTGAGATTGTTCTTTTTAATCTTCCTGGTGTGCTCCAAAAATTTTAAACGAATTCACTAAACGGTTACTGAGTTATACCGATTTTAATTTTCACTGATTTTACACGTACTCTTATGGAAATAGACGATCTTGACGGATAAACCATCTGAAAAAATGTTGAAGAAATAGTGCCAACGTTTTCAATTTTTTTGTACATGCAGTATATGGGTAGATGAAAATATCTGCCGAGTTTCAATTGTTTTCACTACACCGTTTTAAAGAAATAAATTATAACTTGAGAAAATTGTGAATTCTGGGCATATTCACTGCCAAAAGTTTAGCAAATAATGTTGAAGAAATAGTGCCAATGTTTTCAATTTTTTTCTACATGCAGTATATGGGTAGATGAAAATATCTGTCGAGTTTCAATTGTTTTCACTACACCGTTTTAAAGAAATAAATTATAACTTGGGAAAATTATGAATTCTGGGCATTTTCACTGCCTAAAGTTTAGCAAATAAGAAAAAACATTTGAGAAAACATTTGTAAAGTGAGAAATACCTTCCTACGATTAAAAATAATACTCCAACTGTCGTTCGAATTCCTTACATCTAGCTTTACTACGCATAAGACGTAGATATTCAAGTATTTCAAATTTCATATTGTACGTTCGATACATCTTTAATGCATTTTTACGTATAGACTCTGAAATATAGCGACCCGACCAACTCTCCGGTCCAACCGCGTCTCCCGGATTTACCTTGAATTGCGATTGGGAAGAAGGATCATCTGTCGCGAGATTTCTTCTATACAGTGCCCACTTTAAGAGCCGATTTCGTGGTGAATAGAAGGACGGAGTCCCCCCCCCCCCCCCTTTCTTTTCTCCCGCCGAATTAAAGAAGAAGGCGTTTTCCCACGGAAAGTCGATAGCCAAGCCGCCGAGGATCTTACATTTGTAACGTTACAGTTATGCGTTACGTACGATCATAACTGTACCCCAACAGTTCCCAGGGTTTTTATCATTTTAAGATCGGCGGGTAAGATTGACCCGGAAACGAGAACTATGGCGAGTACTCCCCGAATTGTTTTCACGGGCCGCGGCCCGATTCAACGATAGCGGCACGGTGCACGAAATAAATTTAAATGCCGGCCGAATGCGTGGCGATAGACTCGCTCGAGCAAGAACAATGAAAGTGACGAATAAAGCGGGCGGAACTTTATTGTAACGCCGTGGCCTCTGTAAATCACGCAAAATTTCAACGACCAAGGAAACCTCGACCGCCCGACTCGTCACTATTTGTAGCAAGCAGCATTTCCATCGCGTACCTTCATAAAAACTCACGACTACTTTATCTAGTATCTATTTCAATTATCTTCGCTAGTGTATTATATACGGCTATCATTTATATTCCAAACGATTAAGCAACGAATAATACTTCGTCCCGATATCCAATTCAACAATCCCGCGTCAGTGTTAAAAGCCACTGTATATTTTCTATTGGATGAATCGTAGAATATAATTGGTTCAACCTACGCGGTATACCTGGCGTGGTAGAGGTACGCGGTGTCCTGGGCGTTCCTGGCACATCCAGGTTGGTCTCCTCGACGCTGTCCGACCAGGAGACAGTCCTCAGAGGAACTGGCTTCCTTATCACCATATTCGCGCGATTATCCTCGCCGTCGTATATGCTCGAGTCCTTGATTTTCCCGCATTGATTGTTAACCCCGTTCATGACTGGCCGCCTTCCTGTGCCTCTTCCAGAACTAGACACCGTTTCTCCGGATCCCCTCCCGCCACGGAAAAGAACAGTCCCGGCAGGCGATCTAGCTGGAAATTGATTCGAAGCGTCTTAGCGGAACGAAACGAAAGAAAACAAACGTAGATGAAAGAGCTGGGGTTGGTGCTAAGCATCGACAATAGGCTCGTAACAATAACGCATTATCCAGCTGACGTTGCAACAATAACCGTCACTCTGGCGACCTACGTATTTATCATCGCGCCCGGGGTTCTAACGCTCTTCGCGATCACTTTACAGAACTAGCGTTCCCTAGCGCACATCGACGAGCATCGTTTTCGTACGGATAAAGAAAGAAAGGAAACTTGCATTTTACTATGGGGCATCGTTGCCTTAAACGCGCGCGATTCGCTCACGGTTATGTATATACTTCTCCAGCACGCACCTCGGCGAGCATCGTTTTCGTACAGATCAAGGGGGAAGGGGTTCTTCGAACGGTCGCGCGTTTTCGTGTCGCGAGCGATACGGGATACGTTTGAACAGCGCGTTACGATCGCACGCCTCTACACCACGTGATCCGCGATCGATGCGCGTGTAGCGGGCTACGGGCACGTTTCAGCGAATCGGGTTCGAGCGTCGGGGCTTGATGAAACTTACTGTCGGTCGGATTTAATCAGCCGGTTCACGCGTGCCCCGCAGAGGTCCGTCCAGTGCTCTCAGTCGTCGTTGATGAACGTCCACCGACGTGTCTGCTCCTCTGTTTCTTACGCGAGACACGCTCGAGCGGGCAAGCTAGGCTCGGTAAAACCAGTGGGATGTAAGAGGCGAGACGATATAGGAACGAGCGCCGGTGACGCGTGAAGCCAGCGGAGAAACGAAGAGAGAAAAGGGAGGAAATAGAGGCAGCGGCGTATAATCTCGAAATAAGGAAGGGCCGCGAAGTCGCTCAGTCGACTGACGCAGTGTGACTGAACCGACGGGACTGTGGAGAGTGCGAATGTCCCCTATGGCTCTTCCGTCCTCGTCCCTCTCCCTCTGTGCTCGTCGCCTTTGTCTCAGCGGGTCTGTCCCTCTTTGCGCCACCGAACGAACTTTTCCCTTTTTGTTTTTTTATTTTCCCTACTCGCTTCTACCCGTCCACCCTCGTTTCGCCTATCCAGCAACAATAAGAGGCAACGTGATTGAAAGGATTGCGTCACGACATCGACGGCACACGACCCTCCGAAAAGCAATCTCACGCGACTGACCAGCGGCGCGTCCCGTCGCGTTCGGTATATATCGGGGAGAATGCAAAACGGATGGTGAGAGTGACATACGTGAGAGTTCTCTCCCTCCAGCCGGCGATCCTCCCGCTACAGCGTGCGAGAGGGAAATACCCAAGCTTTCAGTCGGCTACGCGGCGTGACATCGGGACTCACCGACTCACGGGCACGGGCGCTCTTATGCGACAGGCAGCGCCCCGATTGGCGGAAAACGTAGTCGGTAATGTCTAACTGATTCGCGGCGAGGTCGGCGCGGCACGGTTACGCTTTCAGTGTGGCTACTTGTCGCTACTTTAAAATAATTACGATTTGTAATCGCATAGCGAGGGAGGAAACAAAAAATTGAACCGTGTACCAATGACATTTCTCGCGACGTAACGACACGCGAAGGTCGAAGGAGAGGTAGCCACCGGAGATGCCAGTTGCTCGCCTATGATAGCTACAGCGATCGGCTGTCTCGTAAACAGAAGGGATCGTCGCGGTTTTGGGTTAATCGATTCGGTAGAAATGCATGTCTGCAAGGAGAGATTAGGCATGATAGGTGCAACAGGAAGGAGGCCTCCATCCTCGTGGTGTTTTTCAGAATTCGTCAGGCAGAATCTACGTCATTGTGATTCCCGAGAGACCGGTTCTCCAGTATTTCCCTTTTCCTTCTATTAACCCACCTTGCGCGCTTCGCTTTCCGAGTATATGTTTAGTGAGTCACGTATGTACGCGCCGGGTACAGAAGAAATCGAAGAGTTAAGGAAAAGCTCCTTTCTTTGCAACACGTGTTTCGGGAAAGATAATGCATCTCCTGGAAGTTTATGATGAGTGTATCCAGCGAATGAAAGTGCAGGAATACACGTGCAATATTTACGATCGCGCGTAGTCAAAAGATACGCACGTGTCTCGGAAGATAGCCCCCTAACGTGATATTGGCGATCCATTATATGTACCTGTTGTTATAGGCAATTAATAGGTGCCATTAGTAATTAAAGTGATGATGGCGGCCGTCAACTGGCCACTCCCTGTTGCAGTAATTAAGTTTAAACGTCAATAAGGTTATCGTGATATTCCAGCGGGGCTATTAGGTTACAAAGGACTCGCAGGTGGAGTGGAAGCGATGGAAGTTACGCTGGATCTATTATACTCCGTAATAATAGATCTAGATCCCTCTTCTCGCTCCTTCAACCTGCCACGACTTCACGGTGTACGTACGATTTAATCGTGTCATGCTCTCGAAACACCGACAGCGGTGTCTTTTCACAGGCACGTTAATAACGAATCATGCTCAACGTGTACCGCTGGAGCATAAAAAGGGAAACTTTAAATACTTCCTTATGCCACGGGAGAATGAATGGACATTCGAGCGCGAACCCTTTGTTCCAGGTTACGCGATCGGTAAGGAGGAGGGTTATCGAATCGCGACGCTTTCCATCGCACGTTAACGTATCTATCAAGCTGCATAAAAGCGCGGAAAGCCGTATCGACGGGGCTCCTGCCCCGTATTCCTACTTAAGTAGTCGCATTACTGAAACTCGCCCGAGTTCAACTGACCTTCGCTACTTGCAATCAATGCACAATGCACACACCTTCTCGTTGACGCGTGCATATATCAGGCAGTGTTTAATTAACGAGCATGTTACACGATAAGATCTCGATTTTAACGTTGCTTTGCGGAATCTGCGGAGCGGAATGCACCACCGTCTCGACTTTATTAACGTTAGCTGGGACCTGAACCAGCGCGGAGAGGTTTTGCATTGGTACGTAATCCAGTTGAAAAGGAAGAAAAACAGAAGGAAAGGCGATCGCGTTGAAAAGCGTGGTATTGTGTATATCGACAAAGAATCCGAGGTCATTCTCACGTAACAACGCGGGAGCGAATCAACGCTGTAGAAGCGTGCGATGATAGACGCGCGAGGAATCCATCTACCCCGAATAATCTGTGACGCGTTTTTGCGTAGCCATGGAAGGGAAATACGAATATCTCTTCCGCATTGCGTTAGGAGTTAGCGGAACGTAACTCTTTCGATCACCGTGTTTCCGGGTATTGATAACAATAACAGAAGACGAGTGGAAACTTATATTTGGTGACAGGTGTTATCGTAAGTTTTTGCAACATGATTATCCGTAGTAATATCCTGATCCCATTGATCTTGATCTAGAATCTAGATTCGATCAATTTTAGCTACGTTATCCTATCCTCATTTATGTCAACCAATATCATTGAGATTTGCATTTCGAGTGCCATCTGTACGACGGCGTCAAGCTAACCAGAAACTCTATACAATAACTATATATGTTGTCTGCTCTGTCTCCTCTACTCGCGTAATTTACCCTCGCAGACACGTGATATTAGTACTTTACATTCACGTTTCACCCTGCGCAGACACTGGATATCGCTCTCCCAATATCGCTTCGTTGACATTCAATATGCTCGGAATATAAATCTCTAGAGTGGTAGGATATCGAGAGCGTGTAATAAAAAGAAATGCAATGGATACGGGGAGAAGTGACACGAAGAAATGTTCTGTTTCGACGATCGAAAAAAAAATTGAGATTCGTGAGACTTCCATGGTAGGTATTCACCGTGGAAGTGGGCAATCACGATTAACAAACGGATGTTATGTGATTTTGTTTATCGATTTGTATCTGATTGAATCAATACTGAAGCTGCATTCCATTCGCGGAACAAAGTAGGATTCGGTTACAACGACGAATATCGTATTACCATCTGTTGATAAGAGTAGTTTATAGCCATTTGTGCAGCAGATGCCATTATTTTTTTCATATGTAAAATGGCCCGCTAATTCTGAAAATAAAGTCTAATCACACAATACACTAGGGTTAATAATGTTGCCAACTGGTTTTAAGCTTCCCACGAAAATGCAACAAAATTGCAAATGATAACCCCCAACAATGTTGCAAACAAAATTTCGGCATTCGGAAACCAAAATCCTGATTTGCAACTTTGTGCGTTTTTTCAGAAGTTAAATTTCGGCTTGCAACTTTGTTGCACCTGCAAAAGGTAACATTTCGCCTCGAAACTTCTCTTGCAGGTGCAACGCGAAATTGTTTCTCTTGCAGATGCGACACTTCAAAAACGGGGTGTTTCGAAATTGTTTGCACAATTCTTGCAACTGCAAGAAAGGCACAATGTTGCGCTGCACCTGCCAGAGATGTTCCCGATTCGAAAATTTACTTTTTGTTGGAAAAGGAGAGTTTATCAAAATAAAACTTATAAGCCGTTTAGAATTTCTGAATTTGTGGGTCGTGCGATATGAAGGCAGTTTCGCCTTTGCAATGGTTTTCAAAATAGGCCGTTTTTAACCGACTTCCAAAAGGAGGAGGTTATAGATTCGACCCGTATGTATTTTTTTATTTATTTGTCGCCGCATAACTCCTCAGCATATGGAAAGATTTTGATGATCTTTTTTTATTCGAAATGGGGCGATTGTTCTCTATTGTCACCTAATTATTATTATTTTATGTAGGTAAGCGCATATCTTCACACACACATATATATAAAAATTTTAAAAAATTAAAACCGACTTCAAAAAAATAAAATTACACTAAAAAGTAAACAATAAGTTTTTCCCTTATTTAATATACGACTCTTAATTTTTTTAAGTTGGCGCCAGGTTTACACAGTGCAAATGATGAGGCGCCGATATAACAATTTGAGAGTCGTAGATTAAATAAGGGAAAAAAATATTGTTTACTTTTTAGTGGTTTTATTTTTTTTTAAATTTTTTATTTAGTTGCAGCATCTGCGAGAGAAGTTGCTGCGAGGCGAAAATTTGGTTTTCTTGTAGCTGCAACAAAGTTGAAAACCGAAATTAGGCCCCGGTGAAAACGCACAAAGTTGCAAACCAGGATTTGTTTCCGAACGCCGAAATTTCGTTTGCAATTTTGTTATTTTTGCGCTGCGCTAAATAACGTACTTGAGTAACGTACCGAAGTCCACGAGTGTTACGAAGTCCGATTGATAAGATTCATGAAATGAGTGGAAATCACCGGGGAATTTAAATGTAAATGCAAGACTTCTTATAGCAGAAAGAATGCAGTTTATTCAAAATATAATATAAATTATTAACATAGATTAAAGTGTATATAATGAAATAGTTTTATCTTTGACTTACACATAAATTATAAATATAACCATTTAGATAATGTGCGTTCATCATGCGAAATGTATTTGCTCTCAATCATGAATAAACATACTTTGTTTCATCATTTGTCGAAAGCTAAATACATTATCACGTTACCAGCTTTTGCAAAAGGATAAACATTTTAAGCAATTAACACTTATAAAATATGAAACTTATAATTAGCAATTAATATCCTCGAAAAATGTAAGGTCTGTGGCGTAAGTTTAAGTATGAAAAGAACTAGCATGAATTTGTATTAGTAAGTAGTAAGCCTTTTCACGTTTTTCCTTTTGTAAATATTTGTATTTAGTAGCGTAAGCTGATATACTTCGTTTACTTACCAGAGTCTCCAATTTGGGAAAACTACAATATCAAAAAACTGAGGAGAAAATTATATGGGGAGGGTTCTAATGTCCCCATAAAACAAATTCTATTGGTACTATCCGTTACACAGTCTTCATCGTTACTTAGAAAATATGGACCTCTCTCAAGATGGCTCTAAATGCGTCTACCGAGATAAAAATAGTTCTCTAAAAAAATATGTGTCTCGACAATTAATATTAGTTACAAAAATGAAAATATTAGTATCCTAGTGGAATATAGTTAAGCAACCAAAATGCAGAATCCCAGTTTCCCATGTCCACCATATACAACAAAGTTACACGCACAAATGTATGAAGTATTTTATGTTTCAGCAGTAGCATGAACAACTTCGAATATTATCCCTTTCTTATTTAACTCCTCGATTAATGATGTTTTGCCGAATGCAGCTCCGGGAGAAAGTACGCCGCCTCTAAAACAGTAGAACGGAAGAATTAGTTTCGTCGAATGGCAAATGGAGAGCATCTGTAACCTGTATTTGCGAAACAAAATATATAAACGTACTTTACGGGTATTTTATCGGATTCCTTGAGAATTGCTATGGCAGAGCTCAATAGCATGATGCACGTAGCACTATATCCGGGGTCAGGGCCACTGACTTTGGTGATTAGCACTTTATTTGTTGGATCCTTATGCATGTCAGTAGGTTCAGCCAATTTCTCAGTCCAGCCTTGCGATTTAAATGTAATGGAGAAGCGGCTACTTTCCAATGTCTCCGGTTTAGGACCTTCGTGGCTTACACACCCACCGGAGAAAAATGCTGGGTACTAAAGATGTTGAAAAAGTGAATGCTAGTTACTTCATGATCTCGTGATGCGATAGTGCAAAGTATTTTGTTACAAAGCAGGTATACCTTCAGTAGTAAATTACGACCGAATTCGCATTTGGACAATGCAACAAAAAGCAAACCAAAGACAGTAGTCATCAGTATAGAGAAAAGGGACCTGTTATTAAGAAATTTTAATGATCGTTTAACACAGAATGCACATTCGATTTAAAATTGTAGAACTACAAATGGCTGAACAATATATTCCATGTATGGAACTTACCTAAATGTAACGTATGTTTTAATTTGCGCTGGTCTTTGTTTGCACGTCTCGTATAAGAATCGCTGGCTGCGTGTAGCCACGGAGCTGTCAGCTCCTGGAAATATCGTAGACCAACCCTTGGATACAGAGGATTGATGGATCAGGCCTCTGAAATAAGTATTGGTAGTATTAGAAAAGGTAAACACTCTATGCGCATGCTGGTTATTATTGTTTCTAACCGTTTCTTCAGCTTTGGCCCGAATGATGGCAATCTTTCAGGATACAGCTTTTTACGTAGATCGCGTAACTCATTGGAATGGGCCACGCCATAAACAGCTGATTCATAAGTGCCGTAATGTAGAATAACGTCGTTAGCTTTCGCAGTTGACCAAAAGTTTAAATAAGTTTCAATGGCGTTGACATCGCCGTCAAACTTTTGTTGTGCAAAAATTATGCCCAGATCACACGGTATACTATCGAATCCACAAGCGCTTATGATATAGATACCAGCGTCTTGTGCTGCCTTGTCGTATTTCAATTGCATGCTCTCGATGTACTGTAATAAGAACAAGAAACGAAAATGCTTGAGAAATTCTAATTCAGAGTGACGCTTACAGTTAATAAATTTTAGAAAATGTGGATTTATAATTCGGACCTGTGGTTCACCGCTGACATCGACCTGATGGGTACGAGTCGCGATGCACGCTTTAACAACCGGTTCTCCATAAAATCTATATGGACCGCAACAGTTAACGAGTACTTTAGCTTGCTCTGTCATTTTCTTCAAAGATTCTTCATCCTTTAAATCAGCAACTATTATGGGTACATTTTCTGAAAGAAATGTAAATGTAATGTGTCCCTGAATTATGAACATTTGTAAGGGAAGAGTCCACCATGCAAGAACCGTCCGATCGTACCAATATCAGGCGCGAATTCTTTAACGACTGCCTCCAATGCTTGCTTCCTGCGACCAGAAACTCCGAACTTTAATTGCTTCTCCTTGGACAACTCGGCAGCTATTTTCACAGCATATTTTCCAGTGAAACCCGTAGCGCCAAATATCACGAAATCTAGTCTATCGGTCGCCATGATGACAGTATCTATGAATATTAATAATTATAATTTCACCACTGATTTTTATTTCATATTTTCAAAAATGAACAATAAATATCATTTTTACAAATGCCTGTCACTTATTAAACAGGATAATGCAGAAATTCTCGACTAATTGCACCAATAATTCGATATATACTCCGTTTTGTGACCCACAGTAACGGGCTTTATGCGAACGTCATGCAGGAAATTATTCATTGGAAATATGCATATGTATATCTATGTTTTATATGTTGTTCAATAATTTTGTACACGGCAATGATAGTAATAAAGAATTTTTCAGAATATACGTGGCGCATTATTTATACGAGCCTTATATACTTTCAAAGGAATTCCAACTTTCGAACGTCTTATACGTGCCGAATTATTCTGTCACTTTGCCGGTACTCTACTTCTGACGCAATTTGGTTTCACCTTTGTGGTTTGCATTAGTACACAATCAACCGAACGAGCAGAAATTTGTATTCGCTAACTACGTACCTTATTAAGGATAAAGGAAGTGAATGCGACTTCTTTCCTGATGCGTACCAGACTATGTAGCAGTGCTAAACAGTGCTAAAGTTAGAGAAGTTTATCTCCACCTCTCTCTCTCTTCCTCCCAATTGCGTCTTTTGACCGGCGAGTCGATAGGACAAAATTGAACATGCCCGTCACGTCGCCGGGAAAATACTAAACTTGGCGATTTTGCAAGCGAATTGCAAATTTTGTAATATAATTTTTTTTTCAATCACTACATATTCCATGTGAAACGATACAAAGAACTTCTTACCTTGAGCTATATGCATCTCATTTGCGCCGCGTATTAATGGATACGTGGATCCACTAGGACTTATAAATACTTGCTACGATTTCAAAGAATATTTCTATTAAATTTCTATTCTGTTAAAACAACTAAATAGTTGTTTGGGGTGAAAATTCACAGTACTGGAATTTGAAACGAATCACGCTACCTATTCGCGAAGCATAATTATGCGGTTTTTTTTCATTAATTATATCGTTTTAAATTGCCTGCGTAACGTGGATGTAAGAAACAATTCTAGTGAGCAATTAGATCGGTGACTAATCCGCGGTTTCTCGGGCAATTGCTAGGGATGCGATTTAAATATTAAACACATCTTCGAAAGTAATAAAGCATGTAAAGTTGTTAAATCATACGATATTGAAGTATTTTTTTTACTACATCATTTATTTCATTCTCTTATATTTACAACATACTCCTGTTTTATTACTCACGGTCTGTAATTGGCTAGTAATAAATTATAAATAGCTCACTGTTTAGAATATCACTTTGCAATTAAAAACCTAAGCTAGCAGATTTCTATTGTGGGTGGTGTGATTTCAATGTACCTTTTTTTCTCCCCGTAAGTATGCGCGTAAGACACAAAAAGTATGGATAACGTAGTCCGCACGTAATTGTCCTGTTCTGGCCAGATGATATTCATCGCAATATCCTATTATTTACAGAAATGCACGCTAGAAATTGTAAAACTTTTTTTTTACTATATTGATTAATTCGCTTCTTATGAATAAAATAATCTACAAAATAATTTTTCCTTTTTCCCCTCCTGTCCCCGCCCGACTTGTTTTTACAGCCCAATAAAGGCATATTGTTCTTATGCATGAAGTAAATTTTCGGACGATGAAAATTAAAGTGACGCTATCTCGCGAAACAACTCGTCGCGTAACTATGATTTTAGGTTTGAGAGATAGAGAGAGAAAGAGAGAGAGAAAAGATAATAATTACTGCGTAAATACAAAAAGCTTACCACTTTCATTACTCTCACGGGATATATAAAATTCGCAGATGTGTTTGTTACGGAAATATAGCGCAATCGGTATCGCTTGCAGCATCCTAAATAGATAAACGACAAAATACAAAGTTCTCGCAGAAACTTATGCGCTTTACAAATCCTTACCTTAATTTACGACTTAATAGAGAAATATTTTAATACTCTCTCAGAGATATTGATCGTTTGGATAATTAAAAACTCATACCTTCTGCTCTAATTACGATATTATAGTTATATTCAATCGTTCTTAACTGAAGCAAAACTGAGGGAGCTAGTCTTTTTTGTTTATTCCTTTCTACAAGAAAGCAGAATACTAATCCCAGTAACTCCAGAGTTAAATATACATCGAATATAACTATCGGCCTTATACTATATAATATTTACAATATCTCACATCTGTTCTCGGATAGGATACAAAACTATGATACTTCGAAAGAACGAACGCAAAAATAGAATTCTCGCCTACCTCTTTCAATCGCGAAAGTATAAATTCCTATAAAAGAGAAGAAAGTTAATATTATTCGTCTCCTCCTTTTGTTCGTTTTTTCATCGAGAATGTGATCATCTGCTGTCAAATATCATATTTGTCATTTCGTTTCTAATTTTACAATAAATACATGCGTATCGAGACAGTGCGGATCATGTATACCATCGATCACGACGAAGAGATACATACTACCACACCAATGTTTCTTTCCCGATGCAAGGTTCTCTTTCTTTTGTGGAGTTTCGGCTGATAGAAAAATTTATATAATGTCGACTAATTTGTACAATTTACAGACACCATTGTATTAAGTAAACCGCTGACGACTTAGTATCTATCGCAGTGCAACAAGATATTGATCAGTGTTAGGTAAATCATTGAAGCTACAAATCATACGTAAATGTTTGAAGACATGTTTGAAACATATTAGTCGGGAATATCGACTACATGTATACAAGCTCTAAATACCTATCGGACATACATGATCAGTATCGAAAATGCAAAATATTTTACATGCGATTTAGGAAGGCGTACAATTTTAAATGACGAATTTCAACGTTGCACGTAGTAAAATACACTTAGAAGAAAAAAAAAGAAATCTTAATTTGATTATAGTTCATTATCAGACGAATCTTGCTAATAATTGCACAGTAATAAAACGGATTCGAATGCGCGAGCATAATTCTTCACCGTGTGAGAAAATATTATGAATACAAACTTAAAAATTCAATATCACTGTCTTGCATAAACCTGATCTCGTGTAAAAGAAAAGAAAAGTATCATTAATTCTACGCTAATAATATGCGTCGATTCGTTATCTCTGCATAACCTCTCCTTAAAAAGATCGTTCGATCACGGTAGAATTATTTGCATATTAAGTAAGCATTGGAATAGATTTTTTTTTATACATAGGTACAAGTCACGAGTGGTACTAAATCACAGAGTAAACTGTGTAAAGAATTTAGCGTATAGCCATGTTTAAGCGAGCATAATGTACAGTGCTCAGTCAGGTAAAACACAAGGCTCCGACGGACTTACAGCCGTTCAACGACACATTCGAGAACGGTGGCAAGGAAGGAGCACTAGGAATTAGCATTTGGCGGAGGAGGTCTTCTATCATAATCTCTCCTATAATCTTTGTTCGGCCGCCAGTCGCTGGGGTAGCCCTCCCCTGGATAGCCTCGACCTCTAAAATGACTCGGCGGGATATCGGACGGAGGATAACCACCGCCGCCACCGCCCCCGTAACCGCCTGGACCGTACCCGTAACTCGGTGGTCCCGATGGATATCTGTAATAGTCACTGAACACCAATTTTTATGAAATTTATTTTCACTAAATGTCTACCAATAACATACCTTCTTTTATCGTTCATGTGCATCCCGCGATCGCGCTCTCTTTCTCTATCCCGGTGGTAGCCACTGGACATACGCCCGTACGAATCGAAACGATCACGTTTGTGGTCCCCGAATCTATAAATTGTCGAGTTGCATTAAAATGTATGGGAGCTGGATATTGTTTATGCGTATAGAGGTATACCTTCCATCCCGAATGTCTCTTCCATCACGGGACAACCAATGGTCGTCGTCTCTGCTGCCACTGTAATGTCCGCTTATGCTGTAACCGCCGCTGTCTCTTCTTATCCTCTCATCTTTCCCACCGCTCATCCTGTCCATACTTCTATCATTGTGTGCTCTGTCCCTCTCCCTGTCACGCTCCCTGTCCCTTTTTACATCTTTGTGTTTCGACTCCTTCTCTTTGTGCCGCGGCGTATCCACGCTGTTAGTGGTACTCGACGTAGAATTTGGTGTCGACGTGATAGGGGTAATAGTAATAGCACCGATAGTAACTGCGGACGTATTACTGATACTGCTCACAGCGGATAGGGCCGAGAAATGCTTTTTATTTGGTGTGCTGCTATTAGAATTCTCTTCCATGTCGTCCACCCTACGTTTTTGTAACCTACTTTCTTTACTAGTCTCTATTTGTTGTTTATCGATATGTTTCTCGTGAGTTTTATCTGTATGCTTCTATAAAAGATAATGTTTCGATAAGTTCCCCTGACGCGATGCCGGAAGTAGCCTGAAAAGAAGAATGAAAAGTTGAGCTCTGAAATACCTTGGCGTTACTCGATTCCTCCTTCTTTTCTGGACTCGACGTGGCACTTGTGTTGCTGTCGCCTCCCTTTTTCGTGGCATGCTTGTATAGCTTGTAAAGCTTCTTCGCGTCGAACTCCGTGAATTTAGACACGAAATACCACAAATTGCTCCTCCATTCTTTTATTTGTTCCGGGTCCCTGTACTCTTCGAGGCAAGTGTTAATTTGATTTCCAATTTGAACAAGACACTGTCTTGTATGGGCGACTTGCTCTGCCTCGCTCAAAGATTGATCAGGTCTATCTAAAGCTTTGAGCGCCTTTTTTACTGGTCTCATTTTTTCTTTACACTGCAGAACAAAAGATACGAAAATATGATTCACCTTTCGTGTTTAATGTGCACGACATGTAATGATAGAAGAAATTAACATGAACCTCGTTAAATATAGAAGGATCGAGATCTCCGAGAACGTCGAGAGCTCTCGGTTCATTGTTAGCAGTGAAATGCATGGGACCGGCAGCTTGTTTAGCCTTTTTAGCCTTTTTATTCTCCTTTTTCTCCTTTTTAGTTTTCTTCTCCTTCTTCTTCTCTTCGGGCACATCTTCGACTTCTTCTTTAATTTCCTTCTTCACAGCAACGTCCTCTTCTTTCTTTACAGGTAGCTTTCGTGAAATAGATATTGAAAATTCAAATATTCCTTCTCAACTGGATATTCGTTAAATAAATATTCAATTTACCTTCTCAACTTTGGTCTTTGTTTTACCACTTTCGTCTCCGGAACTATCGTTTTCCTCTATAATTTCTTTCGTAATCGCGGTCTTTACTTCCTTTGGTTTCCGTGGTTTTCTTACTTTCGGCTACGATTAGAAATATACACGTTATACAAATATAAAAGTCGTAATAGATGTTTACGGCACGTAATAGGACAGAGCATGTACTATACTTCGACGTGAAAGATTAGGAAGGACAATTGGGGACGTGGAAATTACCTTAAATGGATATTCTGATTGTGGGATAAAGACGTAACCCTGTTAGGATAGAACAAATATATAAAGGAGGTTTCTTTGTGGGGATATTGTTGAAGCGAAATATTTCCTTACCACTCCTAGTTTGGTATCGATTTGTTTCTTCAGTACTTTTAAGAGGTATTCGGCGCGAGCGTTTATCTTCTTTAATTGGAGCTTACTATTTGGGAGAATTTTGTCACCAAGCTTTAAAGTGTTATCCATTTTTATTGCTTCCCACGAGCCCATACCGTGCTGATATATGCCTCTTAATAATCTAGCATCATCCTCGGAGTTCCAGTCACAATCAAAGTTCGCGGGTTTTAATCTATAATAGTGATTAGCAACGAATTACATCGAATACATACAGTCGATTGTTAGCTCTAGGAAATACTTACTTGATGTCGAGATGCCAATTGGCCCGTTGCTCAGATTCCGATGGCAAAGCTTGTTCTAAGGGTTCAAGTTCCTTTACAGCAGTAGAGAAAGATTTCGCATTAACCATAACGCCGCCGATTTTAAATGTAGGACCTCGGCCTCTTTTACGACCAGGGCCCTTGCCCTCTTCTTCGCCCTTATTTTCCTTCGCGGTACTTTCGAACTCAGCTATAGAAACTTCGCATCGACTCCTCAACTGATCTCCTAAGTAACGTAATTCCGACATCGGCTTCTCCTGCAACTCGGCATCCGCCGCGATATCGTCCAGCCGTTTCAATGGCGCAGGGAATTTCTTATAGCTTTTAACAAATCTTCGTATCTACGCGTTAAAAGAATTCACATTCGTTATAATCTGTCTGATTTCGCTGGTAAAGGGTAACAAAACTCTCACATACTTCTGCATCAGTAAAGCTCTTTATATTTTCTCGCGGCGTCACCCTCGGTCTACCTCTCTTCTTAGGACGCTCATCGTCGCTCCCTTCAGCTTCGCTACCAGATTCATCGACTTCGTCGCTATCGTCAGGGGACGCCTTCTTTCTTTTCTTACCCCTTCCTTCACATTCAAAGAAATCTTCAAGCTACGCGATCAACTCTACGAAACGATTAAAAATAATCCGTAGCACAGCATACCTTCCCCGCTTTGATTAATCTGCTGCAACGTCTTTCGACTTCTCGGCGGCAAGTACAGGTCTTCCATCTCTTTCGACTTTTCTTCCTCCTCGACTTTTTTCCTGAAATTTTCTGGGATAATTTCCGCCTGAAATAAATCCAATAATACATGAAACAGGCGAGATATATATATTTTTTTAATGCGACAAGCGAATGAAACTTACCCAATCTTTACTTTCATCGTCATTGTCGTTTGGTTGGTTGACAGGCTCAGATTCTTCCTCGAAGGCAGCGAAACTGGCTACTTTAAATGCCGACAACAGTTCATCTCCCACTGTTGAAGGTCCTTCGTCTCTCGTTTCCGCTCTCCTCAAGATCTCGTCAATGTCGCACTAATTACATAGAAACAATAAAACCTCAGTTTCTTCGTCTATTTAAACAGACTTCATTCAGAACCGGTTAAATTCAATAGAAAAATTACAGTTGGCTCCTCGTCTCCGTCTTCTTCGTCCTTAAATAAATCTTCAGCACCGAATTTTAAAATAGCGTTCAGATCCTCTTTATTGAATGGGTTATTATTGGTCCCTGCACTTTTCTTGTCTAATACTGTTCGACCAGTTGTATCCATCCGTTGAATTACAAGATGGTCGAGAACCATTTTCTGTTTCGCCCTCTCCACTATTTCCTCCTCCACTGAATTCTTCGTCACCAATCGGTAGATGTTTACCTGCACAGGACGCAGAGAATTAGTCTTACGTTGCATTTAGATTACTTAGTTTACATAGAATATATGTAATAAGTTATTCAATGAATTAAAAGTAACGTGATATCATTACAAAGCAACGAATACCTGATTCTTTTGTCCAATACGATGCGCTCTAGCTTGCGCCTGCAAATCGTTTTGCGGATTCCAGTCCGAGTCAAAAATAATAACTGTGTCGGCAGTGGCCAGATTAATACCTAGGCCACCTGCCCTTGTTGACAATAAAAAACAAAAATCTGGCGATCCATCTGCATTAAAATGATCCAACGCCTGCTTTCGTAACTCCCCTTTTATGCTCCCGTCTAATCTTTGGAATGGAAAATGTCTCTTTTGCAGATATTCACCAAGAATGTCCAACATTCTGACCATCTGGCTGAATATTAGTACCCTATGACCGGTTTCACGCAATCTCACCAACAATTTATCGAGAAGCACCAATTTGCCGGAGCCGCGAATTATTTGTTGCAAATAGTCCTCGGTGGTTTCCCTTCTCTCGCAATCAGTGGGTTTCGTGAGGAAGGCGTGATTGCAACACTTCTTTAACTCGATAACAATGTTTAGGAACGTCATGGTCGAACCTTTAACGCCTTTCCGTAATGCATTGTAATTCTTAGTCAATATCCATTTGTAGTACTGCTTTTGCAAGGATGTCATTTCTACTCGCAGGATCTGTTCAACCTTGGCGGGCAATGACTTCTCCACGTCCTTTTTGACGCGCCGTAAGATGAAGGGTTCCAGCTGTTTGTGCAACTTTGAATATCCCTTTTGAGCCGCGTTATCGTGCTCCTTCTCGAATTCTTCCCACGAATTAAATCTGCGGGAGGGGAGATTGTTAATAGAAACGCAAACGATCCAGATCGGACGACACGCGATAGCAACATGAAATCCTCGTCTTACAACTTCTCTCGGTATTGATTCTATGCGCGACTTACAATGGACGATAATACTTATATAAAATTAACTAACTTAGTAGGCATTATGAAGTGTAGTAAGGCCCATAATTCTTTTAAGCTGTTTTGTAATGGAGTACCAGTTATTAGAAGGCGGTGATTTGTATGAAATTCGGCGAGCGCTTTGTATAAAAGGGAATCGTCGTTCTTCAATCGGTGCGCTTCGTCTACTAACAACACGGCCCAATTTAAGGCACCCAGAAATGCTTTGTCTTTAAGTACTATTTCATACGTCGTTAGTATGGCATTAAACTTTAATCTCTTTGAACTATAACACCATTCATACTCTCTAATCTGAAAGAACGGTTATAAAATGTAATAAATGTACGCGACATACACGTATATAATCTCGATCGATTCGCTGATACAATAGAACATTACGCACAACATTACGGGAAGTAACATCACCCAAATACGTGACGAAATTCATGTCTGGTGCCCACTGTGACATTTCTCTTTGCCAGGAAGTCATTGTTGAAAGAGGAACTACTAATAAAAATGGCCCGTGGAGCTGGTGCGTATGGAACAAGTAATAAAGGAAGCATATGGTCTGTATTGTTTTACCAAGACCCATTTCATCGGCTAAAATAACACTGCAAATAAATACCATCGTTAGTGTACGAAGTAACCAGACAAGATACAACACTCGTAAGTTATGGCACCACACGCAACTCCGGTCCATTAAAGACTGATGACGTACCTATTTTCTTTGCACCAAGAATGGATCATCCAATTCAAACCATCCATTTGGTAGTCTCTAAGGGTCAGATCTCGTCCCTCCCCCATATACTCCGGTTGACCTTTTAACTGATGAAACTTGGGCCTCGATTTAAGAACTTTGCAATGTTTACTAGGCGTTCTTTTCGAATCTTCTCTGTCGCGAAATTCTTTTATCTCTTTTGGCCATTTCTTGACAATTAATGCTCCATCCTCCCAAGTAGCTTCAGCATACGGTAAACTTTCCCACTTACAATAGTAATCCGGATGATCTGAGTCAGGCTTATTATACTCAGCGATGATTCGTTCCACATTATTATAGCTTTTCAGAAGATCCTGCTGCAGTTCTAATTGACACTCAAAGTAGTCTATATCCTCAGGGCCAGCGTAATCCCTCCACTGCTGAATCTCTCGTTCTCGCTTAATAAAATTATCTAATTTCTTCAATCCTTTTACTTTTTGTGCTTTCAAAGATTCCTCCGACTCCCATGTATTATGTATGTGAGACCATCCTTTCCATTTAATCGAATACTGAACTTCAACTTCCTCGTTGGATAAATCTTCTGGGTTGGGGTCTCCGTTTTCTTCGACGGCATATATCGTTGTAACATTCCCCGTAACTGAAGGAAGACACGTTATAACATATATTCGAGTAACCACTATATACGAATGTCTGACTTATAATCTTCCTGAAAACCAACCTCCTTTTTTACCAATCCGTTGCGCCAAAATTCGTTCAATTGTTTCCGCATTATCGGGTTCTGCGGTCGCAGTACTACCTTCGTCAACTTCCACCAGATCTTCGCTGTCAGTTCTTTCTTCGCTCTCCTCTTTGTAACTAACGGCTGTGCCCGTTCTTCTAGTAACTTGTCTGTAGCATACGAATTTACGGTACAATATTCAATGTATTGGCATATATTTTCTAACGTAAAAGAGTGACGTTACCTTCTGTTGTCATCGCTGTCGAAAGAGGAATTCTCAGATGATTCTGAAATCTGTTTCTTTCTAGTCCTGGCTTTTTCCTTCGCCTTCTGTGCCGCGCGTCTATTTAGTGATTTACTAGGTGGGGGTCTCCTGCTTTCAATATCATCGGATTCAGAATCCGAACTTTCAGAGTTCCACGAGTTCTGCGAACTGTAAAAAGACAAGGCATACAAAAAATTGCAGAAGTATGTTCTGCGCAAGTTACGTTGTAACAGTAATTCAATAAAGTATATCAGTAATGTTTCAAAATATTTCCTTCTATGTCTCCCTATCGTAGCTACTAACTAAATCATTGTGCAATTAACTAAAGTTACATGCATAATGTAAGAATATCCTTTGGCAAATATTAGTGATTAAATAAAGAATGACAGAAGTAACTAAGGAAAACTTCAATAAAACAATAGTAACGGTACTGCTCCTTTTTCTGGTTGCAACAATCTCTGTTTACGACTTACTGATAATAAAATAAAATTTCTATTTCACAACTATGTTCTCCGCATGCATATAATTTACAGCCAATTCAAGTAGAAGATATGATATAGATATTTTGATAAACACAATATACGTAAATGGTGGTACATAATGTAGGTTTAAGAATACAAGGAACAACGTTAAAATGATACAATGTAATAGTTCACTTAAAATACGATTATTAATTCACCATCAAACAAGGTAGAAAAACAACTCAAATTGCTACGGTACAAGAAACTGTACAGCAAGCTTTGCAAATAATGTGTATCGTAAACGAAACTGGCATAAAATATACAAGCACATTAATACAGATCGTATGCGATACAGAGTGCTGCGCACATAAAGTATAACACAGAAGCATAGTGCAAACCTATTAAGTAACAAACATTCGTTAATTGTATGTGATGTAAAATTCGCAAGGTGTAGCATCGATATTCAATATACAGTGGCGAGCAAAAGTATTCGGCCGCCCTTTAAAATCGCATAACTTTTTTAAAATTAATCAAAACGATTTGAGTTTTTTTGAGAAGCTAGAGGGATTAGTTTGCTAAATGATGTGATTCGTCGTTTTGAAAAAAATGCACTTGGTCGAAATAGCAAAAAAAAAAAAATAGTAAAGGTCGTTTTTTAAACTTTTTTTTGTGAGTCCTTAATGAAAATTCAAAAAACCCGTTTGTAGATCTAAGTAAGTTATATACGTGCCTAAAATTTCATCAAAATTGGTTAATGTTACTCTGAGCTATGAACGCTTAAACATCGCAGAATAAAGTCGAAAATCGCTGATTTCGGGAATTTCCACGATTTTCGAGCTTAATCTGCGATCTTTAAGCGTTCATAGCTCAGAGCACCGTTAACCGATTTTGATCAAATTTTAGGCACGTATATAACTTACTTAAATCTATAAACGGGTTTTTTGAATTTTCATTAAGGGCTCACAAAAAAAGTTTAAAAAACGAACTTTACTATTTTTTTTGCTATTCCAACCAAGTGCATTTTTTTTCAAAACGACGAATCACATCATTTAGCAAACTAATCCCTCTAGCTTCTCAAAAAAACTCAAGTCGTTTGGATTAATTTTAAAAAAGTTATGCGATTTTAAAGGGCGGCCGAATACTTTTGCACGCCACTGTACTTGATCTTACTTTCTTAAATATTACAAAGACTAAACAGTATTACAGATATCTTTATCCTCATTATTCCAAATTTTATTCTATTTATACGTCGTACTATAAATCATTTTACTATATATCAAGTATAGAAAGCTACATTTACTTTTTCGACGTATATAATAAAGCCTATAAGCCACTTTACGTTGTAAGTACTATTAAGAAGTGTAAAAATACATTTAAACCCCAGTGCCTGTTGCGTGTAATATCTATTGAAATCTACAAGAAATAACTGATAGGGCCACAAAGTTTGTAATTTGATTCTCTGATAATTACTTGATTGTGTTTCCACAGTTACTTACCTTTTTTTCTTAAATTTCTTGCGACTATCGCTATCGCTTTCACGCTGTGTCGCAAGCCTTTCGGGCTCTTTCCTAGAACGCCCGGATCTCCTGATGCCGTATATGTCGGGATTCTCATCCCATTCGCGACTAGACTCATTCTTAAGCCTAACTTTTGTGTCTGTGCTGTGATTTGAACTTTTGCTCTGGAAGCTATCACTTTGTGCAGGTGCATCCGACTTCTCTGATTTGTCAGAATCAGAACCTGATCCGGACCCGGAACCACTCGAGGAGCTAGAGTCACTGCGTTAGCAGCCAGGCAACGTTTTATTTCACCAATCTTGTTAATACACTGTATAATATTGCGCTGGAGAATGTTTAACAAAAGGAATCGCTACTGCCAAGTGTTCCTAACTTAAAGCATAATACTCTATTCAATTCTAATAGATGAACTCTCGTTCACCACTCTATGCACTGATATCTCATCATTTTTCTTCCCTTTCATTTATCGTACAACGAACTAGGATGTTAAAACAGGATGCATAATTTCACTTTATCCATGTGCATTAACAAATTGGATGTAGATACATTTAAACATTAGTTTCTGGATATCGTCAAGTACCAAGTGAAAATACCTGTTTTGTGTTTCTGTCTTATCTAAGTTAACATACACTATCCATTTAATAGGGCAACTTCTGTAGTAAGTGAAATAATTAAAAGCAGAAGGATACTGGCTTACCTAGTGCTCAAATCGTTTCAAGATACAAGGAAACAGATACTATTGCATGAATAACAGAAATCTGAAGATTGTGCTTACAAAAAACTTCAAGGGATACATTAAATTAGCAAGATTATCAAAGCAATGTTAATGCTATATAAAGCTATAGCAATACACAAAGTCAGGTGATACCAATCTTGAAAAAATCCCTTATGCCTCAGAAAGTCCAATACATTATATAAAAGGTATAGGTATCATATATGTTACCATTAATGATCGAGTGCCCATGCTATTATTAGCTCTAGCAGACTAGGAGGAATTATGTAATACCCTATAAAAGAATAAAACAAGAAGAGAGATTGAATCCATACACTGCTAATCTATATTAACGTTAGATTAGAATTATATGAAAATCCAGTACATAAGAACATTCTCCGTTCTGTATCAGACTTTCTGAAGTCGAGGGGATTGAATAAAATAGTTCAAATACCCACCTTTCCGACCCTGAACCAGATCCTGTATTGCTTCCCGAAGAAGAGCTGTCGCTCTTACTTTCATTTTCAGAATCAGATCCTGATTCCTTACCAGACTCAGACTCTAATGTTTTCTGCAATTCAATCAGACCAATCTAGCATCAATTAAATCTCCTGGTACACTTAAGTTGCGGCGTGTTGTTTGGAATAGTTCTCGGTCATTAATGTATGCATAAAAATTCATTTAAGTTCTATCCTTTGTTTCTCTGAATAATAGCTCTCTGCTGTATTATATTCATACTATAAACATTATATAATGATGCATCTTGTGCTCAAAGTACCCTCAGTACTTCGATACGGTACAGAAAATACAAGTTACATAAAAAAAATAGCAGTGCCATCTATCAATATTAAGAGCCCTCCTCCATTTTATAATTCTTGTCCACCATTTTGTGATCAAGAATCCTCAGCTTTCAAGCTTTCCAATGCACCCCATGGATATGCTTTACCGAGGCATTACATTTGCCTGTGTTGGACTTTACATTCTTTCGTCAAAATCATGTACACTTAAGGAGAATATACATTTAATATCCATGGCAATATGCATTGAACAGTTTGATACATTAAAGAAGAATGTACTTAATGGCAGTACACCTATAAAAAGAAATATGAGAAGAATAAGTTCATCGATGCAGAAACTTTGATAGTCTCTTATCCTTAAAATGCTCGGGGCTTGTATTAGAAATCTTGATCTTTCGGACGCTTCTTGTGTGCATTGCGTGTAGCTATCTTGAACTATTAGACCTCAAAGGTTCTGCTCGATTTCCTATTACTGGTTAACACAAGGTACATACAGCCGTTCCCTGTAAATAACCAGCACAAGGTATAATGGGTATCTTAAAAGAATAATATAATTCACTGTTAATACTTTATACATTTATTGAACAATTCAGCAAGTACATCGTGAACATGACTTGACTGAACTTATAGTTTACATTTGTTTCTTTCATACACTGCAAGATCATGTAGTATTAATTCAGGTGAAAGAACTTATTCACAATAATTTCATGTCAGCTATTACAGAAATATTCATTTCAGATTAGAATAATGCTTTGTGTACGCTTAAGTGTAGATATTTTGCTCGTCAAAGGTTCCAAAAGGATAAATAGCCCCAATTTTATTGTGAAGAAAACAATGTAGATATCTATTGTGCGAAACACAATGTCTGAGAAGATGGGCTTTGTTACGCGTCGCAAGTAGAATCGTTTGTAAGTTAAACTGCTGTAACAAGATTCCTAATAGCCGGAAGATCACAGTCTCTTCAATACACGTCCCAAGAATATATTTTTGACTCGTAGAAAATTATTACTATTTCACATCTCGCTGTATGCTGTTGTTCGGTACTAGTGTAAGAAAATTAGTTAAAACAGTTATCTTTAGATGTATATTATACTATATTGAATGTACTACCAATGATTATTATAGTCGCATCGAAGATATATCTTTGTGTATGATAAGTATGCGATAACTATACTTTGTATAATCTAAGAACCAACAGATTTTAAAGAAACTATCTCCCATACACGAGATGCAATATTGTAGCGTTAAGTTTATTACCATAGCAACAATTTGGGAATGGACAATTTCCAGAATTAAATACGGGCATATCCCCAGTTTCAAAATTCTCAGAGTTTACTTTCCTCGACTCTAGACATTGATAATGGTGCATTATGCGTTATGAGATACTGAAACTTCCGTTATCACTGAAGAATATATTGAAGAAGGGCAACGCGAAAGAATTTTTTCTGTTATTTTATGCATCAAATCTCGATGTTCTGACAGAAATCTTGCTAGAAATACTGCTATCTGCTCGCACCAAGCGCGTTCTTTAAGTTTTGCAATTAGCTTTCACAGAATACTATTAAAAAAATTATACCGAAAACCATAAATGCATCATCCTTCTGTTGTTCATAAATGCAAAATGGATGGATGATCCATCGCATTGCCTACACAGCAAAGTTTTATGAAATCTGAAGAGAACAGACACAGAATCAGACCTGATTCCTATGAAAAAAATTATTGAAATATTAGACAAAAGCTTTACATCCTTTTAAAGGAAAGAACCTTGACTAAATCCAGTATTTCTGAAATGAAAAACGTTTAATTCCTGTAGATTTTGCAGGTGATTGTGCTGCACAGTCTCAACTATAATACAGAGAATGTGCATCACAATCTTTGGGCTTAATTTGCAAAAATGGGTCCATTTCAAAATTTTGTTTAAGCATAGGTCCAAGGTGAAGGAGGATACAAGGAATGGTTTTTAACGAAAATTAGGGTGGAACAACGATATTTTAACTGATAAATGTCAGATTGAATGAATGTAAACAAACTTGTAGGTTATTAAGAGGCTGGAAACTATGCAAAGTTGTGAAAAATTGTGATTTACCAGAGACAAGTCCCTGGGCTCTTAAGGCCAGCAGAGCCCCGCCCTACACGCAGAAACCTTTTACACAAAATTACAATGATTTTTTTCATTTTTACGAGCATTTTCGTAGTGGCAGCTCACTGAAACGCATGTGACAATGTGATTTTTCCCTACTCCAAACAACACCGCGGCCATATCGCGCAAATCCATGTTTAAACAAACATTGACGCTCGCATTGGCAACAGAAACAATCAATTATCGTTTAAAAAATCCGAGAAGTGGTAAAAATTAAACAAATTCTCGAACCCGACCACTCACCTGCATCGTCCCGTCTGCGCGTCGCACCGATATCTCGATAATACACGCACCACGCACAAATCCACGTTAATTTAATAATTAAACTACCGCGTGTACACGTCTTCGCAATATTAAACGACTATTGATGTATAGAGTCGCGACATCGTGCAAAATTATCGAATTTTCACGTACTATATGGTCACGGGCCTGAGCTGGGCCGCCATTTTGTGAACTCGACTCGTTCTTTCGCCCTCCCCGACCGTCCCTCGACCGCCGACCCGTCATGCAATGCGTGCGCGCGCGCGCGCGTTCCTCCCTCCCCGTCTTTCGTCTACATCCCCCCATTATTACCGAACGCCCTGTAAAACGCGATATAAATTATTTTCATGCGCGATGATGCAAAAGATATGGAAAATATACGTTTCACTTGCAAATACAGATTTATGCTTCACTGCTTTACCGACGGAACTCGGCTAAAAACGACGTTTCGATGGGCTGCGTGAAAATGCATTCGTAAAACGGAAATCGTTGTACGACAGCCATTTTGATTACTCACGGATATTTTACCCAGAATGCCTGGCGATGGTTTCCCGATAGCTCTGTATATGCGCAATTACGGCGATCGAGCGGATCGTGCGACAATGCTCGTTTCAACGTGCATTTCACACCTTGCGATATTAACGTTCTCTACCGACTTTAACCGAACTATGCCTCGAAATGTACGGGAAAATGAGTCATACGACACAATTCATTGAATTATTAACCTGATGATACACTTCGGAACATTGCAATCATAGCGTCATAGAATTTGATTCACGAGGACGCCCGTGAAAACCGTAATTGCGCAGCATAAATGCTTCGAGCTCAGAGACTTTATCCCATTTATCACAATTTAAGCACACAGCCTACGTTTACATGATATGTTGAAAGTGTATTGGAAGCGCATGACTATACGAACGTTAATTATGTCACCATGCAGAGTGTATAGCTTTTTTTTTATATGTAGCCAAGATAGATGTCTAAAAAGCTGATGTTATCCATCAAATTGGGCCGAGACAAATGACAAAATCAGTTGAATCGAAACAACGGAATATCAGATACTTTAAACGCAGAAAAAATGACTTCTAATAAAGCAGATGGTTTTACCCGGTCCAATGAAAACCAGCTTGCGTTTCCGCAGGCGATGGAACTAACGTATTATGACGAGAATGAAAGACGAAAAATATTACCCAAACACCCGTGGCACGTCGTACCGGAAAAGGAAGGAAGGCCCGTCACTTCGATATACGATTATTTAAAGCTTCCGGTCGAACATCGACTTCTCGCCATATCGCACATCGTTCCCTTCCTGCACGGCAGGCGCGTAAAACAAAATAGACAATTGTATGTGCCTGTAACAGAATATTGCGATATCAGAAGAAACGAAAGAAAAAGTAGGCACATAAATGCAACTATTTCTTATTGAAGCTACCAGACAATATACATTTCCGATGCATTCGATGAATTGAAAATTTTGTGCAACTGTTAGATTTTACTTGTCGATTTAAAATCATTGTAAAAATGAAACAGTGCGAGGATTAATTTTGAGGACTTAAAGTAATTAATCTTGAGTATTTGAAGCGTATATATCTTGTTCCAAGTATCTGCTAAGAAATTTAATATATTTTCTTCATTTACATTATAACTTTGATCTGCCTACAATCTTCAATGTATACATATGTACGAAATAACGCCGAGAAAAAGATATAAAGTGTAATGCATACACAACAGAACAAGCTTATATACATATACATGTGTTTAACACATATCACTTAGCGTATACATACAAATATCATTATGTGCAAATGTTTGTATTAGTAAGTAAATCGGGAATCCTTAATACGATGTAATAGAGTGAAATACGTCATACCTCGCTACATAATTGTTCTGTGCCAATCAACAATATCTCTTCTATTCACACATTCTATAACAGATCGAAATTATACGGTAGTTCAGTCTTGAAGTAAACACGGCGGTACAATAACCATAAGAGAAAGCGAACAAAGTTAAGAATTTCATGTTTCATTGCCGGGCGACAATATTTTATTTTAACATATTTACGGTACTAAAGGATACTCGCATAAATGGGTACTGAATGTCAACACATACAATTTACAGAGTCGCGTTATACAAGATCGGGTTGTTCTTCTGCTTCCTCCAAGGTCTCCTCTTCCTCTTTTTTCTCCGCAGCTTTTGCATCGGGTAACCAAAGGCCGCTATCAACGCATCGCTTCATGTGATAAGATACTTCTTCCCGTGGCATTGTCGCTATTGTTTCGTGCAGCAATGGAATATCTTGCGATAGGAAACATTTTTTTAGTGGCTGAAAATGATACATCGAAACTGTAATCATTGCATTCAAAGATGGATAAGTAAATATATATACGGTGAATTCATTTTTACTTCTGGAAGACTTTCGAACACTTCGACCGGGTCGAGACCACCTGGGCCAAGACGTGCTTTCCTGTCTTCTTCTTCAGCTTCTTTCACGGCATCTGCTACCTTTTCAGCGGCTCTTTTACGTATTCTCTCTTTAAATGCCCGGAGCTCATACTCGAACGAAGTTTTATATTCTACTTCAGCCAATTGAATACGAGTGAAAACCGAACCCACGCATGCCCTTGGGTCGACATCCAATTGTTTCGACAGCTCCAAAATATATTGCATACATATGCACTGATGGGCAACATGTTCCATCAAATCATGTTTCTAGCATTGAAAACAGAGGAGAATTAATATAAGTGCAGGCAGCGATTAAGTGTGTTTAACACGATTATTTATATGAATGCTTACGTCCTCCATTTCCAGGCTAATGCACCAAATCACTAAATAATTTGCTGTATTGTCGCATACCAACTGAGGATTCT
Source organism: Andrena bucephala (assembly GCA_947577245.1). Lineage (NCBI taxonomy): Eukaryota > Metazoa > Arthropoda > Insecta > Hymenoptera > Andrenidae > Andrena > Andrena bucephala. The sequence continues at coordinate 13,968,342 of OX387719.1, read as the reverse complement.
CGGACAAGAACTTCTTACTATCGTCGTACTTTCTCAACATACCAAATTCTTTTAATTTCTTCTCGTTTTCTTTAACAAATTGCTTCATCTTCTTCTCTTTTTCTTCGTCCGACAAGCCGGTGTCATCATCCTTACGAGGTGGCCTCGTGTTGATCACAGTTTTTGTAAAACCATCTTGACCAATGGTATCCACGTTCCAAGGTGTTAACTTTTCCTTCTTCTTCATCTCGTCTTCTTTCTCTTCAATTTTCTTCTCCTCTTCCTCGAGAGCGTGCACAACTTCGTGCAATGCATTCACATCAGTTACATCTTTCTCACCAACATCTAATTTCGCGAGTTTCTCCTTGGTCTCGTTTAATTTTTGCAATATTCTGGAAATACAGATTTTCAAAGATTTGTAAAGGCGATATAGAAATCAATATGATTCCGTTATTCACTTCAAACGAAGCACAATAAAGCATATAAACGTACTCTGCTTTTTTCCTCTTGTGTTCCTCCTGTTCCCTCTTTCGCTCTTCCATCCGTTCCACCCTTGCTTGATGACGCCATCTAAATAGCGACGGTGTATCGATGTTTGGATGAGTATCGTCCTCGTCGTCTGAAATCTAACAAAAACGAACATTAACATATACATATTTAATAACCACAATTTATAATGTAATTGCGAATAGTGCTGGTAGTGAATTTACATCAGCGTAGCAATCTTAGATTTTAAAAAAAATAACAGGCTACTCATTTTTGCGATTTGTCATCAAACACATGCGCGACGGAAAGTTTTTGCAAGAGATTTGGCGTTTCCTTAAAAGTGCAAGTCGAAAGGATCGTTGATATTTTTGCTATCACTCTAGAATATTCCACAAGCATACTGGGCCAAAACTAAGGTTCTCACTTCGATATCTTTCCATTTGCTATAGTCCACCATTGTTCGGCCGGTTAAATATAACTCCTCCTCGATAATATGTTTCTCTTCGATTGCTCCCTTTAAAAATGCAACTTAAATATAGTGTTTTTTTCTTTACTTTGGTTGAAGCAAAGCTGCGACATTCACACTTACCGAAGTTTAATTGTCAACTGCACTGACGTGAATGTAGTGCTTATCCTCGTGCGAGAGATAGCCGTTCGAAAACGCGTCACTCCCAGGCGAAGAGTGAACGTAGTTATCAGTTTGGATGAAACAAAAATACAAATCATCAATTAATCACGAAACCGTAGAGTTTTATCGAATACTTCCACGAGAAAGAATTATGTTATATGTCAACGCATCATATCGCAAGTTATTTATACCTTGCAGCTTTCTTTACACTTTTTTTTTTATATATTGTCGCTCGTACTATAGTCTATACCAGTGTTACCAACCCTGCGGATTTTTCCGTAGATCTACGGATTTTTTACTTTATCTACGGATCTACGGATTGTAAACTGAAATCGACGGATTTTTTTACCTTTTTCATGAGTTAATTGATAAAACAAAAGATTCTGATTCTGATTACAGAAATCATTTACTGTTTAATTTGACCCATTGATTTTACGATCCAAACCGCCGATTTACTGCGGGTCACTGCCCAGATAGCACAACAACGTTTTAAAAACGTTTTAAAAACGTCCAGGTCAGACGTTCAGGACGTCTTAAAAACGTCCAGAAAAGGTCCAGAAAAGATCCAGAAATGGTCCTAAAAACGTCCATTTTCACAAACCAGTACGTTTTTAAAATGTTTTTAAAACGTTTTCAGGACGTTTTTAAAACGTCTTCAGGACCTTTTCTGGACGTTTTTAAAACGTTTTTAGGACGTTTTCTGGACGTTTTTAAAACGTTTTCAGGACGTTTTTAAAACGTTTTCAGGACGTTTTTGGGACGTTCGACGGTACTGGTTGGATTTAATAAAAATTTAAGGAAGTAAATGGTTTTCAAAATAAGATCAAACTCGGTAACAATTTATTTAATTTATTGAATTTAGCAATAATGCAGAATATATGCACTTACAATAGATACAAGAACATGATAGTACAAGGTCCAATATACAAGAATATACAAACTATGCAGGATATACACTTAAAATACATATGAATGTGCACTTAAACAGATAGCTCCGTATTTTTTCTATTCTCTGCAATTTCCCTGTGTTCTGCTTCACCTTAAAGAAGAATTTCGAGGAAACATTGAATTTTACAGTAATCAATATTAGGAACAGTAAAATAAGGGTGATAGTTACATATTAAAACCGTTGCTACGTTTAATTTATGGAAATCTTTCCCTTTTCTGCCAAGGCCAATTAAATAACAATGCAACATCCATTGGTCATCAACGACGTTAGCGCCCGTTTCACAAAATTATAATGATTGGAACCATCAAAATTTGCCAATTTGTTAACCTAAAATTGAAAAATTATTCAAACCCTAACCTAGAACTACATGCCTTTGACCGCAAATACTGAAACAAATATAAAACTGTACAAACACGTTGTGAAAGCTGTATAAAAACTGTATGAAAACAATATAAAAACTGTATAAAACCGGTTTACAAACATTCGGTCAGAAACATTTAAACAAATGCCTCTGTATTTTTAGTTTTCCATTGTTTCTTTGAGCAAATGTTCATAGGGCGGTATTCATAAACGGGTCTTAAGATTAAGCAAATGCTTAAGCATTCGGCATCCTTTACTATGCTACTAGGTTAGTAGAGGATGCCGCATGCTTAAGCATTTGCTTAATCTTAAGACACGTTTATGAATACCTCCCATAAACATTTATATGTTCCAGTATGTAATTCTGTATATATATATATGTATGTATGTAGATCTAATTAGGCTTTACCTGTGCGATCTATCCATATTTCGTGGATGGTTTGGGTTAGAGAGCGGTTACGATCCCTGGTTTCCTTGAACTAATGTATCCTAATTTATCCACATTTCTCACATGGCGCACAACCTCTTTTGAACGTCTGCAAAATACGTTTTTAAAACGTCTGCAAAATACGTTTTTAAAACGTCTGCAAAGTACATTTTTAAAACGTCTGCAAAATACGTTTTTAAAACGTCCGCAAAATACGTTTTTAAAACGTCCGTAAAGTCCAGAAAACGTCCATAAAACGTCTAGAAAAGGTCCAGAAAACGTTTTAAGAACGTCCATTTTCACAAATCAAGCCGTGGACGTTCAGACATAAAATGGACGTAAAATGGACGTTTTTAAAACGTCCTGTGCTATCTGGGTACAAGAGCTTTCAATCACACTTAACCGCTGGAATTCAAGCTATTATTTTCTAGTTCTACTACTCTCCATTTGGAACCAGTACAATAGGAATTAGCAAAGTTGATTTCAGAATCTTTGCATGTGAACTTTTATAATTCTTTTTCGTGAATTTACATCGAGACGACGTCTTTGGCGAAAACGAGTTTCGGGGAAACATTATTTTTGGGAAAAGCTCTTGTACTGAAGTGGAATTAGTAACAGTTGATTTCACAACTTTTGCACGTGAACTGTTTTCGTAATTTCTGAATTTTTGTTGTGACAATAATTTTTTTGAGGATGTTAAGGGAGGGTCGAAATATAAGATTTCTAGAAAGGATTTGGGAAAGGACGGTTTCCATGAGCAAGGGAATTAGCTTCTTTCATACATGTAACAATTAACACTTATGAAGAAAATCCGTAGATCAACGGATTTTTCAAAGGGGGATCTACGGAATTCTACGGAATGTTGAACTTTTCTCTACGGATTTTCAACAATCTGAGTTGGCAACACTGGTCTATACAGCGCGCACTATAGCCATGCACGTGTAACTCATTCATAATGAACTGCATGAACTGTAATGAACGTAGCGTTCGCTGTGTTTGTATTTGCATGTGAGCAAGTAGTTTACGCTTGCCGGAAATAATTTTCATTTCTACTCAATGTATTTTATACATTAAGGAGAATGATTGGGATGCGAATGAATGCATTCAATGACACCGGACTTGGTGAACCAGAACAAGATGCAAATACTGCTCTCATAGAATTAGATAAAGGTGTGTTTATATTCTTCAACTAACCTTGTACCGACACTTATAATATCTGTGAAATATTGTACTGCAGTTTCAATGCATATGTATGTAAACAGTAAAATAAAGAACTTGTTAAACGTATGTGTACGATACTATATGCGATTCCATTAAGTTTTCATGCTGATTTATCCATATCATACTTAAGGCATTACATTTCCTCGAATTCTATCTTTCGAAGGTGTATTGACAACTGACATTTTTTTAGGTTTACGCTCCACAAAGATCGGAGAGCAATGCGAAGCTATAGTGCGATTCCCTCGATTATTCGAGAAATATCCATTCCCCATATTGATAAATTCCTCCTTATTGAAGCTAGCAGAAGTTTTCCGTACGGGCAGTAACTTCTTGCGTGTCTGGGTCCTTAGAGTATGCCAGCAAAGCGAGAAGCACCTGGACAAAATCTTGAACGTCGATGAATTCGTGAGACGTATTTACAGCGTCATACATTCTAACGATCCAGTTGCTAGGGCTTTGACTTTGCGCACGTTGGGCAGCGTAGCTGGTATTATTCCAGAAAGGCAACAGGTGACGAATAATTGTCCTAATTCTTCTAATATATATTCCATGATATACGTGGACTCCATGCTGAAGAATTAAATAATTCGTAAAGGTTCATCACAGTATACGAAGGTCGTTAGACTCCCATGATTCGGTTGAAGTGGAAGCAGCGATATATGCAGCGCGAATGTTTGCTGCTCAATCCAAACTATTCGCTGTTTCCATGTGCAGCAAAATATCTGACATGATCCGAGGTCAAGCTACTCCGGCATCGATGAAATTACAGCTTATACCTATTTTACAATACATGCACCACGATACTTTTACAGCTTCGATGGTACGTAAAGTTTCTACAGATTTATATCCGTCCAGGATATCGGGATGTCATTAATGAATGTACATTTATTAAAGGTGAACGAACTATGTATGGAGCTTCTTGCTAGTTATCCAGCAATTGAATTTGTCAGAGTTACGCTGAGCGCCGTGAGCACATTAGCTTCTGCAACGTTGATCGACATTCCGCAACAAGTTGCGCTTCTATTACGCTATTTACAAGACGATCCGAGATTGCCTATAAAATGTCATGCCTTACATCTATTGCATACTTTAGCAAGAAGAGGGGCACATCTGTGGCCACAGGGTGCTCTTGATAATTTAATAGGTAAATACGTTGAGTTCATACATAGTTTCGCATGATAATAAAGTAATGTAACAGCAATGTAATATATCTGTTTTTTTTTTTAGAGAGTACTACGACGCTTCTGCAAGATGGTGCTGGAAATAAAGATCTCCTTATTCGAACGTTAGATGTGATCGAGGTTTCTAATTACTTATAAAAATTTTATGTCTGCAAGAGCTCGTTTGTACATTCCTGAAATGATTTCATCTAGGTACTTAGCCAGAGTGCGGTAACGTGTGACGCAAACAGAGAAGAAGGGAATCCTCTTTTATCATTGTGTTTGAGCGCTTGTTACTCCGCTGACCCTTTTGTCGCGGTGAAAGCAATCACGATTTTAGCCAGAGTTGCGTGTTATTGGTATGCACTTAATGATATATCCTCCCCGGGAAGCATAATTTAAAAGATACACACTTAAAGTATTAATTTCCCACTTGTAGCTATGAAGAAGGTTTACCAGCCTACGGAATACAGGATGTAGTATCTTGCCTGGAATCTTTAATTGTGTTACTAGCCCTGGATGATAAGTATCTACGCCAGTTAAAAGTATGCTTGCGTTCGACGGTGAAATTGTGTCGGGCACAACCCACCCACTGTTCAGTATTTGTCGACGCGATCGGCAGTACACTTTTCAATGCTAATACAGAAGGTGGGCAGAGCGAGAAGCACGCAGTAGCATTGTGCGAGGCCCTAGGTGCTATTGGAAGTTTAGGAGAAAACACTCTACTCCCACTTCTACCCGACATACTGCTAAAGCTTAAACAAACTTTACACGTGCACGCAAAGGTAGAGATTGCAAAAGAGACGCAGTAGCCGTCGCTTCAAGTGTCATCGGTTAAAAGGAGCGGGAAATTCTTTTTGAAGGTGATGCTGTCCACGCTACTTTTTCAAATGGTAGCCGGAGGGTACGAGTGGAACGCGGAATGCTTGGAAGCAGTGGAAGACGTTATTAAAACTGTGGATGGTTGGTCAAAATATCGAATCGCTCGCAGTGCCGCGAGATACGGGCATCACACGATAGCGACACAAATATTCAGAAGCTTAAAAGAAACAGTCGCGTCGGAGCAGCTACATTTCTGGCTGTCCGGTTTGGAACTGGTTACAAAAGCTGAAAGTTATCTCATGTTAGTGGAGCGTATCACTGATTCATTACCTTTCTTGCGAATATACATGCACTTCTCAAAGTCTACTTACTTAAACAGGGAGAAAACCGAAGAAGCGGAGGGCATAGCTCGAGTGCAGATTGTAGAGAAGTTGAACGGAGCTATCGCGCGTTACGCGAGTGCATGCGCGTCGCTGAAAGCCGCTAGCACGCCATTGCGAAGTTTACAATTTGCCAGCGAATATTCAAAGCTGCGTTGTGAATTTCTCCAAGCTATCGTTCAACTGTTACATTCATGCAGGTATCGCGCGAAGTGCATTTCTGCTATCAACAAATACAAATACAGTTCTTTAAGAATAAACTTGTAAATCTCACCGTGCTTTAGATCTCTGTGCACGGCTCCATCACCGGCTATCGCGGTTACGGTAGTCCTTACGACAAAAGATGATCTTCAGCGATACGGACGCGTCACAAACCAGGTGTCTTTAATTCATCTAAAACTTCTCACATTCCAAACACTATCAGCTCGTTACGAAATATAACTAAAACACAGCGTGTTCCTACCAGTTAAGAAAATCGGCCCAAGAGCTGAAGAATTGCGCGGAGAATTATCAGAAGCTTTACCAATCAGCATTCGACGCTGACCCAGGTTCATTGGCGAATATTAGAGCGTATCCTTTAACAAAGTACATCGAACTTGCTAATTACCAAATTCACCATACGTCCGCCTTTACTCACCGTACGCAGATTGCAAGAGATGTGTCGGCTGCTGGCGAGCAGCGTTGAACGAGTGTGCGGCGGCTCCGGGATCGGCACGTACCACCAGAGCGAGGTAAACTTCGATTTCGGGGATACGGTGGAGATGCGTCAGTTGGCGCGTTGCTGCACGGAGCTACGTCGCCTGGCGCCGGCCTGGATAGGCGAGAACAAAGCCGGGGCGATCAGTCACTCGCGAATGAACTGCTTGATCTCGCAAGTGATGCTACTGGCGGGAAGGAAGATGAGGCTGCCGTTACCTCGGTACTATTTCCAAGCGCTGCAAGCGACCAGCGTGAAGCTGTCGGTGTCCCCGCAGCCCCGCGTTCTCGGGGAGCCAGTGTCCGTTCCCCAGGGTAGTCAGCTGGCGTTGAAGGTCGAGGGTGTACTGCGACACGGCCGGCGCGATTCCTTGTACCGTTCTGTCGCCGCTGTTTGCATCTCGATTTCTACCACGCCACCGTCAAAGATCAATTCGGACCAGAAGGTGCGGGGCTCAACGTTCCTCGCGAGTTCACGCGCCGTTCGCAACACGTTTGCTCATGAAGGCTACCTTTGCCAACAGGACTCCAACGCGAACGAGCTGCAGCAGACTGTCACGCCGCACCGCGACTTCTTCGCCTGCGAGTTCCTGCTTTCGTTGGGGAACTCTGGATCGGCAGGGACCGCGTGCTCCAGCAGCACCGCTAGCGTGAGCAACAACGCCAACTCGGGTGGCGGGCAGTACCAGGTGACAGCGAGCGCTAGTATACTCGACAAGGAGGGCAACGTGTGGAAGTGTGGGCCGCGCTCCACGCTCCAGGTCAGGGTGCACGAGGAGCCCGCGAAGAGGAAGCTACCGTGAAACGAAGACTGCGTCTAAATTTCATTTTTACCCTCATACATAGCTTCTACTCGAAGGGTAGAATAAAAGATTGTTCCTGTTCCAATCGACGTGGTCGCGACGCATCTTGCCCTACACCCGTTTCCTCGAATCCCACCGCGTAGCGTTACGAGCTCCGCTTTAATGAGCCTTGAAATTTTCGAAATCGTACGCGCGATTCCCTTCGGCCGGAATGCAATCTCGCGTGGACGACGGGGGCCGCGTTTTCGCGGGACGTACGATCCGGCGAGGGGTAAAGGGTCGAGTAGACAAGTAGTGAGAGTCGATGCACGGGTGGACGCGCGGCGAGAAAGCCCATAAAAGGGAGACCGCGAGGGTGTTCGGCGCACAGTTGCGCACCGTCTGCCCGTTAGAGCGGTACGCGGCGTTCCTCCACGCTCGTGATAAACCTCTGTCGAAGAATCATCCCGGGAGCAGCAACAGTTATGCCCTCAGATCATCGCGTCATCGACTGACGCGGTCCACCGTGGAACTTCGTCACGCGTGTGCGCGCGGTGAGTAATTTCCACTTCAAATTTCCCTATTTCTATTTACTGTCGAGCACGGAGGGAATTTTAATGCTTACAGGCAACGAACGGTCGAAACAAAGTGCAATTTAAAACGATATCTTCGGGTTTCGCTTCGTTTCGCCCTGATCGGACGAGAACGATGCGATTAAAAGGCTCGCGTGAAACGAACGGTTTGCATCGGAGTTTCAAAAGATAATGTGATTTTATTTTGCATTATAATATTGAGTGAAAGTTGGCATTGTTGGTAGAAATGCGAGACGCGGGCATGGAAGAAATTCGATTCGTTTGGATAATAGCCCTTTGCCCTTTTTAATTGGTCTCCTGGCAGGTTTCTCGAATTGAAATGCAACCGCTTATAAAATGAAGCAGCGGCGGAGCACGGTTAGTTTTAATCATACTATTCTTTTCAAAGAAGGCGCAAAGAACTCGCCTTTTCTACTCGAGCGACGCTCGCGTTCTTCCGAATAAAAAGGATTCCTGATATTTCTGAAAAGACATATTTTATACACCGTGGCTTTAATTAATTAGCATAAGAGTTACTTTTAAACGACTCCGCGTAACGTGTAATTACCGCCCCTTTGTAATATTGGAAAGAAGCAGCGTGCCGGCTAATTGAACGCTGCAGCGTTTCCATAGTTCAGAATATTAAATATAAAAGCCATACGCGCGCCAGTGTAATCTGATACATGACAGCTCGATTTTCCTCTGCGAGCTTCTTTGAACTGCGGAGTGTTGGAAGTTTTCGAACAAAAGTGCTCTGGTGCTCTTAAAATCTGCGAACTCTCTCCATAGATATTATTCCCCTATTTCGGGGAGGGACGGCGATATTGATTCGATAGAGATTCCAACAATGAATCGAAAATGTTCGTTACCTCGGTTCAACCAGTTGATCCCCCAATTATTTCCAGGGGCATACAAATCTCATATAGAAACGCTCATTCCTCTCTTTCTCTCTCGCCCTCCACGCTGTAAAACAGCGTAATACCGTTTAATCACCGTTGAATCTTTCGCTTATTTGCCATGAATGACCGTCAAACTATTGGCCAGCCCGTTTGAATGCGCGAACCCCCCCCCCCCCCCCCCCCCAATTATTTCGAGCGGCGCAACGTCCCGCCTTTAAAATCGTTTCAATTTGCTCGAAAAGTCGCCCGAACCACCGTAATTGCGTTTTTCCCCTCCTACAATTATCTTCGCGCACGACTCGGCGAATGCCCCGTTGTACGTTTCGAAACGGAGGGCGGCGGGGGATGAAGGCCCGATGGGGGTAATGCACAATGGCTGTGCAGCGAGCACCCACGGTTACTAAGCATTGCGGTTTAAGCCGCACGGCGATGTATGTGCCGTGATTCGAACTACGCTCGCCCAGACCGAGTAGTTGTGCTAAATGGTTCGCAAACTAATGTTCAAAATTCGGGCAATGTCGCGACGATAGCGGCGGAAGTGTGAGTACGGCGAGAGGGGGGAGGAGGGAGGGCTGTAAGGGTGGCAGGGTGGAACAGACGGGAGAATGGGAAGAGAGTGGCCCGTTAAACGATGCCCTGCGAAAGTCCTCCTTAGTTAAAAACTTTCGAAGATCAAATTAAATAAAACTAGTGCGATGTTTCCTTTATCTTTTTTCCCCGACCCACCATTCTTTCTCAAATCCCCCGTGCTCCCCTCCCCCTCGCAGAGTTGGCGCGAAACGACTTTGGGGATGATTAGCGGAGAAATTTCGGCGGGTCGCGAGATCCCGAAATCAACGCGGAGCGGGTGAATGTGTGTCGATACGCTTCCGCGTAATCGCCGGGCTGTCGCGTCGAATGAATTCGAAGCCCCCGTCTGCACGGATAAATCCTCCGGTGTGTTTTTTCTCTCTCCCTGTTTCGAATTCCGTTACGTAGCCTGTTGAACGCCTATTGGATTTCGTACAGTTGTAACGGGAAATGGAAACAAGGCTCAGTTTAGTTTTCTATGCATAGCAAATCTCATTTCCTTCTGGGGCGTACGCGAAACAGATATCTTATTCCTTTCCGTGCGATGAAAATAGAAGCTTTCTAGGTATATGTCCCCCAATGCGGGGTCGGGGCACCGCGGATACAATCATCCGGCTCGCACACCGATGTTCCGCTCGATTAATTTGTAAATACGATCCCAGAGCAACCGATACAGGCATCTGCGGTAAGACAGCTGTCGCTGCTGTTTCGTTGACGCGATTTTCGATACAACTCGCCTTTGAATATTTTAAATTCAAGTAAGGGAACACCTGCGGCTGTTATTTGCGATGTTCTACTACTTAGCTGGAGATTCCACGCTTTGTATACCGGCGGAATAGCACGTGTTAATATAAGTGTATAATATGCGCGAAATCGGCACAGGAGATTTCTGACTATTTTGATGTAAAACCTCTGAAGCACGGCAAAAGGGCTGGGGACTTTCTGTACGGAAGAAAACACAATAAACCGCTTTTCCTTTGTACCTTAGTTGACCGGCTTTACGCTGACGGATGTTGCCAATTAAAAGGTACCTACTTTAAATTCATCGAGTTTCCGCGATGCTTGTTTCCGCGCGATCGCGTTCACCGTGTCCCGCGCGGAGATCACGTCAAAGGCTCCGAATTGCGTAACGATGCGCAGCGACATAAAGAATTCGCAAGCGGTGAAAAGAGGATTCGGGGGGGGGGGGGGGGGCGAGTGAAAAGGTACGCGGACAGAATGCCCGTTTAAATGACGATCCCTCGGCGTATTGAAAATCGAGCTGCCCCGTTGCAGTAGGCCCTCTTCTAATTCACAGTTCCCCCGATTGTTTCTGCGCCCTCTCATCGGTCAACGATGCACCGCGGCCCCGGGGTGGGCCAGGCCGGGGGAGGGGGAGGAAAGTGACGAAAGTGAAGGGACAGGAATAATGGACAGGTTTGGCTGGAGCGGCTTCTCCGTTCGGCTGGGGGCATTTGTTCCGCCGACAGTAACTCGCGGCCGTAATAAACACACCGTGCCGGCAGATTGACTGATGATAGCGTTCCCCGTTAGATGTTATTGGTTGCCCGTATAACCCTCCCGGCGTCGAGCGGCATTCAATACTTCCACGGGTGTCGGTAATTATTCCCGTTGCGCCTGTTTTTTCGCCGCCGCGTAGATTTATCTTCGAAGAGGGCAGGGGGAGAGATATATAAGCTGACGGACGCTCGACAGCCAGGTGGCCCCGAAGCTAAAGCGACGATAGCTCTGCGGACGTTGAATTAGTCGAATGCAGCCTCGTACCGAATACCTCCGCGAGCGTCGGTAATTCTTCCACCCTCGCCTCTAGCTTTTTTTTCTGCGTGCAAGTAGATTTATCTTCCAAGGATGTACAGGAAATGGTAAGGGGGGGGGGGGGGGGGACGAAAAACTGAGCTGGCAAGTGCTCGATGGCCGGATGGCTGGGTGAATGTTGTACGGACCGAATACCAGCTCCACTTCGGAAGACAGAAAAATTAAGAGGGAAATTCAAGCACCCTCCAGATTCACCCCTTGATGCGCGACGACCAGCCTGACACCCCTGTATACAAATCCTCGAGAATACTCACGTCCGCCAAAGCTCGAGCTACCTGCTTGCGGCTGATTTATAGCAGGTGGTTCGCGGCGTGGATCACTTCGCGCCGCTATCGGCCGGAGAATTTTATTCACCCCGCGCTCCGGTCATCGAGCGGTATGCAGAGGTCGGTCGCGGCCGGCCGGCGTTATGTGGGGACAGAGATGAGATCCGGGGAGAGAGCGCAGCGCCGGGAAGTCCCTCGGGCGCGATCGTCATTATCATAATTTTTTCTCAATGTCGCCTAACGAAGGTGACACTGAATGCGCGGAGGTGCGCGTTCGCCCCGTCGGACCAAACAACAGGCCGGGCCGAACAGGTGGGAGGGAAAGGGTTGACGGCGATGGGACGGGGTGGAAAAGGGACACCTTGCGGTATCTCTATCTCTGTGTGATACGTCCCCAGCCGCGGGCTGCAACTTAATGAGCTTCCTGTGTTGGTTCCGCTTGTAGCGCATAACTCGCGACCTCTCACTCTTTCGCCCTTGGTCCTTCCTATTTTCCGCCCCCGCCCCCCTCCCCCTCCCCTCCCCCTCTTGCTCATCGCCCGCGCTCTCCCACTGTCTGATCCTCTGGAAATCATACCCCCGGCGGGGGCTGCTCGCTTCAGACCGTCGGGTGAGACAGAGACATTCGCGGGGCGAAGGGCAATTCTTGCGCACAGGCGTGCCTGTTCAAACGCAATCACGTAAGGGTGGGCGGCGGTGGCGCTGGGAGTGGTAGCAGCACTTAGACAAGCCATCGCGCGTTTGTACCACGAATTTTCCAGCCGAGGATTCCCCCTCCCCCTCTGGTAATTAGCGGCGGATTCTGCTGGGTACGACTTGCTCGCTCCGCCGCTTGCATTACATGCCGGCGCGTAACGCACCAGCCTTCCTGGTAATTCGCCCCGCGCACTTGACATATTATTGTATTAGGGGCCCCGTAATAGCCTACTTCGGTGTTCCCGTGGCCTCTGCTCCTCTGAATCGATTCGCCGCATTGCACGCGTACATATCAAGAAACTTCAGCATCGATGGGACTCGTCGCGTCGAGCCGCGCGTATGGGGATACTCGAGATCGTTGGCCCATCGTTGGTTTTCGGCGCTCTCCGCGCCGAAAACCGCGCGATCCGTCCGACGGGAATTCATCGGGCCTTATTACCGAGGGATCAGCGGAACATACGTGTAACGGGAGAACGGTACCTACTCGCTTAAATGCTACACGAATCCCTCGGTTCCACTTGCGGCAGAAATGGTGAAACCGAGGATTTCGCGGTTTTGCAAAGTGGCCGTGCGGTACAGTGTGCCAGGTTATCGCCTCTAAGCCTCTTTACGGATGTAGCTTTTTTCATACTGGCACATCCTGCGAGCCCCGTCTCGCCACTCTTAACGGGGCTGACCCGTTTCTTCAACCCTCTGATTCTAATCGTCGCCTCTGTTCCACTTCATCTCCCTCTCTTGCTGTTCCACCTGAATTAACATATCGCTGCCGGTGGCAGGGGAGGCGACGTTTTTAGTCAGAGATATTGCGCGTAAAGTTGACAGTACTCGACCCCGCTCGATTTATATACGAGAGAGACCCTCATTTCCGTCGTCTTCGGGACGAAGAAACGCGGCGGCGCGCGTACTCGCGGGGATTAAAAACTAATTAAAGTTTTATGTATCTCAATGCGATATCACCAGCGCGCAAGGAGATTCGCCGGGGCCTGACCAGCGCCGGTGTACGCCGCAGCAAATTGTTGTTTGTTACGAACAGACTGGTTTGTTACGAGCAGCTTCGCGCATTGTTTTGCCGCCAGGATGCTGCGCGCAGGAGTATCTATTACGGTGAACGGCCAACAATAACCGCAAGAATTCTCGTGCCGATATAATTTTCGTCAGGCTATATCTGCGCTTCGAACTCGCGAGCAGTCTACCATAACAGACTACACGTAACGCAGTACCTACGTACTAAATTTTCAGTTCATAAACGCGTACGTTACACCGCTCCTGCCCGTCCGTTCTGTCATACTAATTGATTGCTTCTAGCAAATCGCAATTACGTCTATGGGTACTTACGGACCGTTGCAAATGAAACGAGCTTCTGCCTGCAGCTACAAAATTAATCTGAAATATTGCAAACTATGTGTATTATAACATGTAGAATAGTAGAAGTGTACTCCGAGCGAGGTTAAGTTACGTGCGGACGGTGTGGAGTTTCTATTTCCCCGTTCAGAATTAGAGAAAACTTAAGGGGTCATTCTGGTTAGCGCGCCGATAAATTCAGCGATTTTCAGGAATTTATTGCGAACACAGAAATTATAGTAATGGAATAAAACTTTTTTCTATTGATTAAACTACATTTCTATAGTAAATAAAAAATATAAAAGTAATGAAATTATTGCTTTTAAAATGGTTTTGAAGGCGATTTTGATGACATGTTTAAAAATTCATGCCTCGCTCGTGCAGGTGATTTCACCAGTTGGACTTAGTTGAAACCAAAAATACAAACAGATTCTTGATCAGTATGACTGTTGCTATGGCCCGTACTAGAATAAACGATTTATCCTTAAAATTAACAAAATACCGGGCAAAATACAAGAATCAATGTATTTCGGCTGTGTTTTCTGTGCTATTTTCGATTTTAAAAGTAGGTTAGACTGAACAGAAATACTACTGGTTATAGTACCGGCCAGAGGCATAGGTGTGCACCATGTGAAAAAATGACGTTTTGAGAAAAACGCGTTCAAAGTTTTCGTCTATAGACTATAGAGGCCGAGCCTCTGCGCTCCCTACAAAATGCCTCTGTAGAAGTTGAAATAATGGGAATTTTCCAATGAAAATGTAACAGTACATTCTTGAGGATATGTACTTTCGAAAAATGTTTTAAAAAAAATCGATTTTTCAAACCGTCTAACCAGAATGACCCCTTAAGGGGTTATATATATAAACCTAGAATGGTGGGAAAAATCGATTTTTCCAATAAAGAATTCGCAGACCCTATAACATCAAAGGAAGGTAAATTATTCTATGGCCCCGAAGTCGACGATTTTCTGTAAGTTCAAAAAAAAATTATCTCACTTCAATCTGTACCTTAAATTTTAAACATGGTTTTCTCGAAACCATGTTTTTCAAATCGGTGTCAGTTATCTTTCCAAAACTACTGAACCGATTTGAATGAAACTTGGTGTGATTATTTCTCACACCAATATATAGGCTTTAACATACCGATTTTTTTTATAATCCATAGTTTGTTTTTTAATGATTAAAAACAAACCGTGGCTTTTGAAAAAGTATGATAAAGACTAGATATTGATGTGAGAAATAATCGTGCCAAGTTTCATTCAAATCTGTTCAGTAATTTTTTAAGTATCATTGGCACCGATTTGAAAAGCATAGTTTCAAGAAAACAGCGTTTAAAATTGAAGGCTCGGATGCAATAAGGGGACTAGCGCGCGAAAATGCGAAAAAGTATTGTCCAAACGCTAAGAAAAATTGGAAAATTAAATGTAATTAAACTGAATTTTAAAAAATATTGTGTTGTGAAGCTCGTCACGACACACATTGTTTCGATTTACATTTTTTTTTTATCGAATCATTAGTATTCGAGATAAAAATTATAAACAAAAAAAATTTCTTCGACCAAAGTCAATATCTTTTTAAACATAAATTGCGATAACTTGTGTAAATATTAACGGATCGTTATGAGACTTGAAACATAAAATTCAGTAAACTCTAGCGGAGCCGTAAAATGTATGCACGAAACCCTTATGTTAAAAAATGTAATAACCCACGTTTTTCAACGTTCGCCGTTAAAAAGTATCGATGCAATTTTGAGGTACATATAACTTGCAGCGACAAAGTTTTTCCTTAATATACAAGGAAGTTTTTCATGAATTTTCACACTGATTAATAAATAATTGTAGAATATAAGACGATATATATAGGTAAATCTCGCGCGCCACCAACAGTCAACAACCGCGTATAATGCGCTATTTAGCAGTTTTAACACTTTAATTGTCATATCTTCTACAATTATTTATTAATCAGTGTGAAAATTTGTGGAAATCTTCCTTGTATATTAAGGAAAAACTTTGTCGTTGCAAGTTATACGTACCTCAAAATTGCCTCGATACTTTTTAACGGCGAACGTTGAAAAACGTGGGTTATGTCCAGTATTACTTTTTAATTAATTATTATTTCATTATTTAACATAAGGGTTTCGTGCATACATTTTACTGCCTCGCTAGAGTTTTCTGAGTTTTATGTTTCAAGTCTCATAACGATCCGTTAATATTTACTCATGTTATCGCAATTTATGTTTAAAAAGAAATGAACTTTTGTCGAAGAAATTTTTTTGTTTATAATTTTTATCTCGAATACTAATGATTCGATAAAAAAAACTGCGAATAGAAAAAATGTGTGCCGTGATGAGCTTTACATCGCTATATTTTTTAAAATCCAGTTTAACAAAATTTAATTTTCCAATTTTTCTTAGCGTTCAGACAATACTTTTTCGCATTTTCGAACGCTAGTCCCCTTATTGCATCCGAGCCTTCAATTTACCTTACAGGTTAAAGTGACATAATGTTTTTCTGAACCTACAGAAAATCGTCGATTCCGGGGCTACGGAATTGACCTTCCTTTGACGTTGAAGCTTCTGCAAAATCTTCGTTGGAAAAATCAATTTTTTCGGCCATTCTAGGCGTGTGCAACCCCGTAAGTTCCGATTCGTTCAAGAGGCAAGCGATGGTACGGTATATTTTGGTGGGCGTAGATCCCCTCGCGCGGTTCGATCCATCGGATCCGCGCTGCGGGCAAATATTTTCTTCCCTCCGTCGATCCTCTAACAACGACCGCAAGCTCCTCTCCGCAGAGATAACTTCGGCTGGCTGCAGAGCCGAAGGATCTTGGAACTCCCGGGGAATTTGCAGCGGTATGCATGCACGGTAACCCAGCCCGGGTGTCATAATTGAATCTATGAGAAACACTGCGAATCTCGAGTGAGATTAGGCGGGAAGCGCGATCGCCACGGTACATCTTGACCGTTCGCGTGCTTACACGGGCGCCCGTTAAACACCGCTTCCCGAGGCGCACCACTTTGGAAACTGTTCTTCCGCAAACGTCAGACCGGCAGTGAATCGCAAATACCCGAAATGCCCAAACGCCGCGCGCAACGATGCACAGCGACCCAAAACTCGGATACCGAAACTTCCAACGGAACGCGGGACTATTAAGCTGGATCATAGCGCAAATCCATGCAATTGGTAATGGCAATGAGCGAACAATGCAGATTCTTTTCAAGCAGGATGAAAATAAAGAAAGCCAAATAACATACTTATACATCGACTATGGAGAAACAGACTGCTGAACAATGGATGCAGGCGAAAGTTATTAACGGATTAACCTAATCTCTCTCAAAGTACTCTCGTATTTTATAATTGCTCGCATCGTGATGTGTGTAAGCAACTTACCGCAGCTAAAAATGAAGCAGAGATTAAACTGCACTTCAAACTGAAATTATCTCAAATATGCATGCCACGAACAAATACGAGTAGTCTCATAATCGTACGTTCTTTTAATAAACTGCTCCTTCACTCCCAACGAGGACCATTCCTACCAACGTGGCTTGATCCATACGCGATTATAAAGTGCCCGTGCACCAGAGAGGCTCTGAAGCATTTAATCTGTCGACTTCTACGTGTCTATAATGCAGAGCCGGTGTCGCGGATGCCGATCTTCCAATCGAAACTTCCTCCCCGAAATGCCAGCGAAATTCAAGAGGCCGAGGGGACGTGGTGGACGTTCCATCGACGAGTTTCAATCGATCTTGTTTGACTCACTTTCTCATCGACCTTGATCGGCGGCAGGCGTTTAGATGAAACCCATCCGCGCCGTTTCTGGCGATCGCGTGCCTCATTTACCCGCGATTGAATTTGCCGCGCGATGGAAGTGCATAAGTGAATCTAGCCCGGGGTTCCAGGCCCGAGCGGTGTGTAATATTTTCCGCGCCACGGTCCACCGATCCGTCCGTCCGTCTTGAATGGGAGCTCGACGAGGGAGGAAATCGTCTCGGAAGCGGAGGACGCTCCGACCAGGAGGAGCCGCGGAGGAGCTTGGCTGTGGTGGCCCGCAGAAACGAAGGAGGAGGCGAAGTCAAGGTGGAGCCAACTTTACAGACAGTTTCGACCACAATCCTTAAGTTCCGTCGTTCCGAGGTGGAGTAAGAGCAGCGCCGTGAGCTCCTGGTGCAAACCCAACTGCGGCTATTATTCGGCTGGCAGTCGGTGCGCATCGATAGTCAATTTGCCGTCTCGTGGCACGTACGCGGGAGTCTGGTCCAGGGATCCTGGATGGAGGATAAGGAGTCTTTCCTGCATGGTGGGAAGAGTTCTGAATGGCTTGATGGTATTTTCCAAAGGGTTGGGAAGGATCAAGCAAATTCATGTATTATCATGAATCTGATTACGTGGTTGAATTTGTTTAAAAAAATAAATACATCATTTTCGTGTTAAAGATTTTCCTCTATAGTGTACACTTTCCGGGATATTGGGGCAAACGTGGTTTCCAACCTCAACTTCGAGGGCTGATTTCACCTCCCAGATATGGATCATTGCGGGTAAAATAAATATTTAGGCAGTGGCGGATTTAACAGGGCGGCCGATGAGCAGTTGCCACCTGGGCCCCTGCCCAGAAGGCCCCCCAGGGTCCCACCCTTGAAACAAAATTATGATTTTATAGAAACTACATATATTCTTTTCTCTGTATTATTACACTGGGCCCGTTTTCAGTAAACTAGCGCTTTATTTTTCCGAATAAATGGGAAGTGTTTTCCCTGCTCAGAAGGACCCTCCAGGGTCCCATCCTTAAAACAAAATTATGATTTTATCCAAACCATATTTTTTTTCTGTATTATTACACTGAGCCCTTTTTCAGTAAACTACCGCTTTATTTTCCTAAAAAATGGGAAACGATTTTTTCCCTGCTTAGAAGGACCCCCCAGGGCCCTATCCTTAAAACAAAATTATGATTTTATCCAAACCATATTTTTTTTTCTGTTATTACACTGAGCCCTTTTTCAGTAACTACCGCTTTATTTTCCTAAAAAATGGGAAACGATTTTTTCCCAGCTTAGAAGGACCCCCCAGGGCCCTATCCTTAAAACACAATTATGATTTTATCCAAACCATATTTTTTTTCTGTATTAATACACAGCCCTTTTTCAGTAAACTACCGGCTTTATTTTCCCGAAAAATGGGAAATGTTTTCCTTGCTCAGAAGGACCCCCTAGGGTCCCCGTCTTAAAAAAAAAATAATTTTATCCAAGCACTATATTTTTCTTCTATACTTTGCTGTAGGTACACTTACCCCCTTTTAATAAACTACTTCCTCATTTTCCTGAAAAAATGGGCCCTTCAGAACGTTTGCCATCTGGGCCTTTTTTCTTAAATCCGCCACTGTATGTAGGTGTCAAATATTTTCTCGAGAACTATAATCTACGCAAACCTCATCAACCTCGGCGTGTAACAGTTGGAAAATTTCCGTGTCAGTACCAATCTAGCATTAGTTTCAATTTTTACTACTTCCTGTTTCAAGTCAGGTAGAATTTAATATAATTCTAGCTCGCTCAAAGCGAAGGCTGTTCTACCTAACACGAGCTCGCCATGTTTCACAGAGGAACGTGTGAGAAAATCATTCCCAAGGATCTTTTAATCTCTTCCATCTCGCGTCCCGATTCAACAGGAACGTAATCATAAGTAGTGATGCACGAGGATAAGTCAGACGGCGCCTCGGACGGCGCGAACGTCGTGGCTACAATCCCGCGATATCTCGTCAGGAATGAAATATTACCGTTGAGAGCTATTAGTTCACGAGCGCGTATGGTAACGAGGATGGTGATAAAATTGCTTTTGAGTACCCCAACGGATCGACGGGCCCGTAGGAAAATTTAATAAAGCGAGAATTTTCTCTGTGGAAGTTAGGAGCCCCCGACGACACTCCCCTTTCGCAACGGTGCGCGCCCGTTGCTAATTATGACTTTTTTTTCGCGTGCGAGACGGTGCACGGTGAAATTTTCAAGGGTCACGCATCATCGAGCACCGTTTCGTTAATCAGGCAGGACAGAATCCCTGTCGCAACTGAACCTGCATGCACATACGTTTCCCAGGGCGCACGAGTTCCAACATATCGGGAGTTTTTCCGGTGAAGGGACCCACGGCCGGATTCATTCTCACCCTTCTACGTCTACGCCACCCTTGGCACGGTGAAAATTATTTCTGGACCCACCTGGGGGGGGGGGGGGGGCACTTTGCGACCACAGATTAAAGGGTATATCGAATTCACGTCGAAGCCTTTTCCCCCGACACGTGGGGCACCCACTTTCGTTCAACGACTCGTACATCATCCCTCCCAACTTCTTTCCACCAACCCACCCTCTCTCCCCCTTCTACGTTGACCGAACGTACGTCCCCTAATGGCTTATAGAAAACTTTTACGATATCCTCGCGCGGAATTTCAAACCTCCTTTCCAGCGAGAGGCCAACTTTTCACCGTGACGGACTCTCCACTTAAGGGGGTATACCCGTTTGAACCCTCGGAAAATGTATACATTTTGTGGATTTTTTTACAAGTCAACGGTTTGATGCAGATTTCCCGTTTTTTAACTATGTTTACATAGTATTATGAACTACTTATAAAAAAAGTTTCAGTTAAAAAACTATTGTTTTTCGGAAGTTACGGATACATGTCCGAAAGTCTCTCGATTTTAGACGGCTAAACGGTGGCCCTAAAAACTCGTGCTACGTTCAACCAATTTACTTCAAATTTTGCATGCACAATCATAATAAGATTCCACATCGCGCAACGAAGGCGATTTTGAAAATTTTGAAAAATAAAGAAATGGTGAGAGATCAAAGGTAAAGTTAAATTTTTCTAAGAGAAAAATCCACTTTTTTCCTTTATAAATAATAAACGGGGAATCGAAATAAAAAAAGCCTTCGTTGGGCGATGCGGAATCTTATTATGATTCTGCATGCAAAATTGGAAGTGAATTGGTTGAACGTAGCGCGAGTTTTTAGGGCCACCGTAATGAAAAATATAGTTTCGAGAAAAACGCGTTTGAAGTTTTGACTCTGATGCTTTGCTGATAAACTGTATTTTTCGTATCTCACACTTAATCAGCGATTCCAGGGGCATAAAGTAAGCCTTCAGCAGACGAAACAGCTTCTTCAGCAGCTATTCTTGACAATCGTTTAGCAGTTCTGGCTTCTTTAGTGGCTTCATGCGCTCGAATCGTACTCAAAGTAATGCGGCGATGATCCTCCGCCCAACACCCTTCGTAGGCTCCAGGGCCGATTTTAATGTTCATACTGTCCAATATATGTAAAAGACTTTTATGTCCATCATTAAAGATTGCAGCGCCGATAAAGGCCGCTATTTCAATTATTGTTGCACCACTGAAGATGGTTTTAGGAGCAATTTTCCAGAAGAGCGCGTTCAAGCTTTCATTACTATTCTGAGTAAAGCCGCCGAGACATCGTTCCAATAAATTATCACTGCTCAGTTCTTCATAAATAGGACGTATTGCTTCGGCAACTTCGCTCGTTAAAGCAGGCTTATGCCTGTATTCGTGCAATTTGTTTTCAGCTTTCGCCTTTTGCCATGAACACCAGGAACCGTTTCCTGCAGGACAATTTTGATGTTGCGGCTTATTGTCCGTAGAAATTTTGTGGTAGAAAGTTGCCCAAATTCCTCTTTTCATGTGTGTAATGGAATGACAGCTATTCCTAATTGCCTTCCCATAATAAACTGTGAGTTCGTCTATTAACCTTGCTGTTAATTTTCCGTGTCCTTTTCCGCCAAGCCCTTTGGTTTTCTTTTTCAAATTGCGCAGCCTTGTTCCCATACGCTTCTGCACATGTCCAACGCATTCTTTCTTTTTTACAGGTTCACCATATGGGGAAGATGCTAATAGTCCTGCAAATGTTTTGCTATCCCCATCTCCGATGTAATTTAAATATTTTGTTTCGTGTAGTCCTTCGGATCTGTGAAACATCTCACTAATTCCGTCCATTTCCATTTTGCTCGCACTTCCTTCGTGATTTACAGAGCAGTTATGGGTTTCTTTCCACTCTTCATATTCCGCAGTATTAATCTTCTCTGTCATGGTTTCGCAGCCTTTGCAAAAACTTGATTTAATTACGACATCCAGAACTTTTCCTGAAAAATGTCCAATCAAAGCTGTAATGCCGTATAACGAGGAGAAACCTCTTTTTTGCCAGGTTCCATCCCCAGAAACAGTTAGGCCTGCAGGTTCTTCAACTTGGTTATATTTCGCAGTAAGACATTTTTCTTCCGTCGCCGCACAGAGGATTGAATTTCTACACACAGCTTCCGCGGCGCAATGAATGTTCTTTACTATGGCGTCGTATGTTGATTGAATGACAGGTTTAGGGAGATCCATTAGTCCACAAAACTTTCTAATCCCTGATGCTCCAATTCCTAAGATCCGCATTACAAAAACTAATCTTTTATTTATTTCGTACGCCTGATTATCGGTAATCGGACAGGAATTTATAAATTTAGAAGGACACGAACTACACTTTATTTCCACTTTGAAACCAAGTCCACGGATATTTGATTCTGAAAATTCTACATTGCTGTCACAATGTTTGCACTTCACGTAATCACTAATTGCAGAAAACACAGGAATAAAATTCAACATTCTGTACCCAAATGAAGATTCCACGGTCACGTCTTGATATTCATCCATTTTTAATTTCTTAGCTGACGCACTTGTGTTCGTTTCCCCTTTCTCACAATCAGGATAACGTGATGGGTGCCTTTTTATAGGCTTACTGGCCCGTCGATGAGATTTTCGGCTACCTTTTCTGTTACAGTTTGGAGCCGAATTCATGACTTCGTGTAGGTATATTTTTCGATTTGCTGTTGCTTGCTATGCAAAGCATTGACTGATATGCTCATATTTTTGAGGTCTAAAGGTTCATGGCTAATACTCTTTTATACCCACTGATTGTATAAATTTATTACTAACTCCACCCCTTCCCCTTGGGGGATTCCCGGACCATTTAGACCCAAAAATCACCCTGCACGGCATCCGCTGAAGGTGTGCTATAAATGTAGAAAAACGGGCTGGTTTCTTAATCAGGGGTAATTAATAGTAGGTGTAAGTATCCGCGACGCGAACGACCGAACCGCTGCGATCGGTCGAGCCGACGTGCCGCCCCATGCTACCTGGGTTGTTTCATTCAAATGCCTATAACTTCGTCAATTTTTCGAATTTTTACATCGGACTTGTTTTATAATATTTCTAAAACATCAATCTATGAAAATATGTAAAAAAAAAAATAATCTGATTTTTGACACTTTCAAACGGTTATACCCCCTTAATCGATAATATACCCGTCCGACTTTTCACCGACTCTGCTACTCCGCTGTATTATTAAATCGGCCGTGATCACGGTTAAACTGGCCACTCGAGGAAGATCGAGCCACTTCGGGGACCTCGAGGTACGACGTCGGATCCGCATTTCGGTGGCCGAAGACAAAAGCGACGACTCCGAATACGGCTAGATTAAATAGCACGATCCCACGGTCGGCCCTTCGCCGCAATAACGCTCTAACTAACGATCAAACCTACGTACGTATCGAGTTCGGTCGGAACACTCCGAACTCCGGCGGGAAGTTTGTTGCCTGCAGCCGGCGAGGTTCTCTCGGACTCATCGGTAGTCGATCGCTGTTCCCTTGATTTTCGGATACGTTAACGAGCGCGAGGCTGAGGGGCGGGGTGCCGCGGGGTAACAGTTTCGGGGGGGATGAAACTTGAAAGGCACGGCCGAGGAGCGCGAGAAAGGAAAACGGACGTGGTAGACGGCGAGGAACGGGTGGGAAAGTAGCAGTTGCACTTTTCCAGATCCAACGGGTCAAATGAATATGCTAGAGAAGCTCCGTTGCTCGCACAAGGGTGAAAAAGAACGGCGATGGTGAACTGGACGGGCTGGTGCCGAATGGAATCGTGCTTAAAACGAATATCATCACCGAGGTACGTAGAAATGGTCCGTCACCATATCGAGACCGGGGCTGCCCCTTTTAACGGAGAACCTACCTAACCCATCCCGAAGGCAAATTTTCCAGCCGCGGGAACTCTGGCTCTCGCATCTAATCCGAGCTCCTTGGCGTCGGGGCGCGCCGTTTCGTTTCCACCGGCACGTATGCTCGCACTGGCGGCGTTCAAATCGGCCCGGATGGCTACTTAAGTCGCATTAACCGAATGCCTGATTCGGAGGATAGTTCCGGCGCGGTATTCAGCCGATGCTGCGGCCAAGTGTGCCATGTAAACTGACCTAATGGAGGCGGGGTACGCAATGGCAGAAGCGCGGAGGCATTATCCATCGGTGGATACTCGAATCGCAGTCGAGTCGAATTACGAGTTAGTAACACTTTGTCACGGGTTTTGCGGACAATAGGTCCACTCCTATCTGATCCTTGCTAACTGGATCCCGGACCGCAATCCTCCATGCACAGTGGGTCCTTTAACCATCGATCTCCAATACACCGAGGAACTTGGGGAGGGGGGGGGGGGGGCGGAAAGAGGAAGGATACGTCCGCGTGATCAAACAGTCTTGGTTAGTAACCGAGGGGTGGGGATTGCTCGTCATTAGGGGGCTTAAAAACTAGATGCTCGACGATGAATTGGGCGAGACGATGAGTCGAATGCGAACAGGCTTGCTACTCGACGAAATAAGAAGCTTCCACCCAAGGGGATTCGATGGAAGCGGCCAAGAATCGTCAGCTGTGCCGTACGGTTTTGAAGAATAGATGGGAAGGGTGTTAAGGGCGCGAAGACAGTGGCGGGTAGGAGCTCGTAAGTAATAGCTCTGACAGCAAGCCTGGTATAAAACGAACGAATAGACGATGCCCTGTAGGGGGGCTCCTATTTCCTTTCGTAGGTATTTCGGAAGTCACGATAGAGCGAGGGGGGGGGGGGGGAGAGCAGAGGAGGGAAAGGAACTTCGCGGAAAAGCAGAGAAGACAGAGAAAACGGGCGCTCTACGAAGGAAATAGACGGCAGAGGCGAAAAGGAAAGGCGAGACACCGTCCGTGTATGTGGAAAGATGCGAAGTTACCTTCCTTTTTCCCGTACTTTCTACTCGCCTACATATACCCGTACTCTCTTACCGGAGCATTCCAGTTGTACTGCCGTGGGTGTCGGTTAAGCCCCTAACGTTTAAGACCTTCCAAACCGACTTCGAAGCTTTCCAGACGCACTTTATGGCCGGGGTGGTAGCCGAGTCGCTCCCAAGCGTGGAATATTTTCCGTTGCGCCTCGGCAACGACGCCGCCGGCCCACCGGTGCCCAGAAATTAAGAACAACGGATAGAGTAGGTATAATCTCTGGGATTACGCTGAGCACAGCTTTGTCTCTCTAGCATCAACATATGCGCGAATAAAAATGTCAAGAAAGAGGGATAGGTACGGATGAAGATAGGGGAGGGTTGCCTATATCGTACCACTTAAGACATTTTACGTTGTATTTTATATTTGGTACTAATTTGAACGCAAATGACTATTGGATATTGTAGCTTGATCTTTTAGGCACCTACTATTATACGCTTAACCTTTTGTTCAGAACAAATTAATTTGTTATTAATCTTTTTGTCACATTCTGTAAAAGGTACGATTTAGGCAACCGGTCTCCTAAATCGTACCTCCACTAAAAATAGTATCAACAACAAATAGAGAAGATAATATTCAACATAAAGTAATGATTATTATATCCCCATAAAAAAATTCAAAAAAGTAAAAAAATACGCCAAGTACATGATAAAATCGAGGACGGGAAAGAGTAAATCACAACAAATATAGAAGAAAATATACATTGTAAAAAAAGATGTGAAATCAAAATGAGCTGCAAGTACATAAAGGTGCTTTCCACCTGCGCTTAAGATGACACAACTACATATACACAGCTAAAATGCTGGGTTCATACATTCCATTATTCATATCGCCGACATTTTAATAATGTGAAGATAAAATGTAACATCTAGACATTTGCCTAGATGTCCGCGGCCTGGAAGTCAAATACTTGGCGTGGCCAGGCAAGGTCAAGGTGTCGATGAATAAGAATTATTTAAAACGTAAAATAATGAAAGTGTACTCATATTTGTCAGAGTTTTAAATTGACAAATTATCTGAAAGCCTGCGAGGGGGAAGGTATGGGTATTGATGAATGATCTTGGAATTATTTTAAAACGCAGTATAATGAAAATTTATTCATATTGTCTGAGTTTTAAATTGACAAATTATCTGAAAGCCTGCGAGGGGGAAGGTATGGGTATTGATGATCTGAGAATACCTTGCCTGGCCACGCCAAGTATTTGACTTCCAGGCCAAAAAAGTAAAAAACTAAATTTAAAATAAATTTATAACCAACATATGACCACCCCCACTTTAAAGAAAACAATTCAAAAATAGCTGAAATTCATTAATTTGCTCGTCCTCCAAAGAACAAATTTCTAGAATTTTAGATAAATTTAAAACCAACATATGACCACCCCCACTTTAAAGAAAACAATTCAAAAATAGCTGAAATTCATTAATTTGCTCGTCCTTCAAAGAACAAATTTCTAGAATTTTGCCAGGCCGCGGACATCTAGGCAAATGTCTAGATGTTATATTTTATCTTCACATTATTAAAATATCGGTGATATGAGTAATGGAATGTATGAACACAGCATTTTATCTGTGTATATGTAGTTGTGTCATCTTATGCGCAGGTGGAAAGCACCTTTATGTACTTGCAGCTCATTTTGATTTCACATCTTTTTCTGCAATGTATATTTTCTTCTATTTTTTTTTTGGGATTTACTCTTTTCCGTCCTCAATTTTATCATGTAATTGGCATATTTTTTTACTTTTTTGAAGTTTTTAATGGAGATTTTATTGTTGTTTTTTTTCAAATTTCTTTTAATACTTGAGGAAATAAATAGGAATAGAGTGACCTTTTTTGCTTTTGTAAGTGTAGTTACTAGTTCCAGTAATAAAATATATAATAATTTATTTACAAAATTTAAAATTTTTTATTGAAACAAGAAACAATAATTAAATTCATGCATTATCGAAGGTGTCCATATATCAAAATAACTGAATAAGTATGTATACGAAATCCTTCCTGCAAAATTATGCGTACATACATAGCCTGGCGTAGATAACAGCATCATTTTACGCTTCCATTATCTACATATACATAAAATCCCCAGTTTAGTTACAAATAAAAAACAGTTTAATGATATACAAACATGTCGCAATTCAAATTTCGGCAACTTACCTTGTGTTTGAGACTGCATTTTGGTTGCAATTCAATGGTACAACGATACATATTTGTAAAAACACGTGGCATCTCAAATTTTGAAAACTTACCTTATTTAACACTCGCCAGGTTATAACCTGACTGTAAGCTGTCAAAATTTGGAGTAGATTGCATAGTGAAGGTAGCGTTTGACGAACGAAACATGTGTTAGTTTCTTATGGCTGAAGGTGTGCGTGTAACGCGTATATACGTATTATGTTGACGAAAATTTTGACTGGAGAATCAGAAGAATCAGAAGAAGAAAAATCTTACCGTTTCCGACTGATCCATGAGACGATATTACGATATCTCTGTTATGCGTGGACCGATTTTATTGAAATTGGTCTTATCCGAAAGCTTATATGCGGTTTACATAAGAAAAATGCCTTTAAATTTAGAAAATATTGCAGGCGTGATGAGATATTAATGAAATAAGTTTCAGGTTAGGTTGGATTAGCCGGGCGACGAGTAAATGATAGGGGTAGCGACAGTCGACATATACGGGGTGTCGAAACATGTACTTGGCGTCGAGACGCTACCGCGTCTCTAGATAGTTACATATACATATGTATATGGATCACAGGCCGCAATAACCTATGAATATGATATATGTACATAATCTGTATAACATACGAGTTGTCAAATCCTACTGATTAGATTGCAGTGGTACGATTTAGGAAACATGATCAATTTGTTTATAAATATCAATTTAAACTTTATAATGAATGTAATGTGGACTTAAAATGAATGTAAAATATTCTATATTAAACCCGCTTTTAGAAAGATTCAAAAATACAGGACAAAATTGCATTGTTTGATTATTATCAGCTAAAATAAACTGGTAAAAAGTTACATCAATCATACCTGATTTTTTAAAATGTTTATAGCACGCACAAAATAGGACGTAAGCCCAAAAGCTTTTTTTTCTATTTCTTATTCTGCATTTACTTGATATCTTTATTATCAGATGTCATTTACATTCATTAATTATTGAGAAATTGATGAGGCACTATTTAGGTGACCAGTACGATATTTGCAACTACCCCCTACCTATTATTAAGGAGTATGTAGAATGGCCCAACCGTGGACTTTCAAACATCGAAATTCTATTCATCTTGGAGACGTGAGAAGTTTATACCGGAATGTTTAGTGGGAACGGAAAGAAGCATCCTCGAGTCTTCATCCCCCAAAGTGAGTAAAGTATCCCATTCTTGTGGACATCCTGCGCTTTTCAGAGAAGTGTGTTTAAAAAAGAGGAGCTCCGAAGCAGGAAATACGCGTCACGTATTCAGCGGCTCTTATTACTCAACGTGTCGACTGGGTCGGAATATTGATACGTGGCGGGTAATTACGCACAGAGAGATGATCCCGCGTGATATTCAGAGGGGGGCTGACTTTCAGGCAACAGAATCAAAGACGCCTTTGGTACTCGAGCCACGTCCAGTCTCCTTCGAGTCGGAAGTGACCAACAGAACCGCTCATTGGCGGGCCGGGGAGAGCGTGGGAGTCACTCGTTGCCTGTTATTCTCCCGGTAATACGGCATGCAATTCTGGTGCGCGAGCGTTCATAATACCCCGCGCATACACTTCCCCATAGAGGAGCAAATGTATGCCAGCCGCGGAAATTGGTGTCCCGATGTTTAATTTGCTACGCCACCGGCTAATGACGGATATTCAAAAGATCGCGGGACATTGATTTGCATTTAATTATGCCCGCGCTCGGATTAAATTGCCACGCTGGAATCATCCGGGTTCCTGCTGCGAACGGTAACTGAGAAGCCCGTAGAATTTAGGGGTTGATTACTCGACCAGTCCCGGTATTGGAAACATCAGTGTGGAAGGGAAAGCCGAGCAGGCCTGCGAAATGCGTATAAAAATTCGTTGCGTTGCAACGCGTTCTGCGTACATTCTGAACGAGGAAAAAACACCCGAAATATGAATGATGGCTTATTTGTAGGCTTTTAATTAAAAGATACAGAGAGGGGGAGAGAGAGAGAGATAGAAAGGGAGAGATAGCTGGCGAACAATATTTGCTCGAGCGTAGAAGCTGAAGTGTAATCGGCTCCATTACGATCACTTCTGTATTTACCAGCTGACCAGAGAGCTTCCAATTTCCAGGGCGATCAATCGTTAACTGTAAAATCCGAAGCTCGTAGCTTTTTCCCTGTAAATCGAGAGAGAGCATTTAATCTTTAACGAATAGCGGTGACACGAGGCTAGTTTCACTTTCATCGAATTACAGCGGGAAAGTGTAATAGCTGAAAGCTCTTTCCTCCTCGTTTCTGCACACGTATGCGCCCCCGCTCGCAAATATAAAAACACCGGAGGAAAGTGTAAGAAGAACATGGTTGCTGGCTGATGACTGCCACTCCGCTGCCCCGTGCACCAATCTAAAAAGCACGAGCGTCCAGCGGAACGGGGATGCACTTTCACAGGGCTGTTTAACAAGGAATATGTATGCACGTCGGTCGGCGTGGTTCGCGGTGCCCGCGGTCCTCGTAATTCTTGTTCGCCAGAACGCACGAGAAAGCGCGGTCGAATTTATCAAACGAATTTCTGTTTCGCAGCATTTCCAGCAGATATTCTTCACTGCCCCATCGTTTCTGCTTCACCAAGCTAAGCGCCACCGATTGCCAATGATCTTCGCCCGTGATCTAGACTCTAGGCCTTCAGAGGTCTAAAGTTCTAGGCAGATCTTCTTAGGCGAGCCGCGCACCACTTCGCACCTCTTCGCACCCCCTTCCGGCCGTTATTTAAGCAGCACGCGTCACAGCCGCGGCGTAATTTTCGGCCGTGCAAAGAGAACGTGGCCCGAAGTCATAAAGGGCTGGGCGACTCCGTCGGGCAAACGGGGGAAATTTTCATTTGGCCAGCCTGCACGGTACGTGGAAACGTTGTCCGTGGCGCACGTGTGTCGCGGGAGCTTGCGAGTGTGCGTATCGCGCGACCCGAGGAGCCGAGCCGCCATCAAGGATGCTCGCAGTTCGAGGGTATACCTATGTATAGGGGGGAGGCTGAGAAGGGGAGCAGGGAGGAGGCACCCACTATTCGAGTATTATTGCGGTGTCGGGGCTACAGGAGGGTGAGAACGGGATATATCAACGGTTGGCGTTTTATGTGGCGACCAACTGTCGAGTTAATATTCACGCGATTCAACTTGACCCCCCCCTGCCCCCTTCCCCTCCCCTCCCCCCCCCGTAGACGACGTCGCGAAACTCTCGACTTCAGGGCTTTTTTCCCCCTTAGATCACCTATCACGACTTCCCCCGCTGTCCCTTTATCGTGTACCTACTGACACGCTGGCCTCGTAACCACCCTTACTCAGATGGCGAGTCGGAGACTGGATATATCAGGTCTCCAATAGCTTCTGATGCAATTGGAAAGAGAATTGAAAACCGAATCGAGAATGTGGGAAAGGAAGGTCGTGCACCCAGGGCTATTCCACTTTAGATTTCCCACTGCGAAGGAGGAACTTGGCTACCCTCTTTTAGATCCTCGTAGGGGACACTGTAATAAGTGTGAGTACAGAAAGAGTGACACAAGAAATAGCCTCTTTTTCGTTCCACGATTTTGGAACTGAATTTTATGCGAAACGATACTGTATGACGAGGCATCGACCACACGGAATTTTCAAAATGAGGTGACAATTAGTTTCTGAGATATGGGAGGTCAAAGAAGTGAAAATTCGTTAACGCGTCAGCTAATAGGTAGGGGAGAGGCTTGTAGGTTGCCCCTGCTTGCAGGTTGCCACCCCTGCTCTATTTCGACTTTCTAGCAGTGTCATAATCTCAACTCTGACTCACATCGACGTTAAGAGAGTAGTTGTCACTATTTATTAACCTCTGGAGCGGACAGACGCAATAACACTGTGCTTGCTGAGCGAAGTGTGATATAGTGTTTGTCAAGAAATTGAATTATTGAAATTGTGTGTTTTCCCTGTGCTCGTAAATTGAACATTTTCATCGACAATTCAAGGTAACTATTCGTACTGTGTTGTTTTTTTTATCTAATTTACATATGCCAAACAGATTTCCAAACATATCATGAATTGACAATTTTTTCTCATATTTTCCAAAAATGCGTCGGAATGCAAGTTGCCACCTCTCTCTTTCCCGCTTGTTTACACTCAAATGTCATTTTTCATGATTATGTGATGTTTACTATTGTCATTGAGTTTGAAGTGAAGTGTTTTTATTGCATTTTAGTCATATTTTCGTTCATTTTTTACATTTTTTTTTTACTTTTTTTTATATTTTTTTCATGTTTACACCCACTGACTGCAAATAAAATTTAATAAATTTTGAAAAGTTTTCTGAATCAGGTTTTTAATTGAGTTTTTTTACACTTTCAGCAATTTTTCTAGGGGTGGCAACCTGCAAGCCAAAATTTCAAGGAGTCAATTTTAGATACTTTCGAGAATTTGCAGTATAATTTTTCTTTTTCGAGAGTTTACATGATTTCTAGCTCAGGATTGTAGCTCTACACTTCCTCTTTCCAACTTATACCATAAATCAACGATACGTTAATTTTATGACGAGTTATGATCAAAAAAGCTAAAGGATGGCAACCTGCAAGCCTCTCCTCTACGCTTCGATGGACGGACTTTTGTGTCAGTCCGATAATTTAAACAATTATTTCCAGGGGATTTGCTGACTGCCAACGACGAAGTTGAACTTGGATTTTCAAAATTCACGAAAAAAAATCAAAATCAAGAAATATAAATGGCTGTGTACATAGTAGGCGAAAATTAAAATTTGATATTTTCAGTTGGCCTGGGTGCGGGATAGTTGTCTTTTGATTAACCAAACACAACTGTGAAAAATTTTTGGAAAAATATTCATGTCTGCAGGTTCCTTTTTTTCTTAAAAATGTAAAAAATAAGATTCACATTGTGAATTTTTACATTTTTAAGAGAAAAAGGATCCTGCAGACATGAATATTTTTTCAATTTTTTTTACAGTTGTGTTTGGTTAATCAAAAGACAACTGTTCCGCACCCAGGCCAACTGAAAATTCAAATTTAAATTTTCGCCTATATAGTATCGCTCCGCCCTACTGTGTAGTGTGTGCTTTTTCTAATATATCAAAATTCACAATGGCCGAATCAATATGGTGGACGATATATTAAAAAAGCACCCACTACACGGACATTTATATTTATTGATTTCGATTTTTTTTGTGAATTTTGAAAATCTAAGTTCAAATTCGTTGTTAGCAGTCAGTAAAATCCCCAGAAATAATTGTTTAAATTATCGGACTGACATAGAAGTTCGTACATCGAAGCGCATGGGCTGACGCGTTAACGAATTTTCACTTTTTTTACTTCCCAAATCTCACAAACTAATTGTCACCTCAACTTGAAAATTTGTTGTGATTGATGTCTCATCATAACGCATCATTTCGCAGAAAATTCAGTTCCAAAATCGCGGGACCAAAAAGAGACTAAAAAAGGCCTCGTTTTACTGTCACTCTTTCATGCATCGATCTGGCAATAAATCGCAGCCGGTAATTTCTGTTGCAGTACGTATGGCGTATGGCCTGCTCTATGGAATGGCATCGCGGGACATCGTTCTTTGCTCCCTCCTCGCTGCCTTCCTCTATTCGAGTTTCGGTAAGAGCCGACTGATATTTCCTCCCCCAGAAGACGCCGCCGACCCACCTCCACCCCTGCACTCGAGTCGGAAGGAGAACAGAAGAGCCGGAGTCGAGGGACGGGGACAAGTTTGAATTGGCCCGGCTACGAAACGAAAGTTACAAGTTTTTAATCCGAACAAAATGATGGGAACGAATCTCACCGTTGTATCCGTAATAGCATCCTCCCCCCCGCCCCCGCCCCCCCCTCCCCCCGCGCCGGGCTCCTCTTTTCTCCGTGGCCGCCGCGTTTCTTTGCTCCACTTTTCGGCAAGAATCAAATAAAATGCCTCCTGAGAGCACTATCGGGAGTAGCGGGCTTCCCGTAAAAGCATTCCGCCGCGAAGGCGGGCCAGAAATTACAAGAGCGTGTACGGGCTAAACGTTACCCAGTTGTTCCCACCGGCCGGATACCATTCGACGTTCCATCCTTCACTTACAGTGGATGGAAGAAATACAGCGGGGTGCTTGGGCCGCGCGGGAATGGCGCGTAAAGCAATTAAGGCTGCACGCCGCCGAATGTGTTTCCCGCCGTACCCTCTTACGCGTCCAGCGCGGCTGCCCCTCGTCAAGTGCCCAACGCCCGGGGCAATAGTGCAACACTGTTCCCCATAAAAAGAACCTGCTATAGTACATTCCCTAGAGAACGAGGAAATGTATATCGTCGCTTTGTGCGCGACGAAAGCTTAACCGCCGACGTCGAGTTCATTCTCTCGTCGCGTAGTATCGCTCGGAACGCTTATATTATTTAATAAGGTGTCGGTAGTTGGCCCGGGGGTTGGGGCGGTATGGTTAATAAACACCCCGCGCCGCGCGGGGTCCCCTTTCCTGCGCGTTTTTTTTTTCCACCCCAACGTCCACGTGCCACGCGACAGAAAAAAAAAGAAACAGCGCGCCGACGGGGACGAGAAACGAAGGCTGAATGGCCAGCGGGAAGAGAATTATTGCCACCCTCTCGTAACCTCGCCCGCGTACAGTTGCCATGAATCTATACGCAGCGGCGATATGCATGACGAACTAGATTAAGCTGGCCGCTAAAAGAGATGTAAAGATTAAGAGAAATCAATATCGGAATGGAGGCGACGACCATCCCTCCCCTCCACCGTTTCCGCACACCATCCACCCCCCCCCCCCCCACCTCCCCGCGCTTCTCGTCCGCGAAAAAAAACGCGCGTCCGGCCTGGATGCGTTTCTATAAAGATCTATAGACGCTGCAAGCGCGCTGGCCAGCGGCGCGTGAACCTAAGCTAATTAGATGTAAAGTTTGCCGGGTCATTAATTACACGATCGTTAATTACGCCGGTGCAGGTCAGGCGTCCGAGGTCCAGCCCGAATTTCTAGAACTCCTGGAGAACCATACGGTCATTCAAGGTCGTGACATCTCCTTCACCTGCGTCGTTAATCATCTTCAATCTTACAAGGTAATTGCATCTGCACGCCCGTCTAATTAGTAAGTCGATTAAGGGCAACGCCACGGAATCGTAAGTAGTGGCCTAAATCGCGTTCTCGCGAACAAGCGACTCGGACAGATCGGGTCGGTTCTAGTTAACATCAGCCGAGCCACCGATTCACTGACCCCCCCGAAGGGGCATTCACTGTGGAAACTCGGGGAGGACTTTGAGTGGCTTTCATGCAGGTATCTATGGGGGGGTCTGTCGGGAATTCGCCGGAGTGTCCTAAAAATTATAGGATAAGTCGGGGAGATTCCTTGTGCCAAACGAAATCGCAATACTCGAAATTCGAATGCCAATGGTACACGTGCTTGCGGGGACTCGCGAGCTGACGCACAATTCTTTATATTAATGAGAATGTATTAGGTAGGGGAGACCGGGGCTGGTTGTCCCAAGGGGTAGGTTGACTAATTGTTAATAACTTTGCACCGACATATGCTCTACTGCGGGAAGATTCACTGTTGAAAGAAGTCACTTTTACTATGCCATGCATTTATGTTCGACTCCGTGATCGCACGTTTTTTAACAGTTATCAACGTTTGTCGAAAAATTGACTACGTAAGAAAATATTTTTTTTAAAGATTTTAGTTTTTCACGCTCTATATAGTTACAATAGAATAAATGTTAAGGGACTATTTTGAAGTTTGTTTATTAGACGATCTATTGACATAGCATTTTTGTTTATACATAAATAATTGAAACTTATATAGATTATTGAAGTCGAAATGATCGGTCGGGGCTGGTTGACTAATAAGGTTTAAATTCTTATTTTGTTATTCATAAAGCGATTTTTATTTTTTGTTTAAAGGGTCTAGCTGGGTAAGCATAGGGGAAACGACCCCAGCACCACATGTTAGTATTTATGTGTAGCAAATAATGCTCTTTGCCTAAAAAAACAATGAGAGAAATTTCAGATCTCTACCCCTTTCGTTAGGGTGACATGGGGATAACAACCCTAAATTTTACACTATGTTATAAATACATTATAATTAATGTTTAAGTTGAAAAAATTTTCATCTTATTATTAAAATATGAAAGAAAGAAATTAATATTTTATAATGAAACAACTCTTGCGACATTGTGTTATTTTATTACCACTGAGATAAGTTACTAATAACATTTTCTTAACCGATTGTACCTACATATTGTCAACCTACCCCATACTGTAAGTCAACCAACCCCGACCATGGGGCTGGTTGACCAGCATGGAAGGTGTTAGAAAAACATTAAAATACCTTAATTCTCATCACATTGAGTCAACATTAATAATTTAATCAGATAGCCAAATGTATGCCCTATCAAATATACTAACCGGTTTAATGATATTTCGCCCACATAATTTATTAAAAATCAGAAACTGAAAAACCAGCCTACCAGCGCCGGTCTCCCCTACATTTAAACAGCGCCAATCTGGAAATGACTTGTATCTATAAAATGGCCCGCTTTGGCACAGGGAGTTTTGCATGTTTCAGCCCGTCCCATAATCCTGAGACGTACACCCCGGAGTTATCCCAGAGAAACGCAGATGTCAGCTGAAATCGATGCCAAGTGAAATCATTGGCCCAAATATCGCCGCGAAAACACGCGAATCGCTTGCACACGTTTCAACGGCCTCCTGTACGTGCACACGCCCCGATTATGACAAAGCGCGCGTGTGCGCGCTACCATCGGTCCACATCCCGGAGTTTCCGTCCAGAACCCCTTGCGGGATACAGACCCGCCGACGGGTAATTCACTTTCGAGAAGAAGTCCAAGTTTGATTGCGCGCTCGAATCGACAATCGTTTCTATCGCGGGATGAAACGTTCTTGGCGCGTGTTCAGAGTGTCTCGTCCTGCCGGATTCTAAGGGCGGCGGCGGGGGGTGGGGGAGGGGAGGGGGGGTGGGATTCAGAAGGCGCAGCAGCCGAAGAAGAAGAAGAAAAAAGTGGAAAAAGTGGGAGCATAGGGAGAGAGGCAGAATGTTACTTTCGCGGGGGCAGGAGGGTGCAGGGGAAAAGAAAGGACGTTCGAAAGAAGGGATATAAATCAGAGCCGCTAATATAACGTGCAACATGAATAGGCCTGATTTTTGCCACCCCGAAAGAGCCTCTCCCTCCCTTCCTTTACCTTCTTCCTCCCATCCTCAGCATTTTCCCTCTAAGCCGGCAGAGATTCCTACGCGAATTTCAAAACAGACACTGCAATCTAATGAAGCATTCCGCGTGATATCATTTGAATTGTCCGCGAACGGGGGACCACTCACCGCCAAACTCCAGTGGAACTGACGCGAGACGAAGAATTTTATCTCGCCCTCTTTTTCGAGGCTCCGGATCGTTTATGTGCGAGCGCCATTTTCTCGCGAGCATTTTGCAGGAACGGTGAGAATTCGAAGGAGAATTTCATCACCGCGGTTGATTCGTCGGGTGCAATTATTTCGAGCGATCGATAGGATCGATCAGGCCCACCAGGGGGGGGGGGGTGGAGGTTCGGTTTAGAATGGTCTCTGTGTCATCTAACGTAGAGTGGTATGGGCGATGAGTGCTGCACGGGGATTCAAAGCTTTGACTGTTTGCGTGAAAATTCTTCCGCCAACAGGTAGAATTATCCTCTGTCCGCCGGTGAACACAGCCAACAGTCCATCAGCGTTATTTATGCACGCCTTAAATTCTATTGCCGCCCGATCAAAACCCCTCCGCTTTTGTTCGCGATTTAAAAGCCCTTTCACCCCCGTTCAATGGAATCGTCGTTTGAAATACGACAGATCGAGCACGCAGGAAGCGTGTTCGCGGGAGTCCGACGGGCTGGCACGGCGACGGGGATGGCGATTGGAATTTAAATCGCGGAATCCAATAACAGTGTTCTTTTGCACCCTTCGGTAAATAATTACGTTCCGCGGGGGTGTTTCACGGCTGTGCATACAGACGTTCTAAGGATCGGGTAATGAGGAGTAGCGATTCGTTAATTATAGGCAACGGATATTTATCCACTGTACCGTGAACCGCGCCTTTGAACTTGGGCGCTTATCTCGCTCGGGGCAAATATTGTTCGTGAATCAATCACCGCGGGGTAGAAGCACCGTATGCGAATGGAGCTCCCCGGTCTCCACTCTTTTAAAGGCGTCGAATGATCCGCGAGCGATGCCGACGGCGAGCACTGCGGTTTCTCTGGGAAATAGAAGGAGTATTGTTACGTCGTTGTTTTTTCCTTTCTATGCAATTGTTAAGGTGCGAATCCACGATGGGATTGTACACGAGACTTCTCAATCACGAGACAAAAATCTCCGCAAGAAGTAAATGTAAATAATGGAAACAATCGCGAGAGATGAGATTTTTGAAAATATACCACGAAACTTGTGTTACGGGTGTCTAGTTTCAAGAAATTAAAGATAAAATAACACGGTTCAACAAAATGAAACTTTTTTTCTGTTTCGCAATATCCACCGGGTGATTCATGTAGAGTATATCGCCCTGAACGCGAATTCGCAAACCGTTGGTCGCCATCACCCTCAGTTTTTGAGAAACTCGATTTTGAAAAAAACTGCAAATTTTCAATTTTGAAAATATTTTGTGTTGAAACGATAATAATTATTTGGTTGCTCGTTGCGTGAAATTATTCTATGAACCCTCCCGAATACAACGATATAAGTTATTATTGCATTATGAAGATTTGAATATGTTTGAACAACGTTCAAAGGGCAAAGGATACCCAAAATGCACTCATTTTTGAAGATATCTTTCAATTTATTTCCAAAACTAAGGATCTAGGATAAAATCTGACCATTCCACGGGATGCAGCAGACATTTTCCCTTCGGAAAGCATCAACAAAAGTGGTAAGTCACGTTTTGTTTTGAATACAGAAGCGAAATAGTTTGGCAAAACGCGCGGCGCCAACAGTGGTAGTCAGGCGCGTTAAGCGATTGTGTTACGCTGAGCGGCAGTGAATCGCGCGCCGCCGTTGACTACCACTGTCGACGCCGCGCGTTTTGCCAAACTATTTCGCTTTTGTATTGAAAACAAAACGTAATATACCACTTTTGTTGATGATTTCCGACGGAAAAATGTCTGTTGCATCGCGTGGAATGGTCAGATTTTCTCCTAGACCCCTAGTTTTGGAAATAAATTGAAAGATATCTTCAAAAATGGGTGCATTTCGGGTGTCATTTTCCATTTGATCGTTATTTAAACATATTTAAATGATTATAATACAATAATAACTTATATCTTTTTATTCGGGAGGGTTCATAGAATAATTTGACGCAACGAGCAACCGAATAACTATTACCGTCTCGACACAAAAGATGTTAAAATTTAAAAATTTGCAGTATTTTTCAAAATCGATTTTCTCAAAAACTGAGGGTCATAGAGCAATTCTGCTTGCGGATTCGCATTCACGGCGAAAAACTATACAAGAATCACCCAGCGGATATTGCGGACCAAAAATCGTGTTGGACAGTGTAATTAAACAATTGTCTCAGGAGATTAAAGTCTCATGTGAGACGCGATAGTTTTGTCTCGTCGTGGATTTGCACCTTAAGACTTTCGTCTCGAGCATGATAGCAACTAGGGCTAATACATGTAGCGCAGTGTAACACGAACTTTTCGTTTGCCACCGTTCCCTCTCTCTAATTACCGTATGATATTAAGTTACACTCCTTAAGGGTCGTGTTTACGTTGAGATTCATGAATGCACGGAAATAAATGGAAAGCATGGGGATGATTTTACGTACGCGGGGGTGGGCGAACTCGTGCCCGTGTGTGACTCGAGTATACTAGTCGCAGATGTGTGCGTGGATAATTTAGGATCATCTGAACATAGCTGCACTGCGCGACGTGTAAAGGCTTCTTTAATAGGCGACGCTTCGAAGAACGGGGTGCAATAAGAAGGGTGAACAGGGGTTGCTAATCGGGAGACTACTAACAGCTACTTGAGCGGACGCTAAAACGTTAAGACACTATCGTATATCAGCTCACAATAATGAACAAAATGATCTTCAAAAATCGGAATAGGGTAAATCCGGGAGACGCGGTCGACTTAATATAAAATGGCTATTAAAACTAATACAGAAATTACTTATTTTATTAGAACAAACCTATATGTTCAGAATTTTATGCTGATTCAAAAAAACATGTCGATATTTGCTTTAAGACGGGTTGAAAACTGAAGTCATGACATCTGACCACCTCCCCCGAGGTGCCGGGAGAAATGGTTTTCGTCGTTGGCAGAGACCACTCACATAATTATTCATGGAAAATTAACAAATGATAAAGCAAAATTATTTATGAGTGAATACAACTATAGATTCATTAATAAAGAACACATCAAAGAACAAGTAAACTAACCACGCGATTAGCAAGGCAAATGAATACAAAATTGAATAAATAATCTAAATAAACAAAAATAATAATGAAAAAATAAAAAAATAAACAAAAAATAAAAAAAATCATAACTCGACCATCTCTCCTTTCTGCAGCGAGAGGTGGTCTTCTAGTTAGCTTTGAGAGGAAGAGTTAATATGGCCAAATACTTTGGTTGCATTGTCCCTCAAGTGTGTACTATTTTATTATCCGAAACATTAAACGAAAATAAACCTAGAAGTATTTTTTAAATACGATTCTGTGCACTGCTGTTTGACAAAAGAGGTGAAATGTAACCTCAATTTACCTTTTAAAGCCCATAAATCCGGAAAAACACAGAAGAAAGCGAAATGACGCTATTCATTCATCTGTTTGGCTTTTAAAGAAGTAATTGGTCTGCACTTTAACGCATTTTTACGCAGAGAGTCTGAAATATAGCGACTCGACCAACTCTCCGGCCCAACCGCGTGTCCCAGATTTACCCTATAAACGAAATTATTCTTATTGGATTCTCTAGTTGGAGATACATTTTAGATACCAGCATTTCATAGGAAACCATGGACGAAACGTGAAATTTAATTAACAATATTCCATGATTCTGAT
Organism: Andrena bucephala; assembly: GCA_947577245.1. Taxonomy (NCBI): domain Eukaryota; kingdom Metazoa; phylum Arthropoda; class Insecta; order Hymenoptera; family Andrenidae; genus Andrena; species Andrena bucephala. The sequence continues at coordinate 13,927,992 of OX387719.1, read as the reverse complement.
ACTGAATCTGCTATTAATGCCCGGCGGTGTAAGTCATGCGGGCGGAAGCCGCGGTTTCTAATCCGTGCTCGTGATTATATTATGCAGGTTGCTTGGATAAAGTCAGACTCCAAAGCTATCCTGGCCATTCACACGCACATGGTCGCGCACAATCCACGATTGTCTGTCACCCATAACGGGCACAACACGTGGAAGCTGCACGTGACCAACGTCCAACCCAACGACTCCGGCACGTATATGTGTCAAGTTAATACGGATCCTATGAGGAGTCAGGTTAGTACCCCCACGCCACTATTCGCATCCCCCGAAATTGTCTATCCACTCTTCACCACCAGCCCTTCCTCCTAGTAACTCTTTCCAACTAGATTTCAGTATTCAGCAGTCAGAAACGATGTAACCGAATCGATAAGAATTAAAATAAATGGCATTGTATTATTGCGGGTTGGATATAACACGGTTGACACGCGGAAAATATTACGATAGATCGCAATGATAACATCGACGAAATTGGATATAAAATTTCGGCGCACGGCGCGATGCATTGTTTGCTCCGTTTATTTGCCCGCCCTGTTATCGTTACGATCGACGACGCGTATTTCTCGCCGCTTAAAACCGAGATTAAAGGCAAGTCTCCGCGGAGCAACGGCATTCGTTGAGGCTCGAAGCGCGGAGGGTTAATCTTGATTTAAATGTCCGCGCGACCGTTGGAGCCCGGGCAACGCGGGGGTCGGCCGGATCTTTCCCTGGCCCGGCAGACAAATGATAGTATACGGTGGCTGGTAACGATCTTTGCCCGCAGACTGGTCATATGAAGGTAGTGATACCGCCCGATATCATGGATTTGGACGACTCCGCGGACGACTTTGCTAAAGAGAACAGCGATCTGCGATTGCGGTGCCGAGCCACCGGGACACCCAAGCCTGTGATCACCTGGCGGAGGGAGGACGGCAAGAATATCACTCTGCGAACCGAGAACGGGGTGCAACAAGGTAGTATATGTACACCGGGGATTACAAAATTTCCAGTTCTCGGCAAAACTGTCGATTGATAATGCCTATATCGAGCGAGAAGAAACGTGCGGGAATACGGTAGGTAGGGTAGGGTGGGGCTAATAGTCCCGTTTCTCGTATAAACCTATGTAAAATTTAGTACTAACAATCTAGAGATATCTGGTGTTATTTTGTATAAATTATAACTATTATGCTTTACGTCCACGAAATTTGTTTGTTGATACTGTTATTTTCTGTTGAGTTGTACTACAAATTGTTCGTCAATGCAAAATGGACTTCTTGCCCCACGGACGGGGCAAAAAGTCCATTGCATAGGGTAGAAAGTCCCTAATGTCTTTTCGTGTAATATTATTATTATTATTATTATTATTATTTATTACACGGGACAAGCCCAATATGGTACACGTAGAATATAAAAGAACGCAACAATATACTGTTAACTTTGAGTACAGACACGAATACACAAAAAATGCCTAAGCGAGGAAAAGGTTCCTATTGCGCCAAATGCGAACCTAAGAGTGCCCTGACCGACCGTCTAAAAACTGCCAGCGAGGTACCAAAGAAATCCACCCTGTCGGCCAACTCGCTCCCGCGCAAACATATCCTCGTGATGGGGTCCCTCTGCCGAATATTGGTCCGAAAAAATTTTACCCGAAATAACGACGTAAATCGCAATGGTCTGGACAGCGCGCTAAAGTTAATTAATTCTAGCAGTTGGGGGCAATTAATGCCCCCATTAATGATCCTAAACAGAAAGGACATTTATTATTAAACTGAATAAGTAAAAAACTCTTTTCAAATCAACAAATATTTATTAAACCAATTCTTTTTGGTATACAATATTGAAAGGAAAGCATGACTTTTTGAACAAAAAATAAAAATATAAGTCAGAGGCTTGCTTTGAACTAAAAGCTAAAAAAAAGTCGCTCAACTAAAACAAAAACACTATTTAAAGACTTTGGCATCATTTCTTTATACTTTGGCCATCTTATTATGAAAACGAATAATAAAATATATATTTTCAGTCTGAGGGACTTTTTGCCCCAATGGTACCTCTACAGTTTCACCGATATATATGTTACAAAATATTATCATTCAGCAATAAACAATATCATGTACACATTACTAAAGGAACATACAATCTTAACGTACTTGGCTAATACGCTTTTAAACTGTGGTTTACTTCGCATAAAACAACATAAACGACGTATTTCTTTTAGTTTTCGATACATAAAATAACGAAGGTGTCGTGTAATTAGAACGTCCAGGAGCGACTGGCGACCCTGTTGTCACCTCGGTTTCTTCTGGCCTTTTACATAGTATACTGCGAAACTCAATACATTGTTTAAGAATAGAGATTTTGAATTCGGGACTTTTTACCCGCCGGACTTTTAGCCCCACCCTACCCTACGTGGGGTACAAAACGAAAGTTAGTCGAGGAATAATTTGAAAGAGATTTATAAACTGAAGAGACTAATAGTGAAAGAATTGCAAGTTCGCTGTAAAATTAGGAAGCTAGGTGCCCATCTAGTCCCACGTGTTCTATTTCCATTAAAAAGCCTGGTGGACCGAAATTTTCGTTAAAAGGCATGGGGGACGCGTGCGGTGGCGGTGTCGGGTCCACCCCCCGCGTAATTCCGTGGAAAATCAGCCACCCGATTAGCCTTTCTAACGGTGAGTGATGGATGTTGACTTTACATATATTTCCTCTTCGCCGACCCCATCGATTCGCATACCCCGATTGCAATATTCGCTGTGTACACTGCATCGCGAAAGTGTGTACCACTCTGGCGGGGTTTGGCCACCTATATCGCGCCCACGATCCCGCCGATCTTCCCTAAAACGTATCACGGGGAGCGCCACTCCATTGTTTCCGATCCTTTAATGAGCAGATCCAGCCACGTCCCTTCCGAGTTGCACCACTCTCCCCGAAAGCGTAATCAAAACGCGAATATTAAAACGCGACTACGCTCCGACGGTTCCATACGGCCAAGTGAATCGATTCGAGACGCCCCTCGATGGACACTGAAACTGCTTTGTGCGACGCATCATACGCGTTGCCATAGAAACGCGTGAGTGAACATTCATGAACTTATCTTACCCGTGGGAAAGCTTTGTATGGAAATTCGTAAGTTGCGTCGATCGCGCTCCCATGAATGGGCATGGCCCTTTTTCACCGAGAAATAGCGTAGTGGCGTAGATTCCCATAGTTTGATCACTCGGCGATGAAAGTACGACTTGGATCAGTGATGAGCAACCTTTGACCCGCAGTGGGCCAAAAGTGGAAACCTAATACATTGGCATGAACCTTTAAACATGCCATCAAGACCGCTTTCAAAAGCATTTGAAAAGCAATAATTTTATTACTTTGATATTTTTTATTTACTGTAGAAATGGTAATTTAATAAATAGAAGAAAGTTTTATTCCATTACTAAAATTATATTCCTTTGATATTTTTTATTCACTGTAGAAATGGTAATTTAATAAATAGGAGAAACTTTTATTCCATTACTATAATTATTTTCGTCGCAATAAATTCGTGAAAATCGTTGAATGGATATTATACTCGTTAATGGATATTTATCTTCGCAAATACTGATTAAATTCGTACAATTTCACACAGTGAAGTCGTACGAGGGCGAGCAGCTTCATCTGAAGGGGATCCTGCGGCAGGAGATGGGGTCCTACCTTTGCATCGCGTCCAACGGCGTGCCGCCGACTGTCAGCAAGCGATATTCCGTGAACGTGCATTGTAAGTGGCGCCGGGCGCGGTCCGTGCAAAGATAGAAGAGTCCAACGCGGATGCCTCCGTGATTAATTACAGTTTTGTCCTCCGTCCGCAGTTAAACCGCTGATTAAAGTACCGAACCAATTAGTTGGGGCACCTGCTAACAGCGACGTCGTTCTTCGCTGCACCGTCGAGTCCTCGCCGAAAGCGCTGAATGCATGGTACAGGGACAACGGTGAGGATCCGTGCCGCGCAATATCGAATCGCCGAGAGCTGTTTCTCAATGTCGTGCAACGTGTATCGGCGTAATCATTTGCTCGTAGAGAAACGCGAACACGCTATCGCTCACGCCACGATACTGTGGATGTTTCAGGCACAAAGTTGTCGCCAGACGAGAAGCACGATCTATCGGAGGCGATGCTAAACCATTACGAGTATCAATTAAACCTGACCGTCAAGGCATTGAACAGGGAAGACTTCGGCGGCTACACCTGCTCCGCCAAGAATCTGCTCGGCGAGGCCGAGGGAACGATAAGGCTTCAAGGTGACGATCGATCAACCATCCCACAAGTTTTCAATCCGATCAGTCTCAACTGCACCACAGCGGACCAACACCTTAACCCCTGGCACTTAAACCTGCTCCCCGCTCTGCCTCCCCTTGGCTTCTCCACTTCCCCGAGCATTCAGAAATACGCCCGAAGCGGAAGAAAGTCATTCGAGGACCTTATATTACCCTACGTCTCTATGAAGCTGGAAGCTTGATTGCTTAACTCTCTATAACGATATGATTGCAGAGCTACATCTACCGAGGACCACCCTAGCACCGAGCCGCAACACCCAAATGCTGGAGAAGCACGAGCTAACGAAGCATAGCGAGAGGAAGAGCAGACCTCGGTCTTTCGACCGGCAAGGGGCGGACTCGCCGTCGACGAGCGACGCGAACGTGGGCCACGTGACGCCGCTGCTGAGGAGGAACAGTTCCAACGCGTTGACGGACGCGAACGCGAAAAAATCGAAAGTTTCGACGTACCCGGCGCCCGCACCTGCGCCAGCGCACTTCCCACCGACAGATTTCAACGCTCGGAGCAGCGTAACGTCGCGGCAGCATTGTCGATTAAACTGCATGGGATTAATAGCCGCCTTCGTTGCGATCGTTGTCTGCGGCTCTTAATAGGTCTACATTTCGCGTGCCGGTGCCGCGCAAATCTACAAATCACTCCACGATAGAATGAATTCGAATAGACCGCGGTGCCCTGGCTTTCGTTTGCCGTACGTCCAGTCGTCGGAACGCGAGGCCCGTCGGACCGTTGCGCTCCTCGCGTTCGCCAATTTTCGGTATCGTCGCGCTTATCGTGTCAACTACGCCCCCCGGAGACGATCCCCGATCGCTAGATGTTAACCGTGGCGCGCATGTGATGCCGGGCACACGTCGGTGTATCATTCTTGTGGTGTAAATAACGAATGGTTTTTATGACAATAAAACGTAGATGTATACGAGAAATGGGGTGTAGGGTAATCGTCGACGCTTGGAAGCTCAGGTCGCTCGAGGAAGGGAACTGTGTACTACATAGATGTTTCGCGTTCGTTTCTGACCATCTCCAATGGGTTAAATAAACGTGTACAGGTATTTTCCTGCTGAGACAGTGCCGTGTGTACTGCTGTGGAGCGTGTAGGTTGGCGAACGTTTCGCGACGATGGGAGGACATAGGGCGGATTCCACTTACGCCCAAATCGCCCGCAACGCCTGTGACTTTCATTAAGGTCGGTTTTCCTATATGCGACTGGATGCAACGTCAAGAATTTCACAGTCGATTTTCTTGGAAATGAAGCGTGATATCAAAAAAAAGTTACCCTTTCTTTTCCGCTTATAAGAAGTAAATAAGTCGTGAAAAAGGAATAAAATTTTTTGATATTGCGTTTCATTTTTGGGAAAAATCGAGTTTGAAATTCTTCACGTTGCGTCCAATCGCGGTTAGGAAAAGCTACGTTAATGAACGTCACGGGTGTTGCGGGCGATTTGGGCGTAAGTGGAATTCGCCCATAGTCTATTGCTGGTCGTTTCTGATGTTGTCGGGGATTGGTTTGCCGCGCATGTGTGTGATCCGATGGAGCAGGTCCATTTTTCGCGCCTGATTACTGGGGGGGTCTATGAATGTTCTTAGTAGCACCTGAATGTATCATCTATCGCTGTTGATACCTGAATTGTGTATTCATGTATATATGTATGACAATAAACGTTGTTTTTAACAAGACACAAGTATCTATTTTGCCCCTATTCCGATTCAGAGATAGAAGAAATAGTCTGTAGTGCCTAGTAGGCATTATAGGCCGGTTCTGGACCAATGCGTGGCGAGGGGATGAAGCGTGGCGAGGGGAAAGCGGGTGGGTGGGGGGACCGCGACTCGTGGAGGTGGCGACCGCGACCCCGGATCACTGGAGGGGGAATGGGCCTTGAGAGCAGGTGGTGGGGGTACCTCGATGACACGTCACGCGTTGTAGGAAGCGATCCGCAACCCTCTTATCGTTCCAAGGCCAGATCGCACCCCCATATCTGCGACCTTTCGATCGGGTGTACGAGAGAACACTATAACAGACTGTTCAAACTTATCCATTATTCTTATGGTTAACGTATTGAAAAAATATTTGATTAATCTTATGATAAATGCATGTAACACTTCACTAGATACGTTTTTATAAAAAAAAAACACGATACTGGCAACGATTATATTACAAAAATCTTCCGACGCGTTACCATTCACGATTTTGTCCTGTCGAAGATGCGAGCTGCCTTAAATATACTACCATCCCTACCTAAAATCTCCCTACCCCTACCTTTACAACCCAATGGAATAATACCTATAATCATATTGCGCTTTTAAGTCATATTGCGCTTTTAAGCATGTGCGTATTATTCTCGAAAGTTTACCTTAAAAAAATTATCGCGAACAGAAGCGCGCCGGTTCGCTTTGAATTTTCGCGGTCTCGAGATAGCGCGCACCGATGCTGCGCATTATTCTCGGAAAGTGACCTTCGCTATCCGTATGTTTTGACTATGGTCCTAGAGAGCGAGAGAGAGAGAGAGACATACAAAATATCGTACCTCTCTCTCGTACACCCGATCGAAAGGTCGCAGATATCGGGGTGCGATCTGGCCTTGGAGAGATAAGAGGGTTGCGGATCGCTTCCTACAACGCGTGACGTGTCATCGAGATACCCCCACCACCTGCTCTCAAGGCCCATTCCCCCTCCAGTGATCCGGGGTCGCGGTCCCCACCTCCACGAGTCGCGGTCCCCCCACCCGTCTTCCCCTCGCCGTCGCTGCGGTTCCCCTCGCCCCGCTTCACCCCCTCGCCATGCCTTGGTCCAGAACCGGCCTATAATGCCTACTTTAACTATTAATACAAGCCCTCTGAAATATATGAATCTATAATTACACGGAAAGTATATTGATCACTACCTTCCATCTCTCGTGAGTTAATTAGGCCTTAACATACCATCGACACGATCCTATCAAATTACCAATTTAATTAATGCCCGCGGTTACGCAGTGGAATATTTAAAAATGCCCGAGATGCACGTCGAGAAAGCTTCTTTCAATTTGACTGGCGTGAACTGATTTCCCATATCAAAAGAGGAAATCGTAACGCGGAACGTAGGATATCACCGCCCACGCGATCGAGTTGCGCATCGTGCGATGTATCGCGGACGAACGCTAGTCAGTTAATTAGATGGCGGCGCACGGGATTCGCTTCTGTCCGCCGGGAATCATGGGCTACCTATTAACTATCGTAGTTCTTCACTTATTGGCAAGCGTCACCGCATACACTAAAAATTGTCGGACTACTGTGCGCAAAAACCAGCCCGCAACGTTGAGATGCACCGAGCAGACGAACCTGACAATATTGAAGGCAATCAGGGCCAACACTAGGGCCATAGAGATTTCGGAGTCTAAGATAACCGATTTACCAGGGTAAGGAAGGAATATGTACTCTAACGAAAAGGGCGAGCAGCGAGCACGTAACTCAGAAACTTTGAAACTTGAACCACTTCTCCACAGACATGCTTTTGCAAAATTCGGCGCAACCCTCGTTACGTTAGATCTGCATCAGTCAGGCATAGAGACCATAGACTCCATGGCGTTCATAGGCCTGACGAAGCTGAAGAGCCTGATCCTCTGGGGCAATAAATTGCGAAATGTGCCGAGGCACTGGTTCGTCAACACGTACAGCCTGCGCACCCTAGACCTGTCGTTCAACTCTATCGACGTAATCGACTACGCTGTCTTCGAGCTCCTTCCAAACCTGGAGAACTTCTACTTCGATTACAATCAAATTAAATTCATCGATTACAGTATGTTCGCGTACTTGAGAAGCCTTAAAACCGTCAAGTTCGAGAAGAATCCGCTGAACTGGGGGTGAGTGGAGACTGAGCGCAGACTTTTCCAATAATTTTAAACGAATCCCAGGGAAACGAGGTCCCTGCCGTTTTTCTGCCGGCGATGGGGGATCTCGTTTCCCTGAAACCTTCCATCGACTTCGCCGGACCAATCTTACGCGGCGCAATTATGCCGCTGAGAACAGGATCGTGTCTTTTTAAGGTAACGAGTGATTGTTATTCGTCGTGCCCAGGTATCATGCACTGCTGACGTGGCAATTGGAGAATCAACGGGTCAAGTACACAGAGCAATGGGAGAATTGGGGATGGATGAACGTTATGATCAAGGACTGCACTGAGAGCGGATATGGGGAAATACCGAACGACACGGTTCTCGATTGTCTCGTTGCTAAACTGCTCGATTTCACGCACCACGCATTTTCTACGGAGGCCGAGGCAGGAAATATTTGCAGCGCTCCGGCAAGACAATTGGTTCGTTGTATGAGGCCCAAGAATGCTACTGGCAACACGGATAATGAGACTGCACGCAAGATACTGGAAGACTACTCTGCTATCTTAACGCCGATGACTAATTCCTTGGGCAGATTTTCAACGCCGATCGAGAACTATTAGTGACTCTGAAAGATATTGCATAGGATTGGAACAAACGGAAGTCAGATGCGATAGAAGTAGAATTTTCAAGTATAGTATAGTGAACAATATCATGCAATTCGTTGTGTACTTTAACCCTGCTAAAATTCAAGATAATGCTTTGACAGAATTATGTGAAATTACTTACGATGTTGTATATTTACTAATTCGTTCTCGAGCAAAGCTATGTAGCCAACCGTGTCAAGATTTTACGAGCTAGTGCCTACGAAATCATGTCCCTTGTGCAAGACGGTAATGCATCTATTTTAAATGTGAGCTTAAATGGAAATTTCAGTGCGATTCACTGTGAGAAATACTACAGATATATCAGGATGCGTATGTCAGCCGATTATAACGATATACAGACTCGAAGGGCCACGTCTGAGAATACGAATAGGCTATTCAGAGACGATTGGGTATCTGAAGCAAAGGCTTGCCAAATTGTTGCACGAGAGACCTCGGAGATGGCGGCCTGAGAGAATGAGACTTTGGATTCATGGTCACTATTTGGAAGACAATCGAACTCTTTCAGACTACAACCTAACATCCGAGGATCGTGTAACGTTGCTCCTCGACGATCGTTATTAGCAAAATTCTTGAGAATATGCACTTTGCGTCTCTTTCATAAAATTGTGCTATAAACTGAATGAACATGTCACGTTTGATTTTGTGATTGTAAGGTGAAAGCACTAGTAATCGGCCACCCTCTAGTTAGTCGACCACTTTTATTGTTTAGCTTAAAGAAATAAGTACTGATATAAAGCATTTATTAAATGACAATTTTATATTATATTTTGAATTTCTAACTTTAAAATACGACAAAAAGCGCTCTACATAGGTAAAAAAAATAAATGCTTTTAAAGTGATTTGTAAACTAATTTTGATTCTACATGTGCCATTGCTGTTTTCCAACATGAGAAGCATAAATGCACTTTGAATAGAAACGACAAATGTAATTCAGTTCTATACATTTTTTACTGGAAAATGATGCTATTTCACTGAAAAAGCATCAACAATTTTGTGTTTAAAAAATTTAAAAAAATGGGATTATTTATTTATGGGAGGTCGGTAACTGGACCATCATTCCCTTTCAATTTTCAATAGTCGACCACAGCGGTCGACTTCTGAAGCTAACTGCATTCACAATGAACGCTAAAAGTCGACCACGTGTTAACTAAAATTATCTTATTAAAATTTTGATAAAGTTTCTAAAAGAACGTAATTTTAATTACGCATTATTCCTGTCATTATTAATTATTTACCGTTTTGCGCATTATATTTAAAAATAAATTTTAGTTTGTAATGCGCACATAATCTATTTTGAATTTCATATTAAAAAAAGATGGTCGACTACTAGCTATCGGACCGGTCGATATTTTTGGTGATACATTAAATACATTTGAATTACTTTAATACATTTTATATATTTTATAACATTGATTGTTTATTTTTTTTAGAAATTTTCATTCGAGTTTAGCTTTAAGTTGACGGCTACTAGTGCTTTCACCCTATAACAGCAAACACTATTGCGGAAGTTTACAGAGTAATATTTACTCTTGTTAATGTTAACCGCGAGTAACTTCTGGAAAGTTGGAACAGTATTTTTGGAAATTGTATTCATGGGAAGTATTCTTATCACACTGAAGGAATCCGGAGAACCGTAAAATAAGTTAAATATGCTTGTTTATTATCTATGTCGACATAACTATAGTTGCTTATAAAACGATTACAACGAACTAAACATGATACATTTGCGCACCGTAATTTCAAGTGACGCCGTTAAACTTAAAGTAAAAACAATGATTGGCGGACTTTTAAAGTCTATGTTACATTGAGCATTAACGATTTTGATCACATGTTTGAGTAACTTATTCGTACTCTTCTCACAGCGTGTATTTTTAGTAATAGTAAATAGTAATATTCTTATCGTATTAACATTGATAATTTAATATTAAAAATATATATATGTATCTATATATAATGTTTAACGTAGAGAACCAGATTTTACGATTACGAAACATTATGATACGAAACTTTTTTAAAATCAGCGTACAATCCATCGTTTCCTCAGACTTGCGTTTCAACAGTTTATCATTCCATCACATCAGTATTTTACTCAAAAGTCTATTTCATTGCGCAGAGAAAAATATAACACTACGTTCCGTAATATTTCGTACCACGGCTAATAACGTGCTTCGCATTTAAATCATTAAAAATTGAGTCAAAATTCAATTCAACCGTAAAAATTTCAAAGCCGAAGCCCGATTTCATATTACAGATTCAAGTACGCTTAATTAAACTGCGTTTAAATCCTTGTTCTAAAGTCTCTAAAATTTCCTCGATATTTTTCCATCATGCTTTCGGATCTCTACGTTACGAAAAATAATATCATTGATCTTTGGTGGACGGTTAGGTAAAAGACTTGCTTACGCAAACGTCTAATTTTGATTGATCCATCCAATGCACTGGTCCCCCCACCGTAGGATTAAGGCCTAACTTTTGTTCCATGCGATAGTGGTCATTTTGCTCCAGTACTGTTTGAAAAAAAGAAGAAAAAACCCTCTATAAGCAATACGTAACAGTTTCAAAGAAACTCTTTAAGCAATAAATTAAAATTTCAATTACTAAAATGAATGATTTTCCAGTTACAGTATTGTCTCCGTATGTACTCGCTGGTCGGGACCGGCGGGTAATCCGTGTCGTGAACAGAGCAGTGATGCCAGATTCGGGACGGGAGCGCTCGAGAATTTCCCCCACCTCGCATGCACACTACGCCGTAGCTGCGTGCCCGCGAGCTCGGCGCATGCACACGCAGCTCCGGCCTAGTGTGCATGCGAGGTGGGGGAAATTGTCGAGCGCTCCCGTCCTGAATCTGGCATCACTGTTCCCGTGGTGACCGTAACTGCTTGCGACCATCGCGCACGCCCGTCGCGCACGCAAAGGACGCAGTGTCACGGTGCCCGAAAGACGGAGCGAGACAAAACATCAACGCGTCGTCTGTTCGTACCATCCTCGCTCGCTTTCAGTGGCTCTCGCTCGCTCTCGTTCCATCTCGCTCTCACCTTCGCCAGACAAGAGTGAGCCAGAAGTGGTGGGGATAGCGAGTAACCCGTATCGTGTACACCAAACCGAGTACATACGGAGACAATACTGTACTAACAAGTAGAGCTCTTACTTTTGACCCGTCGGGTACCCGGGTGGCCGGAAATTATCCGAAACAACTTCAAGCCATTGAATGTGGTATTGTTCAATCATATTTGGCTAACATCAGACTATACCACAGACAATACTACATTCAATGGCTTGAAGTTGTTTCGGGTAATTTCCGGCTACCCGGGTACCCGACGGGTCAAAAGTAAGAGCTCTACTAACAAGGGAACGCCGCGAACTCGGCCTCACCGATTGAAACACAACTTTGTGGGTTTTTAGAGTGACTCGAAACAAGAACAACAGTGCGTTTCATTTGGGCCCTATCGCCCTTTAAGGGGGTGAAAACTAACCTCAAAGTCAAATTGGCACTCTCACTTTTTCGCGTATAATTCACAAAGTACAACAGACAGAAAAAAATGTTTCAAACAAAAGTTTAATGGTGCAATAAGCGCTTGCAAACTTGCATTAACAAAATTTTGAAAAAGTTTTTTTTTCGTTTAGGTATTTTTTTTTAAACTCTTTTCAAAATTTTGTTAACGTATATTTATAGCGTTTATTGTACCATTAAACTTTTGTTTGAAACATTTTTTTCTGTCTGTTGTACTTTGAGAGTTATACGCGAAAAAGTGGAAGTGCCAATTTGAAGTTGAGGTTAGTTTTCACCCCCTTAAAGGGCGATAGGGCCGAAATGAAACACACCGTTGTTCTTGTTTCGAGTCACTCTAAAAACTCACAAAATTGCGTTCCAATCGGTGAGTCCGGGTTCGCGGTATTCTCTTGTAAGTAGGAATATATTTTTTGTGGTGGAACACTTTTCAACTACTTAAGCATGTATCCACGAAATCTTTAAATATTCGTAATAAAAAAAATTGTAATACCAATAATATGATTAATCTATTACTGGCACATATTAATTAATATTATCACATCTATTATTCTCATTATGTATCAGTTACTCGCGGAATAAAGTCAGTGATCCATTTTCTAAACAATTTCCACCCGTGAATAATTTAGAGATCGGGAAACGGCGAACGCTAAAATAAACACACAGTCGAAAGATCCTCCATCGAAGATAGAGCGTGTCCCCTTCGCCAGGACAGTTACTGCGAAACGCGTCAAAACAATCAGCGTGTCAAGTTACATTCGCTCGTCCCCCCATGGGAATTCGAACGCGACGCAGGAATTCTCCCAGAGCGATGCATCTTTTACGGAAAAATATAATATGTCTAAAGGTGCGTTTAAACCAAACGAACGAATGCTCGTTCGCCCCCCCCCCCCCATATCGACAATGAAAAGTTACAAGTGAAGATTGCCGTTTACACTAAATGAGCATGTATTTTGTCGAAATGAGGACCGAACGAGCATTCGTTCGTTTGGTTTAAACGCACCTTAATAATTTCACTCACCGCAATGTTGGACACTGCTAACAATTGACTGGTACATCTTTGTGCAGGCATCGACGATCGCGTTCTGTTTCGTCGGCATCAGCTCCCCGCGATAATCGTACAGTATGATGCCTTCTTTGAATATGGTGATCTGAAACGATACCACCGGATGGTTAGTAACTGCCAATATATGCCGATAAATGTAGAAAAATAAAATTCGAAAAACTGTACGCTTACTTTGCACACGAAGTACGGAGAATTCTCTACGCCCGTACAATTGAAATAGCATTCCGCGTTGAATTTTAGTTTAATGAAATTTTGCAAAGCGCTCATATGTATCGACGTTACGTCGACGATATTGTTGTCGTTCAAATCCATCGTATTTTTACCACTGGATTTCGTTACGGGGGATTGCTTGGGGCGATTTTGTTCGGCCTTATTGGGAGTAGACTTTGCTACTGCCTCGTTGATGCACCGTTGTCTTTCGAGAATTTTCGTCGCCCCGATTGGCTTCGCCCAACGAATTTCCCAGCCATGAACCTCGGCGGCGCTATTCGGTCCTGAATTCGTATTTTTTAATCAAACCAATGCAACGATAAGGAGATGCTACATTTAGGAAAATGGCACACGTACTAGACATAATATTCATCACTGTCTGTGCAGCTTGACGATTCTCGTAATGAATAAACGCGAAATGGTTAATTTTCTTTAGCTTCAGCACTGGGATCTTCGTGTTCTTCTGAAATATATCTCTAACTTTTTGCTGCGGCGTGTCCAGGGATAAATTTCGCACGAAGAGAGCGGTAACCTGGACGCCACGATAATTATCGTATATAAATTTTTAAATACTTAAACAAATGTAAGAATAAAATCTATATAGGGTAAACGGACCAATAAATGAACACTTAAGGCTAATGAATGAACACGATTATAAAATTATGTTTACAGCGCGATTGATTCCACGTGCTGCAAAAATTGCTTGGATACGAAGCAAGAAATTGAAAGAAGTCTCTAATTAATTAGTTGCTTAGTTTAATAACTTATTTTACTCATTTTAATCAATAATGGCCATTCACTGGTACATCCACCCTAGGTGATCCATTCTGTATAAATATCAAATAGTTTCGTTTCGAATCGAGTGAAATTAGCCGCGAACCGGAAAGTTCTTTACCGTGCAAGATTTCTCTCACGAGAAGCACTTAATCGTAACCATTACATACCCTAATTATTCGCAATAGTAGTTTAATATACGTAGTGACATTACAAGCATACCGTTTCCATGATCTCCTCGTCAATGGGGTCCCCAGGTTCAGGATCGGCCCAATCGACCGCTATCTCATGGTCCCAGAGCATAACTTTGCCAGGTATCAATTTCCTCCTGGCCATTGCGGCGGCCCTGTGATCCCTGAACTCGACGAAGATAAAGCCGCGGTTCAGCGTCTTGTCGTGGGCACTCGGATAGAGATAGATATCGGTGATACCGTCCAGGATCTTCTTCAACTCCGCCACAAACTCTTCCTTGCCTTTGTTCTTGGGCACGCCTCCGAAAAACAGGCGGCAATTGTCGACCGATTTAACGACACCGATACGATGGCCGGGCCTGATCTCGTAGCCGTCGAGAATCGCGCAAGCGCTCCTCGCGATTTTCGAATTCTCGAACGACGCGAACGCGTACCCGCGGGTGGACCCAGAGAAGTCCAGCATCAATCGAAGTTCCATCATACGACCGATCTTCTCGAGGACCGGCATCAATTCGTCCTCGTAGCAATCCCGTGGCAAACGTCCGAGGAATACCTCCGCGCCCTTCAAGCGCTGTTTCTCCCCGCGAACGATCTCCGGTGCTGTTAAACGCCGCTGTCCGTTCTCCTGCACCAGCTCGTATTTCGTCCTCTGCAGCATCTCCAGCAAACGTATGGTTAATTGGCACTCGCCCGTGGACTCGGCCACTGACACGGGGCACACTTTCTTTGAATTCTCCATAACTGGGCTGGAACGTACCGTCGCGGGGAACACAATAAACCAACTGGAGTCACCAACCGATTCTTCGAAGGTTATTTCTTTCCTCACCCCCTTCTACTGGCACTCCCCCCTTCACCGCGACGAACATCGAGCAGAACTTCGACGAAATGTGCTAGCTTCGTGCCTCGGGAGAGCCAATCGTAGTCATCGGGTGGCACTGTCAATACACCTATGCGCTTTCGCCGGGAGACAGATCACGAACACTTTGAGACGGTTTCACTTGGATGTAAAATAAGCACTGGAGAAGATCGGCACGTGCGTCCCGTAAGTATTAGGTTTCATGCCGTTTAGATAAGGACGCTAATGATGCGGGGGGAATGTATTGTAAGGTGACGATGAATGCTATTAATTGCATGAAAGGGTGTTGGATAAAAATTAATTTTGTATCGCTATATTATGTTCTTGGATTCTGATTGTGTGTCCGATGTAATTATAACGCGTCGCGAGGAATATTCGTTTAAAGAGTTCATATCGGTATCAGGGCCCGAATCGTACTGAATGTTTTAAGCTAATTGTAAGCTCGGCGGGGATAATGTTTACATTGAAATTCAGAATGCACGAAAGCTGTCGGATAAGTATACAGTTAGAAAATTTGGAAGAGGTTATTAGTGGTAGGAATATAGGTATAAGTAGAATCCCACAGGCCTTTACTAAGTGCAGAGTGGGAACAGAAACCTGTCAAAATTCGTTTGATTAGTAAATGAACCTAATTTTCACTGTCATATGTGTCTTCTCTTTTGTAAGGGTAATGTGGCCAGTGTCTATGTACCTACTTTCACATTTTTCAACCACTCATTTTACATACATTTTGTAAATGTTCTGGAAACCTGGGCGATGATTCTACAGAACTAATGAAAGATAGGTCTTAATGGTTGTGCATTAAATACCAACGGAAAATATTACTGATTGTAGGAAATGCTATCATCGACAAAGTATAGGATAGACGTATCATTGACGAAGTATGTACTTATAACAGGTCCGTCCAACTTTTGCTCTTGCCTTCCAAGAGCAACCGCGGGTGGTTGCGACGGTTGTGCCCCATCGCGGGGACCTTTCGCTCTTGAGGAGCGTGAAGGTAGAGATGGGCAAAAAATGATTTGAAATAAAAATTTGTGTACGAAATTTTTATTTCTAATAATTTTTTGCCCATCTCTGCGCGAAGGGGTTGGCTCGGCGCCTGCAAGCGCGAAGAGCAACTCGCGGTTGCTCGTGCAAACAAATCCCTGGACATGCCTGAAATATACGATAGACCTATCACTAGTGATGAGATTCGAAGCGCTTCGAATCTGTCTTGAATATCAGGCGACTACTTCGAAGCACTTCGAACATGATTCGAAGCTTAAAACTCTTGAAAGTCTTGAAAAGTATTGAGTCTTGATAGGTCTTGAAAGTCTTGAAACTCTTGCATTAAAGACTTGGTAGATTTTGGACCCGTATGTACGTCCGCTGCCGACACGCGGGACAATAGTCATGAACTGCGACCCTGGCCGGTCAGCCTGGTTAATTTTTGGCAACCAGATGTTCATTTTCAAGACTTTCAAGACCTAACAAATCTCAAGACTTTCAAGAGTTTTAAGCTTCGAATAATGTTCGAAGTGCTTTGAAGTTTTCGTCATATATGTAGATTCGAAGCGCTTCAGATCCCATCACTACCTATCACCCAGTGACGAAACTAGGGGGGGGGGGGCAGCGGGTGTTTCTGCCCCGATAGATAGATTATAGAGAAAAGACATAGTTTTGGTAAAGCTACATCAATGGCTTTATTCAAATTTATATATTACGTTATTCCATTGGGAATGAAAGAGATACACATTTTATGAAACAGTAATTAAAATTTATCTATTTAAAATTTATTGATTTGTTATCAAACAGCAAACAAATTAGGGTACCTGCAGTATGTTTGAAACCAGTTAATAAACACGTTTATTATGTCTTTTATATGTAAAGTGTGGACTCAACCTCCTAAGGTGGGCAATACAAGGTGGTAAAATGTTGAGGGGAGGGGGGTGGGGCGCCAAATAGAATCCTTGCTCCGGGGCGCTTACAACCTAGTTTCGTCCCTGCTATCACCCAATGTAATGTTGCGTAACACGGACGTGGTGCTCGCGAGGACCCTTACCATTTTAGTGTCGCATGCAACGTTACCGGTGAAGTTTCGAAACAGATTGCAACGCTACCCATGGTAAGAATTAGAATTAAACACGGGTAAAACACAGACCCCATGGTCTGTGGTAAAACTAAGTCACAGGAGGAATTCGATTGCAACGCTACCAGCGGTTAGGATTCAAACTTTAGACGATGAAAATTGATATTTACCTGCACACGGAAATGCAGCAAATTTACAATCCGATTAACGCTTTCCCTTCGAGTATGCAACCAAAGTTGCAAAAGGGTTTTCGGCGTCTCCCACGAGTGTAATCGAGTAGCAAATGGAATTAATGAGCGAATCGGGAAATTGGATTCACCATGACTAACATTTCGCGTGGGTCCGTACGAGTTAAAGCACGTTTTGAAGCTGGTCCTTGCGGATTCAAGCGGGTAGGAGCTAGGAGCTGGTGCTATTCGGATATGATGGCATCGATTTCTGATGCGTGCTGGGTATTGTTTGAACAATTCAGTTTCGCTTACCTGTTATATTAAAACACAAACTGCATTCGATGTAGTGTATTTATTTAAACGATTTATAAGTCTCACGATTAATATATTTCTCAGTAACATTTTAGGTATGTACTTTAAGTTTGATTGCATTATTAGTCATGGCCGTGATTTTTGTGCGCTGCTGCAGTAGTTTGTATTAGTGACTTACATACAATGTTACTTATCTCTTGAATTCTAAAATTTTCGAATCAACTTTCCAGCAGCGGAGAATATCTCTACCGCCGTTCGCACGCGTTACTTGCAAACGCGCGCGAACCAGATACTGTCTTAAAATGCGCAATAATAAAAACTGTCTTACTTGAAAGCATGTCAATCTGACCGATCGATTTATTATCAAATGAATAAATGCTACGAACACTATACAAAAGACACGGTGTCATGTACAGAATCATCTGAGTAAGCGTGACTGAAGATCTCTATGATTAACGTACACGATAGTGCTCACCGTTTCATTGGAGCGGATTGTTTTTTTTTTTCTTTCTTTTTGTACAACATTTATTCGTGTTAATCTACTGATTGTAACGTTTATCGTAACTCATTATAACGACGTGTATCGGTATTAAAGCTACCAAGCTATTTTGGAAAACGATACATCATCCTCTCACTTTCAACATTCAGGCATTCGCTTCCACGCATCGCATCATACACTGAAGACAAATGAAAATGTTCTATAGCTGCTCGGATCGGAAGCGCGCGTACACGGGCGAATGAATTCCTAAGTAGTTAACAATTCTTACAGCGCATCGGTCTACAGAGTACACGTGCTCCCGATCCGCTCGCATTCGTCGACCCGCTACGTAAATCATAACGGCAAGCTATAGTAACATTATTTCTTCGCTATTACACATTAGGTACCTAAGTGTCCTCCGCCCTTGGCGCGTTGGAGGGCGATCTATCGGCAGGGGCGGATTTGTGCATAGGCTAAGTACGCTGCAGCCTAGGGCGGCAAATTTTTGGGGGCAAAGAAATTGGGAAAGGCTTGAACACAGAGGCTCGAGACAACTTTAAAAACAATTCACTACTTTATATGAAGAATCAACAATAACTCAGATGCGAGTTGCCATATGGAATTAATTTTCAAATTGTCTAGGCTCCTTTAAATTAAATTATTTGATGATGTTTCGCGGAAAGGGCGGCAGACACTTGTTAGCCTAGTGGCGCCGAATCTCCAAATCCGCCCCCGTCTATCGGTGCCGTTCTTCGTTTTGTACACGATCGCGAGAGAACAAGTCTGCGTACATGGCACTAAGCAACATCATAGAACACGGATCTAGTGGTCTTAAGCATACAAAAATAAATTATAATAATAATCATGTATCTCTGAACTTATACATGTACAATGAATACTATGTTATGTATACGTTTACATATATAATGTATATGTGTATATATATAAATATATATATAAATATATATATATATATATATATAAATATATTTTTTAAAGTACAGTATCCCTTATAGTTACTCCCGATTTAGAGTACCGTTAAAATGCTCTTTTTCTTCGTTAATACATTACAGAACATCTAGGAGAATTAACTAATACACTTTGTGCCGAATTAGCTAAAAGGATTGCATTATACGTTAATAATGCCCGCAATCAATTCCGAATTAACGAGAAATTTCCGAAATGAAAAGTATAAAAATACGAAAGACATGCTCGTGCCTGGTGTTCGAGAAATTTGTGATACCGCGGCGTTTCCTCCCCTTTCGCACAATCATTGAGTTTCCACCGAGCAACGAATAAAAACGCATACCATAGCTATTGCGACCTCGCAAACGTATAGATTGCTGCCTAAGACACTAGTCTAAGTAACAGATTATTTTAAAAAATATATTACACTAGCAACGTACATATGGTTCTCCTAGACATTCTTGCTTCACTAAACCCACCATTGCACCCTCTGGTGTACGCTTTGGCTGCAGCAAATTACCTGCGGCATCAAACATTATCGTTATTAGATCAAGCGTCCGGTATTACCGATACTTAATGAATTTTATGCGGTCCACGTACCTACATAGTTTAAGGTGCTCAGTAAATTACAGATTTGAGAAGGCACAGGACGAGACGACTAGGAATAACGATGCGACGGCTGTCGCAGCATGAGATGCACCCGATGACGACCCTTTCACTGTAACAATATTCATTTCGCTAGAATCATAGTCGGTCGCATAAAAGATTTAGTTGATGTCAACTTCGGTTTTAATTACGTCAACATTTTTGGTTGGAGGAGCGAAATTTTAGGAAATATTGTTGAAATTAACTTCGATTTTAATTGGTTACGTCAAAATTTTTAGTTGGAGGAGCTAATTTTTAGTAAATTTAGTTGAAATTAACTTGTGTTTTAATTGAACACGTTAAAATTTTTAGTTAGAGAAGTTAAATTTGAGGAAATTTTGTTCAAATTAACTTCGATTTTAATTGATTACCTCAAAACGTTTAGTTGGAGGAGTTACATTTTAGTAAATATAGTTGAAATTAATTTCGACTTTAATTGATTACGTCAAAATTTTTAGTTGGAGGATCTAAGTATTAGAAAATTTAGTTGAAATTTACTTCGATCTTAATTGATTACGTCAGAATCTTTAGTTAGAGAAGATAAATTTTAGCAAATTTAGTTGAAATTAACTTCGATTTTAATTGATTACGTCAAAACGTTTAGTTGATGGAGCTAAATTTGAGTAAATATAGTTGAAATTAATTTCTATTTTAATTGATTACGGTAAAATGTTTAGTTGGAGGAGCTAATTTTTAGTAAATATAGTTGAAATTAACTTCTGTTTTAATTGAACACGTTAAAATTTTTAGTTAGAGAAGTTAAATTTGAGGAAATTTTTTTGAAATTAACTTCGATTTTAATTGATTACGTCAAAACGTTTAGTTGGAGGAGTTAAATTTTAGTAAATATAGTTGAAATTAACTTCGATTTTAATTGATTACGTCAAAACGTTTAGTTGGAGGAGCGAAATTTGAGCGAATATAGTTGAAATTAACTTCGATTTTAATTGATAACGTCAGAATCTTTAGTTGCAGGAGATAAATTTGAGCAAATTTAGTTGAAATTAACTTGAATAAATCGTTCGAAGTACGATCATACACTCACCATTCTCAGTCTCCTCGGCCTCGAATGCTGCAAAACAATCGGGAAGAGAAAAACATTTAATACACGATCCCATTTGCTAATCTCATTGCCAGTAAAGTATATTAAAACCGTATTCCCATACCTCCTGCAAACACGTGAGGCTCGGAGGGTTGAGACCAACCGAAGTCGTTTCTAGCCGAAAGGATCGCTTCGTACGATCCAGGCTGAAGTCCTTCGATCTCATGCTGAACAGTGAACTGATTGCCCCTGCCATTCGTCACCGTGGGCTTCAGAGTGATCCATTCCGCGTCCCCCTTACGACGGTACTTCAACTGCAACAATTCATTGCACACTTTTATTTACAATCTTACAAGTCCCTTTCCGCCATTATTCAATTTCGTCGAGCCGATTGGCAGAAAACAGGCTATCGGACGGAATTACCTTGTACTCGGTAATAGGCGAGTAGCTCTCCAGTCGCCATTTCAAAATCAGCCCGTTCGCGGTCTTCGTTATCTCGCCACCGTAGATGCTCGGCTGAGATGGGGCACCTGAGTAACAACGATTCCAGTGACAATCCGTGCAATCGTGCGTCTTTAGGAAACCCTTCGTTAGATTAAAGAGAAATGTAATTACCAGTGAGGGAGATGGTCTTCTGACCTTGGCCCATTTTATTCTTCGCCACGCACGTGTACGCTCCGAAGTCCTTCTGTTCCGTGTGCAAGATCCAGAGGGTGTGCCGTGACTTCTCCTCCTTCATCTCTATCCTCCCCATCTCCGGCTGGATCTCCCTGTGATCCTTGTACCACGTGACTTTAGCGTGCGGATGCGCGTGCACGATGCACGTCAACTCGGACTCGTCCCTCAGTCCAGAGTGCACCACGTCCTTCTTCGCCTCTACTTCAGGTTCATCTACGAAAACAAATCGTGCATCCCTCTTCGTTTAATCCGCTTTGTGAGGCGCTTTTAAAAATAAAGTAACGGGGGCGGCCGCGAGGCTGACGGGGGGGGGGGGGGGGATAAGTATTCTTACAATTTACAATGACCACGATCGACTCCACAGGTGGCTTGTCCGAACCGTTCTCGACCAGGCACTGATAACGGCCGCTGTCGTGCCTGGTAACGTTCGCGAGAGTGACGTTGCTGCTGGAGCTTCCGTTGATCTGGATCTTCGAGTTCTGTAACGGGAAGCGTGACGAATAAGAGGAAGAAGTTAAGGTAAATTGTCTTTGCGGGGGTGGAAGGAATTTTTAGTTGCGATTGTTTAGAAAGAAGTAGGTACTTTACCTCGTGATACCACTTAATCTCTGGCATAGGTTGTATCCTGGTCTCGCAGCCCAGGGTGACGCTCTCGCCGGCGGCCAATTCGACTCTCTTCTTAGGGGTGACACGTATGATGGGTCTGTGCGGTGCTGGGGCCCTGTCGTCCACCAGCACCCTGTGCGTGATCGTGATCGGTGGGTTTTTCAGGATGCTGCACTCGTAGTGGTCGGAGGTGTCATTGCTGGTCGCGTTGTGGATCACCAGGGTGTTATTTGGCAAACGGACGATCCTCGTCGAGTCCGCTGTCATCGCTGTGCTGTCCGAGTACAAGTTCTCGTCGTCCCTTTTCCAAGTGACAGCGAAATTCTCTGTAACGTTTAACGCTCGGTTAACGCCTCGTCAATCCCCCGCTATCGATTTCTTCCGATTAACAGACAAATCAATTCCAATACTGAATAAACTGAATTCCTGCACCTAAACTCGCGGACTAAATAATGCGCGAATGAGTAAAAAGCTTTTGCCTCCCGGAACGGCTTCCCTCTTACAATTTCGCTCGAGCCTTGGTTCCCCTTCGAAGAAGATCGCGACGGCTCGATATCATACGAACCTGTATTCTTCAGGAGACAGTGCAGCCAAATGGTGCTTCCATTCCTCACGTGTATACTCTCAGGCCTGGACACGATCTGCGGCGGTTCCTCGATGGTGCCAGGATAGTCGTCGTCGTTGTAATCCGGCTGCGAATCGGGGTCGCCGTAATCGCCCGGCGGATCGTCGTCGCTGTACTCCGCACCCTCCGAGTTCTTCGCCGGCTTGCACCAGGCTGCAACAAAAGAACCAGCATGTATTTAATTAGCGACCACGCGTGCAGGGCGACGCAGAGACAAACGGTCACGTTTCGTTACGTCGCGCGGCGTTCACTTTCCGTGCTAGAAACCCACCACGAATTCTCCGGCCTTTGCCACGGCGCACCGTGACTTTCGCACGGCTCGTTAGCAAATAGACCGAAAACCGGAATAATCCCTGTCGAACGAAGCCACGATCGATCGTGGACACCAGAGGACCTTTAAGCACCATGCAATTCCCGATCACCGAGAGCCACTTGCGTTTCATTACGCTCGATCTACGGCTCAATAACCGTTACCGGCTCCGTCGCAGGCTATCCTGGATTTACGTGTTACGGGGGCCTCGGACGGTGATCGAAAGAGGGTCAACGAGGTTGAAATTAGATTTCTAGTACGCGATATGCGCTTAATTTCAGGGCGGGCGTATGTAAGCACACCGTTTTCTAATAATACGCGGCCCCATACCGTCGCTCCCAACAATGCTTCCCTACTTCTTCCTCCGCGCGGTTACGCGAGCGTCGCACGAGCCCATGGACAGCCCCGGATAAACAGGGTGGAACGGTGGGACGGACGAAATAAGAGGTCCGCACCCCTCGGCCGCGTGTCTGCACTCAGTTCACCCTGCTTTTCAGGCGCGTCGACCCCGTGTCCAGCCGCTTATATATGCCCCGTTCGATTTTAACCAGAGGCCACACCGCGCCCCCCTATTAAGGCTGGAGAAATGGCTCGTGCTAAGGCGCGCGCGGACACACTTGGCCGTTTTTTGATTCCGCTATGGACAGTGGTCAGGTAAAGGGTCGATCTGACCCAGTTCGCCCCGGAATCACGCACGCTCACGAGAAGCCGCTGTCGGCCCGCGAAATCTCGCCCTCCCTTCTATTACAGGCCTCGTGGAATTTATGCTACCGATCCTCGGGGCCGTCTCGCGAAAGGATTTTCCGATTCAGAGCGGTCGCTCTTTGATAACGTGCCCGGTGAATTTGAAAGGGGGCTGAATCCACCGCGGCTTTCAAAGGGGCGCCTTTGACCAGTTGTTCCGCAACGATAACGTTCACGACGTGGAGATTACGGTCGACCGTACACTCGCCTTTGGGAATGAGATGACGATGGACACCACCGCGTCCCAATTATGTATTATGCTGCCATGAAGTAGAATATTCAAAAATGAAACTAGTAGGACCCCCGAGATAACTGGACGTATTTATTCAAGGGGAACGTTGCTCCCGTTACATCAGGCTGCAATGTAGTGGCACAGCATTATATCCAATAAGAGGTACGATTAAACCGAGAAGGAGCCATGAATCTAGGTTAACGGCTGACCACCGCGTGCCGGCAGCTCCGTTTCTACTTAGCTCGCAACCCCGTCTAGCCGCTGCCTTCGCGCAGGGGCTCCCTTAGCAACAACCTAAATAGAAAGACGCCGTGATGTCCCATTGCTCGATTTACTATCGCCATGGATACACACCAGCCCTTTTCGCCGAGCTCGCGTGTCGAATCGAAACTAACTTCCCCAGGCTCGACGCCACAGCCGACCGTGGAAATTCATTCGAAAGCCCGAGAAATTAAATGCACCACCCCTATTACAAACCCACTCGAATGGAAATCAGTAGGCGCATGGGAAACTAATTAATTCGAAAAATCTTCTTCCATTCCCCCAGCGTTTCTGTAATTGAACGTCACGGATAAGCCCCGGCGGAACCGTGGGCCTTAAATGCTTTATGGCGTGCTGGTGCCCGTTACGATCGCTGCGAATTTTAGATAATTTATGCCCACGCCGTTCCGTTTTGCCGGACAAAGCGAAGGACATCTGAAAGCCGATCTATACGTCCGGCGCCCAAGGTGAATGGGAAGAAACTGCAATACGCAATGCATCATAAACCAGGCATCCGAGTAAGAGTGCAATAAAGGTACGACGCAAGAAACTCGACGCAGCCTCACCGGGGAGGTCTTGCGAAATGGAGAGGAGGAAAAAAAGGAGCCCCGTGGAATCCCCCTCCCCTCTTTTCCCATGGGCTTCCCTCTCTCTCTCTCTCTCTCCCGCTTTCTTCTATTGGGATTCAAGTGGCGGGGCACGTACGTACACGAAAGAATAACGGACGTGTCTGAAAACCGTAAAACTATTTTGCATTAGGCACACGCGTTACGGACGATGATGTCACCCTGACAGCACGTCCGAAAGAAGGACCTGCCTCATGCTCAAGATACGCCCGAATGGTACACGTCACCCGCGCGTTATCCTTGCGCGCCGGAGACCGCGGGGAAGCGAGAGGCTCGCGGCGAGTTGGCTTCGCCGCCCCCATAAATCGAAAGGGCAGCGCGTAAATTAGCCTGGGAGATCAGGTGGAGTGGTCGACGTGGCCTGCAGAATGCCAGGGTTGCTCCAAAGGGTGTGATTAAGGGTGCGGGGTTGTAATTTACAGGGTGTTTCTTAACGCGTGGGCGTAGCCTGAGGGGTGGATTAGGGAGACGGAGGTAATGAAAGGAGATTCGCGTAAACCTACGTGAAATATCCTGTGCCTAACACATTTCATTTTAATTCTGTATCGTCGTTCTGTGGTCGGCTAGTGCCTATATTGGAAAGTATCATCGGCAGGAATAATCCTCTCCCGGTGTCCGGCTGCTGAGGGTTTTCATCAGAGCCGGCTACCGGCTTCCGTTTCGCCCGCTGTTCACCGCGACGATCTGGGACACGCGCGGAGGTACCAACGTCCACGTAATTACAAAAACCGCACCGTAGCGGAAGCGTGGGGGTCGTTTAATCAAGTGCAGTGCCACGCGCGTTCATTTCGC
This sequence comes from Andrena bucephala, assembly GCA_947577245.1. Taxonomy (NCBI): domain Eukaryota; kingdom Metazoa; phylum Arthropoda; class Insecta; order Hymenoptera; family Andrenidae; genus Andrena; species Andrena bucephala. The sequence goes on along the minus strand of OX387719.1, from coordinate 13,902,041 downwards.
CCGCGGTTTCCGCGAGGAGGAAATCGCCTGTTCCCGCGACGAGCACGACGTTTATCTAAATTGGAAATACGGTCGTTTCGACAATTCGAAATGTCAGAGCGTGGCCGCCGAGGCCTTTGCCGACATTGTAATCCTTCCCCCGAACTCATGCGTCTCATTCAGATTTAGACGAGATGCATAATCGTGGAATATTCTAGATGTAAGTCGACGCGTGTGTCTTCTTATCTTTGCTGTTCGGTCGGGGCATAGTTTCTAACCTGGAAACGAGTACGAAGACGTGGCTTAACGATCTCAAGTTCTCCCCTTATCGATCCTGCGGTCCTTCCCCACCCAGCGTGAACGTTGTCTGCTCCAACGAGCGTTCCCTCCCACACGAAACTGTCGCTGCACCACGGGGGAAAGTCCGAGGCATTTCTCGGGTTAGTTATTGATGCTCCGGAGAAAACGCTCGTTCTTTTCTATTACCTCGCTGCTCGCGGTGTTCCGCTGGGCTCTCCAACTCGCCCTCCCCCGACTCTTCCGCGAGAACTTTCCATTCGCCTGAGCTCAGCTTCCATCGCAACGTTCCCCGCATTGCGAGCGGAGCGGCATGTTTAAACCAGGAGTAGTAAAATGTGTACAGCTGGGAATGGTCGTTAATTTTCGTGCCGATCCGCGGCGCGGCGGTGTGTCGTCGGTTGGTATCAAAGGGGGGAAAAAGCTCGCAGAAATTCTCGGGGGCCCGCGAAACGTCTGTCGCCTGATATTAACATTCAGAATTTACCCTTCGAAGGCTGCGGTTGACAACGTTCGATGGATCACGAATGTTGAATGGCTGACGTCAGCCCTCGCATTCCCTCACGCCTTAATGGTTATTATTGCTAAGAGGCACGCACTCTTATTCCGAGAGGGAGCCTTCTCGTTTTCACGTACGCCGCGCGGCCGGGCACGTGTGCGTCTGTAAACAACCGTCGGCGACGCGGCCAAGTGTTCGTGGTCGCCTGTAAAATACCACGGAAGGAGGCGGGAGTCGTGGGTGTGTGGGTGAGCGTGTGTCCACATACTTGCACGATGGAATGTGCAGCAACGAGACCGGGCGCTATGTGTGCTGGCGCACGTTGGAGCAGGGGGGTAATAAAACGGGGAGTGCCATTGGCCGAATTGACCCGTGGCATCGCGTATGAAGGACCACCTAAAAAGTACCCAGCTGGCCACCAGGTCGACGGCTGTCCACGCGGTCTCGCTTCACGAAACCCGCGAATACCGAGGACAATGATTCCAATCGGAGTTTCGGGGTTTCATCACCGAGAGAACGAAATTCTTTCGTCCCATCGCCATATATGGCTGGTTACCGAAGTGGCCCAGCGTGGACATCATTACACGCCCGCGAATGAGTACATTCTGACTTTTGCGAATGGACTTCGATCGTCGAGTGGTCGCTGGGTGTACCCGCGAGAAATTGAATTTAATAAAGCGCGTGGGCTTGGCGGGCAATCGTTACTTTTTTTTTTTTTATAATATTGAATAAATTCAATGGTAAATCTCACCCACCGGTTATTTAAATACGTGCAACGCTTTTTTTGTACCAGGAAACGGTTAATAATAGAGCTGACGCGGAACAGGTATTCGTGCATTTCATTAATTCTGAGGGACATTGATTATTAGGAAAGGTTGATACAGCTGCATCAGGTGAAGCTATATTGAAGCAAGTGGCAGTCTTTATTCTGGATAGAGCTACGGTTATTGGAAGTTATAAACTAAAGGCGGGAGGAATTTATTCATTGGCTCAATTAATCGAACTTGATGAGCATTTAAATTAAACAGCGGTTTGGAAACCTTTATGGGACAATCGACAAGCTTTATGGTAAATATTAGAATTCGTTAAATTCTGACGCTTACCAAGTATTAATCGGCTATGGATCGCCACCAACAGCTTTGAATTTTTGTAATCCCAGTGTGCCCGCGCTTGTCTTCCAAATTCATTAAAAAATACCCAACAAGATTCCCCAATGCAGCTGCTGACACACTTTCCATTTGTCTCATTACCGCGCTCCCTCTCAACTGTCGATCGGGCATCTTGTTCCGCGAAGTGGAAGAACATTGCCAGCGTCCGTCTCCACTGTATTTCCTAGACTTGTTACCCTGCTTCCTCTTAATGACTCGCGTATCGCATTCCGCCCTCGCGGAACCAAAGACACTACGCTACAGTAAAGATTTGCTGTAGTAACTGTGGTGCAAATTTACTCTAGTACTTTACTACTGAGTAGCACTGTGCCCTAGTACTTTACTGCTAAGTAGTATTTTGCACTAATATTTTTACCACTGAGCAGTATTTTGAACTAATGCTTTACTGCTAACAAGGGAACACCGCGAACTCGGACTCACCGATTGGAACGCAACTTTGAGGGTTTTTAGAGTGACTCAAAATAAGGACAGCGGTGTGTTTCATTTGGGCTCTATCGCCCTTTAAGGGGACCTTCTGGTCTAGAGACCAAAAAAGTAGGTGATATTTAGGAATTAATTAAGGGAAAACTACTATATATAATTTAATGGGACTTTTTGCATTGTATTAAGGATGTCTTGAATTATAGAAATATATTTTTTGTTTTATAATTAATCATTGCAGACGGCCCTGGGGAATCGTTAAAGTCAAGGCGTCAAAAAATTGATTCAAATCGGTGGGACTTGTATCTCCAACATGAAACTTTTTTATTTTGAAGGATATACTTCTGGCTAGGAGGGAACTAGAAAAAAATTACAAAAATGACATTTTTTTATAGAAAATAACTACACTTCATGTTTGAAAACAATTTTTCTCTATATTTTCGACCTTTTAAAGCCTTTAAAAATTATAAGTTTTGAATATTTTGTAATTTTTCTGGTCTCCCCCTAGCCAGAATTATATTCTTTAAAATAAAAAAAGTTTCAGTCGAATCGGATAAAAACTTTTGGAGATACAGGTCCCTCCGATTTTGAGAACATTGTTTCGGGAAAAACGTGTTTAAAGTTTTACGTGAGCGCCGAGTGGCCGGTTGTGACCCATGCATTTGCCGCTACTCAAATGCCTATAACTTCGAGAATTTTACGAATTTCAACAAATCCTTTCAAACACGTATTCCTAAAAGGTTGAACATTCGAAAAATGAAATAAAAAAAGCGACTTTTAGACCGGAAGGTCCCCTTAAGGGGGTGAAAACTAACCTCAAAGTGAAATTGGCACTTCCACTTTTTCGCGTATAACTCTCAAAACACAACAGACAGAAAAAAATGTTTCAAACACAAGTTTAATAATCCAATAAGCGCTACAAACTTGCGTTAACAAAATTTTGAAAATAGTTTAAAAAAAAATACCCGAATGAGAAAAAACTCTTTTAAAAAATTTGTTAACGCAAGTTTGCACCGCTTCTTGCACCATTAATCGTTTGTTTCAAACATTTTTTTCTGTCTGTTGTACTTTGGGAGTTATACGCGAAAAAGTGGAAGTACCAATTTGACTTTGAGGTTAGTCTCCACCCCCTTAAAGGGCCGAAATGAAATGAATGCCCCTGTTTTTCTTGTTTCGAGTCACTCTAAAAACCCACCAAGTTGCGTTCCAATCGGTGAGTCCGGGTTCGCGGCGTTCCCTTGTAAGTAACATTACACTAATGCAAAGTTCACACCTCCACCAAGAAAGAACCCACCACTCCAGGAAGCACTGCACACCCGTGTCGCTTTGAAACCGGCAGCAGCCCTGCAGTCCACTTAATTCCACCCAATGATACCGTCGTAACCTACAGATCTAATTCACCCGCGCCGATGACTAACGACCCAGTTCTCACGGCGTCGTATTTCAACGGTTGCGACATCCTCAGCTCGCCTTCTCCCTGTTCCTCGGCCGATGAATTGCGTCAGTGTTTTTCGGGACGGAATATAGAATCGGCCGCGCGTCGAACCGCGGTGCCTATTGCGCAACCCGCGCCGCGGCCTAAAGCCGGGGCCGGGTACCGGGCGGGTTACGGAGCACGGGCAACGATGGAACGATTCGAAATAATCCGCGATTGCAGCCGGCTGGTCCGCCACGCGAAAATAACCGCGCGCGCGGCTCGCAAGGGATAGAGCGGCGCTGGGCGATCTAGCAAAAGGGACGACATTGAGGCTGGCCGGCTGCCAAACGGGAAGATAACGCGTAGGATCACGAGCAGATGCTCAGAGCGTTGCTTGCCTACGGCGGCCAAGGAGATCATGGGCGGAACACCGCGAAGCCGCGCGCTGCGCCTGGATTTTCACGAAGTCCAAAGACCGCCTGATTTAGACGCAGCTCGTGCAACCGACCCGCGCCTACCAGGCCTCCTCTTCCTCCTCTCTCCAGGAGCCGTCCTCTGCTCCGATTTCGCCACGCGCGTACATACCGCGCTGCACCCTTCCACTTTTGGATGCCGTAGCTTCGAGAGGAATAATTCACTGGCCGCCCAAAGATACATTCTGGGGGGGGGATGTTAACGAGAAGTCACGTAACTTGCCTCCATGCTTTGGGAGTTTCGGAGTTTCCGTTGTGGATCCAGCTTGGAGGAATGAAGATGCAAGTGTCGATGGGGGTATGCCGCTGATGAAGATGTAGCTGGGTTTCGTGGGTGGAAGATACATCGACGCGACGGTTCCTTGTGGCGTGGAACATGCTGTGCCATCGACAAATCGTGGGTCAGATAATGTAGACCAATGAATAATTCACGGCATGATCGAAGATAAACTTTGTGGTGTATTTACAGAAAGTCACGTACACTTTCCACGGTGAGTAACGTTACGCGTGATCATATGGGAAACGAGCCGCGGGTACCGAGGTTGCTGGAATTCGCTTTCTGATAAGCGTCTCTTTCTTTTCGTTGCTTGAAAGTGTAGGTAGGGTAAAGCAACCAGTGATTGACCGAATTGTTGAATTCATGGACCTTTGAGATTAATACTTGAATATATTTATGTATAACAACAAAACAACTGTTGATATTGCATTTAAATTTATTTGTCTTGAAATTTCTATAAAAATAATTACTTATTCTTATCGTAATTTAATAAAAAACGATTATAAAATACAAAACGGGTAGAAGTCCAGTAAATGACCGCATACTTTTAATAAGAATTATACTTAAATATACTAAAAATATGGGATATTAAAAGTACAACTACACTCCATTTATAAACATATAATATTTTTAAATTTACAATTGCGGTCAATTACTGGTTGGTTTACCCTATAGTTGATTGGCAGAATTGGTACCTATGAAGAAAAGGCATTTGCTTGTGTATTTCATTAAGAGGCGGAGTAGATTTTTCATTCGTTTATGTCTCAAACTTAATTGCCTTAAATTCATATCGGTTGTCAGCATGGATCGTTCGTAAACTAACTTCTCAATTTATGTAGGCATTAAACGTGGTGTACTAAAAAACGTCGGTGCGCTGCGCGCAACACCACGATCGTTTATAAATCCTGCAAGGGCTCTTTAACGTGCTATTGAAATACTGTTTCCTCGCGGGCGTAATTTTCGTTTTGCGGACGTTTTAATAAGGAAGAGGAAGAGAAGAGCGCACAGTGGAGGATATTAAGAGCAAAGAGGGTACAATAAGTGGCAAAAAAGGGAGCGGGTTTGCGCGAACCTCTCTCGGCCGAGCGTTCAGCGTAAAAACTTTCTTAATAGCTTAAAACGACCACGGCGGTTCTCAAGGCCTACAGTATGTACAGGCCAGCAGGATGTGGTAATTATTTGCTGTCCGCGTACTCATCTTGCGTTAGTAGGCGAATGTCAACAGTTTATCACTCTCTGTGTAAACGCTGACTACCTTACCCGCGCGCCAAATGAATGTGAAGGAGCAACAATCGGAATTTGCATTCACGTACGCCTGCGCGGGTAACATTTACGAGCTCGGGACACGTCGGCGATTGTAATATGCACTTAACGACGTGTATACCCTTTGAAAAATCGGAAGATACGAAATTTCGCGTGGCATCGTAGAAAAAGGAAGGAATCTACACTGTATAGAGGCAATCGCATCGTTTAGTTTAGTTTAGCTTTCTTTTATCTCATATTTTTCTAATGTCATGTTCTGAGAAATGGTTAGACATAATATACCTAGGAAGGAAACTAAAAAATAAAAATCACCACTGAGGATTCATTGACTTCCTAATAACAGAATTAATAAAAATTCTAATACAAATATTTTATTAGACTTACAAGGAGAGTATTTTAGGTGTCCGCCTCCGATCATTTTGATTTTTGGACATGTTATAGAGGACCGAAAAATAAGAAATACGTGTTTTTTTATTTTTCCCCGTTTTCATATTTGGGGGGTGAAAACTGCGTTCAAAGTTAGGGTTGAAAAATGATTTTTGTGGAAAAAATGGACTTTTTGAAAATCTGGTGAGTCAGTCATATTTCGCATTCAAAGACACAAAATTCGTCCATTGACACTATTCTCCTATCTAACCAAAAATGATTTTTCAACCCTAACTTTGAACGCAGTTTTCACCCCCCAAATATGAAAACGGGGAAAAATAAAAAAACACGTATTTCTTATTTTTCGGTCCTCTATAACATGTCCAAAAATCGAAATGATCGGAGGCGGACACCTAAAATACTCTCCTTGCTAGTTCTCAACAAAAGATAGAACTTCCAAGGTAAATACACCTACAGCTAAACATCCATCAACGATCAGAAAGGATACATAAAATCCAAAGACGTGTGTGATCACTGAAGGCTGATTTGAATAGCCTACTACCTAGGCAAACAATTGCACAAACTCGATTGCACTTTCCATAGCCGCCAGCCGTACACCCAAGACGACCTATCCGTAAACGCTCCTCGCCCCTTCTTCCTCCTGTCGAAAAGTCGCCGAGGTAAGATTTCATAATACGATACCGACAAACACGAGAAGGAAACCAATCAAGGGATTTTCAGCGTCGATATTCGCCCCCGCCGGCGAACTTGAACCACCGGAATCGATCCTGTAATCCGGTCACGTAGACACTTAACCCTACGCACGTCCCCCTCGCGCAGGATCTAATACTTTCCCTTGTTTGGAGACGGTGTTTCTGGGAATCGTCGCTGACAACAGAGGAAACCCACGCACGTAGCCTCGAATCTCTCGTAACCGTCGAACCTAGTGTCCCGCAGTGAACCTATAAAAATCACTGCCCGGTTACGACTCACGCTGGAGAAACCCTCGAGACCATCGCACTCCGGAATCCGTCGGTTTTCACTCGGCGATCATAGATCACGAGGAAAGGATCGCGCGGGGATGAAAGTGGGGCGATCTTGCTCGCAGAGGCGATTAAACTGTCGTTAAACGGTGAGTCAGCTGCAGAACGAAGAAGTGGAAGAAGTGGAGGAAGAGCAAGGTGATCACGTCCCGTGAAGGAGTACATATCCATGGTCGACCGAAAGTTCAGGGTGTAACCATGAATGCCACGATTAATTGACCGTCGGATACGAATGATACGCGGGCTTTTTAACATATCCTTGAATAGCGGCCGCCCCGAGAAGGGTGGCGACCCGCTGACACGGCTGACGGTCCGTGTAATGGTATTATCTTCTTCATTACCGCTGATATAAAGGGCCACGAAGAATGAACGTGCCCGTGGACATTACGAACCGTATCTTTCGTTCCTTTCCACCCACGGGGTCGGATTACACCCACCCGAAATTCGATGCGCGGCATTATACTACGAGGACAGCGCGAATTCCTCCTCGACGGCACCGCGAGTCCTGCGATTCGCGAGGGAAGACAATTTCCCTGGAATTTCGATCGGCCGCCGAGTGAACGGAATCTTGCAATACACCGCGAAATACGCGGCTGGTGAGACATAAGAATCGGTTGCGTATTTAACGATAGGGGATTCGATGGCATCGCGTTCAGGCTGGGCTCGAGGTGTGCAGATTCTCTTTGTTCTAGCCATTAGAGCCCAGGTAGCCGATAATGGTAGCGGCGGGTTTCCACGCGACGCGATATTGACAAGCCGCTGGTACGCTTATTTGTGCCACCTCGATCGAATCTCGACCACGTGCCACGGTGCATCGCATCACGTCATCGCGAAATCGTTCCACGGCGATGCCCCGCTATAGTGAACCGGTAATTAACGCCGCGATTAGAGCGACAGACGCATCGCTGACGACTTAGGCTCGTGTCTTTTTTTCACCTCGCCGTTCATTCATAATTCACGCCGCTCGGTGGTCCAGTTAACCGTGGCATATTTTCTAGAAGTGGCGTATAATCATGCGAATAAATAGGGTCATCGTCGTTTAAACAAGGAAAACATAATGGTGGTGGAAGTTCCATAGAAGTTCCTCCTTTAGGAATCAATCCTCTCCTGATAAATGTAGCGATGCTTCCTATTGGGAAACCAAGAATTTCGATACGCCAACTAGTGACAGAAGAGTGAACATTAGGGTGGCTCTTATTTTCAACTTTTGAATTTTCTTCGGGGCACCCTCCAGAATAGTTTCAAATAATTAAAAAAAAAAACGTGTAAAGATTCAGCTCGATCGGATAACGGAAAAGGGGGCCTAGGGGCCCTTTTAACATTTCAAATAATTATTCAAACAGCTCGCAAAGTCGCTGTTGTATAATATCCACCGAGTTGTTGATTAAATAAAAAAATATATCAAACAAAAGTTGTAGATCCGGACAAGGAGCATCTATTATGTTCTATTACTTTTTCTTGTGCGACAAACGGTTTTCGAAAAAAATCCGGAAAACTAAAATAAAATTATTTTTTTCCTCAAATTTTGAAAGTTTAAATGCTTCTGGAACACTTTTTATTTATGAAGACGAACAAAAAAAATGAAATTTTCATTTTCGAGGACTATTTCTTAAACATTTAAGAGGGAGGCATATACCGAAATATGCGAAAAAGATAACAATTTTTTTTATTTATTTCCAGTGTTTAATATGTCTTGAATGTTTCCTGAAAGTTTGGGACCAAATTTCGCAAAAATATCGAAGATGTTTTTATAGATGTCTATATTTTCGATATTGTTGCTAATTTCGGTCCTAAATTTGAGTCTATATCTTTGATATTTTTGCGAATTACGGTCCCAAACTTTCAGGAAACATTCAAGACATATCAAACACTGAAAATAAGAGAAATTTTTTTTTTATCTTTTTCGCATATTTCGGTATATGCCTCCTTCATGAGGATCATCTCTTAAATTTGCAGCTTGTAGACAAAATGCAATAATTTGGACAACATCATTGTTATATTCTTCATTCACTTTTCCACAATTCAACAGGCGACCACTATTAATTATATTTTCACCACCAATAAAATTTTTGCTCTGAGGTGTAGCACACGCGAATTTACAAATTTCCTGAATAGAAATTCGTTTTTTTTTTTTAATTAAGAGAACTTTAAATTGTTAAAAGCTATTACTGTTGAGTACTTATTCGGAATGTTTGCTGGGATCCGGGCCTACTTTCAATAGTTTACCAACTGACCACCACAGCGCTGAAATCTAAGCCACGCCTCCTCTAAGTTTCCCAATACTCGCCACAAGAGGGCATTTCTGCCGATCCCGCTCTCTCGCTAGTTCTCCCGCAACTACCAATTCCTATATAGGGTAAACTAACCAGTAATTGACCGCATTCCAGTGAATGACCAATAGGCAAAGAAATGTCAATTATAAACGTAATTACACTTTTAATATCCCATATTTTTAGTTACGCGTATTAAGTAAATATTAACAATTACAATTCTTATTAAAAGTATGCGGTCATCTACTGGGCTTCTACACGTTTTGTATTTTATAATCGTTTTTTTTTTTTAAATTACGATAAGTATAAGTAATTATTTTTATAGAAATTTCAAGAAAAATAAATTTAAATGCAATTTCAACAGTTGTTTTGTTGTTATGCATAAATATATTCAAATATTAATCTCAAGCGTCCATAAATTCAACAATTCGGTCATTCACTGTTTGGTTTACCCTATACCTGTTTTGTCCTACCTCCTACCACTGGCAAGTCCACTAGCAGGGCCAGAACGAAACGCATCTTCTTCCCTTTTCTCATTTTCTGTTCATCTTCACCTTTCCTCCTTCAATATAATCGACCATATTCCCACCTCTGCTCCATTCCCATTGAAAACGGGGGTACCGTTTAACCAATTATTCATCGAATCAGAGTACACATCGTTCCCGAAGAAAAACAGGAAGTTCACTTTGACCTTTTACTGATTGCATTCGTGTCCTATGACGCGACGGCAGCCCGCAGTCGGCAGTTTGACTTGTCTTCCTCGACTGGAGATGTGAGTCGTAAAAAAAGTGGCTGGCGAACGATGGTCAGCCCACGGGTTAGTCACGGCTGACCCACTTGCGACTGCCTTCGGTAAATCATGAGCAGACACACACGCGGTGGATTTCCGTGAATCCTCAATGAAGCCGACGAGCCGTGACTCGTTTAGATAAGCAAGTCTCGGGGCCCCTTGACACTGCGAATCGATATACCCGATTCTGTCGGGCCGCTCGCACGGCCATGGACCATATTAATTGACCAGCCGCGACACCAGCTCTGGGTACGCGATACAGCGTGCAATGTCACTCAAGGTGCGCTCCTCCACGGTGCATCCTAAATCCCGTGGTTACGCTCACGGTATCGTCCCTTGAACATCACATTTTTTCCCTCCCCTGTTCGTTCGAAACAGCCCCTAAATGAATGATAGATGTCCCTTTGGCGCGGACGACTGGAGCACGGGAGCGGGCTTCCGTCGTCCCCATAAATCTCGATGGATTCTTATCGAAAGCCGCGTGACAGATTCTTTTTTCCCTTAATTCAGGTAGCGAGACTGTTACACGAACACTTCCACAAAGACTCAATCGACCAGTTTGTCGGGTTTCGTATATGGCGAGGCAAGCCTTATTGGAAAGTCCCCGGCTCCCGCGAGGACGGATAAAGAGATGTTCTGATACCGATCGTCGCCGGGATCGTAAAGAGTTCCATTGACCCCCGAGATGCCCGCTCCGCAGGCTTTGAACTTGATCTTGCCAGGGGCCCCGTGCTATCCACCGCGAAAATAAGTCGCGAACCTTATCGACCCGCTTCCGACCGTCTGCAGGAATTCTGTTCCTCCTGGACCACATCTGTTGGCCGCGTAGCTGGCTCGCGTGCACGGTACAAACAGCTCCGATGTTGCGGAGACGAGACCGGAGGGATGGAGGACGAAGAAACACCATCGACTCTATCGATTTACGATCGAGAGCCAGCATTCACCCTTTACCGTGCGCGATTACGAATACCCGGCGCGGAGTGCTGGATAATTCAAGGCCGCCCCATAGATCTGTCAGATCGAGAGACTCTTGTCGATCCTTCGGCGTCCACGATCGATTCACTCGCGATTCTAAATTCACGGATTAATACACATTAAAGATATAAACATCCACGTGGACGTAAACAGTAACAAGACAATACTACATGTGTCAGAAAAAGTGTTATTCAGAGGAGTAATTGCATAGGCAGGCGAAAACGACACTTTGCGATAAAACATAGCGTAACTAAGGCCACCCAGTTTTTCTAGGCTCGATAACGCTGGTGTCCGACAGTTTCGACGCTCCGAGTGTTCAGCTACCCCGATAACGCTGTTGGTATCTCTTCAAGGCTTGAAAAGAACGATAGCGCCTAGGAAGAAAAGTAGGTATAACAAGTACCTACTTAGTTGATAAAGGAACTGAAGGAACAAAAGGGACGCCCTCACTGGTCTCCCCTAGTGGCTGAGCAGAAAAGACAGAAGCGCCACGGCTCCGCGGTGGCTTCCACCTTCCTTTAAATCTTAATTCCCTGGTGGCTTGTTCTGTTTTCCGTCCACCTTCCGCAACGAAAGGGTCCCGGACACGCTGGCCCTTTGTTCCCCCCGCGGTTGCTCGGTTCGCCGCCATAAATCAGCCGCAGCCCGCGGCCGCATATATTATGCAGCCGCGGAACCGAATGCGTTTCCGCTTATGCAACCAGTTGCGCTTACGCGGCCCAGGCAGAGGATCCATTGTGCCGTCGTTCACCTTTACATCCCGAGGATCCCCGCCGGCCCCATAGTTTCCAGCTCATTCACGGCGACGCAAACGAACGCATTCACGGACCGCGGCTTTCCTAATATGCCCGAGATTTACGCAACCGCGGCCTTGAATTATGGGGGGACGTGGCGTCTATGATAGCGAGCCCTCTGAAAGGTGGGGGGCAGGGAGGGGCGCCGTTGAATCAAGTGCCCGGACGAGCCACGACAAACCTATCCGTCGACTTATCGGGGAGAAGAATGAATCGCGTTTAGGAGAGACGCGAGTGCTTAAATGGTCGCCGCCATTGTGCTGTCGAGGAACCTACGCCGAGGTAGTCGCTCGCGCTTCCATTTAAATAATTCCTTCAACGAGCCCGTTTAATTCCACCGCTTGAAAGCTCCGCGGGCTTTTACGTAATGAACCAGCAGCTCTGGCAGAAACGGCTACTCGGAGCTTTGAATCGAAGCTTCGCCCAGGATTCGAGAATGGGGTCCGATCGAATGATGGGCGGGTTTTTGGGTGGCTTTTAAAGCACGGCAGCTTTGAAGGATGTTGAAAATCGTGGGCGTTTCATTTAGCGTCCATTTCTGATAATACCATGATAGGTATTTAACGGACAAGTCCATTGGTAGGAAGTATGTTTATTGGCCTTCGATAAAAATATATAGCAAACTCTTTAATAATAACAGAAAATAACGAACTGTTCGATTTTCTAATAAGTGGAAAAAGTCCCTCTTAAATGGGAGATTAGACGGCACGAAAGGAACGCGTTAATGTAAATAAACGAAATGAGAACAAAAATGAGATGAATTGTTAAAGTGTCATTAACGGCGCATAGAATAAAAAAAATTTAATACACCCTTTATTCCGCATGACTCATTGGCAGACCTCAACTGTAGAGCGTATTGGAGCCTGCAGGGAGGAATTTTCTTTTTCGGTGGAAATTCACTCTGGAGGGTTGAAATCAGCCCTTAAAGTAATGGGATTATCTCGTGATGGTAATGAATTCCGACTCCCAAAGCTACGAAGGCACTCAAGAACTCGAGGATATTGTGAAATTCCAAGATTTCTCCAGACCTCCGTGGAATTCTATGGATCGTATATACTCGAAGCTTGCGTCACGTCGCGTCTGCGGCTCCGTGGCTACAGTAGCTACACCCCGGTGTCTCTTTCAGTAAAGCCTTTCCCCGCGAAGCATTCTGTAAATAACCACCGGGGCTCCGTTTGGAACGCCGCTGCACGCGACTTTCCGCGTCTGGTTCCTCGAATTTAACTACCGTTAATATTCGCCTCCCACGTCACCCCTCAAAAACCTCGCCGCCCCGTCACGGATAAGGTTCGCCATTAAACGCGAGCAAATATTTGCCAGGCGCTTTTCGGGGCTCTTCATCATCGTGCCCGTGGGTAGCATCTCGGCGAGTCGGGGCCAGGTAGGGGAACGGTAAATAGACGAAATGATTTTCGAATTCCACGGAGGTAGTCACCAAGTCAACACACAGGCTCTCAGCCCCGTTGGCCCCATGCAGTTTGTTATTCATCATCGCTCGATGCTTGCGACGCGATCGTGATCGAGGAAGTTCAGCGACGCCGCGGGAATCGAGGCGATCTACTGTAGAACTAGAGAATCGACGGTCGAGCTTTATCTGCACGCTGGGTCGGCGTGGGTCGTTTGTAAAATGTCCAAGAGCGACTGGGGGTCTACGGTGACAACGGGTACGGGCGGTACCTCGGTAACCCTGACCGTTTCGCGTCCCCTGTTCGCCGCGGCGAGACGCGACCCGACGCCAGGCCATGTGTCGAAAATGCAGATCGTTTATAACCGTGACGTAATTATGTCGAATCCCACGCACGGATGGTGGGGGACGTGTATCTCGTAAAACGTCTTTGCCGCGCGATGAAACGTCCGCAGCCGTGCGCGTGTGTGCGAGGCTGATCGCGTATCGAGCATAGCTACGGTATCCATGAACCACAGGGGGAATGCTATGCGCTCTCGGAACAGGGGGTCGCGTCATCCTGATATCCGATACGGCAAAAAAGACATCCGCCAGTAACGCGGTTGCTCCGATTCAGACTTGGGGATTAATTGGTCCGTCCATACACATCGATGATAAAGGGCTCTCTTGCAACGGACGTTCCCCTCCCCGGGGCAAGAAGCGAGCTTCAATATCGATATGCACAGTTATGTTTTGCATCGTTGGAACTGGCGAATCGATAACACTTTCTGCTAGCCAAGTCTGCTAATCGTTGGTGATTTTATATGACGATTTGGTAACTAACAAGGAGAGTATTTTAGGTGTCCGCCTCCGATCATTTTGATTTTTGGATATGTTATAGAGGACCGAAAAATAAGGAATACGTGTTTTCTTATTTTTCCCCGTTTTCATATTTGGGGGGTGAAAACTGCGTTCAAAGTTAGGGTTGAAAAATGATTTTTGTGGAAAAAATGGACTTTTTGAAAATCTGGTGAGTCAGTCATATTTCGCATTCAAAGACACAAAATTCGTCCATTGACACTATTCCCCTATCTCTAATAGTTCTCGAGATATTCCACAAAAATGATTTTTCAACCCTAACTTTGAACGCAGTTTTCACCCCCCAAATATGAAAACGGGGAAAAATAAAAACACACGTATTTCTTATTTTTCGGTCCTCTATAACATATCCAAAAATCAAAATGATCGGAGGCGGACACCTAAAATACTCTCCTTGTAAGTAGCGTCATCGTTACTTTTTTTTATAGGATGGTAATTTGTTGAGTCACTCATGGGCGTCCGGATGGGGGTGAAAAAAGGGGCATTTGCCCACCTGGCTTTTGAGAAATAATCGGTTATAAATTTTTATTCGGATGGTCTGGAATGAGAATTGCGAATAGGGTAAACCAACCAGTAATTGACCGCATACCAGTGAATGACCATTAGGCAAAGAAATGTCAATTATAAATTTAAAAATATTATACGTTTATAAATGGAGTGTAGTTGCACTTTTAATATCCAATTTTTTTAGTTAGGCGTATTAAGCAAACATTAACAAGTACAATTCTTAAAAAGTATGCGGTCATTTACTGGACTTCTACACGTTTTGCATTTTATAATCGTTTTTTTTTCAAATTACGATAAGAATAAGTAATTATTTTTATAGAAATTTTAAGAAAAATAAATTTAAATGCAATTTCAACCGTTGTTGTGTTGTTATACGTAAATATATTCAAGTATTAATCTCAAAGGTCCATAAATTCAACAATTCGGTCATTCACTAGTTGGTTTACCCTAAAATAAAGTTATTCGGGAATAACGAATAAAAAATCGTTCGAATAAAGAATTATTCGTTGTTCTCGAATAACTTCATTTTAATCGAAATTTTAATTCGAAGATTAGGGTAACGCATACAGATGTTGACCCCCATACAATGATTGACTCTCTTCCCCAAAAAGTAGGAAATATAATATACTGCTTTTTTTATATAATAAAATATAATTGTATTCGGAATACAAATATCTCGGCCACCGAAATATTGATATATTTTATTATATAAAAAAAGCATTATACTATATTTCCTACTTTTTTGCGAAGAGGGTCAATTGTACAGAGGTCAACATCTGTATGCGTAAGGGTAGACCGGAGGCGATAGTAACACTTTGACTTTGGCATACGATTACGCAAGAACTATCACAGTTAGAACAAAAGTTCTTATAGGAAAATGTTACTTACTTATTTGACATTATTGAGACACAACAGTTTCGCTGTATGTCAAGTAATATCCAGGTTATTAATAAAAAATGGGAAGCGGAGAAAGTGTTACAACCGTACCTGACCCCAGGTCAGTTGTAACACTGCATGGAGTCGATAGTAGCATAAATTTAACTTTACAAAATTGAAAAATTTATTGAATTTAATTATAATAATAAATGAAAAAAGTAAAATTTATAACCAATTATGCGGTATCGCAATTGTGGCAGAAATAGAAAACGTTTTCGCTGGTGCATTCTTCCTGTGATCAATCCTTACATTCAGTACATTGCACCTATTTTTTATTCGTTTTGCTTGTGCTGTGTTATAGGACGCAATGCAAACACGACAATATCATTAATTTTCTTCGTCACTATTTGGTTCTGTCGCGGTACAACCGATTCCTACTGCCGATGTTACAATCGCCCCCGACTAGACTTTTGAACTTAAATTATAAATTTTAATTAACGAGACGCGCAAAATTGATAAGTAACG
Source organism: Andrena bucephala (assembly GCA_947577245.1). Taxonomy (NCBI): domain Eukaryota; kingdom Metazoa; phylum Arthropoda; class Insecta; order Hymenoptera; family Andrenidae; genus Andrena; species Andrena bucephala. The sequence goes on along the minus strand of OX387719.1, from coordinate 13,885,838 downwards.
ATCAGTATTTCTTAAAAAATGGTCCGATTACGTATTAAAAAAAAAGAAAAAACACGTACTTGCAAAGGAAATATTTACATTACAATTTTAAATCAGTTAGAATATGTTACTTTAGGGTATCGAAAAGTTATTTTCTTCGCTATACATGTCTATTGTGTATCTATACTGCTAGAACATATATGTGTGTATTCCAAATGCCATTCTTCATCATATATCCAAAATTTAGGTTAATATTTATCATATGTTTTGAGATATTTAACGTGTTACAATCGCCCCCCCTGTTACTATCGCCCCCGGTCTACCCTACCCTATTCGTATAAAAATTTATTCGAATAATGCCCAATTCTGATCGTGGCATCAAACAGTCGACACCACACCAACATATACACACACGCGTACACAATACGTATAGCTGTATATACTGACGCATACCAGGCGCGATAACTCCGTGGCGCTTATCAATTCACGTAAACACCGCGGCAATAGTTTTCACGAGCGATATAAACATTCCCCTCGATATCACCACCACTCTCCAGCTTCTCCGCGTTTCATTTCCACGTCTAGCCTTAATTGATACGAGCCGCCTAAGAATTTACGACGGAACTACTTAAGGAAACGCGCCTGTCGCTGATTAAGCCTGTCAACGCTCGAAAGAAGTCCCTCGTAAGCATTCGAGTGGCTCAACGACAATTTTCATAACACCTTCCCCAACGCTCGCGCTTCCTGGCCGCCACGTGCATAAGCTTCCGGTGCCCGAGGCGCAGGAAAATGGAGGTCCAAAAGCGCGGACACGAACCGACGCCCCTGCACTCCGTGCCCTTCCACACGGCGAACACGGCGTGTGCACGCGGGCCAGAAACGTTTCGCGGGGACAAAAAAGGAACTCGCGTAATAACGCCGGCTATATCTGGGATAGAGAGGGTCCTACGTTATTTTCGATGTCATCGCGCGGTTCGTTGTTCCCCAGGCCGTCGACCCGAAAACAGGGGTCGCTCATTCGCGGCGACATCGAATCTCGATTGCGACCCCCTCCAACTCGGCACCTGATCAGTTTTGAAAATCATTTCCCGGAATGCACAGAGATAGATTCGTGAATCGATAATCAAACTGCGGAACTGTATTCCGTTCGTTCCGAGAACGAGAAACGATCGCGTCGATACAAAGTGGTAAGCATTTTCTACTAATCAATACGCAACGATAATGGACCGATATAGAAATTGCCTACAAATTATTTGATGGCCCCGTTGGATAGGGGAGGGCCAGGACTTGGCTGGGAAATTAAAAGCAAACGCGACACGATAATCCCGATTATAGTTTCACGAAATCCAAGGGGCCTGCGGGGAGGGGGAACGACATGGGGCAGACTGGAAGGTATGGTGGGCTTAATTGATCGGCCTAGGAGCAGGGGGAAAACCGTTGAACACGGCGGCGCACACGGGCACATGAAACGATTCGGCGGAACAATCGGATATGGGACGATCCGAACAAGAGGCCCTTTCATCGTCCATTTCCTTGTTTTCACGTGGCGGCTGTTCCACCCACGAGCGAGAGGGCCGAAGAGCCCGCGGTGCGTGACGCCCTACGCTCGTTCACCTCGCGCGCGCCCGCGCCCGCGTCCTGTCGCAGAGCCTGGCCGCGCCGCGTTTTTAACACCCGCCACGCGAGTACGCCCGTGGAAATAGGCCCTATTATTAGAACCGTAGAGTTCAGAACAAAGGAAGCGTAGGCACCCCACTGGCGTCCGTTGTTATTTCGTTTAGGAAAAGTTTCCTGTGAAAGAAACCGCGCGGGATTTTGGGAAACTAGAGTTTTCCAACGGGGTATTCGGAATTCCCGGGTTTATCGGCAATGCGGCTATCTCTCGCGGGGATTTCGCAATTAATTTTAGCGAGTCGTTCGCGCAACAGGCTTCGATCGGAATCTGAGATTGACGAGGGATGGAGTGGGGGAACACGCGACGGGGTAATTGATTACTGGGATATTGTTAATTAGCTTTGCACAGTTGGCTCGATGTTATTTTGCTCCGAACGAAATTCTTCGACTCGGGGTGGAAAGCACTTTTTCCACTTTTTGCTACTAAGTTTCGATCCCCCTTTGGTTTGTCCATTGCCTTCTCGTTCGGTGGTTTGAAGAAAGAGGGAGAGAGAGAGAGAGAGAGAGAGAGATAGATAGAGAGAAGCAGCGCGATCGGAATTTGAGATTGACAAGCTGTGTGCGAGAGAGATCGTAGGGCGAGATCGTTAATTAGCTTGCTGAAAGCCACCACGATATCTGGTTAATTGAGGGGCCCCTCTGTGTAGGCGACGCCAAGGAGGAAGTTTTCCCCACAAAAGTGGCTGGCTATTGCGTGCCCCCGTCTACGTAAATTATGCGCGCACTTAGACCTCTGGCGATAATGCAAATGGGAGCACGCTTGCCTTGCCAATGCCGGAATTCAGTAGCCGCAATAGTTCCACGTATGCATTATCGCCAGGGAATCCTCGGGGCTGGCTATGGGGCACGACGTTATCCTGAATCGAGGTCTGTTACGTTTCTCGATGAACATTATTGCCTCTCCATGACCACCGCGATAACGTTAGCCCATTTCTCTCTGAATTATCAGTCTTTCATTACGCACTCTTGCATGCTCGAAATCTGAAGCGATTGCAGAAGGCGGCATCACAAAATAGTGTGAGAAAATGTGCAAGCTACTTTAACCCAGATCACGTAAATCCATAAGGCACTCTGGTACGAATGCACGCGATCTAGGTAATTAGAAATCCGCAGGAAGTATTAAGTCCAATCTAAACACCTACTAATGAATTGATAGAGCAGAACACTTGTATCTTAAAAACTGAGGCTATAAGACACCTAGTCTTCCATTTTTATAGTCATACAAACATCACGATCCTCCTTAAGGGGTTATGCCTACCTGCAAAATTCGGAAAAGTGGATTATGGGATTTTTACATTCTCTTAAAGTACATCTCAAAAGTATTGCGTGAAAGTTTCAATTTGATCCGACCAAAATTGACGGAGCTGTGCGAGTTTTAGTATAGGTATGTCGTGGAGGATGTAAACCTAACTGAAAACTTTAAACGCGTTTTTCTCGGAACTACATTTTCAGAAACGGTGAGCAAAATATCTCGAGAACCGCTGCACCGAATGAATTCAGATTTTGTAGGCTTGTTCTATATATAAAAATCTTGTCCTTAATCGTGGCTTTTTCATTTCCGTCGCGTAGTTTTTATTTTACAGATGAAAAATGAGCGATTTTTGCGGCGAAAATCGATATTTTAATTTGAACAGCCGCCATTTTGTAGAAAATTAATTTTTCCGGATAATGAACGATTAAGGACAAGATAATTTAATATACTAACTAAATTCCTTCGAATTTTTCATTTAAGATGAATCAGGTCAAAGTTAGAGTGATCACCGCAAACTACTGAAAAAAAAAATCGCTGCCGGGAGATCACTGATATTTCTTTCATTTATTTATACTTTCCATTGGAATAATTACTACAATTCGAATACATAAAGGTTTGTTTAAAAAAGTCTTCAAGTTTCTCCCCCAAAAAACCCCGAAAATACTTGCGTTTTCAGACCTTGCAGGTAGGCATAACCCCTTAAACGAGGACGTGTCGCGAGCTTCGTGCGGTAAAGCTCGAACAGGCTCCACCTTGGAGCTTCTAAGAGGGGTTTAATAACCAGAAAACTGCTGCCCCGAGCGAGTAAACGCGGCATGGAAATGATCAGGGCAGGTGCACGGAACAACATAGGAAGCCACTGTTCGTTCATAAAGATCGCCCTCATCCAGCTGTGGCCTAATTCGTGACCGGTGTGTGCCCTCAGAACGGGCCTGGCAGACGGCTCGGGCCATTAACGCGCAAGATATTCCGCCCGCGCTCGCGACACGCGAATTCTAATTCCCGATCGAGGATTTTTCGGCTACGGGCGTGGACGCGCTATCGACGCTGATAAATCTTATCGCCAGCCGTCGGCGATCGATCATTATCCATATTTTAATGGCGACTCCGCCGAGCCGTTTCCCTGCCCATTCGTCCGCTGCGGCCACCGAGGAGGTTTGTCCTTCTCGCGCGGAGACTAATTTCCGTGTTTCGCGGCGAAGGTTTAATTGGAATTGATGTACAGGCGGCCAGGCACCGTGCAATCACTCTCCTCGAGACTGACGCGGTGCACGAGATGATTACTACCGGCTCGCGAGGTAAAGCTCGGTATTCCAGACGGCGCAGGCTCGTTTGCTTAAAGCAGAATGGGACTAAGTGGTCTCTTACTTTCTGTCTCAGAAAGCCAGGCGGCGCGCGGCGGTGGCGTGTTTACCATTTCGCTTCGACGGGACCGCGTGCACGACAACGAAAGCGGCTTTAATTCACCGCTGACATAATTTTCCCTGACCCAGAAACGGTTAAAATATTCAATGTGCCGGCGACCCTCTTCGCGCACCTCCGCGCCGACATTTTCCAAGTGTTCCTACAGAGGCATGCTCGAAATGTTTAATTACGGGTGACATACAAATTCGCCCACCTCCCCAATTTCCCTCCTCAGCCCCCGGGCTAATCCTTCGCAGAGATAAAGCCCGTATCTCGTGATAAAATGTAATGAATGAACGGGACTGTCGCGTCGCACGGGCAGGGAGTCTCTCGAAACCCATCGAGATCACGGGCGAAGGTTTCTTCGGTGGACGTAGACCCAACAGTTGACCAGTCTTCATAGCAACGTGTGCCAAAGTTACACTCCCACAGAAGCTCGCGTTTGTCGGTCTATTTCTGTGACGGATATAGCCCTACCGATCAACATTCCCAATCCAAACGCAAACTTACAATTAGATGATGAATTTATAATATAAGCTTCCAAGGGACCTGCCGAGACACCATACCCCTGCAATTGCCCCACAGAATTTTCCGGCTTTACGGCGCATCCTCTGCTAAAGGGGACAGAGGGCTTTCAGCGCGATCGACAGAATCTCGGAGCTTCTGTTTCCCAGTATCACGTGGCCACCTAGAGCACGTGCGTGCAGGGTGTACGTGGACGCGTACGTAGACGGCCAGGGCCTGCTCTGTATTCGTCCGGTGATCCATCGTGTACGCCTAAAAATTCATCTATGCGTTCCTCAGAGGCCAGAGGGGAGTGGAGGGCAGCAACGGCGGAATGCCGCGAGGCGGCCAGTTCAACGCCCTGGCCCTCGTCTTCGTCTTCCCGTGATCCCAATGCATCCTCCTGCTGCAGCGCGCCGCGACCGACTTGGGAATAATGGCCGCACTGTCGCCAAACCGACGTCCACTCTCTCCAGCTACGCGGAAAAGGAACGAGCAGACGGACAATCGTGTCAAGTGCGACTCCTCGCCGATGATTTATGGTTCTACGCAGCGAGCCGAGCGCCCGGGGATCTCTCTCGGTGACCGTCTACTAGGGAACATTAGTAACGCGATATAAACTTTCGATTAAAAGCCACTCGTCGGTGCTCACCGGCGAGGATGTCGAGGAGCGAGGCTGGACGATAGATTCTAGTTAGAAGGTCGGGGAAAGATTGAACTTCCGACCCCTGGAGGCGACGGGGTACCTTCAGTCTTCGTAGTTGTGGCATCGATATCGGTTCATTAAGAGAAGTAACCTACATCTGGGTCAGAATAACTTCTATTCCTAAGTTATTGGAGATTGAACTGGATTAGAACAATTTCAACGATAAATACTTAGATGTACGTAAACGAGAGGTCGAATGATACTGTTAACTTTTATAAATAACAGTTGTTTATTGAACTTTTAACTTTTAAATCATTTCTTCTCTTTTTTAAGTTAACGTTGTAGTACTTTAACTCTGTTGTCAGAGTTTAGTTTTAATAGTTATTTTATGTTCGATTAATAAAAGTTCTGGAGGATCATATACTTTTAAACAGATATTTAAGGGAAAAATATGAGTTAGGAATATTTTTTTAATCAGTATTAGGTGAGTAAGGAATTAGATGCAGGATAAATATAGAAGAAAAGGCACACTGATTTTTATTGGGAAACCTAGAGGAGGCGTGGCTTAGACTTCAGCGCTGTGGTGGTCAGTTGGCAAACTATTGAAAGTAGGCCCGGATCCCAGCAAACATTCCGAATAAGTACTCAACAGTAATAGCTTTTAACAATTTAAAGTTCTCTTAATTAAAAAAAAAAAACGAATTTCTATTCAGGAAATTTGTAAATTCGCGTGTGCTACACCTCAGAGCAAAAATTTTATTGGTGGTGAAAATATAATTAATAGTGGTCGCCTGTTGAATTGTGGAAAAGTGAATGAAGAATATAACAATGATGTTGTCCAAATTATTGCATTTTGTCTACAAGCTGCAAATTTAAGAGATGATCCTCATGAGGGAGGCATATACCGAAATATGCGAAAAAGATAAAAAAAAAAATTTCTCTTATTTTCAGTGTTTGATATGTCTTGAATGTTTCCTGAAAGTTTGGGACCGTAATTCGCAAAAATATCGAAGATATAGACTCAAATTTAGGACCGAAATTCGCAAAAATATCGAAAATATAGAGTCTACATCTTCGATATTTTTGCGAATTTCGGTCCCAAACTTTCAGGAAACATTCAAGACATATCAAACACTGGAAATAAGTAAAAAAATGTTATCTTTTTCGCATATTTCAGTACATGCCTCCCTCTTAAATGTTTGAAAAGTAGTCCTCGAAAATGAAAATTTCATTTTTTTGTTCGTCTTCATAAATAAAAAGTGTTCCAGAAGCATTTAAACTTTCAAAATTTGAGGAATTTTTTTTTTTTTTTAGTTTTACGGACTTTTTTCGAAAACCGTTTGTCGCACGAGAAAAAGTAATAGAACATAAAAGATGCTCCTTGTCCGGATCTACAACTTTTGTTTGATATATTTTTTTATTTAATCAACAACTCGGAGGATATTATACAACTGCGACTTTGCGAGCTGTTTGAATAATTATATGAAATGTTCAAGGGCCCCTAGGCCCCCTTTCCCGGTATCCGATCGAGCTCAATCATTACACGGATTTTTTTTTAATTATTTGGAACTATTCTGGAGGGTGCCCCGATGAAAATTGTACACCGAAAATCATATGTACTTCGACGGATTTCGGCCTACTCACCGTAGTTTACTTTTCTGTCACTAGTTGGCGTATCGAAATTTAGGTTTCCCAATATATATATTTATTATCTACCCCGAAAAATTGTCAGGAAATCTGCCTGTCACAACTTTCACTTTTCCAGAGCAGAATAACTGTTCCTGTTTAACTATAACTTTTTTCTACTTTCAAGAAAATAAAACTTTCGTATTTCCACAGAAATGTATTTGATAAAAGTTTCAATTAATACACTACATTTACCACAGTTTCCTCGGAACAGAAAATACAGTAGTCATAAAATTAGTTTTTTCATAATTAAATTGAAAATTTTAACAGTTTCATTCGACCGCTGACATAGACCACATTGGAGACTTACTACCAAAGAATGCAACAAGTTGGAGTGAATAAGTCCCAGAAACCAAAGATTTGAAAACCCAGAATCATTTGACCCTTTCCTTCCTTCTAATACATACGTACGTAGGACACGAGCATAGATTCGGATCACCTTGTAACACAGGGGGAGCAATCGAGGTCTCCATGCTTTCAGGATCTGGAAGAACAAAGTCGAACACCCCCAGACGAACCACGGGGGAGAGATTGAACTTCCGTCTCGTCGAAGCGACGCGAGAGAGAGACAGACAGAGAGAGAGAGAGAGAGAGAGAGAAAGAGAGGGGGAGAAAGCTGTTCCGAACTGTCGCCTTTCCCAATCGAGGCGTCGATATCGTTTCAGACCTGGCGCCTGTTGCGACCGGCCTTAATGATTCGCCGGGCAATTCGATAGCCCGTTACGGGGGCGCGTACATCATAATAATTATTGGTCGCTACCATTTGATCCGTGCTCACGTATGTAAAACCGCGAGGCATAACGGGGCGGACGGGAACGCGAGGGACCGCGAATACTGATGTTACATTTGAATAATTAGGCGGCGAGGAAGATTCGCCCGACGTTGCTCCTTACATAATAAGCGGGCCAGCGTTGAAATATATGGCGCGCTAATTTCAATACTATACCGATGACGGATTTACAATGCAAAGTCGGAGGTGCGAGATTCTACTCACGCAAACGCTTTAAGCTTCAAAGAACATTCGCCATCCGACTACGATATGTGTGCATCACCCCGAGGGTTGTTAGTTAGACTAAACTCGGAGGCTCCGAAGTTGCGAGGGTAGAGGAGGTTGCCCTTTGCAACAGGGAAATGAGATGTCCCTGGATTTTATCGCGTTACGATCTTCATAGTCCCGGGCGACGAAGAGAATGTAACGCCGACCCCTCGAAGCCACAAAAGAAGGGTGGAATGATGAATAATTGAATGCCTAGAGCCGCGAAAGTGTAAACCCGAGGACGACGAGATAGGTTCGCTGGATGACGCGATATATGGCCAGGTGCTTTGAAATCCACGTCCAAGGAACGTGCATTCCTCGGGCAGGTGTCCCAGCAGGTCAAACGTACCTGAACCTTAAGCAGACAGGGGAACCTGGCCCCGTCAGGTACACTCCCCACCTCGGTCTAATTAATCGCTGTTCACTGATCGCAACACTTTCGTAGCTTCTGATGTCCCAACGCGATACACGATACTACAAATCTGACCCTCTAGACGGCACAAATCTTGTCTACACGGTTCTTCGATTAAACTTACTTGCTCCGCCGTTGCAACTGTTGCCGTATCGAATGCACCAGCGACTGTTTGCCGGTAGGCGATAATGTTATGGCGGATCGTATGAACACTCCATTGCGAACCACGGGATACATGGCTATTAAGTATTAAGCAATCAGAAAGGCGAAATTGGTATTGGTAAGTAGGATCTGAAGAGCGATAACTTTCGTACTTTGCGGCGAAAACTAGCACATTATCCTGTTTCGCCACGAAGAATAGCACGTTTTGGATTAAACTGCAGAAACTATCACGTTTCGGCGCGTGGTCAGTTTAAATTGTTCAAGTGCATTTTGCATCGAAGAATTCAACTTTTGAAAATATTGTTTAACCGGTTAACTGACACGGCTTTTTTTTTACTATTCGTGCCCAAACTGGCAACATCGAAAAATTAAGTGAATCACACAAATTTGGTATACAGGGGCTTTTTGAGTCGCTGAATCGATTCCGGGGGTTATTTTTTTCATCTGACACACCCAACCCCTAAAAAATAGGATTTAGGGGTGAGTTTTTTCAATCCTTTACTAAATTGAGTCTTTACTAAATAACCATATTGAGTCTGCCATATTGAAATTTAAAATTCCAATGCCAAATTCAGATTCAGCGACCCCAAAAACCGCTATATACAATTCTTCTAAATCCCGATAATATTTTAATATTTGGCAGCCATTTTGGGTCGGCCGTTTTGAGTCTGTCATGTTGAATTTTACAATTCCAATGCCAAATTCAGATTCAGCGACCTCAAAAACCATTACATACCAAGTTTCATTCAAATCGTTTGAAAATCAAAAAAGTTATTCCATTTGATAGTATATGATACATAAGCAGAATTGGGCAGATTTTTTTTTGATCATATATGATACATTGCCAGTTAACCGGTTAATATATAATAACTCCATCTAATGTCCAAAAGGAAACACGTATGAAAATTTTAATCTACATAATTTAATTATTGTATTTTAATGTTTAATAAATTACCGACCTAGTACTAAATCAAAATCGCGTCGGAAGGTATTTAAGTAGACGCACTCGATGTTTCGCAGCCAACCATCCAAATGTGCTGCTTATCGTCGCTATAAACGGAACATGCTACTTTTCGTGGCAAACCGCTCAAGGGTGCTAGTTTTCGCAGCGAAAGACGAAACATGCTATTTTTCGTAGTCAACCAGCCAATTATGCTGCTTTTCATAGCTACAGTCTAAACGTGCTACTTTTTGTGGCAAAACGCTCAAACATGCTAGTTTTCACAGCGAAAACCGAGACGTGATAGTTTTCGTAATAACGAAGACAAACGAGCTGTTTTTCGTAAGAAAATTGAAATGTGCTACTTTTCGTAACGCACGTCGAAATATGTAAGGGACATTCCACGCGAAATCGGACACTTTTCGGAGTAACATTTCGGATGTTGCTGAAATTTGAATATGTTGTAGTCTTTAGTGATATTTAAACGTACCTCAAAGGATTTTTCAAAATTTTGAAAAATGTCGATTTTACAGCTGTTTGATGGTAAGTGCTAACTTTTTTTCAGTAAATTATAGCTATGGAAGTAGTAAATGGATGGAGATGAGCTTTACGGTGCTCATAGAAAAGACATTGATCTTTTAAAAAAAAATTATTTCAGTTTAAAAAAAGGAAAATTTGAACCATTTTTGTGCAATTATTTTAAATAAATGCAGGTTTTTAACATCGGGCGCGATTTTAAAAATCTAAAAAAAAAAGAAGAATATAGTTCTATCCTTCCCCTTGATGGACAAATTTTCAAAAATATGGACATTTTAAAATTGGCCCTGTAAAAATTGTCCAAAGTTGACGCTGCGTCAAATGAAAGATGAAATTCAATCTACTACTTAGATAGATAGTTCGATATATTTATTTAATTTAAACTATATTCTTCTTTTTTTTTAGATTTTTAAAATCGCGCCCGATGTTAAAAACCTGCATTTGTTTAAAATAATTGCACAAAAATGGTTCAAATTTTCCTTTTTTTAAACTGAAATAATTTTTTCTTAAAAGATCAATGTCTTCTCTATGAGCACCGTAAAGCTCATCTCCATCCGTTTACTACTTCCATAGCTATAATTTACTGAAAAAAGTTAGCACTTACCATCAAACAGCTGTAAAATCGACATTTTTCAAAATTTTGAAAAATCCTTTGAGGTACATTTAAATATCACTAAAGACTACAACATATTCAAAATTCAGCAACATCCGAAATGTTACTCCGAAAAGTGTCCGATTTCGCGTGGAATGTCCCACAAGTAGTAAGTCACGCAAATTATTTCCCGATTGAGGAAAACACTTTCGAGAAAAAACTGTGAAAACTTGTTTCGTTACAATCTGCCCCGGTCTCCCCTGCTCTAAAACAACCACCCACAAATATTTCAATAAACTCAAATAAAAATAATCCGCGGGCAATGGTGCCTCTTGTCTGCGAGAGCCATTTGAGTAAGGCATTCGTCCCCAACAGCGGAAGAAAAAGGGACGACCATTCCAGTCGCGAATAGCACGCTGGAACTTTATTATTGAGTTCTAACGCCGCGCAATCCTGAAAGGCTGCAGTCCACGAGTGCAGCCAGTGTGCAGTCCTCGAATAACTTCCGCTTAATTCCTCTTTAATTCCGCGGACGCGTCTGCTTTATCGAGTATAATTCGAGGCGAGGTGGCCTCGGCGGGGAACGAACGGCGACGGAACGGGAAACGCGTTAATATACAGTCGAATGCGGGTAATTAAGTCCAAGTACGTTGCTCGAGTAGCTTCACACGCGCATTTACTACTATCGCGACCTCGTTTCCCATCGATGTCACGGGCCAATCTGTTTGTCGCGCAAACATTCCGTGCCCGCTGCATCCGTGCACCCCTGGACGCATGCCGCCGGCGTTACAAAGAAATTCCGCGATGAAAAAACCCGTCCCAACATCTTAGATCCTCTTCATACACTTTTGCGCGCTGAATTCAAGAAACACAATAAAAATAACGACTATAAGCCATAAGCGGTGGAGCAGATCTGAGGTTGTTTATGCATTTCGAAATTCAAATTCCAATAAAACCAGGCCACATCTTTAAGATAGTTTTTATCATCCCCCGACCCCGCAGCCCTGTGTAATTAGCCTCCCTCGTGAGTCGACGCCGATAATAAATCCTGCAGCACGTGAGTAAACGGAAGGACCGCGGCTGTCAACGGACGGGACCGATGTGGACCCCGGGGGTCTGTTTTAACGATTACAGGGCGCACAGAGAAACACCCATAGACGGGCAGACGAACGCCGTGAAAAGTCTACAAACAATCCTTGGTGTCGGGGTTGCGGCAGGGGTTAGGCGTATCCTTTCTCACGGGGCGGCGGGGCTATTCAGAGAAGTCTGTTAAAGAGTGGCAGTTTACAGAACCTTCCGGGGGCACAGCCGCCATAAAGATAATGGAGAGGGTGGCGGGGTATGACGCAGCGGCTGGAAATGTAACTCATATCGCGAGGAGCCGGCAGAAAGAACGAATTTCTGATTAATGCCTGGGTCGATAGCGGCGGGTTCCCGCGTTTCGCCGAGGCGCCCTGAGGAGCGTCCTCCGCGGAGCTTGATAGTGGCTGATAAAAGGTGGACCCGCAGAGGTGAAAGTGCCTTTTCGAGGGCATTCCGAGTGTTCGAACAGGGAGGAATGCCGTAGTGGCTTGGGGAGGCGAAACCGCTGGAAACGTTTCACTTGCAGCCGTGTACCAGATAAGATCGGACTCGCACGCCACGTCCATCTATTGTTGGGCCCCGTCATTTGTGAAACGTTACAATGCGACGGACGAACAGCGAGCAACGGGCACGCCGCGAAGGAGCCGAACGGTCGCTGAGCATACGGTTCGCCGAGATAACGATACTGGCGGTCTGAAGTACGAGTGAAAGTATCTACGCGACTTGAGAGCGACTTGGGAACCTTTCGTGCTTCTAACATGCCAGCCCAGTTCCGAGCAATGTCTCAGATTCCACTGTAATTAGCTCTGTCTGGTATGTACCTGACGACGATGTCCACGTCGAAGTTGCAACTATTTAGTATCACCTGCTGGTTTTGAAACAACTTGAGAGGAATTGTTAATATTATACCTAGCCTGCGCTGACTACGTGCGCGGTTCCAAGCAAATCGTTGACCAGAATCCTGCTGCATTTTCGCCTCGGAAATGCCCCGCTCGCGCTGGTAATCTCGAGACGCCAATAGGACTGGAGCGGACTGCACGTTCGCGATGCCCCATCCTCGAGCAAGCACGTGGCCGTAAAAGCACTTCAGCTGGTAATGCACCGATCCAAGGTGTATCGTGATGCAGCCAGAGGAGCCCGACGGGGCTGAGGGGGGGGGGGAGGAAAGTTCCGAGAAGATATTCGGCTCGGACGCCTCCGAGGCGTCATTTGTCTGGTACCTCCTCGATGATTACGAGGAAGCCTTCACCCTTTTTCTATCTGCCGCCTAAACTCGTCCGGGCGTGTGGTTTTCGAGCCTCTTCACGGTTAATATCGCCTCTTTTTCTCACTTGTGCGTGCCTCATTAAGCCAGGCTTCGTGCATCATCGATGGCTACCGGAAAACGTTCAACGTCGATGAAATTGTGGGCAGTCTTATGTGAAACGGTCACGAACATTCACATTTCTTTAATTTAACTACGAGGAGATGCAAAGAATAACCGCGATAACCGCTGGAATAATTCCTCGCCAACCCGTTTAATCGCCCCTGGTTAGGGTAAATCCGGGAGACGCGGTCGCACAGTGTAACGAGAATATAGGGGAAAAAAATCAAATTTCCATTAAGATACAGTTATTTACACGTAATTGATATGTTAATCATATTTATACCCAAAAAAAATAATTTTTAATATAAAATAATTCATTAAAAAATATTTTGGAACATAATAAAAGTAAAACAAATAAAAAAGATATATTTTTTAATACATTTAAACACAAATTAATAACAAACATATGAAACAAGAATAAACAAATCAAATTAATTTTTTAAGTAATTCGTATTGATAATAAATTTTAAATTATTCATTCGTATTATACATCTTCATCACTATCAGTTGAATCTGAAGGAAATCAAAGCTCAGTGTCTTTTAAAAATAAATATTCGAGCACAGATTTGCCTAGTTTTTTCGTTTTATTATGTGTATTTTTTCTCACGTGGGAGCACTCGGGAGCAGATAAAATTTATACAAAATTAAAGGGCATAAAAAGAACTAATTATAGTAAAAAATTGAAAGAACATATATGATATGTTTCGTTTTTTTTAATTCTCTCCAGAATTTAGAAGATACGAGCAAAAAGTTGCATATTATTAAACGCAAGAATTTTTAATTAATAAAACGAAAAAAGGATATATTTTGCGTATTTAAAAAAAAAAGAAAGAAAAGAACTTATAAATACAACAAAAATACAGTGAGTAAATATTTCCTATGTGTAGTCTGTGGTAGCTTGCGTTTGGTTATTCGACTTTGAATGTAATTAGGGTAAAGGCACCAGTAGTTGACCATGTATCAGTAGTTGACTACTTTTCAGAAAAACATGAAAAATATGGTTTTTAGAAGTAACGACCTTTTGAACAAGTGCAGTTGGAGAACTACACTTTGTTCAAAAGATCGTCACTTCTGAAAACCTTATTTTTCATGTTTTTCTGATAAGTAGTCAACTACTGATACATGGTCAACTACTGGTGCCGTTACCCTACTAACCTTAAATCCGTTATTTATGCTACTAAGTTATGATGTTCTTATATCGGAGGACTGTTTATTATCAATTCCCTGAAACGAAATACAAAATTTCAAAACTCAAATTTTTGCTTTTTGAACACGTGCCGCGACTCTGTGCGGTCGGGCCGGAGAGTTGGTCGAGTCGCTATATTGCTGACTCTACACGTAAAAATGCGTTAAAGTGCAGACCAATTACTTCTCTAGAAGCCCAACAGGTAAATGAATAGCGTCATTTTGCTTCCTTCTGTGTTTTTATGGATTTATAAATTGAGGTTACATTTCACCTCATTTGTCAAACAGCGGTGTACAGAATCGTGTTTAAAATATACTTCTGAGTTTATTTTTGTTTAATGTTTGGTATAATAAGATAGTAGAGATATTGTGGGACAATGCAGCCAAAGTATTTGGCCATATTAACTCTTACTCTCAAAGCTAACGAGAAGACAAATCTCTCGCTGCAAAAAGGAGAGATGGTCGAGTTATGATTTTTTTATTATTTTTGTTTATTTTTTTATTATTATTTTATAATTATTTTTGTTTATTTAGATTATTTATTCAATTTTGTATTCATTTACCTTGCTAATCGCCAGTGGTTAGTTTAATTTTTCTTTGATGTGTTCTTTATTAATGAATCTATAGTTGTATTTACTCATAAATAATTTTGCTTTATCCTTTGTTAATTTTCCACGAATAATTATGTGAGTGGTCTCTGCCAACGACGAAAACCATTTCTCCCATCACCTCGGGAGAGTTCAGTTTTCAACGTGATTTACAGTAAATATTGTCGTAAAACAACTATCGGCTAGTTTGTTTGAATCAGCATAAAATTCTGAACATATAGGTTTCTTCTGATAAAATAAGTAATATCTATATTAGTCTTAATAACTATTTTATATTAGGTCGACCGCGCCTCCCGGATTTACCCTAACTCACTTACCGTGATGCGTGGCTTGTAATCGATCGCGCCAGTAACCGAAGTAACGCGATGCAGTTGTTGCCTGCATCGAGAGCCTCGCGGAGAATTCGTTACTTCCCTCTAACCCGTGAATCCTCCCTCGGAAATCGCGCCGTTTAATCACCCTAACTGCCTCATTTCCCCCCGCGTAATAAACACTACCGCGAGGGTAAACGTATCGATCGGTCGCGCAATTTGCCCAGCATCCACAGCAGCATCTCGAGGCTCGCCCCCGTAATCGCTGTAATTTTCTGGTGTCGAGTGGTCGGCCCTGTCGCGCCCCGGCCTTTTTAAACGGCGTGCAGGTCCAGGAATCTTTGACTGGTTGCACATGCAACCGCGCCGGGGCCGCGGCGGCAGCCGGTGCACCGAGGGAAAAGGACAGAGGGGCCAGAGACCCGAAGGGTTAGAGAAAGGGGGAGGGCGGCTTGAAGGAAGAAAGGAGCACCGCGCGGCGAGGTTGCCAAGCCGTGTTTACAAACCCACACGCGCGTGTGCAGCGAAGGGCTCTCGATTAAACGGGGATTTCGAAAGCCTGGCAGAAAATCGGTTCGTGCTTCAGCACCGAGATCTCTGACTCAATGGCGGGGCGAATTGGTTTTATTGCGAGCGAGCACGTTGCTATTCGCGCTTTCAAACGGACGCTCGGGCGCGAGGTTTGCTTCAGAGGGTCTGCGTTTCCACGAAGAAAGTAATTCTTTAGGCGTGGCGAGGATGATTAACGGGCTGAATAAAAACTGCCGGACGAGTGTGTTTTAGTTGGGTAAGATGCGAGGAGAGTTTTGAATGCAGGGAGATTTTCAATAGCGGTATTTGGAGGGTGGGAGAGTGTCTAGTTTCAACTTAAAGTAACTTTAAGTTTTCCTTTCTTCCGGGATATAGGGTACACCTGTTCCTCAGCTTCTGAAATATTAAACGCGTTTAGGTAAGGAACCAGTTCGTATTCGATAGTGCCACGAACCGCTAAGAAATTCCCATCAAGCGAAACATAAACCATCGGCCTGAAACTATTATAGAAGTATGCAACCATACGTAACGTTCATTTCGCAAAGGACCAATTTAGATTCACGATCCCGCAGAGCCCGCGCGCACAGTCGAGGCCGCGCACATGCCACTCGTTACCGCAAACGCCTTAATCGAGCATCGATCTCCGACCAGCGCGACCGTTATTAACCCCCGCGCGGAGTTCACCGAAACCTCGCGCGACCGCGTGCACGGTTCACCGGTCGTGTTGTGTTGCCTAATTACCCGGCCGCACCGTTGTGTATCCGAAATTTTAGCGTCTCGTATTCTCGTCCATGAATCACGCGATCCAGAAATACCGTTCAAAGTTCGGCTAACCGATGGACGCCTCCGAAAACTGGGTCGACATAACATCCACCCCACCCGTCGTCGATGATCCAACGTTCGACGCGCGGGAAACATCGTTTGGAAAGTCGGCGACGAACCTGGTGAAACAAGAGAGCTGCACTCTCTCGTTCGCCGAACGACTGTTTGACCGGAGAGGTTGGCTCGCGCCTCTATGACACGAATACCGAACAGCGGCACGTCGTTTCGCTCGGTTGCATAACGCGCCGACGTCTTCCACGGGGGGCACACAAAAGCTCCGAAGTACTTGCACCGTCTGCGACTTTCGATTCCCACGAGATCAGACAGCGCGGCGATGGGTTAACGAGCCGCTCGATAGCGAGCGTCTAATGGTATCGCGTTACGAGCTTTACACAGCGAATCTATTACCTTAATAAAGTTATTAAGTTACCTCTATAATGGGCAATCATTCAGTTGGGCAAGGAGGGAGTCTAATAGCTTTCCGAGAAAGCTTCTCGTGGCATTGTGCTCTCCCTTCTGGACGATCACCTTCGTTCCGATCTGGTGGCGAGGGATCGGCCGGGAGCGGGCCAGCTCGACGGCAGCTTCCTCCTCGGGTGTCCGCGACAAATGGCGGCGATTAATCACGGAGAGGCCCAGGTAAATTTCCGACCTTCCTCCGAAGGCGTCGCGCGACACCCGGGTACAAGGAGCCCCGCAGAAACGCAACCGTTGCGACGGCGAAAGGGAATAGTCAACAGAGAGGTTCTTCAGCGCGTACGGGCCCGCGGTCTCGCCTAAGCCACGGGCAATTAATCTCTCGCCGCTGCGGTATATATAAAATTTCATACCGCATAATCTTCCGTTCCGCTGCTTGCGAGGCGCGTAGCCTGCGAGCGAGCCAGCGTTATCTCCCAGCCGAGCTGGCCCGTGTAAACACCTACCACCTGAAATTTCCTGGATCCACGATAATCAGGGTAAACAACGTCGCGACGAGGCGAGCCTTTGATATCTCTCGCCTGTCGACTTCTCCCCCTTCGCGCTTTTTTTCGGCCACCGAAACCACTGCCGCCGTCACCTCTGACTCGAGGGAACCGTGCTGCAACGAGACGTTCTGTGGACATTTCAGGGAGGTGCGCGTTGCACTTTTCACCGATGTAATACCACGAAAAGATACGCGCCCGACGATTGGGACGAGTAGATACTAAAGGGGCGCGTATCACGAGAACTATACCGAAATGAGGTTTATAATCGAGTAAAACGTTCGTGTGGGATGTCCTTAATTGTGTTACGCAGCCTTCGGACTTCCCCCCCCCCCCCCCCCCCTCCCCGTAATCCTCTCGAATTCCAACCATTTGAAATTCAAAAGAGCCACTGATAAAACGGCATTAAGGCGCGCTGGCTAATAGAGACTCGACGCAGTTGAAACGCTCAAGACTACTCGACCTCGGCCCACTAGTTGGCCGGGCGATTTGACGCTATTTGCTTGTTAACTTTTATGAATTATTCGCGAGCCACTCGCCTCTGATAACGTAAATCCTGCCTGCGCGAACGACGCTCCTTCGGATAACGCCACACCGTGGCCCCCCGTCGTCCACTTACAATATTACGGCACAGCTTTTCAGACAGCGCGCGTTTGTGAAAGTCATCGCCGACGGTGTTACGCGGTGGAAAATGTACGGACGGCCGAGGATCGGCTAATGAATGCAGTGAATGCACGACGGCATCCTCATCTTCAGGCCCCCCCTACGCATTATTCCCCGTTTCAACCCCCATCGGCTCTAACCCGGATTCTTAATACCTAGATTAAGGTTGCTGCTGGCTGCCGACCACCCACAAGGCGAGCCTATCCGCCTCAATTCGTCGCGACGACTCGAAACGAGGAATCACGCGAGCGGAGACTGAATTCGTCTGTGCCAGGCAGCGAAAGGCTGCGAGCGATCCGAGGAAAAGGGGTCCGGACGGAGAACTGCCCGCAGAGACTTTTAGCCTTTGCTCGGGGAGTCGGCGATAGCGGCCGGCTCTTCCCTTTAACGCGGCCGCAAGGAGCAATTTATACTTAATTAGCGAGAGTGGCAATAAGGGCGCGCACAGTGGCGAGCTGTTGCCGCGGCGGGCCTCGCGAGGGACAGAGGCTGAAGAGCGAGCACGGACCGTGATGTGCGTCAAATCACATGTCATGGGACACAGTTTGATTAAGTGCCAGCCGTGGTAAGCGTCTTACTTAACCCGGCCTCATGAATGGGACACGTTTTCTCGATCGCGAGGTGTTGGCCGCGAGGCGCGGCAAAAACCCGCACCATCTGGTAGCTTCACGTGAAAACGCCCGCCGCCGAGAGGCTTTCGTCGAACGGCCGTCGTCACGTGCGACTGCTTTCCTCGCGCAAATCTCAGGAAGTCGAGTTAGCTCGAATCGTAAAGTGCGGCCTGGGGTTACTTTCCAGGATTCTGCACCCTCGTGAAACGGAGCGCGTGGGAATGCGGAATTACAAGCGACATACTCGAATGCCGCTTGGCAGCCGGCTGTCCAACGGCCGTTCCATTGACGAGGAAGCAACGGAGATTGTTACAGAAAAGTTATCGGACGATTTCATTCAGTACCATCGAGCACGTAACCTCTTGGCCTTATTGTCTCTCATCGATTGGCGCTCCGATAGACGCATGAATCACTCGCTGTGTCGTAATACCACGAACGCAATGCGAGCATCGTCGATAAACTAAGAACAATGGCGAACGAAAAGCACCGTCGCGCCCGCGCGCGATAGTATTCGACGCGACGAGCCGCGGTCGTATGAAACTGGGGAATTTTACATCGGCGTATCAGCGCGTCCGTAGCCCATTCATAAATCCCGGCACTGTTAAAACGATTCACATTCAACGGTCAGATGCTGCTAGACGCGATCACGAGCTAGCCGGTGACGCAACGCCCCGCTGTTATCCGATCATCTTTCGCTTTATCAATCGCTCGATCCGAGGCGCCGATGAAACGTCTCGGGACAGAATTTCGACACGGTGATATTTCTTCCCTACGACCATGTTCCTCTCTACGTGTCGCCGCGAGGAATGCACATCATCATCATCGCGGCTCGGCCTAGCCGACCAACTTGGAGGACCCCTCTAATCAAAGCTGGCTGGCTGGTAGAACGACGAATTCCACGGGCTCCCCGCGTCTGCTCCCTCTTCTAGCCTGCATCTGCAGTTCCTCCGGTCCGTCCAACCCCTCGTTAACGAAAAACCTTCTGGCGAACCTCCCATGGCGACGGGGCAGAGTTCGACGACATCGCATAACCGTGAACCTAGGCGACAGGAGTGACTCCGGCGGCAGCGTGGAACATGAGAATGATTAGCTCGCCGGGCGCAGGGAAACGCGCCCCCGATATTTCACGAGGCAGACGGGCGTCCGTTATTCGAACAATTAACGTCCCCCGGGAGGGGGTCGCAATTGCGCGAAATTATTCGCGGGAAGCGCTAGCGGGGCGCGACGATTTTCGCCCGAGTCGCTCGACGAACCGAGCGTTCGCGGTATTTATAGACAGACGGAGAAAATGGTACGGGATGAGAGCCGAAGAGGGTTCGCCGTGTTCCCCGTAGCCGGTGAATTAATAACTGTCGCGGAACCGATGAAAGTGGAAAAGCAAGGCGAAACCATCGCGGTGGATTCAAGCTCGTCCATCAATGTACGGGTGGATTCGTCAAGGGCGGATAGTTGTGCTACAGCGTGGCTGATAAGTTGCCCATTCAGAGATTGCTTGTTTCCTTCGCGCTGGCGCTTTGTAAGCGGAGAACGTCGGGAATAATCGGCCGCTGTTCTCAAAGAGGGACGACTTCGTTGAAAGCGAAGCTCTCAAGCTGAAGGGTCCGAAGAGTTCCATTTGAAATCCAGGTCGGTTATCGATTATTCCTCACTTGGATCCCTGGTAATATGGCGGAGGAGGGATGCGTCGCGGCCCGTTCCTGCCCGTCCCGAGGAAGTCGCGGAGAGAAATCTGGCCGACGCGGTCGAGTTCACGGCGAGACGTGGCTTTTTTCTTCGACCTCGCGGAGCAGCATGTGCGGGTGCTGCGGAACCCCTTGGACCCTGATGGGCTTGGCAACCGTGGCAACCACGCTACGACGCAGCGTTGCCACGAGGTGAACGAACAAGTGAATGCAAAAGAGACGTTCGACTTTATTGGCCCTTCGGCTAGCGTCCAGCGGAAAGTTGCACGGCCATGCGACAAGAGTCACGGACGCGGACACCGATTTCTTTTCTCTCTATCTCCAGGCGTTGATAAGCATAGTCTTCTTCGACGAGGCCATCGCCGGTGGCCTTGAACTCGACAGCCTTGACCTTTGCCGTATGCCAGAACAGAACGCGGCGAGTAAGCGAGGAAAAATGCGACGGTGGTGAACGCCCTGCCGTTCCGAGAACACTGCGTCCGCTGGTCTCAGACCCTCGGAGCAACAGATCCCTGAGACGTTCCCTTTGTGAAGCTCGTCCAGCGACGAACAAGTTGCGCCTTCCTCGAGATACGGGCCAAGATCGTTCCCGATTAAATCCTAACGTTCCAGGCGTTTCGACCAGTTTCTCTATAAGGCACGGGAACGTTCCCATTCGCGCTCGTTTCAAAGGCCGCGCTTGCTAGCGATAGAACGTTTGGCGGGGCGTCCGTGGCATGGCGGGAGTATTGCCCAATTTAAGGCCGTGCCAGACGATGCCTCGATATCCGGTTTTGCCGTCACACCCATGGGATCTTGAAAAGTAACGCGGCCAACCCGTCGACGGCTCGGTGGACAGGATATTAACAGTCGTGGCTAGTTTCTCTGTGATTTCGCAACAGTTCATTACACGGAGAATTTTAATTCAATTTCATTTCAGTATGAAATTCGCGAGCGGCAGCCTCCTTGTTTTTGGTAACGCTCTGCGCAGCTGTGTAATCAGCCGGCGTTTAAGTGAAAAGTGTTTTTGTCAAACTCGTAAAAACATGTCACTAATAACGCGTGACTCACAAGCTATTCAGTTATCTGTCTAACCCAGGGGTTTCCAGGCTGCGACCCACGGAGATATATGTAACGGAGCAGTTGTTCCACCCTCGGCGCTGCGGTTAGGCACGACGTTGGTACACTTCTGCGAGCCGACAGCTTGTAATCTGGCCTTTTGATCTAACTGCTCTACGTGGTAATTAAGGCGATGCTTTCTATTCCTATTTCATAGGCGATTATGATAATGCGCCATCAACGTCCCACCGCGCGATAGAATGATAGAACTGGCCGCGTGTCATAACACTTTGACTTCCATGCTTTATCCGCTTTATCGTATCGCAACACCGTTGGGCTTCCACGGAATTAAGCAGAGTAAATTCCACAGCAAGATATGTATGTCGTTTGAGTTTGCTCGGCGATACGCAAGATTCGTCTGTGACTATTTAACTCTCACTCTCTCTCTGGGCGAGTTCAAGAAGAGCCAATGTCAATGTTAACGTTAATTTCACCAAATTCCCCGATGAAGACCAAAAGAGATGTATAAAGTTTCTACAAAATTTATAAGCGTCAATTTTGGCATTGACTGATTGAATTATATTCTGGGAGAAAATGGTCCCCGTACTCTCTAATCTAACGACTGTCGAGATATCCGCCAGCACAAGTTTTAAACCAGTGGTCCCTGAAGAAAGGCTGGTTACAATCGATCAACGGTATTCAACAGCCTTCCAGCGGCACGTTTCCCAAAAGTTACTTCACAGGCAAGCGTTTTAAATATGCAAATAAGACGAGGCACGAGGCGAAGGCGTGCCAACGACCGCCGAACCAGCCGACTGCATCAAATCCTCCGTTCCCTCTAACCCAATTGTGCAATTCCATTGTAACCCAGAAAGCAGTCCCCCTCGGCCATTCTCGCCAGCCGATCTCCACCGTCCGCGTCACCGTAAAAACGAGCAATTACGGGGCATTATCAGCAACGCGGCCAGCGAAAACAGAAGCGCGACGCAATCGCCGCGATAACGGCTCCGGAACGATGCAAACGTGCATTTACTGGCCGTTACGTATTAATTAAACAGCGGCAGCACACTTTGCGGAGCATTGAACGGTTGACTGCTCTTGTCTCGTCGGATAATGCCTGTGTTTATAACGATATTGATTCGTTAGCGGGAATAGGTTACGAGTGACCGATCGCCAGGCAACTCAGAGATAAACCAAGCTCCCCAAGCTCCTCCGATTCCCGGATTAACACGCTGCAAAATCCCGACACGCTTTTCCTGTCTCCTTTATCACCTCGCATGGACTCACTTCTCGTTTCTGTATCGCGAGGGAGACCAATTGAAGGCTCGGATGCAATAAGGGGACTAGCGCTCGAAAATGCGAAAATGTTTTGTACAAACGCTAAGAAACCTTGGAAAATTAAATTTTGTTAAACTGGATTTTACATAATGTAGGGTTGTAAAGCTCGTCGCGGCACACATTTGTTCTATTTTTTTATTGAATCATTAGTATTCGAGATAAAAATTATACCTAAACAAACAAAATTTCTTCGACCAAAGGCAATATCTTTTTAAACATAAATTGCGATAAATTGAGTAAATATTAACGGATCGTTATGAGACTTAAAACATAACTTCATAAAACTCTAGCGAAGCCGTAAAATGAATTCACAAAACCCTTATGTTAAAAAATGTAATAATATTTAATTAAAAAGTAATACTGGATATAATCTACGTTTTTCAACGTTCACCGTTAAAAAGTATCGAGGCAATTTTGAGGTACATATAACTTGCAGCGACAGAGTTTTTCCTTAATATACAAGAAAGATTTTCACCAATTTTCACACTGATTAACAAATAATTGTAGAAGATATGACGATATATATAATTCTCGCACGGTGCCAACTGACAACGCGAGTGGTAAAACTGGTAAATAGCGTATTATACGCGGCTGTTGACTGTTGGTGGCGCGCGGGATTTATATATATCGTCATATCTTCTACAATTATTTATTAATCAGTGTGAAAATTTGTGAGAAGCTTCCTTGTATATTAAGGAAAAACTTTGTCGCTGCAAGTTATATGTACCTCAAAATTGCCTCGATACTTTTTAACGGTGAACGTTGACAAACGTGGGTTATGTCCAGTATTACTTTTTAATGAAATATTATTACATTTTTTAACATATGGGTTTTGTGCATACATTTTACGGATTCGTTACAGTTTTCTGAGTTTTATGTTTCAAGTTTCATAACGATCCGTTAATATTTACTCAAGTTATCGCAATTTATGTTTAAAAAGATATTGACTTTGGTCGAAGAAATTCTGTTTGTTTACAATTTTTATCTCGAATACTAATGATTCGATAAAAAAAAACTGTAAATAGAAAAAATGTGGACTATGACGAGCTTTACAACACTATATTTGTTAAAATCCAGTTTAATAAAATATAATTTTCCAATTTTTCTTAGCGTTTGGACAATACTTTATAGCATTTTCGAGCGCTAGTCCCCTTATTGCATCCGAACCTTCAATTGGATCATTAGATCCTTTCCCGCAGAAGAGACTTCTTGATATTTAGGAGGCACTGGTTTAACAGAGGTGGCGCTGGTTTAAAAAAGAACGAGCGTACGAGTACACCCGAAATATCGTCATTAGGCGCGAAAAAGCCCCAGAATCTTTGTCAAGCCAAGGCAGTTATAGCAGCAGGTGCAAAAGGTGCCCCGCCGCGAGATTGCGTGGTTTCTCAGGAATGGATCCAATTACCGCGCGTTCCACAGATATGAATGGAGTTGTACGCGCTTTTTTTTCCACGGATCCTTGCGCGGTGAGTCGGTTTTCCGAGCCGACGTAGTAATTAATAGCCGATGGAGAAGGTGCTCCTCGCCGCCGGGGCCTCGATCGTTCCCTCTATCGAGCGGATGCCTGCATCGAAGAGGAAAAAACAGGAATTCCTCGATATCCCATCGCGATAAAGCATGCTGGCTCCTTCGCGTCCGCAGCGCTGCAGTTCGCGACGCTTCGGGCCCTAGCTCCTCCGTCTAATTAACCAAGGACACCAGATTATAATTAGCCGCGCTCGAGCGACGCCGGCTCGTAATTTTAGGGCATCGTCCGTGCCCCGTGACATCATCATCCCGATGATCCCCGTTATTACTCTCCCGTTCATCGAATGCGCGGTCCAATGACATCATCGCGCGCTCGGGGCACAAACAGACCCCGTTCGATCACGTGCTGGCCATCGAAAATAGATTTGTTTTCTCGGCTGGCGAAATTCGTAACGCGACACCGATAAACGGACCCGGCGACCGGGCGGAGGAGAAGCCACCTCGGCGCGTCGAGTCGTTCTTTCAACCCCTCGGAAACGGAGTTGCGAGCAGCGATGGTCGTTAGCACCTCCGTCGCGACGGTCACCGTTGCACCCCCAACGCCTTGAAACGGTAAACAGGCTGGCAGCCGAGCGTCGTTCGGGGTATACCGTAAACTGGGGGATCATTGGCAGGTTTTTGAAACATTTTGTTATATAATGTAAAAATTAAAATGTTTACAGTTGTTTTAAGTGTCCTACCATAACATTGCATCTTTTGTGATTGTACTACAAGTGTTGAAATGCATAAAATTTTTGTCCTTTTTCTTCTTTGAGACATGTTAAAAACCAGCTGATACGGGGTAACATTGGACTCGTCATATAAATAGCAGTAACAGGTTAAGATTTACTACTCTGAAGTCAGTAAAGCCTGGTTCAGACACGTCCAGTAGTTTAGTCGAGTAGCGAGTAATTTAATAATTTACCGTGTGTGGACACTAAAATTTAGTCAAGCAGTTTAGAAAAACAATGGTAAATTACTAAAATACTCGCTACTCGATTAAATTACTGGACGTGTCTGAATCAGCCTTTAGATACACTTAAATTTGTTTATTTTATTTTACTTAAAATCTAATTGTCATCCAGACAGACTGGACATTCATAAGAAATTGTTTCGGTTCCTCGATTACAAATTCCGCAGACCCACTGACGACACGTCGTGCATTGCACCCAGTCAGGTCCTTTATGTTTCCCATATACAAAAACATACTTTGCAGACATTATCGTCTATTACAGTTCTTCATCAGTGCTTAAGGGGGGAGCCCTATTTAGGAAGGCTAGGAATAAGGTGATACTTGGGATTTTTTTTCTACGAAACTGTTAAGCGGATCTTTTCCAAACTTTCAGGGTATTTTAGTTCACATTCGAACAATAAAAATGAATTTTTATGTTACAAAGTGTTCGGTAGAAATGGAGATATATGAACACGTTCGTTAGGACTCGCGCGCCGCAGTTGCAAATTGGCGATTGTAACGGTGGCCCCATTTCTTCCCTGAAATAACAAAACCAAGGATTTTCTTATTTCTAGTATAGTTACATTGTCGATGAACCTAACAAACGAAAAAAAGTTAAAAGTTGGCAAATTGGTGGGACTTGAAAGAGAAAGTTACGATTCTGCCACAAGATATTTCGCACTATTTGTGGAAAAAGAGTTGTTCAATTCAATTTATCTATCAATGTCTTAGGTTCATCGACATTGTAATTACACTAGAAATAAGAAAATCCGGCGCGCGAGTCCTAACAAACTTGTTCATATATCTTCATTTCTACCTCACACTTTGTAACATAAAAATTCATTTTTATAGCTTGAATGTGAACTAAAATACCCCGAGAGTTTGGAAAAGATCCGCTTAACAGTTTCTTAGGAAAAAAATTCCCAAGAATCACCTTATTCCTAGCGTCCTAAATAGGGCTCCCCCTTAAAGTAGGATGCCCCACACGCTTGGGACAATGACGTTTCAAATGGTTTTGAATAGTACCTCTACTTATATTATATTTTTTACTAGCCTGCTGTTGAGACATTCCAGTTCTAACATCAGCTAAAGCTTTATCAAAATCAGAATCAATAAATGCTTTATACATCCTCTTCCAGTTATTCGCTGTATAAGTTCTAAGCATTATTTCGATCTAATGTTAGTAATAATATAATATACAACGTAACAAAGTTATGTATTTGACCGTTGATTATTGGATATCGAGCCGCAAACGTTGAAACAAACGAATACCTAAAATCTCGATCTCGAATGCGACTTTATACGTTCTTGCGTATAGTTGCCAATGTTACCCCATGCTGGTAATATTCCCCCAGTTTGCGGTACTTGACCTACTTGGTAGACGGTTGCAAGTGAATGAGGATGTTCACGCTTAGCATTGGAACGAGGATGTTCACACTTAAGCTGTGGATGGTAAATCTGATAATCTGACCGAATGCCCGCGCAATCACAGTATACGGGGACAATGGGCCGTTTCTAATTTTAGAGGGAAAAAAAGGAAACGGCAGACAGGCGTCGACGAGATTTTAATCGTCACGGTGGACAGCTTAATGGCGACCCGGTTTTTTTTCGCTTTATTTTTTTGTATTTTACTTTATCGCGATTAATAGTTACGCGGAGGAAAGGTGTACGCCGGGGAACAGGGACACGGCACGGAAGAGCGGAAGTGAAGCGAAGCGTTTCGTATTAGTAATTTACGACAATACGATCGGCCTACATGCCTCGAGGACGGGGTGGCACGATGATGGTGGCGGGTGACGGTCGATGGTGGTTTGAGCGGAAACGGTAAATTCTCGTCAGCGGGCAATTTCGATTCTGTGAGTGAAAATAACATTCCCTCGTTAAAGCGGCTGTGACCGTCAAGTTCGTGGGGTGACGTCATTTATCCGACATCTGTGGGCCACCACTGTATTCCGTGGCTTGCGCTTCTTTTTGCGTGGAATCCTTGCCCAAGTTCTCCTTCTGCCTTGTGCCGGGGACGCACCGAAGGCTGCCTGCTTTTATCTTCGTTCGAGCGGAACTGCGAATTTTTTCGTCCATCGGCTTAATTATGAAATCGTGGAAGCTGCCCTGCTTTGGTGTTTGTGTATTGTATGAGGGTCGTGGGAATGATCGTAGAGTGGTGACAAAGTGGAGAACTTTGGTTGCCTGGTGAAATAAACTATCTTCAATTGTTCGTGGCATTTGTTCTGTACAGAGATCTTCTATCTCGAACCTCTTGTCAGCATCTTGAGAGCTGACCAGTAACTCATCTTCAAACGGAGCAACGGTAGAGTGGCACCGCTTTCGTTAAAATACCTTCTAAAATTAATTCTAACAGGTCGGGGGCAACCGAGCAAACGAGCGTCCCCATGTCCCTCGTTATTTCGAGAAACGAGTACACTTGACCCTGGCTAACCTTCCCCAATTACCAGGAGATAATGCAACGTACAATTCCTCAGCTTTCGGTTGGAAATCTTTAACCCGAATACTCGCACACACGCGATGCAGCCTCTATAACTCGCGATAAATGCCTTGTCCTCTTCTAACGTCCTTCTATCTACTCCAGTCCTTGGGCAGAACGATTAGTGGCAGGAAATTATCGTGTCCGTGCAAGCTGCAACTCCTCCAAGCACACACGTATCTCCTCTAACTGTACACAGCTTTATTTAACATTTAAAATCTATCGATATACCGGGACGGTGAAAAAAAGTTTGAAACTTCTTTCTTTTTTTACCCAATAGCGTTTCTATATTATAATACTAACACAGTCGCAGAGTCTTTTTTCACCCACTCGTGGATTCACTTGTTTAAAAACTCTTCTAATTCAGAAATAACCATAAAGTAGTTGTTACTACTTAGTATTTGTGAATTTATAAGTACTTAATGTATGGGTGAAGTGAAGACCGTAGCAGGATTGATATTAATCTTTACAATTATATTAGTATCACTAGGGCGAATTCCACTTACGCCCAAATCGCCCGTGATTTTCATTAAGGTAGGTTTTCATGTACGCGACAGGGCGCAACGCGAAGAGTTTCAAATTCGATTTTCTCGAAAATGAAGCGCGATATCAAAAAAAGTTACTCTTTCTTTTCGACTCACAACGAGTGAATAAGTCGGGAAAAAGGAACAAAATTTTCTCATATTGCGCTTCATTTTCGAGAAAATCGACTTTGAAATTCTTGACGTCGCGTCCAGTCGCGTACAGGAAAATTTACTTTAATGAAATTCACGGGCGATTTAGGCGTAAGTGGAATTCGCCCCTAGTTTATCTTACAATTAACCCCCCCCCCCCCCCCCAGTCTAGGAAGTATACATTTTAATGATACTATGTTATTTCTGTGACCGTTCACAGTTTAAACTTTCTTCTATCAACCGTGCATCTGAAGTTTGAACCTGCATTCACTAGGAACAATCGCTCGATTCGTGTACGATGATTGATCGAGGCGCGAAAACGTTTTTCAAAGTGCACGTTTCTATTGTAGAAAGGCTGTGTACATGGTCGGCGTTCGATTTGTCAGACGTCATCGAGAATAGAGGTGTAGTAGAGGATCGGGGCAAGACTCTGGAGCCGAGGAGCAAGAAAACCGTCTCATCGTCTCGCCTAATAACGGTTCTAGCGTCAAAGCAGCGCGCCTGCTTTGTGATTTCAAAGGCTGCAGAGAAGGCCCGGCCAAGGCAGCGTGGCAATCGTGAAAGCCCGCCTGGCTGTGTAACTGACTGCCAGCCACGGAGAACAGAGGAGGAAAGACGGCGAGATGAAAGGGTGCCGCGGCAGCAATTGCGCGTACGTTTCCACCAGTTGACCTATTCAACTCTCGATTAGATGCAACGCCGAATTGTAGCCTGTACTCTCGCTGGCCCATCATTCCACGCGTTTATTTCGTGTCTGGATTGGGGGAGCCGAGTCGATGAAATCTTTCGGTGATCGGGAGGATTCTACGTTATAACGATGGAGGAAGATCGATGTTCCAGTAGAGCGAGTGCATTGAACAAGATTATCTTATGAGTATCTTCTATAAGATATATATTAGGGTGGTGCTTATATGTATGGTAAAACAGTAAATTTTTAAAAAATTTCTTCTGACACTCTCAGAAGCTTCCAAATAGTTTAAAAGAATTTGGTCTAAAATTTTATTAAAATATATTAAGGATTAAAGGTCGCTCAACGGCAATGAAATATTACTATTTTGGTATAAACTAGAAAAAAAAAATTTGTTTTCCTTTACAGCTTGTTCTAACTGGTTGGGGGACTGGAGAATTTGATGAGTTTTGTTGTTATAGGTGCTAGGGCCAGTATCTAGTATGGTACCCGGTTTTACCTAGGCCACGGTGTAAAATCGTAAAAACGGATCATATTTTAAATCATTATTTTTTTTGTATTTTTCCTTCTATTAAACAAATTGGATATGTACTATTATTTAAAAAAGAGTTTATTCTAATGAATCCCAATTGCAATTTGTTTTTTACTTAAGGGGGAACACCACTGTGACGGCCGGAAAAATAAGTCATTTTTAAGAATTTTTTTCAGGAATAATTTACAGTTTTCGTAGGAAATTTTTATTACTTCTCTTTTGTACACTGTCTTAAGAGACTATACAAAAAAAATAAATAGAAAAACATCCATAAATTTTAATATATTAATTAATCTTCTAGATCCACCCACGCGAGCTGGTCGAATGGAGTGGAGCTAACTATGGAACAGCATGTCCGAAATCAAATTTATTTTTTTTTTTATAAACTATATGAGTGTAGTTTCCGTTGTACGTACGGATTCTTTGATTGAAAACAAATTTTTTGAAATACGCTCGGAAAACTGTCCATCTTATTCGCGGATTTTCGAAACTTTCCTTCTAAAGCGCACCATTTTTACAAAAATAATTTGTTTAAGAAATCGGTACGTACAACGGAAACTACACTCATATAGTTTATAAAAAAAAAATGAAATTTGATTTCAGGCATGCTGTTCCATAGTTACACATTCGACCAGCTCGAGTGAGGAGGTCTAGAAGATTAATTAATATATTAAAATTTATAGATGTTTTTCTATTTATTTATTTTTATATAGTCTCTTAAGACAGCGTACTAAAGATAAGTGATAAATTTTTTCTATGAAAACTGTAAATTAGATATTCCTGAAAAAAAATTCTTAAAAATGGCATACTTTTCCGGCCGTCACAGTGCTGTTCCTCCTTAATAATGTCAAAGTTATGAGATTTTATTCTTAACGTCTCGATTTTGCCCCAGTCTCCCCTACATGCGAAATATAAAGTCCTTGAGCGAACTTTACATATCAAAATATACAAATAAAAAACACGGAGATATTTTTTTTTGTCAAATAGAAGACTTTAAGCGGGTCAGGCAATATATATTTTAAAGTTGAAAAATAAGGACCACCCTAATATATATCTTCTTTAGATTGTAACAATGCGAACGTGACGAATAGGTTTTATTTTTCGTAGAACTTTCTTCAAGTCCAATTTAGAATACCAACCCAATCTCAAGTGGAATTCTATTTTGGAAATATTTGCAGGTATCGAGTCACCAACTAGAGATACTTAAAACGTGCATTGCACTTCGCAGGATATCCATTCACCATTCCACCCTTTCGGACCGAAAATCATACAGGATGTATCCTCAAAACACAAAGCGTATCGTTTATTATAAAACAGCGTCCGTGACCAGCCAGCCGTGAAGAAAAACCTCGAGGAAATTACAAGAAAGCGGGCAAAGTTTGCGAAACTTCGCAGGAGTGGTGGCCTTCGAGTGGATTTAATCGAGGACACCGATGTCGTCCAGGGTGGGAGGGACGGGGAAAAAAAAGTGGAGCGTTTTATGCAAACTAACCCAAGGCTCGTGATAGCCGTTGTAGGTGCATTACAGCAGATAACGAGAAGCTCTGACACACGGTAGGTAAACGGTGTGGTGCGCGGTTAAATCGAAAAACGAAGGGCATTCCACCGTTTTCT
Organism: Andrena bucephala; assembly: GCA_947577245.1. NCBI lineage: Eukaryota > Metazoa > Arthropoda > Insecta > Hymenoptera > Andrenidae > Andrena > Andrena bucephala. The sequence continues at coordinate 13,854,366 of OX387719.1, read as the reverse complement.
TCTGGTGCCATTACCTTATTACCTAACGCACGCGTGTTTCAGGCAACCAGAAGTGAAATCGCACGGGGCGTGAATTCGCCGCGGCGCAAAGTAGGTACACATCGCGTACGATTTATACTGGAACAAGCCGGCAGGCACAATGACCCAGTAACGCATGGGACAAACTGACAGGCGTCGCCCATTCCTCAGCATCGCGCATACACGAGAGACATCCGACTGGCCATCGGCGGCCAGGATATCCAGAGAGACGTTTCACGGAGACACATCGAGCTGATCCACGGATTAATTAGGATCCAGCGACCTTGCAGTTGCCGCGCCTAGCCGACGTTTCCAGCGTGACTTTTTAATAACCAGGTAATGAACGTGGACACGGTAAGCGTGGAATGCGAAATTTTCTCTGGGCGCCTGAGCCTCTGGAGGAAATGACGCCGCTCCGTGACAAGGTGAAAATACGGGCATCGAGTCGAGCGACTGATTGGTATAATGATCAGTGGAATTTCAGAGAATAGGCATGCGTATTCGTCACGGACGTGTGTTTTAATTTTTACCTGGTGGCTACGGGGTCCATTTCGACCCATCTCAAATAGCAAGCTGCATGTGTGACTGGTCATTAGTATTGCTTCTCGGAGAAAACAAGAATTTTATATGGTAAATCAGAAACTAATTTAAAGGCTTGTGCTAAAGTGTGTTTGGATGGACTTGTGAGCGAAATGGATCCTAAATTATCTGCCGTTTGTAGAATTTTATATTAGTTGGTAGTTACGTAGGAATGTTTCGTCGGCGAAGCCCCGCTCGCTGGTTTGACTGTTTAATATGCATGCGAATGTTTATACGGGATTCATTAACGCACGAATAAGGCCACTTGGATGCTACGTTAATGTCAAGGACGCGGAAGGTTGGCTCGCGTGTACGAGCATCCGTTTATGGTTAGGGAAACTTTATGGTTAGCTTGATGCCGCGCGATGCTGCCCCCCAAGTACTCGTGCTCAAGTGCTCGGGCCACAAGTGGCTGTCTAAAATTATTTTAATTAATCCGCCCTACCACTGGCACAGACCTGTTAAGCCAGACACGCTGGGATGCGCTGCAACGCCGAAACTAATCGCTGTCGATAGATTTAACGACGAGGGGAGTGATTAAGAATGTAATGAATACGGCGTGGATATTTAATGGATGTAGTAATTCATCGTATGATGGAATAATAGAATGCATAATTTAAGCTGAAGGTCTCCAATTATGAGAATTAGGTTGGAAGATGTGAAAGATTACCGGGGAAGTAGCTATACGAAATAAGTGGCGTGTTACAGTATTCTTGGCGCACATACTTAATTGAATGATCTGATGCTAATTTTACGTCTCTGATCAAAGATTCTTCCTCGTTCTTTCTCGCAACCTCCGCACAGCTCATTCAGAGCGGACGTCCTTCAGCTTCCGCACACCTCGATGAATCTTCTTCAAATCCTGGCAGCACTACCTTGATAGGTACTTGTGACTCATCATAGTTATGATAAACCTTTGGATAGTTCCACGAGCCACGGTGTATTAGAAACACCAAACGATTGGGGCGCGTTAGGTGGCAACACGAATCCATGTAACGCCCAATGGCACGATAAGCCCGAGCACACCATTCACAGATAATTTTATCTGTTAACCCTATTAGACTGGTTCATTTATTTTCATCTAACCGGGCGGAGAACGCCGCGGAGCAAGGCGAAATAGTTACGGACAAGGGAGGCCTGAGAATACCCGAAGACACTCCAATTAATCGTAATTGCGTTCCCATCATCGATCTTCGCCTCTCGCGATAACAGCCAGCTCGTCCACTGCCGATATTCATTTAACAATGCCAGCGGAGAATGAGTAATTATTTTCTCCTCTTAGTTCCTGGTTGCCGTCGACGAAACCGCCGAACTAGCGATGGGCTCCAATTACCTTCGAATCGCTTCGAACAAACAGCGAGAACTTTTTACCGCCCACGAACCGGCGACGATTTTAAATAGGCTCGCGTGACTTCGAAACTTCGCTGCGCTTTGGAATAGTAAGCGCACCTAAGTAGCTGCATAAGTGCAGAATTATCCTTCGACAACCAGGTTATCGCGCATCGAAGGAACAACTTTCGACGTCGAGTGCCCCGACTCGAAACAGGGAAACCGCCAAGAGCCGCGAACAGTGCGAGCCAAGCGGCCGATACACGCGCGTTTATCGTCGTCCCTCTTTTCTTTTCGACCTATAGATCCGTCTATCAGCGGACGCGGAGTCGCCGAGCGGAGTAATTACGCCAATAGCGGGCGATTAATTACGCGAGCTAGTCAAACAATATATCCGACGGTCCCCCCACTTATCTCTTATCGTTGTCAGACGCTGGAACACGAGGAGCCGCGGAAAACGGTGGCGATTGTTCGCGGGGCAGCGTGCGGGGAATCCAAGCGCGACAGTTCCGCCTTAATGTAAATTCCCGTCGACGTGCCTGTGGCTCGATGGCCCCGGATGGCATCTGTTGCATCCGAGGGAACTCGGTCGAATCACGGCTCCGTCGGCCGCGGGGTCGATACGCCGCTTCTTCGTAATTAGAATGAGAACAGGGCATTTGAATTCCGGTCGGAGAAGAAACGGGACGGAAACAAGGCGGAGGAAGAGTCGGAGGGACGGAGTGAGATCACGGGTCATTAGTAGTCCGTCGACTTCGCTGGTGACTGGCATTCCTTATTCCTCGCGGTGAAAATCGTGCAGGAACGATGACGCGCCTCTCCCAATGCTCCTCATTTCTCTTCATCGCCCTTTCCTCTCGTGTCCCAGACTTTTCTCCCATTCGCACCCTTTCGCTTCGACTCGCGTGCCTCGAATCGGGTTACAGTTTCCCTGTGCAACTGTCACTGGGATATTCATCGTCGACGTTCGAAGGCTCTTATGCGCATAGCGATCAATGCTTTCACTGTTGGAAGTTGAAAGTGCCTTAGTGACCCGAGGGGAAAGAATTTGTTTGGATACTTTTCAGCGGCAACACCTTTCTTGAACGCCTTTCACGGAAGGGGGATTATAAAGTCAATGATATCGGAGGAATTATTATTCCGTTTATTCCGCCCAGCTTTTTCTCCTGGTCGGGGATAATTATAATAAATGTGGCGCGGAGTCCTGCCTACTCCCTCACAATGCCGATCGAATAACCCATTCTCGTTTAACTGGCCGCGCGCGGGAAGGTAGATAGATCATTCTGAGGTGTCGGGGGGTGGTTGCGCGACTTGCCTTTTGTATCGCCGGAGAATGAATTTGTCAGCGTCCCCCATTTCTACACAATCGTCGGGGATCCTTCGATGTAAATGGATTTCAGGCATCAGAGAATATGGAAACGGCTGCGAGGGCACCGCCCGTCGCAGCGAGAAACGTAATGGCTTTCGGCGCGCGTGTCAAGGAACGTTGTGCAACGGAATTCCTGATCTCGATAATTATCAACCGTTAAGTTTTCGTGTAGCGCGAAACGCGCCGATAACATCGATCGGCCGGCGCGATTTGCCGAAGCTTCGATAATCGGCGGCGGAGAAGAATTATGGCTTAACGAGATCATATCTTTTGTTACGCTTGTTCCACTCTATGGGGGGAACAAACTTACACGCGATTGATCACTATTGAGTGATTAAACCTCTCAACTACGTAGTAGGTACATACTGCTAAACGATTAAAAAATCAGTTCTCGGAATGACTGCACCACGATTTCTCTCAGAGGGACTGGGAATTGTAAGAATGCGTTTTCACCGTGTAATGCATTGCTGTATTGAAGAAAAAGTTAAAGTCTGGGAAAACATACGTGTCATACATTCTCCCACGATTTTTTCTCCATCTTCAAAGGTATTAAGGATGTATTAGACCTATTTTCAAAATAGTGCCAAGTTGATGAAAATTCGTGAGATTGTTCTTTTTGATCTTCCTGATGTGCTCCAAAAATTTTAAACGAATTCACTAAACGGTTACTGAGTTATAACGATTTTAATTTTCACTGATTTTACACGTACTCTTGTGGAAAGAGACGATATCGACGGATAAACGATCTGAAAAAATGTTACAAAAATAGTGCCAATGTTTTCAATTTTTTTGTACATGCAATATATGGGTAGATGAAAATATCTGCCGAGTTTCAAATGTTTTCACTACACCGTTTTAAAGAAATAAATTATAACTTGAGAAAATTGTGAATTCTGGGCATTTTCACTGCCAAAAGTTTAGCAAATAATGCTTGAGAAAGCATTTGTAAAGTGAAAAATACCTTCCTAGGATTATAAATAAGACTCCAACTGTCGTTCGAATTCCTTACATCTAGATTTACTATGCGTAAGACGTAGATATTCAAGTATTTCAAATTTCATATAGGGTAACCCAACCAGTCATTGACCGCATACCAGTGAATGACCGTTAGGCAAAGAAATGTAAATTATAAATTTAAAAATATTATATGTTTATAAATGGAGTGTAGTTGCACTTTTAATATCCCATATTTTTAGTTACGCGTATTAAGTAAACATTAATAAGTATAATTCTTATTAAAAGTATGCGGTCACTTACAGGACTTCTACACGTTTTGCATTTTATAATCGTTTTTTTTTTTAATTACGATAAGAATAAGTAATTATCTTTATAGAAATTTCAAGAAAAATAAATTTAAATGCAATTTCAACAGTTGTTTTGTTGTTATACATAAATATATTTAAGTATTAATCTCAATGGTGCATATATTCAACATTTCGGTCATTCACTGGTTGGTTTACCCTACTTTTGTCTGATATTGTACGTCCGATACATCCTTAAGGGATTATGCCTACCTGCAAGGTCTGAAAACTCAAGTATTTCGGCATTTTTTTGGGGGAAAAACTTGAAGACTTTTTTAAACAAACTTTTATGTACTCGAAAATGTACATCTTATACTACTTGCAGTAATTATTCCAATGGAAAATATAAATAAATAAAAGAAATATCAGTGATCTCCCGGCAGCGATTTTTTTTTCTCAGTAGTTTGCGGTGATCACTCTAACTTTGACCTGATTCATCTTAAATGAAAAATGCAAAGGAATTTAGTTAGTATATTAAATTATCTTGTCGTTAATCGTTCATTATCCTGAAAAATTAATTTTCTACAAAATGGCGGCTGTTCAAATTAAAATATCGATTTTCGCCGCAAAAATCGCTCATTTTTCATCTGTAAAATAAAAACTACGCGACGGAAATGAAAAAGCCACGATTAAGGACAAGATTTTTATATATAGAACAAGCCTACAAAATCTGAATTCATTCGATGCAGCGGTTCTCGAGATATTTTGCTCACCGTTTCTGAAAATGTAGTTTCGAGAAAAACGGCGCTTAAAGTTTTAAGTTAGGTTTACATCCTCCAGGACATACCTATACTAAAACTCGCACAGCTCCGTCAATTTTGGTCGGATCGAATTGAAACTTTCACACAATACTTTTGAGACGTTGTACTTTAAGAAAATCTCAAATCCCCAAAATCCATTCTTCCGAATTTTGCAGGTAGGCATAACCCCTTAAGTACCTAATAGGCAGTCTTTTTTGCCGAAAATGAAGCATTTCTTTTTCATTTAAATACAAAGAAATAAATTGAAGCTGATACTTGGTCTTTGACACAGTGTTTATTATCATCCTAAGCTTTAAAGGAACACGATCCACAGCTAGGTTCACTTCCCAGATCCACCCTGCACGTGCTGATAACCGATTAATTCCAAGCTCGTAGCTAAGCACAGATATCGCGGCTGGCGTTCCATCGAATGCACGATAGCGATTTCCAGTCGCCGCGCCGTCACAGATGGAAACCGAAGATGGAATGTAAACTCCGATACCGCAAACAAGCGATTTAACCTTTGTTTCGCCTTGAACGCTTGCCCCATGATGCCTACGTATGATCGATAGCGAATTCCCGTCCAACCAGTCGTCAAAGCACAGTTAGTCGTATAAGTTGAATCTGTCGTACGCCGCGCAATTAAACGGAAAAATGCCCGGGGAATGCTGAATCGCAAAGAGTCGCGGATTTATCGCGCCGGGGCACGCGCGATCCGCTCGAAATCGCGGGGCTCCTGCGTCGAACGATCGATCATCGAATCGTTGGCCTATGCACACGGTGGAAGCCTCACCTTTGCTTTTGGATAACGGTATCGAGGTGACTGTAGGAGTTTTGAGGAACGGCGTGGGTTGCAAGCTCGTTATAATACAAAAGGTGTCCCCTTCGAATCGTAACGCAGAGAGCCAAGATGCATTTCCACTCACAAATCATCCTTTTCGCCGGCGTTCACACGCGGCCACTCCGGCTGACTCATTACATTACGCGGGCAGCGGGACATAAATCAACGTAGAAAAATATTTGGACAACTTTCGCTCGGCTGGATCCGATAACCCTAGTCGCAGCGGAACCAGTCTCGGGTATCAATCGAGATCGATAACCGTGTTCACGCCCTTCCAGCGGCGCTGCGATCCAGCAATTACAGAGGGAAAAATTTAATTAACGCGCCGCCAGCTCCAGATACCGCCACTTTGTTAAGACTTGCAAAAAGGTTCGATACAATCCGAGGCCACCGATCGCAATAAAATTTTCCATGTAATTAGGTACGTGTATCGAACGCGTGGAACCTACCACTCGAAATTCTGCGAGACAATCGAATTCAAAGCTTCATGTTCTACAGACTCCATAAAGATAAAATTGTAATTAAGTTACAGTGGTGGCGTGCTCCAGTGTAATCCACGTGATAATCCTGAACATATACACATATAACACTTTACCTAATCTTTAATTATCTCCACGTTCAGTTACTTAAATTAGCCTCTCGCTTAAATATCCATAAACAGAGCCTACTCACTGAACCCGAAACTTTTAACCTAATTTTCCCAAGAACGCATATTCCCATCCAAATCGATTGCTCGAACCTCCTTTACTGCCTCCGTTACAGAAACGCTATGCGTCACCAGAAAAGAAGGAAACGATTGAAGGCAAGATTGACGAGGAAACCCCGAAAGCACGCCAAGCGCCCAACGTGTCAGGGACGCTGATGTATTAAGAGCGCGTAGGTACTGTTATACTTTCACGTTTAATTATTGTTCGGCCGTAACTTCCGCCTGGCGAGCGAGCGGACTGGACAGGCCAGGGAGGACGGCGGTCGCCGCTGCGACCGGAAAACCGAAATAAAAGCTGCATCACTCTTTCGCGTGCCATTAGCTAATCCCTATTTATAAGTTATTATGTTCGCTCAAGTACACATGTGTACCAGCGTCTAGGATAGAGCGAGGGGTCCAGAGGGACAGGGGGCGCACCAGGGCGGGTTCACACATGTGCAGCACGCGTAAAGCACACGTCGATCGCTCCGGCCGAGCACGCATGAACGGAGCAACACGACTAAAAATACCCGAAACCGTCGAGATAAGCCCCGAACGCCGAAACGATCCCGTGCTCTGGTGGGTGGTTTATTAATGGAGTCGGATTACTAGAAATCAAAATTATCGTGGGCGTTACGCGGCTGCACGCTGTACGGTCCCAAAATCCCGGCGCGGAATGGCTGCACGTGCTACCACGGCCAACGTTCGTCGGCCTCCCCATCGCTCCGTTTCATAGCTGACCACCTACCGCGTCCAGGGAAACGATCAAACGAGGAATCAATCGGTGGGGTTAAATTGTGGCGAAGGAAGGATGCGAATGTTTGATGATTATGCTCTTGCGAGAGGAGTACATAAATATACATATACCTGGTGGGTCAGCTGGACGGAAAAGTTGCGTTCTCAGTGGTTCGCGTTTCACCATTCGATCGGCCGAAATGTTAAGGATGTATTGGACGTACAATATCAGACAAAAGTATATGAAATTTGAGATACTTGAATATCTACGTCTTACGCATAGTAAATCTAGATGTAAGGAATTCGAACGACAGTTGGAGTCTTATTTATAATCCTAGGAAGGTATTTTTTGCTTTACAAATGCTTTCTCAAGCATTATTTGCTAAACATTTGGCAGTGAAAATGCCCAGAATTCACAATTTTCTCAAGTTATAATTTATTTCTTTAAAACGGTGTAGTGAAAACATTTGAAACTCGGCAGATATTTTCATCTACCCGTATACTGCATGTATAAAAAAATTGAAAACATTGGCACTATTTCTTCAACAGTTTTTCAGATGGTTTATCCGTCAAGATCGTCTCTTTCCATAAGAGTACGTGTAAAATCAGAGAAAATTAAAATCGTAATAACACAGTAACCGTTTAGTGAATTCGTTTAAAATTTTTGGAGCACATCAGGAAAATTAAAAAGAACAATCTCACAAATTTTCATCAACTTGGCACTACTTTGAAAATAGGTCCAATGCATCCTTAAATTAAAATACAATTTAATAAAATTGTAAGGAAGAAGTATTAACAATTAAGACACCGCCGTAGGTGACCATTAAAAAAATTCCAGGATTTTTCATCCGACCGATAAAAAAAATTCCCTATCAGCATCCTCAGAGTACAACGCTAAAAAGTATTATAAAACTTGCGTAATTATCTCTTATATAATATTGCAACGACGTCATCGAGGCGGTTGCATGCTCACCACCGAGTTTATTTGAACAATCTCGATCTCGTTTACCATTCACCCGTGGCCCGATCGCATCATATATTTTCAACATCCTCTCATATATGCCCTTGACGCTCCTTGTAAATAAACCGACGCTCGTAAATCCGCCGTCACAAAGGCGACTTTTCAATGTGTCCATTCTGTTAAAGATACCAAAACAACAGCTGGATTAAATTGTTTCAACGATCGTTGCTCTTCCTTAAAATATTGGTCGAGTCTTCTTAGAAACGATAATAAGTGCAATAGTTTATTCTCGAAGCGAGGTTTTGACTCCAAAGTTTCTAACAATGCCCCGCCATAAAAATTGGAGTCGAGATCGTTGATCGAGATCGCGATACTTTTTACCAAAAGTTTCGTAGAAAAGGGATCCGTGACAATTAAGACACACCAGGCACAGTCTCTTGCATTTTCTAGGTTTTTTAGGATTCAAGAATCACAGTGGAACTTTGGAGCAAGGGATCCGAAGGATCGTATGTAACACTCCCTCCAAATCTCTCGGAGAGAGCAGAAGAATTACGAGGCACGGATCCACAGCGGCCTAAATACGAATTGGGGGCACCGAAATCGTGTCTCGGGCCATGCTGCGGTTCTGCTCGGAATAACCTCCGGATCATCGACATCCGTCAACGGCGGAGGTTCGGGAGAATCGTGTTTCATAAAGAAAATACGTACATGATTCACGGCTAGTTCCCGGTCGCCCCCTATTTACCAAGAAACCGAATTGCCCGCCGAAACGAATCGATGATCCGTGTGTTACGAGCAGAAGAGGCTTAGCTAATGTCCCGATATAATCGTGACCACTATGGTGGCGCGCTGTATATCCCACAGAACGTTTCACAATTCGACGGAAATTTCATAAGATCCATTATCTGGAGTGTTCTCGGGGAACATGTCAAGGGGAACAGTGTGGAGAGATTCTTCCCCATTTATCGTGGTTGCAAAACGGGGACGTCCCTTTGCAATGACTCCCACCGCCTTTCCTGGTTTCGGTGAACCAGCTGCTTTCCAGCCATAATCGCGGATTAATCATTCACTAAATTTGTCGCTGAAACACGGAGTTCGCAAGAGCGCGTTTAACGAGCGGCGAGATAAGATTCTCATGTAAATACATGGCACAAGACACTGGTGTTATCGCGCGTCTATTCACGGGCTGGAAAAAAAAGAGCGCGGCGATGGCTCGCGGTATGGAAAGCGACCGCTTCGTCACGGTTCCTTAGTTGCGCAACCTGACTCGGATCGATCTAAGTTTAGAAGGAAACAAGGGTACAGTTCCCCTGCAATCCCACTGCGACGGCCTCAAACAAAACAATAATAACAACTAAGGTACAGAAGTAAGTGATGGATGAACGAGTTTCAGCGTTCCTTGCGTTATGAAACCGAATACATACTATGTATAATAAAATATCTCAACGTAATTCCTGCTCTCACTGCAAAACCCACTGTGTCTCGGAAATAAAAAGCTCCCAGATGCAAGCCACGTCTACATATGGCGTCAGTTTTGAATTTCCCCGACAGCCTCATAGCGTGAGCAGAAAATCAAGGCGTGGATCAAGCAATAAACCAGTCACGTCGCTAGTTCCTAGGTAAAAAAAAAAAGAGAAGAAGGAAAGAAAAGAATCCCTGGCTAGGAAACGTGCCCGCGTTCCAATCAGCCAGCTGAAACCACGGAAATCTTCTTCCGTGGAAAAAGGTTCGGCGTCGAGATATCGCGTTTCCCTTCAGCCAGCCCGTGAGTGGGCGATGCAGGTATACCGATTAATACGTCGCTGGTTCTCGGGAAATTCTGGGAACCTCCGAAAGATCTGCCCGCTGCCTAAAATGTGGCCGACCAAGGAAAGGCGTTTCTTTTCTTTCCCATGCGGGCTCACCTCCGCCATGTGCGCTTATATACTCGCCACCTCTCCCCCGCCATCGCCAACGAGGCTCAATTAGTTAATTACTCGGCTAAACGGGGATGTAACACGTGACGTAACCTTTGATAAGTGTTCGTGGGCTACTTATACACTGGCAAGCCACTGGCCTCGTTAATTTCCGATGATAGCGTAATTTAAACCAGCCGCGATATTAAATCGAGCTCAAAGATTTAAAGAACACCGGTCACGGATACGTCGTGACCTGTGTATAGCAGAAACTCGCTATGCTTCTGTCCTGCCAGGCGCCCCAGCGAAGCTCGGATGAACTCGACGGGCCCCCCCGAATCGTGAAATTACACCTGTTGCGCGTGTTCCGGTGGAATTCCAAGAGTTACATAAAACACGTGTCGCTGGGGATCGGGAAGAGATCGTGGCGGATTCATCAAACTGTCGTGCCACGTTGCTCGTTAGATTTGCATTAATTCTTCGATCGGAGGAGAGACACGAGCGTCTCAAGGCGAAGCCAGGGGTCCCTGAGACACGTTCAGCGGCTATTTAGTTCCGCAAGGCCTCGCTTATTTCACGGCTCGTCCCACGACACTGACTAAAATTTTGCGTTCTACGTTTCACACCGGCTTCGGCGTTACGGGGAAGATAAAAAGCAAGGAACTCGCGAGCGCTGCGTAGGAGCGCCTATGCGTATGCAACGAGCGCATAGTAATCAGCGCATTAGCACACGGCCGCGGATAATGACGAGAACCGCGGATGACTAATTCCCCTGCAGTACGTGAACCGATACTATTCGTGGCGAACGATAATACGCCCTATGACACACTTGCGCTGGATCGAGCGTGTTAGAAATACAGAATAAAATAAAAGTAGAGTGGACACTGAACGCGTATGGATGAGCTAGCGGGCGAGTGGAATTCTCGATGGGATAATTCGGAACTTGGAACTCGATATATAGAGTGGTTTATGGCATGTGGGTACTTGAGAGATTGAATCGAGCACGCGGAAGTAATAGAGAAATTTTGTAGAAATGATTATCCTATTCGATTCTCAAAGATTGCTGATCGAACTTTTTCGAAACGATATGAGATTTTGAAACTTTTAGCGATAAAAGAATTTCTCTTCAGGGGACCCTCCGGTCAAACCGTTTGAAAATAGGTGAATTTTATACATATTTTATAAGATGAGCTTATCAGATATCTTAAAAAAATATTTTTGGTTTTTATTAATACACACGTCAGGGTTAGGGAATTCAATCCCGGTCATTATTTACTATCCCGGGATTGCGGGATTTTTTAAAGTCTATCCCGGGATCCCGGGACTAATCCCGGTATTGGGTAATAGAAAAATTCTGTAATCAAAATGTTTTACTATATGTTAAAATTCTAAATCTTTATTTAAAGTAAACAAACATAAATTAAAATCATTTTTAAGAATAAAAAAACAATCTGAATAAGTATAGGTAATATCACTAAACCATTATGAAGCGTTTTGGAAATGTACACGAAGAAATAGCAAAGCATCTAATGTATCATCTCCTAGCTGACTTCTTATTTTATTACCTATATAACTGGCCGCTGAAAAAGCTCGCTCTGCTTCAATGCTTGTCGGAGGAATTGATAACAAATATTGATATGCTTGTTCTAGGATTTCACCACCCTCAAAGAGATGTAAGCCGGTTCGGCGCATTTCGACCTACAAAGTTTCGACTTTATGTGTTCAGACAAATTGCAATTTGCAACTCTCACGATTTCGAAATAGTGGAAAGTGGGAATATCATTGTAAAAATAAATACAATTTAGTTAGTTATATGCGATTCAATATTTATATTTAAATAAATCATTATTATTATCGTACTTATTATTATGAATGACTATGTTGATTTATTCTGTTTATATTTTTCAGTTGTTCATAAAATAATTCGCATTTTTAAAAAATCCCGAAAATCTCGGGATTAGTGATATCAACTCCCGGGTTTTTTGAAATTAAGAAAACAGCCGGGATCCCGGGATTCCGGGATCCCATCTCCCGGGATTGAATTCCCTAGTCAGGGTACAAAATAAATTTCGTTTCATGTTTTCTGGTCTTGATGCATTTTCTAGGTGGCGCTTAAAGCGTTGCCAAAACCAGGTGCCTAAACGGTAACCACGATTGCAGAAGATCCAATGAACCGATTCAAAAAAACCTTGATTTAATTTCTAATTGGACTCGCTATCGTATCATCCTCTATTTTTTTTACACAATTTCGTTCAACTGTGCACCAATCATCGTAGTTTCGGTGTTTTTTGCCGCGACAGAGGATAATGCGATAGCCATTGATATAAGTTTTAAGAAATGTTTTTGATTTCTGATTGCAAACGATCCCGTGAGTAAATTTAATTGGTTACCGTTTAGGAATCACCTATTTTTCGAGCGTTCTAACCGGCTCCTTAATCTTAATGCGTTCAGAGGTTCCTTCCTCTTACTTTTCGAGAACAGATTTGAATTCCCAGTTCGAGGTCGTCTAACGCAACAAGTGGTGTATTGTACCTACATCAGACGCTTTAAATGTGCCACAGATGGACGTGGAAGGGATATAAATCTGAGGAATCGAGTGGCCATGTAACAATAGCAGTCTCTAATTCTTACAAAGCTCCGTACACTAATTGTACGTTGGAACCAACTGATCTACAGTTTTGAGGTCTTTGAACGTTCAATGGATTCTATTAGCGCGTGTCGGAATGAACGAGGGACACGTAGAGTATTCATTCTGACTAAATGGAACGCTTCATTATCAATAGTGCCCCACAAATCTAACGACTGATTGCAACACTATATTAATCCTATATCTCCATAAGTAATATGTATCCCTAAAGTTTTTCCCAAACTCTCACCAATACCCCGTTCATACACGGCGCTTTAATACAATCAGACCTTATCGTCCCTTATCTACGAGACCATTCAACTTCGATTTTATCGGTGAAAGGATATACATACGCGATAGACGCCGATCGAAACACGTCCGCTCCGACATACACGGTATTTCGGTAAGACTTACATTTCTCTTTCCCACCCCTATTTCGTGGCATTGTTCAGCGAACCAGCTACTATAGCTTCCTACTTAGAATCTTTGTCGCGTACGAAGAAACGAGTTGGCCTCTTTGGTGGCATTAGGGATGAGACGAAGCCGCTGCTATTATTAAGGAACAAACGGAACATCCTTCTCGGGAGGCCCGCGTACCCTCTCTCTCTCTCTCTTTCCCTCTTCGCCTCGTTCCAGTTACCAAAAATCTGTGAATGCCGCGCTGGACACGGGGCAACCGGGCAACTCTGCCCCGTCTCTCTCTGCCGGTCCCATGAACCATCTGCCCCCGGTCATTCTCCTACCTGAAACTGCTGTTCACCTGGCGTCCCTTCCACCGTCCACCTACCACCCGGGTTACTTTCGTTTATCTTATTTTCGGGCCATTCAGCAGTCTCCGCCAACTACTGCCACCGGTTCTTTGTGAACCAGCTCGGCTCGTCGCGCGGTACCAGCCTCATCCTCCCTGCCGTCCGCGCGCTTCCCTCTTCTCTCAATGGAATTTGCCAACAGCTGGACCGACGCGACCGGCAAGAAACGGATCCCTATCCCTCTTCAATCTCCCTCGGACTTATGCTAAACAACGTGTAATTACGAACGACGAGGCGCATAAACGAAAACGAGATCCCCCCTGGGCTCGTCTCCTTCGCATAGACGAAACAGTAAAGTGTTCATGATTTATAACTGAGGCATATTAGAGGAGTATTGGCGAATGAAATGAGTACTAAATATGGGAGGCCGCAAAACCAGGCCCTTAGATTCCTTAATCCTTTAATACTCTAAGCTAAGACGACGCGGTTGCAGATGTTCGATGATTCGATGCTACTGTTGCATCAAGTTTAACGGATTCCTTTGGCTACCAGGATTTGGCGCATTCCACAGGATTGTCTCAGGAGCAACTGTGCGGTAAACTCGATTTCTCGCGCGTCCGCCGCGCGTAATGAATGCCGATCGGGCGTTAAACGCGTAGGTACGGTTTAAATTATGCACGGGAATGCAGTATACACGGAATGTTAATGAAACAATTAACGAACGTTGTTACGGGCAAGCCCAGGGTCCGAGGCCTAGAGCGATACTATACGTGCTTCAGTGCCACGAATCCCCAGATGCTCCGGGGAGCGACACGATTTAGATGCCATTTTACCCAGCGAGAGTTTAAACAGACTGATTGAATGTACGTGTTATCAGGAGCAGTTCGGGCTCGTTAGGGGAGAAATATCGATATTCCGTTGATCCTGCCGCGCAGTGCTTGCAGCGGAAAGGTCCGGATTATTAAGTTCTCTTCTGAATATTAATCGCTGCACGTTGCCCGGTGTGTCGCCGAATGATATATTAAAATTTTACGCGAGAATGTGTCAAGTATTACGCGCGGAAGATATCCTAGCTCCCTAGTAGAAGTTTCAATTCTTTAACGAACCGCAGAGATTGAATATATTGGATTTTTTTATAGAGATGCATTTGAAAATGTATCGAGAGTTTGTTATTCAGTGCCGTGTACGGCGCGGCGCCGCTATTCCACTGTGAAAATCCCAGGTTTTCACCGCGTAAGAAGGTCAAGTTCGTTGGGCTTTCCATCGCCGGAGGGATTCATGACAAACGATTACCACTATGACCTGCGAGAAGGTACTTGCTTGGGATTGGCAATAGCTCCGAGGATTTACGATCCAACATCATGCATGGCATAGCACCGTAGTTCTAGCATAAAGAATTCAACAGAGCGAAACTTGGATTCTGCGACGATATAATCTACAGTAAGCGTGATCACTAATTTATAATAATATTCCAAGAATTGTTCTCCAAATAAAATCCTATGTCGTACCGAAGCTGAACCTAATCGCCAGCAATAATTTCAATAATACATAACGGCGCGATCGCCAATTAGGCAACATGCAAATGAATTGGACAGTGTAACAGCAATATGTAAACGACAGCCACTTGCGGAAGGACATCAATTACATAGGTACATATGGTCCGACAGTAAAATTACTCGAACAAACATTATCACGCGTATGCGAATACCTCGGAGGGTATTAAAAACTTCATTCCGCGTACCCTACTATCCTACATATTATATTATATGTACTGCACGATCAACAGAATATCCTATATAATTATATGGAATATGGGCCATTGGAAAGGAACACGATGTCTCCGAGCACCTAATGAAAATTGCTAGCAATTATAGGTTTATCGGTCAGCAGTCGTGGTTCTCGCCAGGCCCGAGCGGTACTCGAGTAATTAAGCTTTTTTAAGACGCGTAATTGTTGCTTCCGCAGCAACGATTACCAGTCTCTGCCGCCGATGCCCACCGCCCGCAATGGCAACTATTGTTGCCATCGCTTATACGTCCGCCCGGACGGTGAGGTAACTGTTTGCCATTGGCGATGCATGCGAAATCATCAGCCCGACCGAGTGGATTCGATCCCGCGGCTTTAAGCGACCCCAGCACGCCCGCAATCTACTCAACCATGCTATATCTAAACACGATTTGCTAATTAAATACCTAGTCCCCAATGCTCGTTGCATACGGCAGCCTCTGCTACGCTGTGCTGGCCAAGCACAAGATGCTACCACGCGTTGGTACAATCGATAGAGTTCAACAAGTCGCTTCGCGCAAATCTCCGTGCGGATGGCCCCTTACGAAGCTCCGTGGATGTTATTGTACAGGGAAAAGGATAGACTCACCCTGCACGGCGAGAAGTACCACCAGCAGCCCGAGAAATCGCAGCGACAGCATCTCGCCCTCCTTTAAAAACCACTGTCAAACAAACGGCACAATTGGCACTACTGTCGTCGTTCCCTCTTCAACTCGCTCGGTGGGATCAGTGATCGGCGGGATGAGCGCGGCTGGACTGGTGTTTTACGCGACACGCGAGCGATAGGCCTCGTTGTGATTAAGAAGCGAACGCATCCACCGATGCGAGGTGGATACCGAATACAAACTGAGAGGACGAACGCGCGTGGTATCCGAAGAGTGGAGACAGAATCGCGCCCCCGGCTTAATACGGGGACCTGCGCGGACCGGTTGCGCGATCGACGCCGCGGCGTGTCGAACTCAACGCATGCCCGCCAGCGTGCACGGACGTGCGAGCGGGTGTGCGAGCCGTGCCTGTGTGCCCAACCTTCGAGCCTGCATGCACGCCACCGCGAAAGCGGCGCGTATTCCATGGCTCGATTTCGCGTGAACGCTCTACGAATTTAGGCGTAGTAATTAATAAAGTTGTACCCTTGTTCCTTCGTCTACACTGCGCAAATCTTTTGACTCACTTTGGGCTGATATACGGGTTGGTTACTAAGAACACCTAACCTAAAATGTTGATAAATGTTTATGTAGGTTTCAAGCGGGCGATGGATTGAATTTTTAGATGTTGGTTTACGTATTCCCTCGGCTTTTAAATACAAACGCGAACTGGCTGGTGTTACGTGTGCGCAATGGGAAAGCAGTGCAATTGCATATCGATTTCTATGAGCACTCGAGTCTTTTGATTTATCTATTTTGATATTGTGGTTAAGTTCAATGGAGGATAGTGTTCTTTCTTTGAATTTCAGTTTCTGGAAAGGGTCCTGATTAAAGAACTTGTGCTTGGTATACTTGAAATGACTTTCGTTGTAAGTCATTTGTAAGGGAATTGATAGTTCGCTTATCGGACGTGATTAATTTACTAGGAAAAGACTAATTCATGTTGCGGTTACACGCGTGAAATGTAAAAATAGTTGGCGACTAAATACGTTGAATGACTTAGAAATGAGTGACTCATAGTAGTTGTGCAAAAAATCCCGATGATGTCACTCGTAAGATGTACTATTGTGGATATTTCAAATTCATAACAGTAATCCTCCATTTCTTTAAATTCAACCATCCAGTTCGGTTGATTATAGATTATTCTGATTTAAGATACTTACTCTCGTTCAAATTTCATGAAAATCTTGTGCTTTGTGCGAAAGCCAAATGAAACTCATGCGAAGGGAGCGTCTGAAGGGAATGTCTTAAGCTCTTGGCAACTCGTATCAAACAATATTCGAATATTATATCCGGCAGGTGAACAGAAGCCCAACTTGTACACTTCCCTTTCTGTGATAATAAACAACGCCCTTTTGCTAGGCACCTTCCAGTTATCTCTACAAGTAGCACATTATCAGTGTGGCTAGTGCAGTGAAATTTCTATTCAATTATACATTGTACTAATCGCAGGCCCGGCTTTAAGGCAGGACAAGCAGGGCGACCGCCCGGGGCGTCAAATCTGTAGGGCCGCCGCTGTATACGTTCATTCATGTATATCCGTTTGAATTCATTAAGCAGAAAACTGCTAATTGATTTCGTGCCCTAGGGGGGGTGGAGGGGAGGGGGGGCTGATAATCTTGCCCGGGGTGCCAATATCCTAAAGCCGGCCCTGAATATTCCTGCAAAGAAACCACCCCCTATCACAATCGCAGATGCAGAAAACGGCTTCAATCTTGCTAAATAGCTTAGTGCAGCCATCTTACGATGGAATTGTGAAACAACCCAATGGTAAATGCCACAAGCGTGTGTACCTCGCCTAGAGGTCTACCCGATAGCGCAGACCAGGTGTAGGATACAGACCCATCGACGAAGTATAGGATATAAAATGATCTTTAATTCGTTGAATGTCCATGGGGGTCGCCGGTGACCGGCAGTCAATTTGTCGGTAGCGCCGTAGGGGCCAATGGTGACCCCCATGGCATTCAACATGTAAGATAAATTCATTGAACATGATTATACACCTCAACTTATCTGTTGTAGATAATATTTCAACAGAATTTGTATCACACAATAAAAAAATCATGTTGGCGCCACAAGCACTCCATGTAAAACTAGCGAGGCTTTCAACGTGTTAAATTGTTACTCTAACAGAATCAATTGTAAATCGCCGGTTTCGAATGAACTACGTAGTATTACACGTGTTGAATTCTAATTCCTACCGCGCGTAGCGTTATAATCTGTTTAGAAGCTTCACCGGTAACGTTGCGTGCGACACTGAAATGGTAAGGGGGACTTAGGACCCCACAGACCTGTGACAGAAAAATGCATTGGTTTGATAAGTTTACTCTATACCTCGTTTGTGATGTAAATCAGTGAAACAAATTAAAATTATATATTTAACATGTCTGCATTTCTTTTGTACATTTTTTCCTATTTTTGCAATTGTGGTGTGTATTACGATCGTTGTTTTAGAAGAAGGAACCGGTTTTCCGTAATAAGGTAATTTTAACGATATTTTTAACGGAATCATATTCATGGCAGGGAAATGTAAGGTTATAAAATTTCATTTCGAATAATGAACAGGACTTGAAAATTTATTCATACGTGAAGAGTACATTTTTATTTTCGACTTGCACCAGAATTCATTTGAATGAAAAATTTGTCCCCTATTTTTTGCCTGTGAGATCTTTTTCGGTTTAGCGTTACAAGTTGCCCGCGCTGGATTTCGAAATGTCGCTGCCAGCAATATTTTAGTTACAGGTTGCAACAAATCCCCTTGATAGTTATGTAACTGCAAAACAAAATATGGAAAAATACAAAACATTCTGGACAAATATTCTTTCTTCCTAAGCAAAGATGAATCACCACTAATCAATAATATCAACTTTGTTTGTAAAATCAATGAATATTCATCCAAGTAGACTGTTCCAATAAAAATCCATTCGAGCAACTTCTAACTCTGTAAAAACATCAGAGATGTCGCTTTACACGAGTGGCGGCGGGAAATGTATTTGAATTTGAAAAATATTGGGCGATCAGTTTTCTGAAACTTTCCAGCTTGTTCAATTACGAATTGGAAACGGTCAGTTGTTAGTTTAAATATATTTCTTTCGAATGCTGTAGGTAGAATCTGGAGCCATGATTAACAACGATCATGTATAGTTTATAGTTCGCGATTCTCCGTGTATTTACTTACACGTTTGCGTAGTGACTAACGTTCTCACGTGTAATATATTCCTTTTCACAGTTTTAATGTAAGGTCGCTCTTTTCTTCTTTCTTTTCAATCGGTTTATAATTAGTACAGTATAATGCAATGTGTAACAAGATACACGTTATATCCTTTCACAAGCATAAGCTCGAACGTACCTTATCTTAAGGGATATGTTACTATTGCTAAAATCAATTATTTAAATCTAGACAAATTTCCCATGTAGTTCTTCCATTCAATAAATCTAATACTTTTAAATAGACATATAACATCGAGATCATGAAACTGAGGAGCAAAAGTACACACACGGCGAATCCAACTATTTAACGGTATATGGATAATTCACCCTTACAGTTTCTTTCCTTTTTTTCCTAGAAAAAAGTAGTCGTCAGACTGAATCGATTAAAACCACCATCAGAAATAGTCTTTTTACCTCGAAAAATGGTTGTCCTCGTCCCATTTCGCGGACGAACATGATTTTGTTTGTTTCATTATTAAAAAATAAAATTCCATGGAAAGTCGAAAGTCCGGGTGCTCATGTGTCCCCGTACGACGTAGGTATAATTTCTTTCAGTTCCTCAAGGAATTTGATTAGTACTATTCTGTCTTCCCACAACAACAAAATTATTGTTCACGAATGGAAATATTTCTATTCCTTAAAGCGTTGGTATCGGTAGGCATTGGTATCTTCCGTAGTTGCTTTAAAGGACTCAGTCTGTGTTACAGTGTGTAAACGCTTTAACAATTCCCTTAAGTCCGTTAAGTAGAATAGTGTCACCGATTGTTGCGCGTAGATTGCGGTCAGTTGAAAATCCCCATTTCACGCTACAACCAGGCGGTACGCCCGAGCATGATCCGAAATGTAATTAGAAAGGGCTTGGCAAGGATTGTTCTTCAAAAAGTTTCCACCTTAATCAATAAGATACAAAGATTAATGCATATACAGGGTGAGGTGAATGTGCCCTTATTATATCACAGAGAGGCGTAACAAAAATATAAAACAATTTAAACTTTATAGTATTATTTTTTTTTTCTTTCGTATGAATCGTACACTCATGCAACGGCTACGCGCCGCGATTCGTCCCACAATCTTCTCCCCATCGAGATCGCAAATTAGAATCTAATCTCGTAAATCAATCGCAATAATTTTATCCGCCATCCAGTAACTAATTGTAAGGTGGACGAGGGAAAGAATTAATCGACGACGACGCGATATATTCCAGGTGTAACTGCCGCGTTACAAACAAATATTCTACTCCAATCTACAAGAAAATGATTTTTCTTCGCGACACTCCTCCGCGTCCCTCGATCGTCATCCGTTCAGTTTCTTTTAATCCAACTCAGTTCTCGAGGTACGTTTAATAACAGATTCATTCCGAGATACCTAATCCCAGCTATAAATCAGCGAATTCAGTCAATTCAGAGACCGACCAAGTTTACGAATTAACGAAGGAAACGTTACCCTGGTAAATTATAGCTACGTCACTTCCCGCTTAACGAAGTCTCCTAGTAGACATCAGTCTACTTATCATTGTTATCCACCGGTAGCGTTAACTACGGCGTTTGTGGTACGAATCGCATAGCATTATTATTGTCATCATCACTCTTTTCTTCTTTATTTTCTTTTTCTCCTATAATTCCCTTTCTCGCTATCTTTCGCGCTGCCCCTATCGCGGGTCCTGTACGTTCTCTCGTTCCTTCATTCTCTCCCGATCTCTCACCCCGTGTCTCTATCGCGCCGTCACTTTCTCTCTCACTCAAGCACACACTCTCTTCACTCTCTCGTTCCCATTCCGTCTTCCTTTCTGTACCCTATATCGGTTATGCACACACATACACATACACTCTCTCTCTCTCTCTCTCTCTCTCTCTCTCTCTCTCTCTCTCTCTCTCTCTCTCTCTCTCTCTCTCTCTCTCTCTCTCTCTCTCTGTCTCTCTTAACTTCGTCTATAGCTAGCCTCTGACAAAACTAAATTCTGGTAAACGAGAAGCAAGCTATTGAACGTCTTCAATGTTCTTCTCCCCCTGTCTCTTCGTACTGCGCCGTATGTAATATATATTCTAGTTTAACAGTAAACTTAGCACGCGTCGCGACGTGCGCGCGCGCGGGCACACGTTAAACGCCGTGACACGGGCGTGCCTGTGTGCGAGCGCGCGCCACCGTCCGCCACGTAGGTATTAAGAATAAAAGATCAGTTTTTGTGCTGATGTACAACAGTGTTAAATGGTAATTCGACTTACGTGTAAACAGATTATACATAGGTACTACGTACGGTCTCGTGAGTGCAAAGTGGAGCGCGAGGGCGGCTCGATTAATCGCGTTTCGTCGCTGAGAATTGGCGGTGCAAGAAGGTAGGATAATAGGATTATCTTCGATCTAGAGAAATCGATCGGTCGATCTGGTTGCTGGACGTTAGGGCTGCGCAAGTGGCGTAATACTTTTGGGGTCGAACACATTATTATAGAGCATATATAGAGATGATAAGATATAAGTAGAGGACGGGTAATTATGACACCGGTGGTTATTTAGAATTCGTCTGAAACTGAAGAGAAATTCTATTAAAAGAATACCAATTGGATTTGCTTGGATCGTCAATAGATCCTTTCAACTTTGCTTTTCCAGATTCGAAGGATTGGTTGGCTTATGGTTATGCTTCAAGTCGAAGATCTCTCGAGGGCGCTTCTTAGCGCTTCTTGTTACGAGGGTACAGTGACATCTGTTCACGCGCAATCTTGTTTCTTTGCCGACAGATTTAATTTGAATAATAGACTGCGGTAACAGGGGGATCAATCTCGATGAATCTCGATCGTTCTCGCGGATCACTTTGCACGAAACGATGCAGAGATACAATATCGTCCACGATGGATAAATTTTACAAATATATTTACGGAGTTAATGAGAATTCAGCGATATTAGTCCCATAGTAAGTTGACGATAGAAAAAACCTGAATAAGTTCATAAGTATGGATTGAAATAGTCGGCATTTATGACAAAAGATGTATAGTATAGAGTGTAAAATTCTCTCGTAATGGTATCTATAATACATGTATAGATGTAATATGTATATATATACACGTGTGTGTACGGATACATGTAAATGTGTACGTGTATGTGCCTGTATACGAAGGATGTAGTTTGTTAAGTATTTAATCGTGTACGAAGAGGTACAAAATTTATAGGTATAGAATAGGCTATGAGGTCCGAAAGGCTATCTAATTCATTCGATTCGCACCGACGATCCCGTTGGTCGTGATCCATGCGAGACTTGCCATTTCAAACGGAACACAAACCTTAATCTGACGTTTCAAAGGAATACAGCAATTCCAATTTGGGGATGGGATAGCGCGAGTGACGAAGAAGAGATATAAGATCCACTAAAAAATCCTGTCGAATGTTCTCAACGTTTCATCAGGTGAGGATAAATTTAAAGTAGCTGCATTTTTCAAAGCGAAACCTGCACGTAAGTACTCAGTTTCAATCGAATGGCAGTATGCATTGTATTACCGGCAGTAATCGCGTTATCACCACCGGTAACAACGTAATCGTAGCCTCGAACGACCAGCGGGATTATAGCGGGGCAAACTTTAGGATGAGAAGTCGACGCAAGGAGTTCATCGTTAAACGTTACCTCGCGTCACGAACAACCGGCAGCAGTTTTGCATCGACCCTGCATTGCTCGAATATTGTGTATAGTTCGGTCGAGCGCCAATTACTGTCGCGTAGGAGGAACAAGGGGTGGATGAGACGGTGGGTAAGAGAAGGCAGATCGTGACGAGGGGAAATTGAGAAAGGAACGTTAAGGGTCGAAAGGATGATCGACGATCGTGTCGTTAGGAGGGAGTGTAACGCAATCGGGGATCGATCGTCCACGTTTCGAACTGAACGCTCTGCACGTCGTGTACGTCGTCAATAAACTCTGTACAAACATTAACAGTCCATTGGGAACAACAACATTTACATTTCGACGAAGCCCTGAGCCAGAGCCTCTATCGTTGGTAAATTCATCGACCAGACGATGCATCGAATCGTCGATTAGTTTCCCTATCATCTCCCCGTTCCATTCATCGAACCGCAAACCTCGTGGCCGGAGAGCCGACGAGCGAGATCGAGGTGATATGTCGTACTAAATGTAAACGAAAGATCGTAAGACAATACGGAAGCGAGCAACTTCCATGGGCAATCGCGAGTACAATAAGAAAAGATTCTGGCGTTAAACGATAACCGTTGAATCACGAAACGAATCCGCCTGTTCGGTAAAGGAATAGTGACTTAACACGCCTTTCTATTTAACCGTTCAGCTTACATACCGATGCGACACACGCGGAATGTTTGAATGCAATCTCTATTCACGTAAGGAAGGTTCGATTAAGATCGGCGCGATTGCAATCCATCTACGTACACGTTCGCGCGTATCATCGTCCAGGAAACGAAACGTTTACTCTTTACCTCGCTTCTCACAATCCGTCGACAACGAACGAAACGGATAAAAAGGGCAGAATGACCGGTGCCCCTTGGCCCTGACGTTTGCCGGTCGTATATTATATAAAATATCAATATAAATATTTGAGCGTCGCGTGTGGGGGGAACGTCGCGGTCGTGACAAAGCCCGCTCGAACCTTCCTCGCGGGAGGGGCACACGATGTGAACGACGATGCAGACCCGTGGGGGTCTGCGAAACGATTTGTGCCTAAACTTGATGATTTTCATATCGGTACATCAGTCTGAAAATGATTGATACCAGCTCCGTGCTCTACGCGCGGCCGCTTACGGCAGGCTTCCCGCTCCAATTGGCTCAGCCGAACGCCCCTGGGCTTTAGCCACGGAGCTGTCTTTTAGAGTCTTACAATTAGATGAAACAACATTATCATGCATTTCCATTTAGGACACGTACGACAGGATACGAGGTTGACATTTAAACGTATACCATCGAGTCGGCAACGATTATCTTCTTTTCTGCCACCGTCGACGTGCGTGCCACGTATGGAGCGAGAGGGGGTGGTCACCTCCGTTTCAACGTGGAGGAGAACGGTCGAATGTGGAATGCCTTAGACACGGAGGAATACTTACAAGTAGTTATAACATCGATAGAAAATCTGTTTAGTTTGCTTTGAGGCCTTAAACACGCCAGCACCCTGTGGCTCCCACATCTTCGACGAAACACATACGAGACTGTTCGATTCGTAATGTTGGCGAAACGTAACGGCTAGACGTTAGCAATCTCATCTCTGTCGCTAGGCAGCGAGATGTATAATTGCACACAAGACCGGTATAGCATTGCCGGCTCTCCGTGTGTAGCTACTTTGAACCTGGCACAGCTTCTGATACCTTCACTGCCGTTGCTTACGTGCTCCTTCTTCTGAGCGGATGCCACATGGCGACTGGACGCCTCCAACCATTCAACATTAGCTCGCTCCAATGAGTGAGGGAGGTGCCAGTGGACGTCGAGCCGACGATAATGTGCCCCACCGGGTACGCTTTCGTATTCACCCCCTGCTCGCTGCTCGTTTCCATCACGGTCAACCTTAGCTGTATATCCTGCGAACGGAGGGACGTGTTAGTATAATAAAATTCGGCACTCCAGCGACAGAACGATATTATCAGAACCTGCAGCATATCCATGGGCACGTTGAAGACCATCGCCTCGTTAAAGATCGGGCTGTTCTCGCTTCTCTTGACGGACGTATTCTCCTTCTGCAGCTCCTGCCCCTGCCGCAGCAAGTACACCTGCGCGACACGAGAAATACGCATGGTTACACGCAATTCTGCTGTTAGACCGTTTTACGAGCGTACCTCGACGAAGAAGTCCCCAGGTACTGCACCGGCGCCACGCAGATTCTTGGCTTCGACAACGACCAGGGTGAGCGTCTCGGTGGTTAGCAAATAGCTCAAAGAGAACATCAGTTCCCCCAGTGGCGGGGTGGACGTTATGAGAGGTAGCCAGGTGGTGGCTGGCGCTCTTGGGGGAAGCCCGAGCCGTAAGGTAGCTTCCCCGATCAGGGATGCACCTCCGCCGATACTGGTGTTATCGGAATACACCTTGGAGATCCCATGCGCGAATTATTGTAATTAATCGTGGGGAATAATCCCGCTTATTCTATTGATCTCGCCGGTACTTACCTCGACGAGAAGAGTCCTGACTATAGGAGCGCTACCCAGAGAGAAGCAGAACTTCTCCTGATAACTGGGCGATGGGCATTCTCTGTATAGCCTAGTTTGCACATGCTTCTGCCTTTCGGGCAGTAAGCATACTCTGAAACAGCAAGTGCTCCTTGTTAATCGGGCCTGGCCATCGCGTCTCGTTCGGTGTGCTTGTCATGTTAGAATCGAACCTAGCAAATGTGTCTCGAGCGGGTTGCCTGTCGGACGTAATGAGGTCTCTTGCCTCGAGGACACTGACTACCAACCAACACTCGTTGTCGTTCCCTCGCGTAATCCATCTGTCGTATTCGACGCCGATACAGACGTGGCCGGCGATAGGCGTTTCTTCAGGCTCGTCCGATTCATCCGGCGGTGGCTCCGGTTCCGGTGCCTGGGGACCGCGGCGACACCCAGGGCTGATATCATTGTAATCGTTCAGGTTGAAATTCCCGATGAAAGTGTTCTCCTTCAGAACAGCGTAGTAGCCATCGTTGTTCCGTTTTCTATAAGAGCAGATGATCAATCGACGCGCCAATCTCCTCCGTGGTACATAAATAAAAT
Source organism: Andrena bucephala (assembly GCA_947577245.1). NCBI lineage: Eukaryota > Metazoa > Arthropoda > Insecta > Hymenoptera > Andrenidae > Andrena > Andrena bucephala. The sequence goes on along the minus strand of OX387719.1, from coordinate 13,828,218 downwards.
CGCTAGATAGACTGCACGCTGGACGCCCACCTCAACGAGTCATCCTCATCGAGCTCGTTCAGCTCGTGCAGCCCGTTCAACCTTTGCATGGGCATCGTCCTCTGCTCGATACTGTTCAGAATATCCTGGAAATAGTTTTTATCAGATCGACAATATCAACAGCTAATCCGATTAGTTACAGAGTCTCCCTACCTGTGACGTCCTCATAACACTTGGATCGCTCATACAGTTGGGGGGATTATGATGGTTTAGTAGCAACGGGGACGACGGAGGGTCTTGCAAGCTATCGTAGACCTGGTTGAAAAGAATAGAATATAATAACCGGCGGTGGTGCGCAACGCCGTTCACGTAGATCTACCTCTTGTGCAGTTTTTTGTGCTTTCCAGTTTAGCTCGGGACTGTCGAGGTCGGAGCTACGCCTAGAGTTCCCGGGGCCTATTATATCAGGATCGTTATCCGCGTATGTATCCTGGACGTCGTTCTCCATCTGGTCGTCGGCGTTCTCTTCCACCGGCGACGGTGATCTCGGCGGGAACGGGAACGCCTGGACTTGCTGTGCCGAGGGAAGGACCGATCTACGGTGACGCGAGACAGTGTGGTAAGTGGCGACAGGCAGCTTCCCCTCCGTAACAAATCGCTGGACGATTTAACAAGCAACGTACTTGTAAAACTCCGACGCGTCGATGTAACTTTGCGACGTGAACAATCTCAGGGCGTTGAATATCCTTTCGCCGGTGGTCGGCTCGTTCTTCTTTGGCACATCGTGTAGGGGGTCGGGCGGAGCGGGCGGCGGCGGTACAGGGCTGGAGGCCGAATGCCCGTTAACTTTCATCGCGTCGATAGACCCGTGCATGGTATCGTCGCACCACGCGTGATCCTGATCCTGGTGCAGGTCCAGCTCGTTCATCGTATCGTAAATGGGAAGTTCAGGTAGGCTCCGGATGTACTGGGAGACCTTCTGCATGTCGCTCTGCGGGCTGGAGCCTCGGAACGAAGTCATCTCGATGCTCTGCATCTCGTTGCTCTTGTAGCCCAGGTCGTTGTTCAGGCTCTGAGTGCTCTGAAGCATCTTGGACAACGGCTCGGCCCCGTATCTAGTTCTCAGCATCGTCTGGCTGGCGGCATTCGAAGAATTCGTCATGCCGAAGCTGCTGGGCGAGCCTCTCGAGTCATTCCTGGCGTGCTGGCGTATCATGTCGCTTCTCTGTACTATATCATAACTTCCGTAGCTCATGCCCCCGTCCTCGCCCCCTTTGTCGTCCAGAGTAGCTATAGGCGCGCCGTGCACCCCGTATCTGATACTGGTCGACTCCACGCCGGCGTCGAACGGTCTGTAAGCAGCGATGCTGCACCGGCTGTCCTTCCTTCGTTCGTCCTGCAGCTCGTACATTAGCCTCGGGTCGCCATGATTCTGCGCCGCGTTGGTAGCCACGTCGTCGAACCTGAACGAAGATCCGAACACCGTCTGCAACGATGGCGGCGGAGTTGATGGACCTGGGCCAGTCCCTTGCATTCGCAGGTAGTCCAAGGCGCTCGAGGGCTGAAGTGGCGACGGCCTTGTACGAGCAGTTGGCCTTGGTTGAGGTGCTGGCCTCAATGGCTGCGGTGGAATTGTAGTCGGTGCGGCACCCAGAGGCGGATGCAGATCTCTGTCCACTGGCTCGAATCTGTAAATGTTAAAGGTTCCTGGAATATAAAAACATCTTCCCGTTCCTTCTCCCCGTTCTCTCCTTTCAATACTTGGCCACCTTTGACGCACGGACCACGGTTTTACGTACCCGATCATATGTAGGTACATGATATATCGATGAATATTTCTAAAGGAGGCTAGCGAACCTAATAGAATAGGGATTTACGAATGTTTAATTCAACGTTTCCTCACGCTTTCCCATCGTGATTTTCTTTATCGATTCTATTCGCGTCCTTTAATCTGCCATCTCACCTTGACACGCGCGATCAGTCTTTATCGAATTAAACGCTGTTAATTATTTCGTAACAGGTGGCCGTTAACGCTCTGTGGACGCGCAGGTCGCACGCATCTTGTTAATAATTTCGTTTCATTCGACCTGCAAATTCGTGTCCAATTTGCCGTGCATATGTGAAGTCGAACGTTTCATTTGTTAAATATTAAGCACGATTCCGCTCGTAATATGAATTCGATATCGCGTTTCGCAGAGGTTTCGACATTTCTCGCTTTTAAATAAGCATCGATTGGCAGGCCCGTTAGGCATCGCGTGTTGATTGAAAAAAAGGTCCGCGTAATTTTTGTTGTAAATATAGATGCGATATATACAGTCGAATTGCTTTACTCTTGCCGCGTCGCGCGCGTTAACGATCGCCGGGCAGCCAGCGTACCACGTTGACCATCGTTTCCCGACTACACACATACTTCGCAGCCATGCCCAAACAGAAAGGAAAATGTATCTTACTGAAAAAATCGATATCACGCGCTATCAACGATGAATCGTTAAAACACATTCCCCGTGTAACAGCGCGACCTTTAATAGTTTCACTCAATTATTCTGAGTGCTCGTTCTGAAAGAATGCTATTATAGTACCCATCGAGCATTGGCGCCGGTCAGAAAATTGCCAATATCGGGGAGGGGTAATACTTTGACACTGTTCTTTATTGGTACAAAGTTCACGCGTAATTAACGACAGCGCCCCGTTAAAACTTCTTTATCGATTTAATCAGCAGAGAGACCCTTTCGAACGTTTCCCCGTAAAACGTTCCTTCTAAAATAATCCCCCCCAGTCTAATCCCAGTTTAATTAACTCCTAATTACCCGCTGTAAGCGGGCTGGTTCCGTTACACGATACACTTTGCGCTCTAAGGAGCCGATGGTCACGAAACACTGGCAGACTTCTCTGGTCGAATCAAGCGGGGAAATAGTATTCTTAGATTTCGTTCCCCGATCGGTCCTGTACCTGGTGAAGTCTCCTTGAGCATTGAGCCTCAGGTCGCTGTCGCTGTGAAGCATGTACTGCGGCGCGTTCCCGCGTTGCCTACACAAGCCGGGGACAGTCTGTGCAGTGGGATGCTGCGCTTTTACCAAGCCGACCTGCAAATCCACAGAAAACGATCAGGGGCGTGATAAACGTTTCTGCCGATTTCTCTTGTACCTTCTCCTCCCGGGGCGCCCACAGCCAGGACAGCCTTTGCCGCCATTCCTCGCAGACGTTCCAAATGTTCCTGGTGCCCCATTGCCAGCCGATGCAGTACCTGGGAGGGTGACAATTTCGCGGAAAAGTGTCATTACGTTACGGCCATTGGGCTGCTGCGAGCAGTTACGGCAGATGTTGCGGTCGATAATCACGTTTACATAGGGAAACTTTCGGGGCAACAGTCTGGGAAATTAGATTACTGGGTCACTCCGCCCGGTCGCTGAAAATATTGATACTTAATGGACGCGGGACCTAAGTGCTTGATTAATCGAGCGCAGCGACAATTTTTCGTGTACACCGACGGAAATCATTGTAAACCGATCGGGCATCCTTCCACCTCTTTCGTCTTTTTTTATTTTTTTTATTCCACGTTCGAGCAGATAGCGGAAAGGTGTTTGGTCGCATGGCTCGCTCGGCCAATGGGAGACTAATAGCGTACTCGCAAGCACGCGGGAGTATGCTATTATTAAGCGAGCAGGGAGAGGGAGAGAGCGATGTGCGCTCGTCAAAGGGGTCACAGGGAAAATCAATTTTAGTAAGCGCTGTATTAAAAGGGTGAAATAAAATTTCGCTGCAGTCACGGCTAACGGTCATTTAGCCGGGGTCCCGCGCCAACCGAACGGCTTAGAACGCGTACGTATTCCGCATCCCCTCCTGTGCCCCACCGACGGGCGATATTTATTTTACAGCCTGGTATTAGGTGGCAACGGCTCGATAAAGGCACCCTTATAAATTCTAATTCACGCTATCTGCCTTTAATGCAACATCGATTCGACAGCCCACCTAATGCTGTATATGGACCTTCGGTTGGGTGTTACCGAACCGAGTCGTCGCACAGTGGTTCGAGTATACTACATGCTAGCTGGACAAAATTATTTTTTCGCGGGTTTGGGTTTATATGGGGTTGAAATTGTTAGAAAACAAACCTGATTCGTATTACAGTTTATTATTTCACTAAAAATATCAAAAAAATAAAAATATGACTGATTCAATAGAGGAAAAAGAACAAAACGACAGTATTATACTTTAACAATAATTATCAGTTATAACATTATGTATATTCCTATAATTTCTGAGTTTTAAAGTTTAAAACCTGTTTTTTTTAAATCAGTTTTTTCTGCATCGCTATTAAAATAGTGTTTTACTATATGTTCCACGTCGTTTCACGCGACAAGAGTTGAATGTAGGGAAAGTAGAGACTTTCTAGTTTTTTTAATCGAATGACCGATCTGCAAAAATTTGCAAAACTATGTTTTGTGAATAGTTTTCGAGTGCGAGGCTCGGCAGGAGAGATTTTTAGTGAGATAATAAACTGTGATATGAATCAGGTTTGTTTTCTATCAAATTGAACCCCATATAAACTCAATACCGCGAAAACATAAGTTTGTCCAGCTAGCATGTAGTATTCTCGAACCACTGACAATGAGAGGTTCCCAGGTGTCCGCCTCCGATTGCTTCGAATTTTGGATATGTTTTCACCCCCTAAATATGAAACCGGGCCGCTATAAAAAAATACGTATATTTTATTTTTCGGTCCTCTAAAACATATCCAAAATTCAAAGCAATCGAAGGCGGACACCTGGGAACCTCTCCTTGTGAGTGGTGGCTACCGAGCGTCGCACTCGAAAAGAATTCACAAAACATAGTTCTGCAAATTTTTGCAGGTCGATCATTTGATTAAAAAAAAATAGAAAGTCTCTACTTTGAATGACGTGGAACGTATAGTAAAACACTATTTTAATAGCGATGCAGAGAAAACTGATTTAAAAAATCAGGTTTTAACCTTAAAAACTCAGAAATTACAGGAATAGACATAATGTTATAACTGATAATTATTGTTAAAGTACAATACTGTCGTTTTATTCTTTTTCCTCTATTAAATCAGTCATATTTGTATTTTATTGATATTTTTAGTGAAATAATAAACTGTAATACGAATCAGGTTTGTTTTCTAACAATTTCAACCCCATACAAACCCAAACCCGCGAATAAATAATTTTGTCCAGCTAGCATGTAGTATACTCGAACCACTGTGCGTCGTTAAAAATACGTAAAGCCTAGGCGACCGAAGAAAGATATAGCGATAATATCGTAAATGCAAGTAAAAGACGGAGGTGGATAAGATTTTGAAAAAGATCTTGGTCTATAACTTGGGGTTTCGCTGACGTCGCGTTTCTCCTGGAACGAGCGAGCTCAGCGCTTGGAATCGAGAATATCGACCAGCGATTACGATTGTTACGATTTCGCAGGCTTGTAGGCGGTTTCTACGCAGATTTAACGAATCTGACAACGACCCGTCGCTCGCAGGTGTTTTCAATAGTTCCTCTCCTTGTGCCGAGTTGCCACGGCCGGGGGTCTCGGTGTCTCGATGTACTCGAAGAATAAACTCAGGCGCAGGAAAGGGCAGATAAGAAGTCCCTGATACAATTGCTGGCTGAACGAGCCTTTAACCTGTTGCACGTGTAGCGTTTACCAGTCTTCAGGAGTGCGCTGTTATGTAATTCGAGAAAATTGGGTGGCACAAAAGCTCGGCTAAATAGCGCGCAGCCGAGAATGTTCTGGGAACCGTCGTATCTAGTTCGTGCAGCTGTATAACCGATGGACGCTAGATTTCAGTCTCGGCGAATAATTCCCTGTTGATTAATGGGTTCGCGAAAAAGTTCCAAACTGCTGCGAGTCACGAGGGTAAAAACAAATGGGACCGGTTGGAGTTTTTAAGCAGAGGCTCGAGTTCTAAGAAGAAAATGACACTTTCGGTCTCGGCTGGAACTTTAGATTTATCGCTAAGAATTTTGACAAATCGCCTTGGACAAGCACCGTTTACTCGACTCGTTACTTGACTTGATTAAACCCGCAGACTGCCCTACCCCCAAGCCCGAGCCTCTGCAAACGAAGGGAGTACGTGACTCTGAATATTGTTAATTTATAATTGCTTGAAGGTGAACACACTTGAACACGCGAAACAGTTGGAAAGTAAAAGGTAAAGAATGAAATAGATTTCGACGATCTTGTTGTCCGCGCGGGTGCCAAGGGAGCAAGAAAATGACGCGGGGACGTTTATAGCGTTGTCGAGGGATAACGTGAGGGGTCGGTGTACGGGATCGTTAAAATGCTGGTGTAATCACCTTCTGCAGAGGGCCAGGGCGGCGCCAGCAACGACGACAACCACCAAAGCCACACCAAGAGCGGTGAGTGTCCAACCCATCCTTCTTAATACCAAATCCAGCCCCAGCCACAAATCCAATCAGACCGCCGAGCCTGAAACACACGGAGTAAATCCATGGAGAGCACGATCCGATTACAATTACAGAACCAAGATTACCCGTGGATTAACGATCCTTACGGGTGCCCATATCGTACGTTTATACGATTCGACGATCAGCTCCACGGAAACCGATACGTTCTCCTGTGCACAATTTTCCATCCTTCCTATATACACGCGGAACAGTCCCTTGCCACGTGTCCGGTAGCAGGTCGATCCCCGCAGTCCATTCCAAAGGAAGATCGATAGATTTCGTAGTTGGATGTTTAAAAAAAAAATAAAGGAAACAGTTCGGTCGCGAGTTGTCGATGCCATTATCGGGGGAAAGTTTTTTCGAAGGGTGTAACGTTAACTACAACTTCGTAGAACTCGCGGGCGGAGGGTGGATGGTAGCACGAAACGTCGATAGCAGTTTAACGAGACAGCACCGCGAGTGATAAAAATCTCCGCTTCCTTGTCGATTCGTGACTTTACCAGCGACGCGAAATGATTTTCAAGATTCGAAAGAAAGTCCCCACCCCCCCCCCCCTCCCCCGCCCCGCGAAATTAGGGTCCCCATTCGCGACGGTTTCATCTCTGGTTACGTCGTGGAGGGTCTCTAATCTCGTCTTTCGAGCTGGCTGCCTCGTACAGGCGTCTGTATCACCACCTACAATCGCGGGCACCGATGTGCCCGTGTATATACGTTCTCGGTCGAACACGCCGTGTTTCGAATATATGCGTTATGTAGATGCATACATATGCATGGCTGGATGGGTACATGGTCGACGGACCAAAGAAGGCTGGAGAACCCTTAGACGGCTGCCCTTAACGTTGTATAGGCAGCCTACCCGGATGCGTGCTCCGAGCACGATTCACCGGGAATATTTAGCGGCGAACGGTCCACCTGATCGTATAAAATTTCCTCCTGATTGCTTCTTACGCTGCACTGTACAACGCGATCACAGTTCCGATTAAATTCTGTTGGTTAAATTTAGACAGAATCTTCTAATATTTGCCAATGGGGAGGCTGACTGCGACTTATTCCCACCCGTGACGCTACTAGCTCATGTGCCACTTGTCATCGGTGTTTTAGGTGTGTTTAAATTATCTTATTTTACTTCTTAATTTCTATTTCTATAATAAGTGCATGTATCTATAATTATTATTTTTATTATTATTAGCTGCTATTAATTATGTACATATGAAAAATAAGTTAATCTTTTAGGTTATAAAGACGTGAAACCTGGTAAAAGAAAACAAGATTTAGCATAAAATTTTTTTCAAACATTTTATGATATTTTATAGTTTTCTCCTTTTGTTGTCATTTTAATTTTGAAATCAACAGTCGGCAAAGGCATTCACTTGTTTGGTAGTGTGTTCATTCTTGTCAGAGTATTTCAATGGAGACATTAAGCAATTATTTTCTTCTGTCATGTGAATCGAAGATACCACGGTTTCGCCCGAACAAGTTACGCAAAGTGGTCTGTATTCTGCACATAGGGTAATGGGTTCTCTTTTATCTCAGACGTTTTGACACAAAGTACGTGTGGCTTAGCTTAGGTGTGTAGTCATGCACTCAGCTCCTTTCAAAAAAAAAAAAAAGAAACAGAAAATGGAGGGGCAGGCAAGATAGAGGATGGTTGGGGGTGGAAGGAAGCGCACCCCCAGCGTGTGTCTGAAAAAATAGGCCAAGCCAGCGGAGTCGGTGAACTTTGCTCAGATACTTCGACGGGTATCCAACGAACATCAGCAATCCGCATGGTTTCCCTTCGAAGAAGCAATCCGCTTTTGAAGCGGAACGGACACACAGCGCCGAACTCTTCTGCAAACCGCGCACACGCGGTGATTTATAAATATCTACGAACTCAGAATCGGTTCCGCGATGCTTCCTCGAGGGACTCACCGTTTATCTTTAATCTTGGATGCTGTATCGTGTGTACAATCAGCGGAACATTTGTCACCGTGTTGACAACCATTACTCATTAAACTATCAATATTCAAGGGACCACATTACGATTTATTGGGATATGAATGTCAGTATTATATCAGAGATTTTATATTTTATATCCGTAAAGAGGTGCTAATTAGGGGATTACGTGGGGAGAAGGGTTTACATAGATATTTCCTACGTCTTGACATCGCGAATTCTCGGAACCTAACGAGGGAGCAATAAATCTGAGGGTAAAAGTATGCAAGAGGGGGGATTGAAGTAGCGCGTATCGGATGACATTAAAACGGGAGTACGCGGTGGAATAAAATGCTGCCGTCCATGATGTCTTGGTTAAAAGGAACGCGGGACGGAAGGGAGCAGAAACAACGGTCGCATTATGTTAAAAAAGAAGCAGGGTGAAATGAGTGGTACCTAATAGGGAAAGGAGAGAAATTCCTGCAGCGTCTGTTATTGTGCTGGCGAATAACACGGCTGACATTTCGCTCGTGCAAGACCATTTTGAGCATTATTATTTTACTTAAGGAAGATGGAACACGACCGTGCCGTCGCTTTTCAATTTCGCGGAAATGGGGATGCACGCGGCTGAGATATTATATTATCGAGCAACAACTGCAAATCGATTCCTCGAGACGCATTCCTCATTTTTCCTTTCAATAACGACGCGCATCTGAGGACTTGCCTGTTAAATCGAACAGCAACACGGTCCCTTATTTTCCCATGGAACGATGCACTATGTAACCACATCTTCGATGAATTTCTAAAAAACCTAAATAGTAATCTTGCAGACTTTAATTAATTTAATTAATTCTTATCTTAATTCTGGACGTTTGGATAGTTTGCTCTTTAAATGCCTAATTCGTTCTCACTCTCACGATAGAAACTTAGAAAGTACTCGATAAAATTTCAAACTTGTATACATATAGAAACTGATTTAAAGGGAATTCTTTTAACGCGTTACATGTCTCACTAATAAGTCACATTGCGGTTGAACTGGTGAGCAGTGGCACAGACATAGAATTGTTAATGCCTCCAATAAATAACAGTAATGGACAATAGCAAGAAATAGAATGGCTTTAAGGAGTCAAAGTGAATATTCACCGCCTCGTTGCGCACTGGGCTGACGAGCCGTATTTGGGGTTGGTTAGGGAACTAGTATCTGCATCAAGCGAGTAACCGAGATTTTTGGCAGAGAGAAGAGGCGTGGATGGCCGAGCAGGATAAGATTTAGCGGGGTAGAAGGGGGATGGCGGTTGCAGGTTGGTAGCTTGGTGCTTCGCTCTTTTCCATCAGAGACAATGGTAGCAATTAGTGGCGTGTAAGATTTTAGCCCGGGGCCGCAGCGAAAGAGAAAGAGATTCCCTGATTCTCGAGTACATTCATTCAGAGGCTAGTCTCTTTTTCTCTCCCTCGGCGAGGCGAAAGAAAAAAGGGGGTCACGAAGTTACTTTAGGAACCGTACATTCAATCGGCCCCTCAAAGATCCATCGATCCACTTTCCAGCCCCTCAAACGTTACTTCTGTCAAGGTCCTGCTGGAAGCAACAGATATTTAACCGACGTGGATCGATCCCAAGCAGATTCGTCGCCACCGCGGACGTTCCAACAATTGCATTTTATAATTCACTATTTCAGAGAGCGCTGCTGATACGACAAACGTACTTGGATCTCGAGGTCGCTTGTATTCACCGCCCTGCGTCTTAAAGGGATAAAGATTCTCATTTTCTTGGAAATCTGAAATAAGAATCTGTCGGGTTCGAAGGAAGTTTGCGTGCTTCTTCACTTCTTTGCTTATTTAAAGTATCTCGGCGCAGGCAAAGGAATGCGACACTTATAAAGTGTACAAGGTAAAGCCAATTTTCGATACAGGAAAAAAGGGAATATATTCCAACGGTTTCTCCACTCTTCTCCTTGCTTGGTAATTTTTAGACTCCCTTTACCGAGAGTACTTGGTGCATTTTAAGTAGACACAGATAAAAAGAAGCACAGGCTGCTTAATAATTATGTTAACGAAATGTCTCGCGTCAGTTCCTTAAATCCCTTGAATGATAGACCTCGATTGAAAACCTTCTAGCTCCGTCTTTGTGAATCCCTCTGAATTCAAGTATAACTTTGCCGTACGTAACAACCTGCCGTCTTTCCTATAGACGCAGGAAGGTGCATTGTGTCCATTGAGAATCAAGGGTGCAAGGGCAACATGTGCGGAATAGTGAAATAAGGACCGGTAAGTAGAGGATGCGAAAACTGGGTCAGCCCGGAGCGGTCTGCCCGTGCTTACATTTGTGCCACTGTGTCAAGGTGGCCGATGTTAGGTATATACACGTCAGAAACAGTTGATTAGGAGCGAGAAAAATTCGCCAGCCCCTCCTGTCATTGATGCGAAATCGAGTCGTGGCCCGCTTTGCTCCGATTTCACGCGCTGAAGATTGCGTTAAATATTAAAGTCGAGCACTGAGCGCGCTCTAATTAGAAATTTAAATTACTTCGCGTTTTATACCGCGGCTTCGCATTTTCTTGGATATTCCCTGTATCTTCCTCTTCTTACTTCGCGAAGTCCAACGTCCCAGCAGCTGCGGCTTCATTTTATTCGGAAATTTCAGACTCCAACGTTTATTCGCTCGCGACAGTTTTGCGCGAGACCGCGATGGATTTTAGGCAACGGAATTGTAGAGAATTTTGCACGAGTTCCTTTACGGTTAATTCGGAAAGTTGGGAGATCGGAATTCTCTCGCTTCGTCATGAATAATTCACACGTGAGGCTGGCCCGTTGTTGGTAGTCCGCTCGCATTCGACTAATTTTCTTTCACGAGCTGCACAAGGCGTATCAGAATTGTCGCCGATTGCCGGCTTTTCAGAATCCAGAGCAGTGGGCGATGAAAATGCGCCCGATGATCGCAGAGATTTCGTCGAAACATTCTGACAGCATCTTGCCTCTGGCAAATTGCCTCTGTGCCGCTTCGAAAGGATTTTGGAACGAAGATCCTTGATTCTTTCCTGCACTCGCGTTACTGTAATATTGTTGTGACATCGCTGTTCTATTGTGCCAGAGATAATAGGACCCTTCGCGTGTTATCCATCGTGTTTGTTTCTTCTGTCCGCTTCCGAGTTTGCATCTATTTACCTATGTGTTTTCGTTAGCTGAGAAGCTTTAAAGATGAAATGCGGTTAAACAAACGTTTCCGTCATACATATTTATGAGAACTTATAATCAACGTATTTATCGAAGTCTGCACGGACTGCCTTATCAAAATTCGTTGCGGTAAAATTGCGCCGGCGAATAATGGGATCCGATATTACACACGCTAGGGAGAGGCGGTCATGGTCGTGAAACATTGATACGAACACTTTAACAAAGCCAATTACAATTCCTCGGCGGTCCGAAGAGATCGCGTTTCATGGATTTCATCCGGTATTTCCAGGTACTTATTTTTTTTTTACGAATTTCCTGTTAATGGATCGTATTTCGATATTGCTGTATCTACTGATTCGACGCATAGGGGCAGTGCAAATAAGGGTATGCAGAAACATTTTTTGTATCAGCATTAGGCAAATTGGTATTAGATGTTAGAATTTCAAATATCATACCGCCTTCACTTTTGAAAAGAAAATTTCTCTCCCTCGATCTTGACATTTGATATAACATTCACTGATCTCAGCATTTGATACAACTTTGATCTACAAATCATGATACAATTAATTCAGTTAAAAATAATACAATAGTTCTTTCAATTCCTTGTTACTTGGAAGAATACAAACAAATCCGAAGGTGTACTGTCTTATAAATAAAATATCGCGTCGTGGCACGTAGGAATTATCGAAACGAAGGAACCAGGTGGTGAAACTCCGAAGGAAAACAGAGGAGAACGACAATACCTATCGTCAGGTGGTTTTGTTTGTACAGCAAGAGTTCTGAAATGTGCAGCCGAAAGTATCTCTTGGGTGGCAGGCCACGTAGATGAAATATTTACCGTGTATTTTTCACTTTTTATTCACAGCACAGTCTCCACCATGGAGCAGGTGACTCATTTCTCTGATTAAATGCTGCATTTAGTCATCGATTCCCTGATACGATTTAAACGTCTGCGATTCATTCGAGCGAGAGAAAATCTCTATTTACGGATGGGCATTAATATCACAGACATTTTATACGAACACTTACGTTCGCCGTAAGTATCAGCGTAGATGAAACCGTAGCGCGATTGCACCTTTAACAATCCCCAAATTTTCTCCTCTATTCCATTTTTAGTCGCTCTCGCGGCTAGTATACTTTGGATCGCGGTTAACAATCGTGCCGCTGAATTATTCAGTGATTCGATTCACGTGCAGAGAACGTTCACCGTTAAAAACTAGCTTTTACGTGGACACGGCGTTGCGCGGCAACGTCCTATTGCGAGATTTGCTCGCAATTCACCGAATTACGCCCACAATCTTGTTACGCGGGCTTCTCCGCGGCCTGGAAAAACGCGTGAGCAGCAGAACCGCATTTCGGGCGCCCACGCGAACGTTTAAAATTTTAATTTCTTTCATAACCGTTCCGCGGTCGGCACCGCGTTCTATTCAGTCGCGGTGTAATTACGTTTCTCGTTAAAATAAAACAATAGGCAGACGCTTGAAAATTATACAATACACGGGTACAATGACGTTAAAATATCTCTTTGGGGGACCTGCGCTCGAGTTCATCCCCTCTTCCTCTATTGGCACGCCGTGGGCGCTGTGCCTATCGCGGCAACAGCAGTTTTTGTTTAAAACCCTGTAGGTATATCTCGAATTGTTCGAATTAAACTTGTTACTACTTTAGTGGCTGTATCGCGAAAATTATCTAATGGATTTAAAAGCACGATTTCAGGGAATAATGTTTTAAGCAGCCCCTCTGTGGAGAAAGGGGTAGTTTAGAATCCTCTTAAGGGGTTATACCTAGTCAGGCGGCCGAAAAGAGACGACTGTTTGTAAATTTTTTTTTGAAAAACTGGAAGCGTATATTTTAACAGAACTTTGTTCACTTAAAAGAGCAACATTTAAAGAACATTTGGTAATTTTTTCGTAGAAAAATATTCACGTTCATAATAAACTAACAACCGGCATCCAAGAAGCCTTTTTAAAAAATTGGTTTTGCGGTGAGCACTGCCATTCGACACCAGATTATCTAAAATCAAAAAACAAAAATGATTTCGTTTGTATATTAATGTATCCTCAGATTAACGGAGGGAATTTCCGAAATATTAATTTAAACTAAAATGGCGGCTATTTAAAGGTGAAATCCTGACTCTTTCGTGCAAAAATCAGGCGATAAAATCAAGATTTCAAATTTAAGTAGCCGCCATTTTATTTTAAATTAATATTTCGGAAATTCCCTTCGTTAATCGGAAGATACATTAAAATACTAACGAAATCTTTTTTGTTTTTTGATTTTAGATAATCTGGTTCCGAATGGCAGTGCTCACCGCAAAGTCAAATTTTTAAAAAGACTTCTTGGATCTCGGTTGTTACTTTACTGTAAACGTGATTATTTTTCCACGAAAAAATTACCAAATGTTCTTTAAATGTTGCTCTTTTAAGTGCAAACAGTTCTGTCACAATATATGCATCTGCTTTTTCAAAAAAAATTCACAAACATTCGGTTCTTTCCGGCCGCCTGACTAGGTATAACCCCTTAAACCGAAGTGCCAATAGCAATTTCAATGATTCTATTTTTCTAACTAATTAAATTTCTGGTCTATTTATTTTGAATGACATCAGCAGATAGACTTATACCTATTAGTCTACTTCATTCCCTTTTCAATTTCAACCGCTGTGCGTTTATTCATGGATACCCGTTTGAAAGCCGTTTAATTAAAAGGTCAACAGAATTAATCTGCGTGAATTGCGAAGCTTCTGCAGAAATAGACGTATCGGGTAGCAATCGTTGTGTTATGCGTGGCTTGTTTAATTATACCAGTTTGACAAAGTATTCCATCATCTGTTAACCTCTTTACCGGTGCTTTCGCCGAATGGTTTCTTCGCGTTGCACGTGAAACGACACGTTTTTAAAATGGATACACCTCTAAACAGTGATTAGCATACCTAGAAGAAGTTCGTCTGCACCGGTAATCGAGTGGTCTCGATCGATCGGGTCGTCGGTCCCGTCGGTTCGTATACGCGGCTGCAGGAGTGCTGCAGGTTCGTTGCACTTTCGGCCGCATTCGTAAAACTGCATGCCGCTGCACCATCGGACCTCTCCTTCCCACCAGGAAGCCGCCGCGATAATTGAATTTCGTTCTTAACCAGCTCGATCGTCATGGTGTGCAATAATATCCAGATGTGTCGCGGGTGCTAATACGATCAGACAAGCGTAGAAAAAGAAAGAGACGATCCCCAGGCATGGAAATTGGGAAGCTCGAGTCCCGAATGCATTTAAACGTTGCGTCGCAATCGAGTCTTATCCGTTAGTCAATTTAAATTGAGTTTGACAAAGGTGCGGAGAAATTGAACGGCGAGTAGAGTCGTATTCTCTAATGAACGAGACCGTCGCGGGAGGAAATTCAAAGAATAAAATTCTTAATAACGTTCAGCCGGAAAATGTATTTCACCGAATCTGATTGAATGCGAAAGTTTAGGCCCTCCCCTTCATCTTCGCCAAGATCGCCCGCGTATTATACCAAGTTTAAGCTTCTCTTTTTACGCTTCAACGTAAGCCGTTCAAAGGGGGAGGAGCCTTAAAGGCAGGCACCGCCGGTGCGAACTTATCTCTGGTAGAAAATTCTTTTTGTCGTTCCGGGAATTTCGCTAACTCGCCAAGTTTCGTCAAAGCCAAGAAGAGGAAGAAGAGGAATTATGAATATTCCCTGTGCAAACGGCAACGTAAACGCGGCCTCTTTGTACCCCCGGACGGAAATCAAATCGTAGGGATGCTGGGGACGGAAAACGTGGGGAAACAAGAAGCGACGGATTCATCGTACTAATACCTCGTGCTCGTGGCAGTCAAGGATGGCTGTGTAAGCTCCGGGTTCTTTGCTCCAACTGTCACAATAATCGAATCTTCGCGCTGCCACGTTCAACTGCGAGCGTCAACGGCACCGGGCACGCCGACTGTCGCGAGCTGGCGTGAAACGAACGGAAGCCGAACGGCGAGGGACGCGAAGGACAAGGAAGGGACGAAAGATCGAAAGAATGTACGGCTATGCGGGAATCACGTGGCCACAGTGTCGGCCGATGGTATTCGAGGTGATTGCACGTATCGGGGTGCAGCCAGGGGAGGCGAAACCAGAACGGGGGCAAGGGGGTTGACGGTGGTGGCAGCCAAAAATGTTCGCGAGGAACATAGCCGGGGGTCGATTAAAATGCAAACAAAACATACTGAAGAATCCTGAGGCTCGGGGAAGATGGCCCGGGACGGGCGGGGGCGGCAGTGTTGTCGCTCTCCCTCTCTACGGGGGGGTGGGCTAAGAAGAGTGGCGTAAGGAAGCAGCGGGAAGCGACGAGGAGAAACGGCGGACAAAAGAGACGGAAGCATTACTATCTGGAACAAAGAAAAAACAAGCTGGAAAGAGAAAGGGGAGGGACGTGTACGTGTATACCCGCGTGCCTGTTTCATTCTCTTCTCTTTGTCTTTAAGAGAATATCCCCACCCCTCGGCTGGCTTCTTCTTTGTCTCTCCTCTTCCCTCGAACCCTTTTCTGCATGCACCGACCGAGAGGCGGGATGGAGGAGAAAGGGGAGGGGGAGAAAAGCGAAGGTAGGGTGCGTCTGTGTCTGGAGGGGTAGGAAAGAGATAGCGGGAGCGCGAGAGGGGTGGAGATTCTGGGTAGCTGCCAGATGGCGCATTGCGCTCCAGAAGCTCGCCCCCTCGAGTTTCTAACGTTTGCTGCCAAACATCGAAATTCCCCTCACGCCCCTCCAGCCCTGTTCCTGCTGCCTCTTGTTCGCTGTATCTCCGTAACCCAGACGGGTTCGCGGGCTTTTAGGGTTTCCGAAAATCCGGGCCACGGTTGGTAGCGCCGCTCGAAGCCCTAAATTTCTACCAGAACGTCGATTAACGACACCCAGCCTCGTGCCCTAAGCTGGAATCCGTCTCTAATCGGAGGCTCGCGGCTAATCGTACAAGCGGCCAGAGAGGTGCAAGGTTACGGCCGAGGAGGGAATCGATACCGGCAATCGCGGTGATTTTTCGTACAGAAAGGGAGCGTTAATCAATCCCTAATCAAGTGGGACATGCACCCTCTTGAATTCGTGGATTCAAGGGTGGGCGATGAACTCTGGGTGGTCTTGCGATGTGGTGAATTTCGAATGGTTAATTTATAATTCTAGTAAGAATTAGATAGTAATCTCTTTATAACCCTAGTAGCATTTATTTGCTGGGACTTTGTTAGGCCAATGACGTGATATCCGTTGGCCAACTGTTGAAGTGTCGCGCTATTTTTAAATGGGCCAACGATTGTAACCAACGCAGGCCCAATTGAAGGTTTCTTTCCATAGGCCCAACTGAAGGTTTCTTTTCATAAGCCCAACAGTTTCTTTCCAAAAGACGTCGTACAGACGTCCAGAAGGCATCTTGAAGAACGTTAAAAGACGTTGTAAACACGTCTTAGGAAAAAAAAATTCGGGGTGAGAAGCATCGAAACCCAAACATTCCGCTTACGAAGCAACCGCTGGTTCCCACTTACCCAACACATTTCCTTGTAGACAATTCTAATTTCTAGTTACATAACTAATATTAATTGTTTATAAAAACTGCGCAGTGACGCGAAATATTCTACAAAATAGCATCATTCGACCTTTAGACTCATTCCTTGAAATTTCACATTCGTCTCAAGACAGACGTCCTCATTACGTATTTATAAATAAGAAAAGAAAAATCACAACTTGGAATATAATAACAGGTTTTTGGATGTAGCAAACTTTTTGTCGTTTGTAAGACGACATTTAATCATCGTTGTAAATTTTTTGTTAATTAACCAACCATAGTAATTGTAGGCCCAGCATTGAATATTCGTAGGCAAACTGTCGTAACTTTTTGTTAATTAACCAACCATAATAATTGTAGGCCCAACATTGAATATTCGTTGGCAAACTGTCGTAACTTTTTGTTAATTAACCAACCATAATAATTGTAGGCCCAACATTGAATATTCGTTGGCAAACTGTCGTAAACTTTTTGTTAATTAACCAACCATTATAATTGTAGGCCCAACATTGAATAATCCTTGGCAAACTGTTGTAAGTTTTTTGCCGTATGCCCTATGTTGGAAATTTGTAGGCAAAACACTAACTATATCCCAACTAATTCCCAACTGTTGGCTACCGTTGGCCAACCAAAAATGCTTAGGGAATTCTCTACTATTTTTATGACCTCGCTACATTTCTTTCATCAACAATATTGAATATACTTCTCATATGAAGCAGAAGCTGTCCCACGTGACTGCGATTGATCCCATTGTTTCTATTGATTTCGTGGCGAATATAATCGCTACACGAATGCCACGTGTAATACCCTCATCGAATTAGAGGAATGGCATGTTCCCTATTACAAAGTTCGAGTGAGTATTTAGCCAGACACAAGCCGGGAAGACCGTTGAATCCTAGAAACGGCCTTGCTCCTCCGCACGTCATAGGTAAACTTCGATCTTGATGGTGTATACATATAACCAGCGTTCCCTATCGATGCTTCTATCTACGCCATTATGCCTAAACCATTCAAGAGGAAGTTCTGACATTTCCACCGTAATTATACCCTGGCAGCTAATTTCCATTGCAAATAACTGTACGCTTCGTCGTTCTCGCATTATCTTCCAGCTATTCGTGTAATTGCATTGGTTTTAGAAATTTCTGTTGCCCACGCACCCCCTCCGTTGAAGCATCTCCACCGCCGAGGTTCCGTCTCCGCTCTTAAACATCATCTCCATTAAACTGCCGTATCAACGTTCTTCGTAAAATCGATTCCCGACGGCAGTGGTGCGAACTTACCGAGATCGCTACGACGGATCCACGTCAACCCTTCCGAAGCCCATCCGCGGCGATGGCCGTCGTCAGTTTCATCGGTCTGGGTCACGTAGTTGGTGCGTCTGACACCATACGTCAACCTCCACTGGAAATAGCTATGAATTCCCACGGCAATCTACAAGGCGAACGAGAAGTACCGCTCGGGGCCGACAGTTTATATCGGTCACACTGATCTTGACTCCTCTCCCTTAAAACTTTCCACGATCAACCGATCCTCTCTAATGGCCCTCCCGAGATAAATCGCCCCCTTTTATCTCTGCCATTTCCCCGCTCTTTCGCTTGAAAGTATTTCTTACGACAATTTCACCCGAGCAAACTTCCCGCGACGAACGCTACAAAACGCCCTTCCCCCTTAAACGATGATCGAACATCCTTCGCTCGTCCCTGTTATCGGACTCGAGCGTCACTCTCGAGGACTGACGCCTCTTTTCAGCACCGCGGAGGGGGGGGGGGGCGGGGGGTGGGGGGAGTGGAGAGATTTAATTTCGAATGCAAAACGATTCACAGCGATCTCGAACCGGAGGGCCTGCTCACGAAAAGGTTTGAAAACGGATCGCCGGCGATCTTGTTTCGCCGTTAGAGGAGCAGGAGGAGGCCGGGGACCTTGACTTTAAAAAGAATTCGAGTAGAGCCAGGTGAGATCGACCGATCGAAAGCTGCCGCTTAGAGGAAACCGATCCGCGTGAGGAGAATAGAGCCTGTCAGGGTTCAAAGCCGGGGCTAAGCGAGGCAGCGTGTCGCGGTGGATAGTGGGTCACCCGTTAGATGGATTTAATATGGCTTAGGAGTGCGTGGAATGCCGGGCCTGCCGCATTCTCCGCTCACCCTCCCCGAGCTTCCTTCCACCGTCCTTTTTCCACCTTCTCGGCGCGCAGGGGTAAATGCTGGCTGCTCTGGAAAAGAGGGAGGAAATTGTGCGAGAGAAGAGGAGGCTGCGAGGGAGATACAAAGAAGAAAGGAGCAGGCGGATACGGAGGAGCAGCAGGACGGAGGTAGAACGCCTCTGCCCTCTCGTTTCTTCCCATCGCCTAAACTTCTGGCCTGTGTGCTTGCGGCCTGGTGCGCGTAAAGAAAGTACACCCGTTCCTGTGTGCGCGCAACGGAGAGGAGAAGAGATCTCTGGGGAGCATCAGCCGCAGCAAGAGAACGACTCCTTCGCAGCCGCTGCTGGAAATAACAGAGGTCCATCGCAGCATCATCGTCTCGTCGTTTCCCTCTGTATCCGAATGATACACGGAATTTCATCGACTCGCGGTATAAGCTTGAATATTCGAAGGCCTTCTTATTTTAACAAATGCGGGTGTGGGAATTTTCGGCAGCTACGAGTGAGCGAAGGGTCTTTTGTCAGAGGCGAGAGAAATAGCTCCGAGTCTCCTCCGCTGACGCGCGTGGGACCGAAGAAAGAAGCTGAGGAATGTCGGCGGCGACGTCGCGAACCAGGGACAACAAGGTTGCCTGTGTAGACGCCCGGAGAAATTGGATTGTATCGGCGAGCATTTCCCCCTCTTGCTACCGTGATTCTTCCCTCTCGTTGAACCCGGCGGAATTTCTTCAAGAAGCACTCTTCATTTCTCTTTTCGTAAATAATTTTATCGGCGAGTAGAGAAAATCGCGTCCAGGCGGGGGCAACGCGGGATGCAGGCGGTGGCTGAAAGCTTGAGAAAGCGAGCCGACGGCTCCGGGGAATTTCATTCGCAACTTCATAAATAATGTAGCGAGGACTTCTTTCTAGACACGGGACTCGCTTTGCACATTGTCGCTATACGTTTCGTGGAATATCTAACGAGACTAGAAAATGGAATTCGGCTGCAATGCGCGGACTCTTTGCATGATCGAGTAGGAGACGTCTCCGGGAGCTTTTTGAAGTCGGGTTGGCGCGCGTGGCAGGGAGAGAAATTAGGTTACTTTCGCGGGGGATGTTGCTACGCGCAGCTACCAATTTCGCGTCAACGCTTATCTGCCGACACCTGGGCGTTGGTTCATCGTTTTGGTATAATGAATCGGGCTTCTGTGTTTGTCAATAGCTGCAAGTTTATAGAACGCGGCGGCGAGTTAATATCCTGCCGGTGCGGTGGCAAGATCCGACAAACCTTTCTCATGAAACAATTATATTGGACCACTTCGGTGTTCGGGGATTCACTGTGACTTAGTAATTAGTGACGCTACCATACACGTGCGCATGTTTGATGTAACGTCGATGGTACACTGGACGTTCATGCCACCCAGTGGACGTTTAGACTATGACATCGTTCAATGAAGGGATTATTCGTTGCATAATTTCTGGAGTATAGAAGTGGGATCTTAAGGATGTATTGGACCTATTTTCAAAATAGTGCCAAGTTGATGAAAATTTGTGAGATTGTTCTTATTAATCTTCCTGATGTGCTCCAAAAATTTTAAACGAATTCACTAAACGGTTACTGAGTTATAACGATTTTAATTTTCACTCATTTTACACGTACTCTTATGGAAAGAGACGATCTTGACGGATAAACCATTTGAAAAAGTGTTGAAGAAATAGTGCCAATGTTTACAATTTTTTTGTACATGCATTATATGGGTAGATGCAAATATCTGCCGAGTTTCAATTGTTTTCACTACACCGTTTTAAAGAAATAAATTGTAACTTGAGAAAATTGTGAATTCTGGGCATTTTCACTGCCAAAAGTTTAGCAAATAATGCTTGAGAAAGCATTTGCAAAGTGAAAAATACCTTCCTAGGATTAAAAATAAGACTCCAACTGTCGTTCGAATTCCTTAAGCTGGGTTTACATTAGTCCAGTCCAGTGATCCAGTACAGCACTGGATTAGAACTGGAATAATGTAAACAGTGTGTTCATTCCAGTACAGTGCTGTCATTCCAGCAGATTTCGACTGGATCGAAAGTCTACTTTTCGATCCAGTGTTTACCCCCTCCATCGAGAACCGTACACGTGTTGCGTTTGTAAGAAATATGGCGAAGAAATTAAACGAAGACCAAACATTAAGATTAAAGCAAGTTTTATGTGTTGTTTTATCAGTCTTTTGCGTGAATCCATTATTATTACACTTTCAAGGGTTCAGAAACGACTGGAATAATCAAGACATCGATTTCCAGTCGAACCACTCGCTGGATCCAGCGACTGGAATAATGTAAACCCAGCTTTACATCTAGATTTACTATGTGTATGACGTAGATATTCAAGTATTTCAAATTTCATATACTTTTGTCTGATATTGTACGTCCGAATCATCCTTAATGACACATTCGAGGAACCAAAAAACGGTACTGTTTATCAATGGTGCATTTATTTGCACGGGCCTTATTTCACGCAAGTAGCTTTCCTTTGAAAGTAGCGAGATTTTCTCTAAAAAAAAAAATGATAAAAGTGCACTGTACCTTCGTAAGCCGCGTATGATATCACGATCCATGAACGACAGGGATTTGTAATGAACCTAAACTCCGCAAAATTCTGACAAAAACTCTGCGCGACAGAAGAGTTTCACTTCAAGAATATCACGGGTTTATATTCTTCTACTCTTCCCTCCTGTATGCAACAAAAGGACCCGCGTGAAATTTGTAGTCACATGTTTGAGGAATAAAAACTGTCCCGGGGATCCTTACGCAAGCGTTATAAAAATATTCCTTTCATCGTAAAAGCTTTGAGACTTTCGTCGAACTCCTGCCAAGTGTCGTAAAACTGCAGGTGCACCCTTTTCGCCCTCTTTTACGCGCCCGGGGCTAAATATAGCGTCGTTCGCGCTAATGGTGTAGCCGTGGATTCGTTGGAACGGAAGAATTGATTAATTTATAATGGTCCAGTAACAACATCCGAGCGCGCAATTGGATCCTCGCGTCGATCAAGAGTGAGCGATCAAGTTGCATCAGGAATCGTGTCAAGGATAAGGTGGCCGTGACCCTCGCCATGGTGTGGGGACATTTTGCGGATGGTGCTCCAAGGACGCATCCACGGTAACGAATGTTCGATGCATGTACTGATTTCCGGGTTAATCAAACTCAGTTCCGACCTCTGCAGCGGCTGGTCTCCACAACAGGAGGATGCTCGAGGGATCGATAGCGAACGTTCCCCGTCGCACAAAACCTGTCTTTAACACATTCTTATCGGGGCTTTCGGGCGAAACGCTTGTACCAATTTTCCCTAAAAAAACAACCAAGCTGCTGGGAAGCAGCGCTCAATAATGCCGTATGTATTATACATTAACGGAAACGCATTTGTATTAAGTAGCAAAAGGAGCACTCTGAGGTAGCTGAGAGAAAGATCTCATCGAAACCACTTGCAAACTGGGAATTTCCCAGGGAAATCAAAGATGTGTTTTGACTCGTCGATGAACATTTTAGATTCCAAGTTGGAAAGCCAATGGAATTGCTCGAGTTAATTATGAATTTTTCCCCTGCATCGTGTACCCTGAAACAGTAAATCTGTTGTTTTCTAGCGTTTGAAAATAGAAACGAAGAGACGATATGTGTTGCACGATAAAGCCGATGTTTATTCAGGAAGATGTCATTTAATAATTGTGCACACACCCGTTGTTCAACCAGATCATGTCGTAAATATCGAGGCTGCATCGTGATTTCAGAAGGTGAAAGGTGAAACGGATAATGAAAAATGGTACAAAGAGTATCCAGTAGAAACAAGAGTAGAACCAGTGGGAAAATTCTGTTTCAATTAATTCATGTCGTTGTGGGCGGAGGGAAGATAACGCACAAGCGCGAGTGAGCGGATTCGTTAGGGACAAAAGGGTCGTGAAGGTGTGCACGGAGGGTGAAATATACCTAATGAGAAATAAGCCCACTGTCGATGTTGCTCGGCGTTGTTGCTGCCTGCACGTGTGCGGGTACATCCTACGCGTTGTACAACGACCTATGGCGAATAAATTTAATAAATATGCGACGGTAGCCATGCTAATGAAGCTCAAACGAAAGCATAATTGTGCGGACCGCTTCTTTAATTTGTAAGGGAAGCTCAACGAAATTCTTCTACGATGCCTCTGATTTTAATAAAACCAACGGGTTACACGATGAAATAGAATTGAACAGCACGCTGGAATCCTTTTAATAAGGAACTTGGTTTCTATAAAATTGTTACCGCGCGATAATTACTCGGGGTAATTCTCTGAGGGGGGTTATTATAATCACTGCGATGGAGCACGCGTGCTAGTTATTTAGGAGTTTTCGATTCAATTTTGGTGATAAACAGAACTCTTAATTTACAAAATTGACATAGAACACTCTTTAAGGTAGTTCCTAACCAACTAGGTTAGTCAAATTAGGAGTAGGGTAAAAAACGATAAATATAAAGTAGTATGATACTATAGAAATAATAATAATAATAATTTTTAACATCATGTATATATATTTTAAAAAGTTCAATGTTAATAAAAATAATTGTAGTACGAACATAGAATATTAAATTGGTTAGCGTAGTGAATTGGAGCAGCAGATCTGGCAACGTCGCATTCATTCGGAGCGTCTTTTATAACCAAAATGTCAGAAAAAAATGTTCATATGAATTTGAATCGTCGTTCGCTATTTAAATGTCTAAACATATCGATTGTGCGACGTTGCCACGTTGACTGCTCTACGTAATTTCTAAAAAATTTGAATGTAAATCTTTTTTTTTTATGGGCATTTACGAAGAAACCATGTGGTCGGTTTCGCAGAAATTAATGCATTCATTTCGTGACATTTCGATGTATTTTTGTGCCAATTTTGGTACTCATTTTGAATATAGTTTTCCTGTTTCAGAAGAAAAACTGAAACTATAACCCTCTTTTTCGACACTGCCCTATGCCACTGTGCTAAAATACATCAAATTTAATTAACAATTTCTCGATAACTATATGGTAAATCGATTTTAAACTTCGTACAAGTGTTCCTTGTATTCGAAATTAGTTTTCTACGAAATTTGAAAGAATTCTTGAATTTAGTAGATTATTCAGGAACTACCTTAATACATTTATCGTCATCTATTCTATTTCCAACTAATTCAATTTAAAAACCTGTCCGTCTAACGAAGTACCTTCGTGTCACATGGTTATAAATTCAATTTTTTATTCATGAAAACGTGAATGTCCACAATCGTTGTTTTCCCCATTCTACCATTACTTCGAAGCGCGTATTACCTCGCGAACAAACGTCGGTTCATTCGCCCTTTCTCCTTCTGGTTCTTGAATTAGAATATTTTCGTTTCTCCGCAAACGGTTTACTACCGACGACAGGAGGGTCTTCGCGAAAGCTCCGTGTTCAAGCGCGTCCCGGATCACCAACGAAAATAGACTTTTCCCCGGCAGAGCTTACGTAGGTAGGATGGCCACCGTCGATTGTTTCACCCAGCAAAAGGAAACATCTACAGAGAATCTCCCCGCAAAAGTTTTCGCGGAGAATTCGGCCGTTTCCTCGACCACCCTCCGTTTCACCCGCGCACCCTATTGTCGCTGGTCGCGGTCCACGGTTGTTTCTGAAATTCGCCACGGTTTCCGCGTCGTTGCGTCGCGATTCCCGCGCAATTCGAGGGCCCTCGAAAAATACACCCCCGCAGTTCTCGCGAGCGGAAAAGCCGATAAAGAGGCAGGGTACACGGAAAAGCGAAGAGCGATTTCGATATTTTTTGTGCCCGCTTTTTCCCCCGTAAGCCGCCACCCGGGGATTCGGTGGTTATTACCTCGAAACTCCTGTTTTAGTTTCGACCTGCGTCATTCACGTCCCCTCCACCCACCTCCTTTTCGCGAGCAGAGGGGCGGGAGCTGAAAGACGCTGAAAATTGAAACAGGTAGGTGAATTTTGACTCGCGCACCCGCACTCGCGTCGTTTTGTTTAATAAAGGGGAATGAAAAGGGACGATGCGATATCGCAGCGATATTAATTAGAGAACGCTTTGTGCCGTTTCCTTTTGCCGCGAGCAGAGATATCTTTTTTGCCGGCGTGTAATCACGTTTGCTTCGGTGACGAGAATTTTTCAGTCACTTCAAAGTTCTAACTGCTTTGTGCGGTTCGCTTATGTGGCGGTGTGTAAAGTGAAATTCTGCACACTCTGCAGTCCAATAAGACTCGTATAGTAAGCTTAATAATAAGAAGAATAGTAAACTTAAGATCTCACGAAATTATAGATAGAGAGCCGCTGAATTTCTCCTTTCACATTAGAGTGTGATCCGCCAACTGCCACGTATTCCTTCAGATTTATTAAAAATAAGAATTATCTAGAGCTACCGAAAGCCAACTGTACGTATACTTTCTTTTTCATATAACGGATATTACGGAAGGGACTGACGGGTTCGTATAAAATAAATTGTATCGACAGGCAGGCTGAATACCGATTCTTTTCCCTTCGGCTCATTTTCTCTATAAATCCCGTGGATGGTACAGGGAGGATATAATGGAGGCTCCGAGTGGTCGTCTTTGTGCGGGCTTATTGTCTTATTGGCTCGCTTCGAAATCCATTTAGGAGGGCAAACGGCGTTAGACAATGGGTCGCATTCAACAAGTAATGAAGCTCGCCGATTGGCAGTCTCTGCTCGAAACTACTCCAACTAGCTCGGATCTCGTATTCCCTGTGCTTAGAAGTCGGATTTTCCGTGGGCGGCTGAGATAGATCAATCTGTCTAGACGGGCGAGTGCATCTCAATCATGGTGTTGTTACAAGCGTCTGAAGCGACCGGCTCGCGGCCCGTCCATTCCTAGATTCAATCTCCTGCGAGCATTCATCGCGAACCCATCGTCCCCGTCTATAAATCTCCGAGAAAGGTCAAGCATCCTACTCCAAAAGACGATGACGGATGGATCCTGTTTCTTCCTGTAAATACCCTTCTGCCCAGCCCTCGAGTGGTTCTCTGGAGATCTGATTAATCTCGTCCCCGACACTGTCTCAGATTTCTTCAAAGCAGATCGGTATATACGTACGAAGAGCTTCCCCACAGTAGTAGAACTAGAAATTAGGGAGACGTCCGTGTTACCCACAGACTGTAATTTTCCTCGCACTCAGGGCGACCGTTACTCTTTACATCTGGCCGAATAGAGTTAATTCCTGGACACCACTAAGCTTTTTATTTAAATCATTGCCTCATTTAGAAGATGTCTCCCTACCAATGGAACTTTCCTGGTTGTTCAGAAAATTCCAGCTCCTCTTACGATAATAATCACTCCGGCATATTTCACGTGTTTTTACCAGCATTTTCCTGTATTCCATACGAGTTTAGACACTTCCAACAGCGGGAAACTACCTCGGTTTCCCGGGAAACTTATTTCCCTAGCAATTTCCACGGGGGCTGGCCTGTGAACGCGCGTGGCACGTCCAAGCGGTTGTGAAAGTTTAATTCGATTTCCCTTAAATTCGATCGGGTGCCGGACGGTAAACGTCGCAAATTACTTGATAAATAAAATCGCAGGGCGATCGGAGCTGCCACCTCCCTCATCGCGCTGTTAATCAAATTGTCGATTCACGAGCGCGAAATGGGCGTAAAAGGACAAGACGTTTTCGTGGCGATGACGTACGATAATGGGCGTAAGGCTCTCGACTTCTCATACATCGAGCGAGAACGCCTCGGTGAATCGGCATATTTACTACTCTCTCGTCCTCTCCGTGTCTCCCCGTCCCCGCCCCCCCCCCTCTCTGCCCCGCCCCCCCCGTCTCTCTATCTTTGTGACAATAACCCTTGGGGAAGCTGGCAGACGGCCACGTGAGTAAACCTTTCGCGTGCAATTACAGGTTCGAAACCGAATCGCCGTCACAGGTCCGTATTGTGGGGCCATTGAAAATCAGGATCCACCTGCGACCCTTCATCGGTCTCGATCACTCGCCGCCTGATATCCAGCGCCATTCGAACGGCCGTGAAAATTCCCACGGTGGATGAAAATTCAGAAATCATGGGGAAACTTGTTTGATGGAAGTTATGGGGAGTTGAGGGTTTCAATCGATTACAGTTCCCTTCTTTTAGGGGCAAAGTACGATTTCGATATTATTTCTCGGATTACAGCGGATCCTCGGGGGAGGGATCGATGGGGATCGACGCGATCCGATCGCTACCAGATATTATTGGAATTTATTCTTTTCCGTGACGGAAATTACTGGTATTGAATCGCCTGAGGTGAAAATCCTTCTGACTTTCTCGCAGGCGAAATGAACGGGAAGCTCTTGGCTCGTCCGAAGTCTGCGGAACTCTGCGATCGGCTGGAATTTTAGAGAACTCGATTATAAAAGTAACGAAGAACAATCAGTCGGGTCTTCGTCCCTTATGATTAACCCTCGGAAGACGAATGGTGGATATGGTCGCGTGAGGCGAATGCAGGGTCAGTTTGACCCGTAGCAACAATTTCTATGGTACACGGGTTGCGCGAAAAAATTCAATATAAAATGAATTTAATAATTCAAATTTCTAAAATTAACTAAAATTTATTAATAAAGAAATACGTAAAGAAACATTATTTATGTACATTTGATACATAAAATAGATGTATCTCCTGTATGATTTTTACAAGTAATGATACTGTAATTTAGGCATCTTATACTATATTTTGCCATTGCCAACACAAATATAACATCGTGATAGACTTTGTCAGAGTTGGATCACAATGACCCCGCATTCGTTGTACGAGGGTTAAACTTCGCATCAAGGATTAGGTAATTCGTATTTCCAAATTAAATTTTTCTAATTACAGGGACACACTCGTTTCTCTTAAATCGCTTTCTTAAAGCGATATACTATACTCGCTTATCCCGGATAAAATTTCTACCGCAATTTCCCAAAGACGCGTATCGCGGGACGATAAACGGATCATAAGATTTGCACGAATAATCCCTGTCCTTCTTGGAAACTTCCCTACGTATATCGCGATACGTTTTTATCTGTTTCCCTCCCATGAGTGCTTATCTGCATCGCCCGCGCCTTTATCGCGTTGCTGTCTGTCTAAAAGTTTGCCACGCGGCTATACCACTGCGAGAATTCCCATTCCCACGAGGGCAGGATGTCCCGTAGCTCGACTCGATCGAGGCAACAACTCCGCGAATTCGATATATTAAATTTCACCATCGAAATCCAGGGAGAGTGGCTTGCATACCATCGAAATTTTATATCCCTTGTTCAAACTCATTCATAGGTATATCACAAAGCAACTATCAATCAGAATCTCAGGGGATTTTACGCTCGCGCCATCAAAGTCCTGAGAAGCAAGTCCATTCAAACTCTCGCAATGCAACGCCATTACGTTTTATCAGGTATTTTTGGTAATAAGTTGAGGCAGCGCAATTTTTATACTGGGTAGATTTGGCTGAGCTCGCTGGACCGAGACAACAGTAGTTTAACTTTATTTTCGCCCCGACCACGTTTACCTACTCCCTTCACATCTTTATCGCATTAGCGGCCTGGCGAAAGTTCCCTGTTCCGCAAGAAAATTTCTCGGCAAAAAGGGGAGAAGCTGTTTCGTGCGCATGGCAAGTCTGCCACCTGGATTGGAAAATCATGGTCTGCAGCCAGTTTATCGGATATTCGGTTTACGAACAAACTGTTTTACAATGCCAGGGCAATGCACGCGCACTGTATTTAGATTCTTCGAGCTGTTTCCGATAGATTGCTTCTCTGTTGTTTGTAAGTGCTTCGTGGATGTGCAGATGGTTTGTGCGCGCAGCGACTGCTTGTTTCAATAGTATTAACTTCTTTAATTGTGTGGGGGACAGTTGTCTGACGTGGAGGGATCAATATAGCGGGGTGTATTAGTCAGATTGATGAAGAAATCATCCTCTTTGTCGCTTTAGCGAGACTGCCTGATGAAAACAGGATTGTTCTTCTGCAAAGAGTTCCGATTGGTGGGATTCTCTTATGTACCATCTTCGTGGTTGTTCTCGTGAACTCGTGGGAACGATGTTTCATTTGCGTTTAATATCCAAATGCAGCTCCTCGACCAGCTGATTCGTTTCTTGACGATCATTTTGTCCCCGTCGCGGCAATGATCGCGGTGAAATATAAAAATCGACTAATCTACCCTCGGCTGTAGTTCTCGGAGGCCTCCACCTGGACTGAAAGGAGAAACTCGGAGGGGCCTGTACATTCTTGCCCCGTTATCTTTTCTTCTCGACGGTCACGCCAGAAAAAAAAGCCAGACAGGCTGGGACGAATAAAGGAAAATAAAGGAGGGAACGACGGGGAATGAACGAAAGACGTGGTAGGGGGAAGATCCCAGGGAAAATAGGTGAACTGGGTCGTGGCCAACAGCTGCCTTCTGCCCATTATTTCCGTCTCTCATTGGTGCACGTTACTTACTGCTTCCGTTCGGCTGCACGGCGGAGAAAGAGAGGAAACGGGAGGATAGAAAAGAATGGACAAAGACAATCGATACCCGTAAACGATCGGATATTCCGGCGACACCATTCCTCCATTAACGCTCCTATGATTTGACTTTTGAAATTACGTTATCGTGGCCATGGACGCAGCAAGATTGCGCGAATTGTGGTTGGCCGGGAGGAAGCGAGGGATATCATAGTCGTCGGGAACACGCAGGCGCCTACGATCTTTGACAAGGTCCCTTTAATTAATCTCCAAGCAAATCCACTTCGTTGACCAAGCTTGATCTATGTCTCAACCTCGCCACAGGTTGTTCTTCTAGGAGGCACGGTGCATCGTTTTATTTTTAAGCGCGTCGCTGAAAATACGACGGCACGTCTATTTCTAAATACTTGTCAAAGGAACAGACTACTTACAAATAAACATTCACTTATAAGGAATGGAGTTTCCCGATTTGGAATATGTATTTTTAAAGGACTCATAGTAACTAAGAAATCCTGAAAATTACATCTGCAATGGACCTATTTTACTCGTGTTATCAATAACATTCAATATAGCCTCAAGTGGTATGCGAAAAACGGCAAAATCCTCTTATTTAAGAATACTTGACTAAAGTCTGGCATCTGTATGTTTTCTGAATCTGAATATGATGTTATTTTTTGTGTAAAAAAAATTCTAACGTAGTTCTCTTAATAAAAAATCGGTTTTTTTGAAGATAATTCAAAATGGAAAGGCCGGAGAATTTTTTAGATAAACGACTTCAAAGTTACCATGGGGAAACATGGTGAAAACACTTACAATTTTATTCGAACACGGTAGAGCAGTCAATGTGAACATCGTCGAACAATGCATGACTCATACATATATTCATCTCACAGACTGTTTTTCAGCCTAACCTAAACTGGTTATGAATTGGTATCTTACCCTATGGGCCCAGATGTAGCCCCTGGGAGTTAAAAACAGGTTAAAATGGATTTTGAAGTAAATTAGTACGAGTAATCCGAAAAAAATATTTTAAAAATTCATCGGGTTTTCCTTTTTGAGTTATCTCCAAAAAACCGATTTTTTATTAAGAGAACTACCGTTAAGGAACTAGTTTCGGATCAGTTTAGAGGTCTTACCGCTTTAATATTCATTTTTAATCTTATAAAACTTTAAGCCATAAACTTTTTTTATACTAAAAGATGAATTAATGCTTAAACTTTAAGGAAAAATTGTAAACAGGTGAAAATAAGTATAATTTAATTATTTATAAGGTACGGAATAATAAGGTGACTAAGTAGGAACTAGTTTTTGATCAACTAAAATACATGGGAATTTTTTGATCAGGTGAGGAACTAATATTTGATCAGATAGTAATACTAATTAAAAAGAAAGTACCAAATAAACTTATTTTTAGTATTATACCATCTAAATTTAATTTTCCTATAATTTTATAATGTCCTAACTTATTTTTTATTCAGGTGATCAAAAATTAGTTCCTTTAAGTGGGCTACCTTACACATTTATTCCCACGAAAACTAACAATATTAACTGCTTTCACAGACAACACATATATTTTTGAATTATCAATTTTTATGTTAGTAATTATTTCAAACAATTATTTATTGATATAAACTTAAAAGAACGATTTATTTCATGAACTGATAAAAAATTAGTGCCTGATCAAGAACTAGTTCCTTAACGGTACCTTAGGATTTTTTTTACACAAACAATAACATCATATTCGGATTCAGAACCACAAAAAGCATACAGATGCCAGGTTTTAGTAAATTATTCTTAAATAACAGGATTTTGCCGTTTTTCGCATACGTCTTGAGGCTAAATTGAATGTCATTGATAACACGAGTAAAACAGGTCCATTGCAGATATAATTTTCAGGATTTCTTAGTTACTATGAGTATTTTAAAAACATATATTCCAAATCGGGAAACTCCATTCCTTATAAGTGAATGTTTACATGTTAGTTCCTTAGATATCGTCGGTGTAACTATAAAAAATGGTTCATTATTATACTGGGTGCACGAGGTCAACGCAGGTTTCATTCAATTCGTTCATCCTCTGGGTTTGATAAGGAACGAAGGAGGTGTGGATGGTTTTCAGTCAGTGATATTAATGTGCAATGTTTTGAAAGGGTCCAGTTAAATATTTATACCTATGACTGTCGTTGTTCATACATGACTAACACACGAATATACTCTGTCAACCAGTGTATCATTTTCAAATTCTGTTAATGTACAGTAAACTTCGTGTATTATGTTTATTGGACAAGCGATATGCAGCTTGCGCGGCATACGGTTACTCCCCTGTTGCAACATCGCTCCCATCCACGTCAACTGTATAACGAAATATGATTCTAATTCGCGCTATCGTTTACCGCAATGTCACTTATCGGAAACGCATCCTATTAACGTTATTAACGTCATCCATGTTGCAACAATATACAGGAAAGCACGGGTTAATCATAAATCATGTTCACTATAGCTTCGATGGAATGGAAAGAGAAATAGCTGAAAAAAAAGCAGGACTGGAATTGTCTCGCGGGGCACGCGGCGTGCGGGAAGTAGTATAAGTCAACCACGTGTCAGACACGCACAATGGATCGCGCGTTAGCGCGTCACAATTTCTTTTCCCTTCACATCCCCGCTCTCTGAAAGTCTCCTGTCACGATCCACATCTCCGGAACGATGAATTATACCTGCTCGATGAATTATTCCAGAAAGTAATTAAATCAGGCCCCACAGTATTTCGAAAGACATTGCACGTGCCGCCGCTGTGTCCTGCAATAAAACACGCCTCGAGGTCGCTTGAACCGCGAGATCGCCAGCAGGAAATATCGAAGGAAAGCGCGAGCACGGAATGGAAGAAATTTCGCTGGATGACCAAGGAACGTAACGCTTCCACGTAGAAATCCATCCTGCGTTCAACTGAGAAATCGAACTATTCTCCGGCCAGTCAAAGGATACAAGTAACTCCGATCGATCTCCAGTCGGACGGGAGTATCCGTTACACCATCGAACGGCCGAGTCATTTTTCACCGTGATAGGGGCCGATCTCGCGCGATAGCGTCGGCTCCCACCGAGGCACCTGTACGCGGTGCCGTTTCCACCGGGTACTCTTGCCTTTGTGAGCTTCTGGCCGACACGGGCGGACAGGTGGCACACGGCTGGTTTAATAAGTTTCGCATCCATGACGCTGCCTGGAGCTAAGGGGGAGGGAAAAAAAGAGGCTGCGGAAGAAGGGGTTGAAACAGGGAGCGTAATGGCAGGACAGAAGGGACTGGTGGGAGAGGAGAGCAGCGGGACGGGAGGGGCGGGGCGGGGGGGAGGAGGGAGGGAGGGAGAGAATGGGAGAACGAGGAAGCGAGAGGAGAGGAGAATCCAATAGTCCAATACCTGGCTAGAACCAAAGCTCTTTGTCTCCCACTCAGATGCCAATAGCTGGCATGCTTCGGGCTATATGCCTACACACGGTGCTGGGCCGAGCTGGTGTATCGTAGCTGTGCAGCATAATCGGCCGTTGCCTCGTCATTTGCCGCAGGAATCTTTGAAATAAATTTATTTGGTCCGTGCCCAGCCGCTCGATACGACGCCAAAGTTATTGACGCGTCTCAGCCTCCACCATCCAAGACTGGGCTCGATTTATTCAGGCTTCGGTAGTGAATTGTTCTGTAATTAATGGTTGCAGTCTAGTCGCTGTATTCCGAGGGCTAGCGTCTTATGTTTTCTTATCTGATAAGTTATCTATCGTTGCTTAGTTGCACGAATTCAAAGTAAATATTAAATAGGGTATTTGATTCGGCTGTTATCCGTTAGAGTTTGCTTCCCGTCGCGAATGCTGTTACCTATTGCTTGGATAAATATTTGTTAACATAACTGTGTGAATACATGGTAGTTTGAATGAACTCCCTCGTCACGTGGGCGCAAAATTTCGGGCACAGTCGCTAATTGTCGAGGCGTTAGAGAAATCATTTATCACAGTTAACGAATATTCCGCGCAAGCTCATTTACTTCGTGCATGGTTGTTCTCGATTTAATATTAGAATCAGACTAGGGTTTCATTCGGCCGCGTCATGTTTTATAATTACGTCACAATTGTCGAGGGTCTGCCGCGCGAAACTCTTCTTCACTTCGTCGTAGCGAATAAAGTACTTCCGTAATTACGATCCATAAAGTCTCGGCGCGATATACAACGGATACCGGCGTAAAATGCTTTTGAACCGTTTCGTTTTTACCGCCAGCCATCAATCTCGCTCGAAGGCTGCGTCCATGATAATCGATTGTTTCAACGGCGCACGCGTCGCGGCTTCGTTCCCGCGAATTCAAAGCCGCGCGCATTTGCTTGAGCAAATTTCACGGTAGGGCACGATGTGTCGTCGATCCGTGGTTAATGAACATTTGTTCTTGTGTTTGTAAAGAGATCGTGGTCGTATTCACTCGAATCGGTGAGTTTAGTGTGACGGCATTCGCGGTACGGGTAGTTTTTCTGCGAAAGTTCTATTCTCTTCGGATGTTCCCGAGAAATCGGTCCCCGGCTGTAGTAGTCAATGGGAAACTGTTTTGGGAGCTGGATGGAAAAGCTCTATGGAAAAGCTGTATAACGGGAGTATTCGTTGCCATTGTTTTTCGCCTTATTGTGACCACAGATGTCCCTCGATGGTTTCTTTACCCGCGAAACGTGGAATTATTATACTTGGCTCGGTGTGTGTAGGAATGTGGAAGTTGAATAATTTTTCGAGGGACGTCACGTCGAGAGGCTTCGGACACAAGATGGCGGCGTTAATTATGAATACGTCGCCGTAATGGAGCGCGGGAAAGTTTCCGAACAGATGGGAGCAAGCGGTTCGTTGAATTTCTTGAAAGTTGTTCAGCAAAGTAATGAATCGGAATTTCTACGGCGTTTTCGCCGGTTGCTCGCGGTGTTCCGTGAACCGCTTGGTACTGCATCTTTGTTCGAAAGTTGTAGCATTTTGCCCCGGGAACTTTACCAAGTCCCGTCTAGTTTCTCATTCACTTTCTGGCATGCTAGTAATTGATAACTGGGGCGCGTACGTAGAAGTAACATTATCATTTTGAGAATCATAGAGGGGCTTTCGAAAAATCTGTAATTCATTTATAATTCAAGATAGTATATCTAGTAGAAATTAATGTAATCAGTAAATGATATCTTAATTTATATAAAGCAGAAAGTGTTTGTGTGTTTGTCTGTCGCCTAAAAACTTTCGAACGGTAAACTATGGGGTCACGAAATGTGTACCAGCTCATTCTGCCTAGCTAATCCAGATGAATGTCACTATTTTCACAAAAAAATAAATAAATAAATAACAATTTTTTTTATAAAATCAGAGTTTAAATTTCGGGCGAAGCCGAGTAGTAAATCTAGTAAATCATTTGATAAGATAGTATTTAAAGTTACTTACTGTGTACGAGATTGTATATTTAGAACCTCATTCTCGAGTTTCTCCTAATTATTCAAATTTGCGAAAAAATATTGTTTAACTTTACACTTTAATAAGTCTTTCGTAAAGTTCGGTAACCATCGAGGACGATGATTGAATGGAAGATTAATTTATTCTGACCAACTCGTGAACTTTTTTTATGTATATTATTTTCCTGGATTTTAGTTTTTCACTTATTTTTATAATTTAAAACTTCGAGCACTTGGATTCAACGAAGTTTTACCTTTCAGCATACAAAATAGAAACTTATTAAAGGTGAAAGGTTGCTCGAGCATCACTTTGCGTGCAATTGTTTCGCACTTGAATAGAACGTTGCCACGAATTTCAAATAAATACAAAAAAGCTTCCCATCGGTCTCTATTACGAGAACTATTGAAATACTAACGTTTCTCCGGTTTGCACGCCAAAGTTCCCGTTAGAAATACCACGCTCCAAGTCACTTTTCGACACTTGCTATAATATCGGCACTCGCGAGACATTTCGAGCGGTCGAATGAAAACTCTCGGCAAACTCGAATTATCGATGTCGAAAAGTTCCCTTATATCGTAAATGCATCGTGGACTTTGATGCAAGTACGTTTCACGTTCGCACGGCTGTTTAAAGTTTCACGAAGTCCCCGTGAAGGATTAGGTTCTGGCTGGAAAGTCCCACTTCCTGCTGGCTTGCATGCAACCTGTTCACGTTCGACAATAATTAATGTTCAGGGTATAATGCAATTAATAAATCGTTGGAGTATGAAACTTTTGATGCAGTTGATTCAGTAGTCACGAAAGAAATTAGTCGGCCAAGGTTCTGAGGATACCTAGGTACATTTAACAACTCCCCACTGAATAATAAAACAAACTTCCCACAGTCTAAACTATGATTGATAAATTACTTCTTCCCCTTACTCGCCTCCTTTTATATAATATTTAACATCACCTTTGAATTTTCCTATAATATTATTGTCCTCGGAGATTTTAATATTACTTTTTCTTTTCCCCATTCAATCATATTTCTTTATAATACCCATCCTGCGTTCCAAGAACGCATTTAACGTAGCGAATATAGTCCACG
Organism: Andrena bucephala; assembly: GCA_947577245.1. Taxonomy (NCBI): domain Eukaryota; kingdom Metazoa; phylum Arthropoda; class Insecta; order Hymenoptera; family Andrenidae; genus Andrena; species Andrena bucephala. The sequence goes on along the minus strand of OX387719.1, from coordinate 13,792,102 downwards.
TGTGATCGGCTATTTACCAGATATCCCCGCGAATATTGGCGACAAATATCAAGTTCAGTAGCTGTACATCGAGAATGGAGGAAAATCGATGGCAGAAATATGTAGGTGCATCGGACTATTCCGACCTTTTCTTCGCCAAACCGTTTCGATGCGAGAACGAATTTGTACGGCAAACGAAAACGTCTGCGCTTCGAGGCTGGCACGTTCTCCCGTGTATGTGTGTACGTGTGCTCGAGAACTTGCAATGCTTGGTTCACAGTCGTCGTGCCAGTTCGTGGCTGCGGTTGAAATCGGCCAGTGGCCGCGTTTTGTGGTTCGACGTGTCGTGTAGTGCCTTTTCGCACCACTCTCCGAGAAGAAACGGCTCATGTATGAGAAGGGTGGTCGACGGAACACTTGAGAATTCGATTCGTCTTTCCCATGTTAGGGGCGAGCTTTTGTTCCCGCATCCTGCGCGGAAACAATTGTTTAGACAAAAGGATATTCTTGTAGAAGAAGCTCGGTTAACTTAGCTCCATTACTGTTATAAAATACCCTGTTAATTTACCTGAATCATCTACACAGATTTCGTGCATTCTGATCAGAATTTAATAGTCTGATGTTCAGACATGAAGAAGACAGTTCACAGAAATTTGTATTGTATATTTCTTATTCATTCGTATTCCACTTTCGCGAAATATAATTGTTAATTAAAGGCTGAAGGGTCGTGGAATTTTGACGAAAGTAAATAATTTTCATCCTCAGTGTTGAATGAATATATCTCTAGTCTGCCTGTTCAGTTGCAGAACTCAATACTTTCTAGCTTCGCTAATAAATTTTCCATTAACGCGCGGTCTGACTTTTAATTGATAAACACGTATTTTAATCCTATACCCAAAGAAAACAGTCGAGTTCTCTTTTTTTTTCGAGCTTTATACTTTCATCACTTTTATCTTAGATTTAATATAAAATTTGCTTAATATTCAAATTAACTGTAATCGTGTAGATTAAATTGTCCACTTTTGCTTCGAGGATTCTCATTGTAAATTTCGACTTGAGCTAATTAGGGATGCAAATAACGCCAATGTAAATAACACTACCGAATTGTTAACCGAATCAACACGGTAAACGGATGTTGACAGAAATTACGTGACCGATCGATGATTCGTAATTAATTTGGATTATTTCCCGCTGCGCTCCCAGTCGTGATTAAACGCGCCAAGTCAAACGCAGCTTTTAACAGGCTGCATGCACTTTGTTCTCCATCCGGCTTCTGACTTCCCACATTTACATTGTAACTGGCCAGTCTGTGGCTTTATAAATCAATATGATATACTGCGAAACAAAAAAAAAAAAAGAATAAAAGTCAACACGAAAACATGCTACTATCACGTACTATCCATTGTATTCCTATTTCGCCTGTTTTTTTTCCTCTTCGATACTAAACTTTTCCACAGGAGTGACGATGCAACTGTGAATTTCGCCGTGGAAATTTAAGTTTCAATTAAAATTTCCGTTAAATTCTTTCTAAATATCGGTCACGATATTTATAACACTTTCTGTCGAAATGAAATAATTTTAAAATGCAGAAAAAAGGTGTTGGTATTCGGTAAAATGTGGCTGCGGGGTAATTTAATCATTCGGTCCATTTAATTATCGGTTACTTGACCGCGCGAATTTTCTCTTCCCTCTCGATTAGCGGCCGTAAAATAAAAAGTCCACGAAAATAAATTGATTGTTCGCTGGTTTGAAGCAAAGCTTTAGTGGCATTATTCGTCTATACTACCCCGTAAGGCGACGTGCTAATTAAACGGGCCATTTTCATGAATATGTGGAATTTGTCCGGTGTTCTATGATACAGGTTTCCCTGTGCCAACGACAGGAAAGGTAGAGTAGTTTCCGTGCGATTCACGAGGAATTCCTACTAAAGCGATGGGGTGGAATAAATAGGAGTAACTCGGGCGATGACATTCACCGAAATGACTGGAAGAGAGCCTTCAAAGAAGCCTTGAACCGCGATTTCCTCTTCCTTTTTTGCAAAGAAGATCGTGCGAAAGCCGACAGGTTAAAGATTCACTCCGGTTATCAGGGTGTTAAATTCTCTGACGTGAATATTTTTCAGCAAATTAATCGAGCAATGAATATTAATGTCCACGTTACACCGGAAAGCGTGATCTCCGTGTATTTTTAACTTCGCGGCAGCCGATAATTGACTTCGCGCGGTACAGAAAGTTTAGCGCCCCTCCTTTTCGTAAACGAAGGAAGTCCGGTTCGGTTAATTCATTTCCACACTGTTGGGCGTTCAAACGTTCCGTCCCCCGGGACTTTTATTGCCCGCGGAATCTTGGTTAAGTTACATTGAGTACCACGGAATTCGGAATTAAACTGATTCCACCGAACACGAATTGTCCAAAAGGGATTCAGTGGTTGGTGCTCGGCGCAAAGGGAGAGCTGAGAGTTACGGGACGTCCGTTCAAAGGGCTACCAATCGGAAGGGTGTACCGAAGTTTTCATCTTAAAAATTACTGCCCCACTTTTCATCACATCAAGCGGTTATTTAATAAATTCGTTACCTCAAACAGATTTCCCTGCCGCGTGGTAATTCCATTGCGCGTGGCAACACGGCGGCGATACTCGGTTAAATACTAGCTCGTTAAATCTTCATCTAATAAACTCCATCTAATGAGCCCGATGACGATGCCTATTTTGTGTCATGCCATTTTCCCGAGATCAATTAAACGTCTTGTTATGCACTTAACAAGTTCCCACTCGAACCAAACGAGTCATTAACTCCCATCAATTAAAACATCAGTAACCCATCCATCCAACTTTCCAAATTTCCTCAACATCTACAACCCCCATGGCTCACCACTGTCCAATCTAATATATAACGTCCTCCTTGAAACTCCCGAACGGGTATCAAAGAGCGTCTTTGGGAATCGGTGCCCGAGTTGACGAGCCTTAAGACCACCGCGTCCAGTCCCCATAAAATGACTCGCCCCTGTGCAAGACACTCCAGAGAGGGTGAAGCGTCTCTTTACGATCGCCCTGCCCGACCGTCAAAGAAGCAGACAACAAAATTACCAGCGGCGGTTGGAAGACGTTGCCCGTAGCCATCTCCGCGGTGCCTCCAGTATCGTCGGCGGCGAGAACGCATTCAGAAGTGCATTATTAACGTTCGACGAGTAAAGGCGGTCTCTGCCGGCGCCGTAGGCGACGATAGACGGTGGGTGGCTGGTAGCTCTCGGCTTTCAGGCTAATTAAATGGGCAATCGCGGGCGGGGGCGCAGTGTAAAATGTGACGGGAGTGCGAAGGTAGCCACCGTCGTCCTTGCCCCATGTGTGTGCACACGCGTGGTCATGTTCGTGCGCCGGTAGATATAGGAGCGGGCGCGAGCAACAGGGAAAGGAGAGGCGTTGCGCGACAGCAGGAACGAGACAGAAACGTTGTAAACGCTGATGGAGCGCCAAGCCCATCACTCTCTCGCAAATCTGATTACCTCCTCCGCCGTGGTTCCCTAGCCTTCCTCGCCCGCCGCCGCTCCGCTCGACCAGCCTGCGCGAGATATTCCGCCGGTGCACGCGCCTACACGAGCGCAAACCCCCGTGCAGATTCGCGACGGCACAGTTAACCAGGCGCAGCCGGGCGACCACCGTCTCGAAAATCGAATTCGGCGCCTCGGAGGTTTGTCCCCGCCATTGATTTCCGCCTCGTTTCGAAGGGAACAGAGAGATATTACTCTCCAAGTGACGGCCGTTAAATGAAAATTCGGCTCGAGCACGGAGGGCGGCCGTCGCAGGGCGTTTCTGCTTAATAATGCGATTCCTGGACACCAAATTCCTCTTCGTCTCATTCGTTAGGTATTTCGGAGAGTTCGACTTTGAACAAAGTTATATTTATGTTATATTATGAAGTTTGTTCAAATTATGCGCTTGGTCTGTGACGCTATTACGAGGTTAGGCCTAATAACAGCTTTAGCTGAGCCTCGCCTTTTCACCACCCTGTGTACTAATTTGGTGAAATAAAGACGAAAAATAAAAAATAAAAAATTTAAAAAAATAAAACATTCGTAGGAATGCTATCTCATTAAATGCTGATATTTTTATTATTATTCAACTCTCTAACTCTCTTCCTCCCGTCGAGCTATATTTAAATTCCGTTTGCATAGGAAACTGTGTCAACCCTTAGCACGCATTAAATTCTCCCTTATCTCTTTCTGGCTTGCACGTGGAGAATGCTATCTACCTAGAAAGGTAACGTTCGCTTTTCCACAGAGGGGAAGAGCTTAACTCGCTGAAACGCGGCTGTTTGCTCTTTTACCGTGCACGGTCCTCGTCGATATATGTAGGTATGCTGATTCTTTTTCAGCTTCCTTAGCGAGGATGAAACATTCACGTGCTGAATAGGGGATACGCGGGGCGCGTGTGGTGTGTACCTACCTTGTTACGCACACGTGCATTACTGGACCGTCGGATTTTCCAAGCTTTTGCTCCTCAAAGAGCGCTGCTTTCCGATCCGAAACAACGTGGTCAATTTCGCGAAGAGTGTGGAGGACTAGCCTGGGGCCGCCTCTAGACGGCAATTTCCTCTTCGTTTTCCGCGTGGGCGTGCACGTACGTACGTGTGGCTTAATAGGGGGGGGGGGGGGGGATGTCTTTCAAATGGACCGTAACACACGCTGACGAGCAGATAATCAGATTTCCAAAAGTGTTTCCTCTACAGTCGACCAGTATATTGGCTAAGATCAAACAGCACTCGTGGAAATATTCTTTCGAAGTTGTATCTCTAGTAACATGCAAAGCCAGTAACATCGCTTTCGGACAGAAAGCACTCGGTCGCTTTTATATGATGATTAATTGCCAACGATGGTGGTCATACGTCTGTGAAATTTGCGAAACATTCATTGTTACGCCGCGGCTGTGGTTATCTTTTTGATATATTCTTTTTACTTTTTATCTATTCGTTCGTTTGTGTTTCGACGAGAGAACGATGCAGTCTGGGGAAAGTTTATTGATCGTGGTAATTTGAAGCCACTGTTTTTCTTCTGCAATATTTCCATCGCACGTGTAGAGATTTTCACGAGTTTTAAATAGCACCCTTTTCTCTCCTTCCAATTCTGAAAATACCTCCTAACCTTATCTGTTAAAGTACCTTCATTTCACAATGCAAGCTTATCTACAGTGTCAGCCCCCAGTTTCCTTCTTCGAGAATTACGAAAGTGTTATCGTTAAATGTAATTTTTGTCACAAAGGTGGATCATAAAAAGGCGGCAGGTAGACAATTCCCAGACTCGTGAATTATTTTCTTACTCGCGCGTAGGTCTTTTATATCTGGAATTACACATCCTCGTTTCTACTTCTCGGGGATAATACAGCGATAACAAAGTTGCTGGGAACTGTAGGAAGTTATGATAGCTCCCCTGTAGTACGTAGGCGTACATTTTTTCCCACATTTCCTTGTACTTCTATCGGCTGAATTCTAGCGGGTGGGGCACTGCAGTGCGCAGCAGCTAGCGGGGAATTTATTAGCTGCAGTAATCTGGATTGCTGTTTCAGTTCCATGCCGTTCGTAGGCAAGATGAATGGCCCCGAACGCATCCGCAAAGATAGAGCGGAATGTTACACTCGCGATTTACACATTCTGGATTTTCCAATTTCTTTTCCAATACTTGCTGCGCCGGCTATTCGCATTGTCTGTCATCATAGCCGCCACTATTCTGCTCTCATATTCAGTCATGAAACTCCCATCGATAATTTCGTACCATTTGTCATTTAAAACAAAGGCATCGCTGGTAATTTTCACAACAAGCCGTGCAAAATATTCTACCGCGATCCCTGCTGTTTTATACAATTTCGATTTTACTAAAATCAAAACCCATTCACCGGCTCTGTCAGTAAAAAAATATACGAGGGAATTATCTATACAACACTCGTATGAAATTGTCGTTCCTCCATTCACCGTGCCGAGGCTGTGCTTGTAAACGTTGGAAATAGTATAAACAATTCGTATTATACAGATAAAATTCAGCACAACGCTTTCCGTGCATTTCATTATTATTTCATCCATTCATTCCATCGTTGTCACTCATACTGTCGCATGGTTGTCGCAATTCATCATTCCATTGATTTAGACGATTTCGCCGTTCGATCAAACAAGTTGCCCACCAGCGATTCAACAGGATATTCAAAGAGTGTTTACAGCGGCTTCGTGGTCCACGGTCGCCTCCACTGCGAATTTGCTTTTTTCCATTTCCAATTCGAGCTCACGCCGTTCTCTGAATCTCTGCAGTGCAAAGCTCGATGTTGCCATGGTCGAGAGAGAGAGAGGGGGGGGGGGGGAGGGGGGAGAGGCAGAATTTATTAATCGTGGCCATTCGATTCGCAGTTTCCTGATTCTCGAATGTTAAATCGTTGTAACTTATCGAGGAGGACGTTCATTGGCGTATTCATGCTGATAATCCGAACGAAAGCTTTAGGACAGTCACTTTAATGGATTTTGCGTTAATTAAATCTTCGAGTTCTCTTAGTCGACAGGCTCTCTCTCCCAGCCTTTCAATTTTACCGCAATTGTTCGCCAAGTATTGTTCAACGAAACGATCTACTACATCCTTGATAATATTTACCATTGTTTAAAATTACAATAACGACTTTTCAGAAATTAATTTCCACGTTTGAATTCTCGAGTAAAGGTGGATGTATGGTTGTTAAAACATCCCGGATATATATTTTAATGGACCTTTGAATAAACGTCTCTACGCTCTACTGTTCCCTCAGACGAGTTGTTGAAGTACTTTTAGGTAGTACAATTAGGTAAACCTCCCACTAAAAGCTCGTTGGTTAATCACAAATGAACCTTAACACGCTGCCTTTGCTCGTGATTTCTTATTCGCCCACTCCGACTTACCCCGGCGAAGGAATATTTTGTTCCGCGCCAGCGACATTGGCCGTTGACACAGTTCTCAAAGAAGTCATTGAATCTTTCATGAGCGGTGTTTCAGATGGTTTCGAGCTGATTAAATTTAGAAAAACTCCTGGCCTGCCGGGAGAAGCTTCTCGTAAATCCACGACCGTGGCCCTCCGGTCTTCTACTTCTGTTATCTAGCTTCCCAGCGAAATTAGTTTCGTAAGATGTGGTCACCGAACAACATAATAAATACCGCGTGTCGCGCGCAACGCTGAGAACTGGGTTGACCAGCGAACGACAGCTAACCGCACGTGGTTCCGGGTATCCTGAAACATCATTTCGCGGCTCCTTCGAGATAAGTCGGTCCCGTCGAGTCGATTAAGCTCCCGAACTTTCCGCGAAAGTTAAGAGCAGAGTTCGACGCCGGATGCGCCCGCCGAAAGTTACCCAAACCCGAGTTTCCTTCCGCGTAACAAATCTATCCGCGTAAATAATCTTTTATCTTTATCAAACGCCGTGGACAAGCGTGCTGCCCCGGCTGAAAGGACGGCCGGGGTTGAAAGGCAGCCGCCGTGTCGTGGGCGTTCTTCTGCCAAGCTTTCAAAGCTCGCTGGCGCTTCTGAGATGATTGAATTTTCGGTGCCCTCTCTGAACGGGGAATTAATTTCCAAGGAATCTCGAGTAGTCAAAGGAGACTCTTTCGCGAGCGCTTTCACTCCCCCCCCCCCCCCCCCCGTAAATAACCGTGACCTTTTCCACGGCACTAAATCAAACGGTTAATTATTGCCGCTGTTGAAGTTTCAAGCGGGCAACGATGAAAGGAGTAGCTGTGCACATCGGAGAGCGGCTTTTGTGAAAGGTGAATAAATTCTGAGCTAATTGTACTTCGATTCGCGCCGCGGTGTCCGCCGAGTTGTGTTTCATTGTTACGCTTTACAATGACGGGGCATTAATTCTGACGTTGTTCTTCTTTCATGGGTGAATATTCTTTTTAAACGATACATTATTGTTCTCGCGTCGTTGGAATTGCGCGGCAATGAGCTTCGTTAATTGCTAAGGATTGCAGAAGTGTTTCACGATATTTTTGTGATACTGATTTTTGATTTTTGGTATCTTTTTTTTGAAGTACTTCAGTGTTATGTCTTCTAATTTAAGAAAAGGTAAAATAGTTGAGAAAGCTGGGCGGGTGTTAAGTCGCGAGGTCACCGAGCCGAGGAAGATTTAATTAACGAACGATTTCGCCAATTAGGGAATCCCCTGGCTATGTTTCTCGTTCGAAAACCGAGACAGTGAAGCGTTGGGCTTCCTAGCTTCTACCTAAACGTGCTAACTGAATGCACTCAAGTGCATGGCCTTGAGCGACGTGCCTTCTTTAAGGACTGCACTGTTCGAAATTCGGGCACCATCAATTTTACTAAAATTCCTTTTAAGATCCCCGAACTGTTACTCGAATTTCTTTGACTTTCTATCTAGTACTTGAAGGAATTAAGTATTTTGAGCTCGTGAGTAAATTAGAATTGCTGGAACGACTTTGCAATAGATATGTGGACTTTCTTGCGTGCTTAATATGCCTTCATTCACGAATTAATGTCAAGGATTGGAGTCACCAAGCTGTAGATCTGTTTCCCTATATAAATCGATGGAAAGTGGAACTATAAAAAATTCACGTAGTTAAAACTTTAGTGAACGCACTTTCCAAGTGCCAGCTGCGTCTTTTTAAAAAAATGATTGGAATGCTCCTTTGGCATTGCATCTAATTTTATCTGAAGTTTCAAGACGCAGTGATACAGGTGCACGATTCACGGCTGCCGTTTCTATGCTTTACTTGTACTACTTGCGCGGCGCATTCCTCGCCGACCACAGGTTTAAATTTGTTAATTAATAAATTCAAAGGATTAGGGAGAAATTTTTTTAGATAGTATTTAATTGATAGTCAATATCATTATTCATGCTAATATTTTCATGTTTTATTATTCTATTACGTTGCACTGTTGTTTTTAATAAATTCTCAGAATTCTTTAACCTTTGAAATTGCTAGTTCTTTCGAAGGAGTTGCGTGAACTTTGATATCAGTTCTCGAAGAGGTAGGGTTGATTATTCGTAAATTTACACGTGTATCGCAGGGGAACGCCTCCGCTCACTGATGACGTCTATCAGCACTCAACTGATATTTCAAACTTGATTCGAATTTGCCTTTTTTTTTTATTTTCTAGAAATCTTTTCCCACGCTCGAATAATAACCGACAGTGCGTTGGTGTACAAATTGTAAACCGTGAACGGAAGTTGGTTACGGAGTAAAAAGGAGAATGGAATTGATTAAAGGTTTCCATAGGGATGGGGTATCTCATTCATAATGGCGTACGGAGAACATTTTTATTATCACAGTTGACGGAAATAACTATGAAGAAAATTCTCCTCCCGAACACAATACTTCCTCTTCTTACGAGGAACAAAGGACATCCAGTATACAAGTTTCTATAAATTCTAATCATTAGGTCGATGCAAAAGTTCATTCGCTTCAACGAACCAAAGTTTTCCTTGAAAGTATTCGGTTGGTGCAAATGAATTCGAATGAAAATATTTTTTGCTCTTTAACTATTTTATATATTTTATTCTTTTAAGTTTCTGTGACATTGTATCGCCTCCATAAACAGAGGAACACAAAACCAATAAAAATATATTACAAGTTTCTTTTAATCAACGTATTTCCCTTGGCTATAATTTTGCCACTTTGCCACTTTCTGGTGAAATTACATGCAGATGTATTGAAAATGAAAAAAGATATTTCCGTACAGTTGACATCGCCTAACAGTGAGCGAACCTTTTCCACCCACTTAATAAATTCGCTGAATGATGAAGTGTAAAGACCCAATAAAATCAAATAAACGACTAACGTGTCCATTCATAAACTTCGCGTAATTGTCACGTTTTCGTTCAGCGTCGACAAGCTGTTAACAAGTTAAAAAGAAAAGGGAGGCACGGGGCAACGTCGCGTTAAATGAAAATTATATAACACTCCGTAGTAATTGTCTGATAATTATAATTCTTCCACTAACGACGAATTAATTAAATCGCAGTGCAAGGGCGCGGTTTAATTGAGTTTTGCATTAAATTCCAAGGGAGAGGAATACCGACGGCGCGGCAAAAATAAATGGGAAAGTACACAACAGTTAGGAGAAAAACTTGCAGTAGTATGTACGTGACTATACCCTCTCAGACCTTGCCGGCGACCTTCGCCAATGCTTAAGGTGTTAATTCCTAAAGGAAAAACGGTTCTACAAGTTTCGTACAGCGGAATGACACATTTCTGCCTGGTACGTATCGTTTCCCGATGCCCGGGGAAAAGAAAGCGGCTTCTCGTATTTCTCTTCATCTAGGTGGGGAGGGGCAGGGAAATCCCGCGGATAAAAATTTCAAGTCGGTTTCTAGCGGGCATTCTCTTCATCAGCGCTGTTTTTCTGCGCACGCATTAATTATGCTCGCGGCTTTTCAACGCGGCGTTTCGCTCGACGGGAGTTCTTGCGCGGTCTGAGCACTTTTTCTTTCCACGAGCACGGGTAAATGAAGTGGCTATTACGGCGAGATTAATTGTCGTTAAACGATCAGAAGAAAGTCGGTGTTAATTGTTTAATAAATGTAGCAGTTACTCGGCGAGAAGTATTCCGGGCTGAGGAACGCGAGGGTGTATTTCTACATTCCTAGCAAGGATTAAGTGCTTGACACGTTTATAGATTAAGCGGGTATTCTGGTCTGACGAGGCGTTTTCGTCGCGTTATTTCGGAATTTTTTTACAAAGAACTCATCAATTTTATCATTATTTAGTTTATTGCTACATGTTTATTGATGTTTTAATTATCTTTACAAATTTTATCAATAGAAAAAAATTTAAATCAAACGCAGTTGACTGCTTTAAAGTAATGGTGAAAAAAGAAAACATGGGGTCACGGTGCCCATGATTGGGCTCGTTCTAGTGATCAGAAACAAAAAATGAAAATAGATTCTTTATCTGTATGCCTGTGGCTATCGTCCCTACCAGAATAATACAAAAATTTGTTTGAAAATTAAGTTTCGATTTTCGCACATTTTTGTAACTTTAAAGGTCTGTCAAAGTTTAAAAACAAATTATTTTATCATAATTCTGGTAGGAACGATAGCCACAGGCATACAGATAAAGAATCTCTTTTCATTTTTTGTTTCTGATCACTAGAACTAGATGTTTTTTTTCACCATTACTTTAAAGCAGTCAACTGCGTTTGATTTTAATTTTTTTCTATTGACAAAATTTGTAAAGATAGTTGAAACATCAATAAACATGTAGCAATAAACTAAATAATAATAAAATTTATGGATTCTGGAAAACGCCTCGTCAGACCAGAATACCCCCTTAAGAGCATTAGGGGATAGAATTTGCTGAGATATTTCGTCTTTCAATCTGTGCGCTATGTTTTTCCTGTCTTCTGCTAGGGTACATCCCTGTTAATAGTATTCAGAGAAATTGAATTCGCGAAGTGATTGCTGAATATTTTCCTACTTATTGGGAAGTAAGAATTCACAGCTCAGCGTTTCATTTCATTGCTAATTGCTGCTCCTTATCGTTGACCTGTATCACTGTAGTGTTATTGCATCAATTTTATTTCCTTTCACTATTCCTTCAATTAGCTTGCCGTTGACCTTCAACCATCATTACATCGCCATTATATCGCAGTCGATTAATAAGGGGTAATAGCTTCTACCCGTACCTATAGAAATCAATACCTAATGCCGAACGTTCAGTGGTAAAACGCACTGCGTGATTAGGCTGGATAATTCACAGCACATTTCAGTTGAACATTACACTATTAATGGTACCTCGAAACCTATGTATGGAGATCATACTCGTGTGTTAGAGCCATGTGTGTATATTATGTCGTGTATTCATTGTGCGCCCCATTCTACGGAATAATTGAGTATTTAAGTTCACGCTGTGCATCTTTTCACGTGACTCAAGATAAGATTCTTATACTCCATTCCTATCATTCCTCTTACAATTAGCTTGAAATATGTACATTGAACATAAATTTCTCATTTTCGACAAACAGAAAAGACATATCAAATTATAGGGGTAGCCAAACACTGTGTTGAAGTACATTCTCACCGATTTCATACAATCAGTCAAATTTGTTCCAACTGTTTCTGGAACAGTTTTGTTTAACCGAGTTCTTTCTCCTCACAAATAATATTGAATATCCGGATTACTGACAGAGCCATGCCTTGCAAAGGTTGGGAACTATTGATTCCGCGAGGCAGGAATGACTTCGTCATTATTAAAACATGGAAATGTATAATAATGTATAATAATGCTTCAACGTACGGCTTTGCGCGCCATACTGTGGCTGGCTGGTCGAGTAATGTACAGTATAAACTTCACGAGATCTCATTAGCGTCATATTTCTACGTGAACGGGGCATTAATTATCGCGGAATTCGGCGACAATGAAAGGAGAATGCCCAGTGGGGTATTATTCCCCGTCGCGTTATACGCTGACTTCCGGCTCCGGCAATATGGCTTTTAATTTCGCCTGTCGCGCACCCGTGCTCGAATAATATAATCGAATCACTAATTGCTGTGCAAAATACACCGGTGTATACTTAGATGCGTCTACGCCAACGAATGGCAAACAATGGTGTTCACCTGCTGTTTATGCGGGGAATTATGTGTAATGTTAGATTGCAGCAAGGAGTTTTATTGTTCTTGAGATGTCGGTACTATATAAGTGATATCACTTGTTACTTGAATTCGATTAACATAAGAATTATTTACCTATGAAAGGAAAGATCTTCCTTTAAATCTCCCAGATTTATGGTGCCAAGGAACCAGGGAGAGAATGCTCGTGCATGCGAAATTTCTGAATGCACAAGCACTGATAGAGAGTTCCTCAACGAAACATTAATAGGATTATACATTAATAGGATTAAACATTAATAGGATATAGGCGTTTTTTCTTTGAATACTCTGTATTTAGGCGCACTGCGCATGCACAATCATTTATTCGGTCGAAATGTATTGATTTACAAACTCGAGGGATTAATACTGCCGATTAAATACGCGTAATTCTGGGTATTACCGTGACGCGAAAAATACTCGTTTTTAAAATGTCAATGTTGGCTCGTTCCGGTGTATTTCTAAAAAGTCTCGCACGCGGAAAGTATAAATATTTCAGCGTGTGCTTGGTGTTTTTGCCAGTATTAAGCTTAAAAATCGGAGAGCTGTGTTGGTTGTCAACGGATGTGCTAGCGAGAATTTTATTTTTGAGTCCTGACCAGTCAATTTTATCAAAACTAAGTAGAATTTCCGTGTTATCTCGAGTCCTAAGATTTGTGTGTGGTTTGGAAGATCACGCTCATCAATTTGAACGTGTTTTAGAGAGCAACTAGTTGATAACATTGGGTTCAGAATAGAAACCTAATTTGCCAGCTAGCTTAATTACAGAAACAATCACCTAGCATAGGAAACAATTACTCCTGAATTCTGACACAGAAATTCTTGTTCTCTCTACACATTAACTCGATACTCAACCACTGTACCATTGCGGATGGCGATGAAGAGCATTTTAATACTATAGAAAAGAACCTAACACAATGATACTTCCTGTTGTCTTCTACCACTATATCTACAAGAATGTATAGATGTCGCGAACACTTTAGCTGATCAGTACACCGATAGCTCGTAAACTTGGTATGTAATTTCATTCTGCCCGATGTTGTCCACTTTTTATCTCACATCAACATTGACTCAAGATTGATTACCCACTTTCCCCAGCGAACTAAATTTTCCCTTACACCTCACATGGCTAAAAGCTCTCAGTTCCACTTACAATTATAAGAACTTACTCATGTTTCATAAGTACATTCACGTTGACTCTGTGATTCCCTAAACGACGCCCTTCAACTTTGTGAATTTTTAGAGTGACTTTAAACAAGAACAACGGTGTGTTTCATTTGGGCCCTATCGCCCTTTAAAGGGGTGAAAACTAACCTCAAAGTCAAATTGGCATTTAAACTTTTTCGCGTATAACTCCCAAAATACAACAGACAGAAAAAAAATTTCAAACAAAAGTTTAATGGTGCTATAAGCACTGCAAACTTGCGATAACAAAATTTGGAAAACAAATTTTTTTCGGTTAGGTATTTTTTTTTTAAACTCTTTTCGAAAATTTGTTAACGCAAGTTTGTAGCGCCTATTACACCATTAAACTTTTGTTTGAAACATTTTTTTCTATCTGTTGTACTTTGAGAGTTATGTTCGAAAAAGTGGAAGTGCCAATTTGACATTGAGGTTAGTTTTCACCCCCTTAAGGGGGTAGGTTACCCTCAACAGCCCAAAATCAGGCCCTTCTTCAAACGCATATTCTCAAGTAATAAATGAATATAGAGATAATTTTTTTTTAAATTTTTAAGCGTCATTTCGTTGACTTTAATGCGCAAGAAGAAAATTTTGAATATATTTATAGGAAAAAAAGTTATAAATATAAATGTGAGAGCATGTACGCGATGCACCGTTTGATGGTGAACGCGATTCCATACAGGTGAATTACCTAAAACATAAAGTAAAAACATTTTTATAATCTGTAAGACAGTCTCCATCTTGTACAGGAAGCAAAATTTTGATAAAGAAGTTAATAGAATTTTTATGTTGATGTTTCTGATTTTATTCTTTTTTTGTAGGAAAAATATTTTTTATCTTTTTTTTAAGAATTTATATTGAAAATGTGCTCCCAATACATGGAGGGGAATAGTTTCCTGTAGCTCGCTGTAAATTTTCATTCAAATCGGTCGAGCGGTTTTTGAGATTTTATGTTCACCGTTTTGGAAAACGTAGTTTCTGGGAAAACGCGTTTAAAGTTGGGCATCGTTATACGATCTCATGTGCACGCTCCTACATTTTTTACTGTAATTCCTTCACGTTTTGGAATTTTGGGGCCAGGTTGCGCTTAAAATACGTAGAAAAGTTGTAGCTAGCGGAATATGCAAACATCCTAAAAACCAAGTTTCGAAAAATTTTAGGGTAACCTACCCCCTTAAGGGCACTAGGCAGTCGTTCCTGTCTAAAATGAAGCTCTTCTGTTTCAATTAATTACAAAGAAATAAATTGAAACTGAGACTCGATCTTTGGCATGAAGTTTATTAACATCATAAGCTTTAAAAAACTTGTTTGTTTAGTAAAAAATATGCATTATATATGACGCTACAGATGGACCATTAAAGAGGCTTATTAAAAAAAAAGTTTTTTGTTTTGCAGTGATAACTCAAAAAAACGGAGGTTCCAATCGATTCAAAACAAATTCGAGCATCTTCACAAAATGTGTAGTTTCGGACCAGACCTAAATTAAAGTTAATGAAAACTCTTATTCTTTATGAAAAGAAACTAAAACCTCATTGAGACCCCATTGACGAGGTTTTACCATCCCCCAAGCCCCAAAAGATGAGGTCTTAGTGTCTTTTCATAAAGAATAAGAATTTTCATTAACTTTAATTTAGGTCTGGTCCGAAACTACACACTTTGTGAAGATGCTCGAATTTGTTTTCAATCGATTGAAACCTCCTTTTTTTAGTTATCACTGCAAAACAAAAGAAACTTTATTAAAATGCCCCCTCTTATGCATATTTTTTACTAAACAAACATTTTTTTAAAGCTTATGATGTTAATAAACTGCATGCCAAAGAACAAGTCACAGTTTCAATTGGTTTCTTTCTAATTAATTGAAACGGAAATGCTTCACTTTCGACAGGAACGACTGCCTAGTACCCTTAAAGGGCGATAGGGCTCAAACGAAACACACCGTTGTCCTTGTTTTGAGTCACTCTAAAACCGCAAAAATTTCCGTTCCAATCGGTGAGTCCGGGTTCGCGGTGTTCCCTTGTCGGTATTCTCTCCGCAAAGTGTAACAAGGTAGTAGTACCCCGAATATCTGAATCACCACTAAACCCGGTTCGTCCACTATTTCCATGAATGAACCACTGTCCACGAGACAGGCGAAATTGGACAACGGACGAAGGCTCGGACGGTAATCACGAGAAGCTCGATCGCGCGAAGCCCTCGCTCGTCAATCGAGATCTTTCCGAATTGCCTGTATCGCGTCACGCAAAGCTAGGCGTCGACAATGCAACCGCGATTGCGGTTCGCGCATTGAAGGAGTAGGGGGGAAGGGTTTTGGGTGAACGAAAACGAACGAGGAGGACGTAGAATGGCAGGTGGGATGGGAGCGGGGGGGGGGGGGGGGATCGGTTGTGCTAAATAGATAACGTAATTACCATTGCTGTTATTAACGTAATTATTATCGTCACGCTGACCGGCAGGCCAGTCTATAATATAGTGACGGCACCGTTGCCGCTGGTGAATTAACGTTGCCTTGGTAATTAACGTTCCTTCGCAGCCTGCCGGAGTTATGCGACGTTGCACCCCTTGCCGTCGATTGGTCAACGATAGACCTAATCGGGCTGTCCTGTGCGTGCTCTCATCGCTTCAGAATGTATTATTAAATCGTTCAGAGGCCTTAATGATAGATCGTCTGATCGTTGCGGTGAATACGCTTCGAGAGCAGGCGAGGGCTTGATCGATCGACGGTGCGGTTTAATTCGAGGTTTGTCCTCACGCCTGGCGTAGCGTTAAATAGGCCGGTGTCTGAGGGGAATTCTTATGGGGAACAGTGCACTTTTCCGTGCAGCGGTTCTTCTATGGAACGTGGGATATTGTCGTGTGCATTCTTGGGGTGTTTATTTTTCGACGTGGAATCCACGAGGAAGATGTAAGCCTTGGTGCTAGACAGTAAGAATTACGCGGTTTTGGTACTGATATGTAGATTAGGAGTTCAACAGAGCCTAGGAGTACTGTCAGTATGTTTAAGTAGTACATCTGGCCTCTGTTAATTCTATGTTCAAGCGCGCAAGTAGTTCAACACCGTAATATGTCAGACAGAGCGCTCGAGTAATTTAAGGTCTCCATGTTGAACTAAGTCTGAAGTTAAGCAAGTTATGTTGGAGTATTCGAGTTCCTCTAATTCTAAAGATCTTCTCATGTTCGGGACTGGATTCTAGATTTCCTTTGTTAGACTTTTCCCAAAGATAATCAGCGTAGAGTAGGAGCACGAGAATACTAATTGTGGCTGTTGAGTCATGTACGTGTGTAATGTGAAGATATTATCACGATTCTAATTTGGAAATATTACTGTACATTTTGCATGGTGTAGCTGTGTTAGAAATTTAATCGTTCGAGATTAAAATGACTAAAGAGTTTCAAATTTTGATATTCCTCGTTTATGGGCGATTAAATAAGTGAAATGAAAGTGCCACAGAAAGTAATCCAAAAAACAGTGAAAACCCCAATCTCTGTTTTCAAGCATACCTTGAAACTAGCTAAAACCGTAAAGAAAGGATTTTAAAGCCCGACAAGCCGTGTAACATAGCATACCCACGTATATCTCTACCTCGTGCGAATTAGAAGCGCGGAATAGGATAACTGTGACTGGTTTGAATACAGTCCGTTAGACAAAAGTACGTGGGAACAATGCACCTGCATCGAATACCGAAAGTCCCAGGTGTCACTGCAGAGGTTTCGAGATTGGCTGCAGCGCAGAGATAACGTTATTATACTGCTCGCGGGATCACGGTCGCAGGCGCAATACGTTCGTATAATAATTTGTTGAGGTGGTGCATCGTTGCGCGCAACAAAACGGATCGTCAGTCGCCGGATAAAGAAATGCTGAAAAACAACTGCGGCGTGATTGACGCGATCACCGGGAAACGATAGTTGGTTCGATTGGCCGGCACTTGTACGGCTGGGGAACAAAGAAGAATAGACAGTGCACACGGGTGCGATGACATAGTCCCGAGCATTTCTCAACTACATGAAATCAAACAGTTATGCTCATTACGAGCAATAGATAAGTTCTAATGTGCTACTTCCTGATTAACATCAATCTTGTTAGAATTATAATTAAACTTCGGATAGGAGACTATGGTTGTCGAGATTGAATCTTTAACGTAGAATTAAGCACTTCGTGGGGAATTTATTCAAAATATCAAATTAAATATTAAAGTGTTTGTGGCTTTATATTTCGAGCTATGTTGGGTCAAAGGAATACTTATATTCTCTTCTCTATCACTCTTATATTACGTTATAGCGATAGCACCTACTATAAAACCCATCATAACTAGAAAATTAAAATCCAGACCTTCCAAATCCAAATTACTTTTTTCCAGATGCAATTAAGTACCACCCACGTAAACTTTCCTTTCCCCACAATCTTGACCACAATTCAGAAGAACATCATACCACTCTACATACCAATAAAAAGCTGGAATAAAAACGAAACATCCTTCTGTCCCTTAAAGTGCACATTTTTCATGCCATATCCTGCATTGTTCGTCGTTTTGCAAGCTTTCTAGTGCAAACTCGAGCCGCATAAAGCGATGCACGGGGGAGAGCGAGCCCATGACGTACGTCGACTGTACGATATATCAATACCTACATCAAACGCGATTTGTTGTACGACGAATCGCATGCAAAACTACGTTCGCCGATAGAATTCCGCGCAAAGGCATGCATCCACCTCGTAGAGGGACTTCAGGATCGACTGCAGCCCGGCGATAACGTCATTACGTTTCACCCGCGGCCGGCGATACTCGTCACAGCGGTATCATCGTGAAATGTGACGGCAGAGGGCCAAAACTATGCAGGGAATCCTGAAACTTTCGCATCGCGCGTAAAAGTGGCGCGGGTTCGCGTGTCTCGTTTCACGTTTGACATTTCAACGCCGACCCTTACCTACAAGATTAATTTCACGGGCGAGGGATTTGTTCCCAAGAGTCGCCTGGTTCGATTTACAGTAGGTAATCACAGTATCAAATAAATCGGATCAATTGAACGAGGTATAGAAAAAACCTTTGCTCCACTGACTGTTTCGTGGGGAATAATTTGATTATTGTCGCGAGAGCAGAACATGCGTTGGGAACAGAGATGGGCAAAAAATTATTTGAAATACAAATTTGTGAACGAAATTTTTGTTTCAAATAATTTTTTGCCCATCTCTGATTGGGAAGAAAGTCGTGTCTAAGAATTTGTAATAGTTTTTAATATGAGGCATTGAGAGAAAAAACGGAAAAACACATTTTTTGCGAAATTGAGTTAGTGGTAATAATGTATTCAAATAAGCTCTAATAATCGTATAAAATAGGAGAAATTAATTTTTTTTCAATGTGTGTTAGTCCGTTCTTGCTGTCAGTGCCTCATATGTAAAACGACAAAACACCTGGGTGTAACAATAATTATATTAAACCTCCTCGTGTTTCGCAAAATCACGTGGAATCATACGCACGTACACGAGGATGCACCTTTATGGGTGCCTTTGGGTCCACGATACGATCCGAATTGGTGGAATCGAGTTCGAGGTATTCCCCAGGTGGTTCTGATTTGAATGTAAGATCAGTTTCGCTGGAGGGAATGTTGATTTGGAGGGGGAAAAAAATTTGAATTCAACTTGCCGATGCCGGGGACCCCGAGTTGCCCGTTTAAATGAAGATTAGCTTGCTTTTTCGTTTCCATCTTCCCCATCTGCCTTGAAAATATGCTTTTCAAATTTGAATATGCAAGGAGGTACGCACGCTGGTATGAATAATGTAAGAAGCAGACTTTTAAATAGCTTCTTTTTATCGCTTCGCTGTTCAAACTTATTTCTAACTTCCGCCCGAAAAGCTCCGTTCCGTATGTTGTGATGCGAACCTCCGTTTCGACAGGAATGTAAGATTATCACGGTGGTAATTGGTCGTTAATCGGCCCACTAAATTCCTGCTTGCCCAATGCAGCGACCGGATGAAACAGACTGGGATATATAATGCCAATTATAGTTGGCAACCGAAGTTAATGTAGGCCGGGGGGATGTTAATGGGTTAATACCCGGTGGGGGTTATCAGGCAGGGTGAACAATGCTCGCATACCGTTAAGTTCATGAAAGTTCACGAAAGCGTTGCCCCGGGCAGTTTCGTGCTAGCTGGTTATTCACGGTTCTTCCCTTATGACACCAACGGGGCGGCGGGCTGGGGGGGGGGCGGGAGGCGGAGGGTGGTGGGGGAGAAACAAAGTGGAGCGCAATAAAAGTTACCCGAATCTTCATCGATTTTCCCGCTCGGCAGGATGCACTCTTTCCACGCGGCATTGCAGGCACGCGGAACGGCCGAGTTGCTTCGACATTGATGGATTCGGTCAGTCAACAATGTTATTCATTTTCGCGATAGTAACGAGCGCTCCAGATTAATTCGAAGCGATTAAATGTGATCGAGTACCATTCGGATGTCACGTGTACGGTGTCACTGAGAGGTTAGTGTTAAATCTCCAGTGCAGGTATTCGTAGAATAAAATTAATGTAATGGGTCCAAGTAGGTAATAGCTATAAAGTAGAACAAAATTAATTCAACAGGTCCAAGTAGGTGCCTGATATTTTCAAAGCACACTGTCTAAGAGACTTTGATGATTATTCAAGTGCCTTAGGAAATAGATAACAGAGACAGTCTGGATTTCTTCCAGCTGGATGATAAATCTATATCTCTGTTAACTAAATCGTGTCAAAATTGGAATACTCGAATAGATCTTGCAATGAGAAGGGTATGTGTTTAAATATCCTGATTTTCCACTTTCCAGCGGTCAACAGTACTGTGTAAAGAGGAAAGGCGTGCACGCTAAGTAGTTAGTGTACCACTGGGCCAAGTTTATAGGGTAATGCTAGCTCGATATTGCTTATAGACTGAAGCACGTGGATTTACGCGGACAGCAGACGTTCCTGGACTGATTGAGGCCACGTATCTGGCATTAGAGAACACACTCGATCTCCTGGCCGGGCTACGATATCGGACGTTTCCTGATTCTACTTTCGCAAACGAACGGAATCGACGGCCATTAACTCGGCCTATATGCGTCACGCATGGCACTCTGTGACTCTGTGTGCATAGGGGATGCATGCACGGCTATGATGCATGCACTACACTACGCCAGGCGTACACGAGCGATGCGTGCGTTTCCCTCGAACCAATTAAAAATATCTGCTGCAACATCCTCCACCCAGCTTGCTGGAATTTTCCCATTTTTAGTTAACCCTTTAACGCCCAGACCCTTAAACCGTTATTTCAAAATTGTGAGACTGACACATATGTTGTATCTTGTTACTTTTAAATGGAAAGTATCGTTGTTGTTGGGTTTTTTTTTTTAAATGAGAAACGAATCACTTACCTCTGTTTTTCACTGATTTCTTTGCGAAGTGTAAGGAAACACAAGATGTCAGCCAGAAGTAATAATCGACAATAAATTTTTAAAGAGAATGTATGATTTTCTCAGCCGAAAACATTGAAATTGTAATTTACCATCAGGAAAACTACGGATGGTTGCTAACAGAAGTTAAATATAAACAGGCGATAGAATTTCACGCACTTTTAAAACGAGTTTTGCGCCGGTGCAACACTGGGAGTTAAAGGGTCAATAAACTCTGACCCCAAGGATGTATAAAATTCTTTTCGTTCGATTCCCCTGCATTCAAAAATAGTGTGCCCCGTTTCACATCGAGAATTCATAATTTTCTAAAGTCGTTCGGTATTAGCGGTGCATTTCTTAAATCTGCCACGAATGCCTACTTCGATAATTATCGATTTGTACGTTTCGGTGAAAGGGTCAAGGTTTCGAGACCTCGTAGCTTCAACGGATAAAAGACCCGTGTAGACAATGAATTTTAATTATTGAATGTGTGGCCGGCTCTTTATTCTCCCAAAATGAAGCAGCACGGTACACGCTCCCTTCTTTTGTTAATCGATAACAGGGACGGACTGTATAACATGTGTACGTTACGTGCACGCAGGAACAGTGGGGCACGTGCGTCCACTACACCGCGGTACGAAACTCAAAAAAAAAAAAAAAAAAACAATTTTGGTTCACAGTGGTCGAACGAATTACGGCTGCTTTTAACCAGCTCCGCTCGTGACCGTAGATACAAAATGTTCAACCGTGACCCTTCCTATTTGCAGTTTCCATTTCCACACGTGCCCCAAGTTCTCGTGCTGTGCGCTTCGTTATTGTTTACCGTTTTCAGTATAGAGCGTCGGAGATAAATTGGAATAAAACGTGGGCAGGCTAAAACCTGGCGAATATCTTTGATTTCCACGCGGGAAAATAGCCGGTGTGCAAATAACGCATGTGTAAATAGTGGAGCGCGGATCTGCACAAATTTTTGCTGCACGCGCGACCTTGGGCGTGGGGCTATATCGATTGATAGTTGTAATGTAGAGAAGGGAGAAAGAAAAATGGAACGGAAGAAAGGCGAAACGTATACGCAGAATGCTGCGGCTAACTTTATTTTCTAGGAATTAAATTTCTCGTATAGCCTGGAAAATATCGCCGGCTTTATTTACCTGTTCGTCTATAACGGAGCCTCGGCATTACTGCGAATTTGCGCCGGCGTTATTGGAATTTTTTCGTAGCTCCATGAAAATATCGACGCCCGACATTCTTCGGTGTTTATTTAAAAAGTTTGATCGCGTCGCGCGCCCGGCAAATGTTTCTGGAGAAAATAAGATAAAAAAAAAAAAACGCTGAGTCGATGATTAGCTTCTTCGAAAGGGAAGAATTGGCGGCGGAAGCGGAGCCGGTATCGTGCCGCATAATGGGGGTTTGTTTTAAAGAGGAAAGTCTAATTCAGCGGCCTCCATTTTCTTGGCTTCCACGTTCCCAATTAATTGCGAATCTTTTAAGGCTTGAGCGACATTGAATTTGATAACCCAAATAGATTTCACAGCCGAAGGTTCGTTTTTAATTGACCAGATGAAATTTGAATTTCATGCGCCGACGTATTATACTCTCTGTTAATTTATTGCGAAGCCAGTGTGACTTTATTGAATTCGTAAAAGTGAGCTTGTGATGGTCGCTCTTTAAAACAAAGATGAATTAAATATTAGTCTAAACTCTGTCGTTACGTTTGAACGAGAAATCGATTGATCGGCGAAGCATGTCCTAATTTTTTATTCATAACTTCGCGTACCCTTGTACAGGCAACGATGCACGTAGGCCTTGGTATTGCAGAAAAGTAACCGAGTAAGTTCATTTAACAGAATTCAATGAACACATAGTAGGTACTCGCTATAAGTCGGCAAGAGCTCTGAACAAGTGTCCTAAGACTGAACAAAAATACAGAAAGAAATACAAAAAATAATAAGACCGCCTTATCTGCAATAGAGCGAGCAACAAATAAAGGGTAGCGAATAATTTGCGTCACTAGAACAGAAAGTCACTAATCACTTAAGGGGTCATGCTCAGTCAGGAGGCCGAAAAAAGGGTGGTCTTTGGAAATTTTTTACTCAAAAGCTACGACACATTTCTCAAAAAATCTTTTTTCCTTTTAAGGATTGCATCTAGTACCGTGCATCGTAATTTTTTTATTTAAAAATATGATATTATCTAGTATTTGAACGAAGGATTTTTTTATCCTATGCTTAGTTTTCTTTTAATTGGCGAAAATCAGGCACGATTTATGATAAAAATTGAAACTTTTACTTTAAACATCAGCCATTTTTTCCCAAATCAATATTTCGAAAAATCCTTCGTTCAAATACTAGATAATATAATATAATAAGTAAATTCTTTTGAATTTTTTATTTCAGATGATCGACTTTCGAGCAGCAGTGGTCACAGCAGAAGCCTTCTTTTTGAGAGAACCTTCGAGTGATGGACAATAACTTAGTTATTGATAAATATTTTTAAATAAAAAAATTACGATGCACGATACTAGATGCAATCCTTAAAAGGAAAAAAGATTTTTTGAGAAATGCGTTATAGCTTTTGAGTAAAACATTTCCAAAGACCACCCCTTTCTTCGGCCTCCTGACTGAGCATGACTCCTTAAGCAGGAATAATTCGCAGACCGACATTAACATTCACACGCACACCAAAATTTGCTGATCTTTTTCTTCAAACTGTCCCATGTACATCCCCGCATTAATTCATACAATACTAAGGGTAGTTTCTGTTTGATCGATCCTGTGTACGCCTACGAATGGATCTAGACTCCTAAACAGCAAGGAAATTTGGTATGAAAAATTCTTCTGCCATGCTACTTAACCCCAATGTCCACGTATATCCCACTGCAGAGGTTGTGTTGGCTCGTGTGTGCAGTTAAAACGGGGTGCAGTAGACCGGCAGCTTATGACGCGCGGCACGTTTTCGGTGTGCAACCTTGTACCAGCTGTACACTCGTATATACAAACTTGTGTGTGTGTATATATACGTACAAAATGGGCGCAGCTGGCTTAACAAAGGGTGTACGAATAATATCGTTTGCGCTGCTTCGCTCAGGAGCTCCACGTTCGTCAACCAGGCACACACGTTTTCGTGGGAATCGCAACTTTCGCGTTTTCCTCACCCCCCCTTTGCTCCCTTTGTCACCGATATTTCTATCCGAAGCCATATTTCCAGCGCGTCTTTTTTTCTGCCACGTCATCGATCTTTCTCAGATTTTTCCTCCGAGAAAAAGGCTTCGATCCTACCCCGCAGCGAAGTATCCATTTGCTTCTTTTAGTTGACAGTGGATATTTTTACATTTCGCGGAAATGTCTGTTTTATAAAGCAATTATTGACTCGTGTTTAGCTACTTGACACGTCTCGATCGTGACGCGTTTCGACTCGTCCCAACCCGGTATGGGAACGGTGAATATTTTCGTCCCAATTTCTCTACGCCTCGTTAAGTTTAATTCCCGACTGTGTTTAATCTGCTGCCTTTATAACAGTTCACTTGCGTTACAATGAAAATTCGAACGTTGCCTGGCGTTTTTGCGCACAAAGGGCAGCGGGTTGCTTGAGTGCAGGCCTTACGTAAGAAATGTTAAACCCCAATGAACCGTGTGTGCGGATCACTGTCCCCAGAAGGTTTATAAATGAAGGGCTGTTTTTAAGCATTCTTCCTGACTGGAGGAGATAAATATCGCGTTCTCTTCATAAATGTTCATTGCGCGCCGACACACGGTCCGAGATTCATGCGAGACAAATTTTCATTACGTGCCACCAGCCCACGCAATAGCTGGAAAAATGCGCGTGTATTGCGTGGGCGAATTTCGAGAAACAACCGAGGGAAAATTTCACCCTGTTACGAATACGCTATATTCGAATAAATTCTATTACTGATTCGTCTGATAAATGACAGGCGTTCCTCGAAGTACGTAATTAGTAGGTTGGATTTCCGAAAAATTCTGCAGAATTAGGACAAATGTGACGGATAAAGGAAATACCGCATGCTTGATGCAGTAATGTTGTATTATTATTCGACACAAAATATATAGATTTTCAAATATTGCGTGCTGCGATGGTAAATAGAGCTAATGGATCGGGTGGTCTTCTAATTATTTTGAGCAGTATAATATTTTATAGAGAGTGCCCAATTTTAATCGAATCACTCGAATATCGGCAGAATTGTTAGTGAGTCCGAAAAATGTTTCAAGTAGAATTTGGAGGGCTTCGACCTGGATGTTCCATGATACCTAATAAAAGTTCGAAGTACCATTAATTTTCTTCATTAAACGTATTATCTACCTTCTTTACATAAAATTGTAGCTTCTATTTTATTGCCACTTATTTACAATTATCTTCGAAATTACGATCTTACATAAATTCGTGTACCATCCCTTTTAAAGAAGACATAATAACGATCTGCGAAACCTTTGAACTTTACAGTAAAACATTTTTCAGTACCCCAGACAATTACATCGATCACACGTGCAAATAAATTGAAATTGTGATATTCGATGCGCAGAGGTCCTCTGCTGCTGCATTAACGAAACAGCGAGAGAAGTTGGAGGCGAAGGGAATTGTAATTTGCAATTATCCCGTGGAAGCGTGCCGGTTCTCGCGTCGACGGACAGGAGTGCAGAATTTTTCGCAAATATCTCGCGATTTTCCGCGATACGATGCACGGCCTTGCATTTCTCCTCTTTTGTGAATCGCAGCTGCACAAATGCGAACGAGCGGCCCGAGAGACGTCATGCGACCGTTTGCTCCCTCTCCTCTCTCTCTCTCTCTCTCTCTCTCTCTCTCCCCCTTCCATCTTTCTCTCCCGGGATGAGACTGGGATTTTCTTCTTTTTAAAATCATTTAGGTCGCGGCTCGACAGCGATGTACTCATGCTGACGAGATATCGAGTTCAAACGACCCTTGAGCTCAAACGTTCGTCGATCCACCCGTGACGAGTGTACACGGGGCAGACAGGCGAAACAAAAAGTGGTTTTCAAATCACGAATCGGCTTTATGCCACACCCGATCGAGTTTGAAATTTAATCAGCGCCAGCCAGAAATCCAACCGTCGCACACGCCCGTTGTTGTTTCCCATTTAAATCGAGCCTTAATTCAAGGAACGTTATTGCGACCGGTGTAACCAGTAATGCACAACAGTCGGCCACTGATACACATCATTTTTCCACGCGAAATTGAAAGTCGGCTGTGTCGATAATCGAAACGGATACCGCTCGCCACGATACGTTAAACGAATCAAACTTTTCGGTGATATATTAATAATATCTACACAATCGGTTTCCAGAATGACCGGCCACACTTTCTGAACTTAGATTCTTAATTATGAGAAGGAAAATATTATGCAAGTGCGAATTGTGTTAAGGCTTTCTATATACTTTCAAAAAGAGACGTGTAAAATTTCAGTATTAATTATTAAAAGTAAAATATATTCCGAGTTTAAATTGTGTGCGCTCACGGATTATTTACTCCGAGCAGTGGACAAGGAAACGTTAAACAGTAGGTGAGTCGTTGCGACGTACGAAGCGCAGGAGAGTAATTAATTAGAAGGAAAAATATAATCACTGTTGTATCTCACGTTGCATCGCAATTAAGGCAGCGAATGCAGGGTCGCGCAGCGATGCAGGCTCGTTTTAAAGTTGAGAAATTTTCGTGCACGGATTCTTTTTTCCTCCCCCTAAATATCGATCCTATCCGCTCTCGCTAGGCCGTAAACTCCGCTATTCCGCAAGACGTGTGCTTACTTTTCGGCTCTCGGTTCCCAAGTTCATTGATCGAGATAGAGGAGATTTTCGAACGTTGCCAAGATGGAAATGAAACTACGGAGCGGAAGAAATCTGGAATAGGGTTGATTGAGGACGCGACGCGGCGTGAAAGAAATAGATCAGGTCGACGTAGCCGTCCGTCGCGGCTAATTGCGCTTGATTGTTTCGCACGCAGAATTTCATTGTAAGTACCGTTGCTGCGTGCTTACCTTGGTAGATAGAAACGGCGTATTATAAATTTATGGCGATTATAATAATGTTGCAAATATTGTACTAGAAATACAGAGGGATTAAGAGGGGAGAAAGTTCTCTGCTTCGAGGGATCGTGTAGTGGCTGGTTTCATCTTGAAACAGTAAATCGATGTATACATTAGCCTTATTAACGTTTGCCTTGAACTTCGCTCTTAGGCACTCTTACCTCCATAACGATCATTATGCTTCTGGGAAATATCAATTATAACAAGACTGTACCCATTAAAGTACTCCAATTTTCGCGTACGTAATTCCCCTATTTTTATCGACATTAACCTTTAATATTCCCCCAGAAAATACACAAAAGAATGCTTGTCTCATCCTCTAAATTATTCAGCCAAAAATCCGTGCCTCCCGCAAAAGCACTTATCCGCCCCCACCCGAAGTGAACGTTAAGCATTTCATAAAAATTTCACGGACCAGCGCTCGAAAGTGTACAATATACAAAACACACTCGCCTCTATGTGACCCTGAACCTTCCCCCAGGCCACGTCGAAGAGCAGGAAAATCGCGTCCCGGGGGCCAGAACCTGCCGTGGTGTCCACGAAGAAAAAACCAGCCCCTGGCAACCCCCGATCGGGCGCTCTTGCACACCCTGTTCCCATCCGCCGTCGTTACAATGCACGCGCATTTACGTAGGTGCGCGTGTCGTGTCCCGTAATCACCCCATTTCACGGTTAATCAGCCGAGAGGCCGGAAAACGGCGGGGGCCGGGAGTAGGAGGGCAGAGAATGACATAGAGATATCAGGGAAAGAGGCCATCGATGCAAAACGAAGGAGAGGAAGAAAAAGGGGGAAGCAAGTGCTGGGTGAACTGGATAGTAGAAAGAGACTGGAAAAGGGGTTAACTGTGGTTGCAACCCCTCGTTTCGAGTATGCGTGTCGCGGTTAACGGCTGCTTAATAGAAGATATCGTACCTGATCAATTAAGCTGCTTATCGCGCCGAGATCACTGGGCCAGGGTGCCGGCACTCGTCCAACCCCTTTCCTCACGATGATTATCTCGTGTACAGGTCGATGGGCCCTGAATTCTTCTCCGGCCGGAGCGTCCACGACGGTGGTGGTAACATTTTGTTCCTCTGCGTTCGCAGCACGTTGCGTATGACCGGTGGGGTTCACCGCGACTGAATGATAAACAGGTGGAGCCTGTCCCGAGGGTACGGTGTTGCCGAGAGGGGTGAGCAGCGCGTTCACCACGAGCCTTTCAACCGTCACGGGTCTCGCTCCTCGCACGACTGACTGAACCCTAGGATCGAGCCTCGCTCGCTTGCTCGTGCTTCCCACACCCTCCTCCTGGCGGGCTGAGCTTCACCCCTAAGTGGCGCCACGAGCTTGCAAAAGCTCGCCCCCCACCGGCCATCCTCGCATCCCCCCACTACCGGCCGGAGCTGCTCTCTTACGTAGGGGATGGCGCGCGCGGTTAAGCTCTGGCATTTCGGCTTCCTGTCAAGCTTTCGGTTCTGTTGTCGGTCCAGCCAGCGATTTTCATTTTTCTCCATCTTCTTCTGGGTCACGGTATGCCTGGAATCTTCGTTTCGACGGGGGAGAACTCGTTCTTGCGAGTGCTTCTCAGGCATTGGGTGATAAATTGGCAGGGTCCGGATAGGGGTGGTTCTAGGGTAGGTTACTCTGACAGCCTCGACGATTGTTTAATCCTCCTGCGTTTGGAAGGGTTGTATTGCGGGCGGGAGGAATTCGGAGAAGCTGTAAAAGCAGTAGGGGCTGAAGGGGTGGAAGTCTAGTAGAGCGGCGAGTGGCAGGGCCACAGGGTGGTAATGTGTGGTTTTCGGACACTAGAGTATTAAGGGTCTTTTCGGACGAGACGCACTTTTGTGGCTTCTGGTATGCACTTTGATTAATTCGCTCGATGGATGCAGGGGTCGTTTAAGGGGGTAGTGGACTATTGGATACGTAAAATCGTTAGATTCTTTGACGCTAAATTATTTTGATACCAAACAATCGTTGTAGTCGTGCTTTTGACAATTTATTGTGGTCACGTTTGCGAGTATTTACACAAAAAAAATCGTCGGAAAGTATAAAATTGTCGAAGTTATTAATCATTGAAGATGATTATTTATCAACGAATTATCTGAAAGCAAAATGCTTTAATGTGATTATTCTACACACAACTATCTACAGTGTGGAAAGTTGCCGATGAATTTGAACAAAAATTGTGGAAGTTACACACGAATCAATTTTTTCCACATTTTTACGGGAAAAAAATCGTCTTTAATCAGTTATAAAATGTTTTACAATTTTATAATGTTGATGCGGAATTTGTACACGATAGAGAATTAAATTTTACAGCTCCAGTTAAAATTTTAAGTGAAAATATTCATTGGTTCATATGATGTATACCGTTTTTGAAAATCGTGTTTCGAGAAAACATAATTATAAAAACACTCAATTAAGTTCTCTGCTATAACTTCGACAAATATTTGAATTTCTTCATGAAATTTTATTTAAAATTTTCATAAAGGATAAGACTTTCAAAATCAGTAAAAAAAAAGTAATCGATTTTCTGAAGCTGAAATAGTCCACTACCCCCTTAAGCAAGTAGAAAAAGTCACCTGGCCTCGTGTTTACTGATTTTGAATTTAAGGATGTCCCTTTATACAGTATTTAAATGTGCCTTAAGGGGTTCCATATGTGTAGCCCCAGCGAAAATGAATGATTTTAGTAATTTTTTTAGGGGTTTTATTAAAAACAGATAAAAGAAAATTCTTATTACACGAAAAACTGTATTTATAATAATTTTTGTAATAAATTATTTAAGATTTTTTAGGTTCTTTCAATCATTCCAGAAAAAATGGTCAGCATGGTGTCTCCTTTAAACATCAATAGATCTGAAAAATAAAATGATATTCTTGTAAAGTAATGTTTTAAGTAGAATCAAAGCTTTCTATGTTTAGCCTTCCACTTCCATACGCGCGAATTCAACTATAAAACGGTATCGTTGATAATACGCTGTTCTTAATATTCACAATTGTATACGAGAGAAGGAAGATTTCCCGGCGTTCTCAGACGTTTATTCTCCACTTTATCATTCAACTTACGTGGAACAGGGCTCTGAGGCTTGGTAATCAAATTGCGCGTGTCTCGTGTGCGGCTCCCTCCTTCTTTTTCATCCCTGTGTTTCATTCAGCCTCCTCCTTCGACGTGTTCCTTTCTCTCGGCTCTTTCTTCCAGGAACAACCACCTGTAACCCCCTCGGAGACAGACGTTCGTTTCAAACTGCACGCCCTACCCCTCCTATCTTTCCTCAGCCACCCCCTTCTAGACACAGCCTTCGCGGCCTTTTTCGCTCTTCGCCCGATCGACTCGATCGCCAATCGCGCCGGACGATCCGTCAAAGGGTGACACAACGAACGGTCACATTTTATTGCTTCGTTTGTCAAAAGCAATTATCGTTCCGTTGGAAGGAAACTCCCTCGTTTTGGTAGGATTGCGATCGTATTTTTTAGGGATTTTTTGGGTTGTAAGTGATTTTGATTCCGGCCGGATGGGGGATAACAAGATGCAGGGGAAAGAAAATTTGCTACACGATGCTATCGATACCTTTCACCCTTCGAAACTTTTTATTTAACGCTCGCAAGTTAGTTTCCATTTATTTTGCTGGAGCTTTCGTAGATAGAATAGATCAATCTCGCGCGACGATCCATCAAAAGAGCACATGATGGATTTCGGCGTGTTTTTAGCACGTTCATTTGTTACTACGTATCTCGTTCCTTTGTCGATCGTATCCCCTGAATAAAACAACAGGCGCGTGTGTATCTATTTTGTTCCGTTTTGGTGTTTACGTTTAATGGAATTTGTGCGATGCATTCTTTTCCCATTTTTTTTTCACTGTCATATGGATGATGGGTGAAATTTGAAAGCGGGCGTTAAATGATCGTCAAATTAATACTTTAAAATTGCAAGGCTTATGCAAAATTCTATTTCCCTATTTCAAATAATATTTAATCACTAAATTTTCTGCAATGGAACACTGTCTAAGCGATCATAGAATCGTTACGACAAGTGTCACAGTTAAAAGGTCGAATTTCGAATCGGCAGTGGATTTTCTCTTGTTCGAAGATCGCTCGCGTTACACACAGTATTGTATTTCTTCGTGTTGGATCGTATTTCTCTTTGAATGCTGTTCCACTCTAAATTTTTAGAGCCCCAGTTTCATTTTCCCTCGTATTTTCCGAGACTCAACAACCAGTGATTCTAGATTTAAAGAATTAGTAATTCAAGAAATCGTTATAAATTTACACGCGATTGAGCATTCCTCATTTAACATACATATAATTTTATCTTGAGGGGGGGTGCAAGGGTGATGACGAAGATGAATTAATGATGCTTGAGGCAGTGCCTTTTCAGGGAATATTTTTTAAACTTCAGGTGAGATGAGGGTGCACGTGTTTCGTTCGCATCATTTGTGAACACCGGCCCATCCCTTTCACCTTCCATGATTGACATTTCCATTATTTGTTGGAAAGCTTAAAAAAACTATGCACGAGCACCGAAACTGCTCCCGAAGCAAAGACCAGGATATCTCCTACATCCCCATGGCCCCTGGTCCTCGGGCAACACAGTGCCCGTTAAATCGGGAGAAAAATCCGATAAAAGTCGCAATAAAAAGTGCTTCATGCAGCACGCATATCGAAATTGAAAAACTCTGACGTACTGTATCGTCGTTTTAGCTGCGAGATTCTGAAGGTCTAGTTCGAAGCGCGCGACATTTTAGCCAGTAATAAAATCGCGAGGGAAAAAGATGCATTCCTTGATATAAAACATTTATCAGCAGGGGATCTGTTGAGTAATTAGCTTTTTATTGAGAACGAGTCGTCAACAGTATCGAGTTGGGACGGAAATACATTTGTAAATTATTTTTGCCATAAATTTACTGTTTAATCATGTTTTCTGTGACGAAGTATAAGAAATATGGCTACAAGAATATTGTGTTGTTCCTGAAACAGTCACTAATGGTGTAAAATAGGGAATAATACAGGCTACGTTGAATTAACGTTATAGAATAGCATCTGTGTATCCATCAATGGAATGATACGTAAGAATAAATAATAATAATTTCA
Source organism: Andrena bucephala (assembly GCA_947577245.1). Lineage (NCBI taxonomy): Eukaryota > Metazoa > Arthropoda > Insecta > Hymenoptera > Andrenidae > Andrena > Andrena bucephala. The sequence continues at coordinate 13,759,820 of OX387719.1, read as the reverse complement.
TTTGAATAAGTATATTTGGAGGAAATTTATACACCTTTTGTCCGCGTGACAATGGTTGTCGATAGTATCTGGCCGATAAGATGAATGGACAACTTTTTGGGTGACACGATTGGTGGCTATAGTTCTTTTAGGAGGATTGTCCGCTTTTATTTCCTTCTCAATCCTTCGACAGATTGCAAAAAATTTTGCGTTGTATGTCAGAGTGAAATTAAGATGCAGGGGTAGGTGCAGACGTTGATTAGAATAATTTACGTCTTCTTTTTTCATAAGTGTAAGGGAATTGTTAGATATACGTATGTAAATTAAGGGTGTGTAAGATATGTTACGAGTGTTTTCTTGATGTCTACAAGGTGTACATACTGTAAATTAGGTATTTAATACACAAAATGCGTTTATAATCATTTTAAAACCGTTACCCAAGTATGGAATGATAGACACACAGTAGATAATGGATTCAGACTAACATAATGTTAGATTTCCATATTTTTCGCTGTTTATAAAGCAGATTTCTTTATTACATCAACCTTATCGACGAGCAATGAAAGAGGAAACTTCCATTATTCTATAAGGTATCCATGTATGGTATTTTATTAGTAATTTTAGACGAGGATAAAGTTTATCATCTTGCGATGTTTAGTGGCATCACAGACGACACATAGAATAGACAATAGATCGAATGTCCAATGGATTTTTCTGTCCTGGGTTTGAGGTGTCCAAACATTCAAAAAACAACAGAGTAATTAATATTACTTTACTAAAATGTTTAAGTAGTGTCTTAGAAACTGTGTGTAATATTCCTGGTACTAACTTCCAGTTACATTTGATTGAGACAGTATGCCTGATTTGCCTCGAGAATTCTCTTACCGTCGACAGAGAAATTTACAGTAAAATCTATTACTTTCATTTTAAAACCTTGCACAAAGATGCTGTCTTTACACGTTCGAAGCATTGTATAATAATTACTCGAGCCCTTGTAGACCTTACGCACCCTTCCCAATAGCAAGAGGAAATTAATTAAAACTCCAAACATCATCGTCTACATATAGAAAGCAAATTACATATTCTTTTAAATATTTCTACAAATATTACTGCAACTATTCATTACCACGATGTCCAACTAAAATGTATTTATACATTATAATTAATACTATGTGATATGTATAAGGATTAACATTCATTTATCGAACGATTAAACATTGAGATTAAAAGAGAATTCATTCGGCGTAGGAAATCATTTGCACATCCAAGGCTAAACGTTACTAATTGCTCGTTAATCTCGAGTTGTATCGATTATAGTTAATAATTATTTATACTGAGCAGTTAGGGTAAATGTTGTTAACATGATTTTTCATAGTAATAGTCACTGGAATGAATATTTCAGTGGAAATATCAATTTTTATCCAATAATTAACTGGCTTTCGCAAATGAAATTAACCGTCGACCTTGTTGTGATCGCGGCTGTTGTTCCCCAAAGCGCTTGTTAGTACCACACGTACCTCCAAATCCTCAGTCGTCGTCGGTCCTCCGAGCCGGCAGGACCTCCGGGGTCCCTGGAGCTCCCGCGCCACCTGCGCCTACTGGACCTACTGGACATACTTGACCTACTGGACCTCCTGGGGAGCTGGTCAGGGTTTCAGCACTGGTCCTTCCTGCACCCCCTCAGCCCCCTGCAATGGAGCTCCCGAGCTACCTGGACCATTCGAACTTACTGGACAACCTGGTCTTCCTGGGGACCTGATCAGGGTTCCAACCCTTGGTCCTTCCTTCACCCCCTCGGCACCTGGCCTGGATTAGCTTATTGGGTTGGTGCCGATGAAATTTTCGGGTTCGTTAAAAGTCATTCAAAATGTTATTATTTTGCCAAGGTCAAAACCGATTTCTCTTAATTTCTAACTGATTTCTTCGATTGTTTTTCATCATCTGTCCTATTTCATACATTCCTTTGTGGATTTTTGCATGAGTCGTTCTATTTCGTGTATTTCTTCGATGGGTTTGCATCATCTGTCCTATTTCATGCATTTCTTCGATGGGTTTAAATGATTTAATTTATTCGATGCATTTCTTCGATGTGTTTACATGATTTATTTTATTTTATGCATTTCTTCGATCGGTTTACATTATTTATTTTACATGATGCATTTCTTCGATGGGTTTACATGGTTTATTTTATTTGATGCATTCCTTTGATGGTTCTACATGATTTGTTCCCTCTCATGAATCTCATCGATGGATTTATATTTCCTGCTCTTCTTCATGTAGGTATCCCTACGATGGTTCTGCATGCTCGTGCGTGCTCTTCTGACATTCCAAATCATCTCGATCGGCACCAACCCAATAAGTATTTTCTTAGTGTCCTCTGAAGCCCGCCACACCATTACTAACATAATGTGGTAGATTGTTCCAGCATTTCAGGTGCATGCTCTCGCGGGGAAGGTGGTTAATAAAATACTATATTTTAAAAAGAAAATAGTGAAAAGTGATAGTGAACAGTGGTAGTGAAAGAAGACATCTAAGGAAGCCTAGCAAGTTGGAATATTTCATTGAGACACTGGAACTGATGGGTTTTTGACAATTTTTTAAGTCCTCTCCGCTTCAGCACCTCATTGAAATATAACAAGTTACAATTCCTTGGCGAGGTATAGCACGTTACACTATCTTCCATAAATAATGTTGTTGTTCATATAAATTTTTATGTTAAATAAATTTGTTTTGCGTTAAATAAACTCGAATAGGACAGCAAAGTTAAAAGGCGTATGTGTTTTTGTTTTTCTTGTAATCCTTCTTTCCCTGTCATTACACGGAATACGTTTATGAGACGCTCTTTAAATTGTTACTCTAACAGAATCATTTGTAAATCGCGGGCTTCGAATGACCTAAGTAGTTGTACACGTGTTGAATTCTAATTCCTACCACGCGAAGCGTTACAATCTGTTCCGAGACTTCACCGGTAACGTTGCATGCGACACTAAAATGATAAGGGGGTCCTAGGACTCCTAGGATCCGCCAAACCGGTGACAGAAAATGCATTGGTTGATAGATCTATCCTATACCCCGTCTGTGGTGGCAGTATAAAACCTGAAATGTCGAGATGTAAATGAAACAAGAGTACGTAAAAAGGAAAGTAACAAATTTATTAGGAATTCTTCTGAATCTTCATAAAACTTAAACATAGCTGCCTTCTATACCGACGATGTTGAGTTATTTAATGAATAAGATAATTTGGAAGTTCATTATTATCGACATATGATACAAATTAAATATTAAACGCATATTGATCGATTTGGACAGAACGTAATATAAACAGAACTAAGTAATCTACAAACTTCAAAACAATGAATAATTTTCTAACAATTTCAATTATCAGAGATGGCAACTCCTTTTCGTCAAAATTTACTAAACACAAAATAAATCTCATGTTTCCAGCTTTACATTGATTTACCACTAAATCACAGAACGTTCAACTTTTAGTCCTACAATCATATTTGCATATTCCTCAACCAAATGATTCGTGATCTCGTTTACAAAACAAAAGAAACGCGATGTCTCTTTCCTAATCGCGTAGCAAAATCTTATTGTAGGTTCAAATCGGCCATAAAAGACTGTAAATGATACAGTAACAACCTGCTAGAAGCCATTTTTTCTAATATGTCTCTAGTGACGTTTTCGTTTCGATCGACTTGGATGTCGTCAGTTTGCGTTGTTGATGTTTGCAAGCAAGTAATTACTTCTGTTTGTGTGCTAGCACACTTTGTATTGGAGGCTTTCGATTTAGAATTCGACGAGTCAAGCTTTCTTTTCTGAGATTCACTGGAATTGTTGCAGGGTTGATGAGACTTGGCCTTTCGATTTCTTCCCTTCCATTTGAAGCATTTGTGATTCTCCGTTAATATCACTCCACATTTAGAGCAATGTTTGGTATCGTCGAAGATTGGGATCGATGATGGAGTATCGTTTACAGGATATGACATTTTTGCACTATAATAAATAGAAAAGACGCCCAAGATTACACGAAGAAGGCAGGTTATGCATTGGAAGAATTGATATCTATGTATTTTAATGTGTAAGGAGAAAAGAATTCACTGATCGGGGTTGCTGGGTCAATATTCGAACTTGAATTCTGTATTCGAAATGATAAATGATAATACGTCGGTCAAAATAGCGGACACCACTCAATATTTCACAGCAGAGTAATTATTTGCTTTAGGGATTCCTCATCGATTTTAATGACCTTGAAATATGTTGCTAAGGTCATCATTCTGAACAGATTTTTCCTATATGTACATGTTACCGCCGCTCGGCCTAAGTAGGAAGGTAGAATGTGTGGGGGAGAGAGGCGATATGGACCGAATTAACAACGGTTATAATTTTAAAATATTTAATAAGGACGTGATCTCTCCTCGAGCTTGGCTCAACGATTCCCCTTCGAAACATGATCGACGCACCGGCGGTGTTGCCGGATTCTTCGGCGCTCTACGCAGTGATCGTGCCTCGCGCATGGATTCGCAGAATTAAATGTACATATACAAACTGCATCGCTTACAAATGCGTTGTGTTGGAGTAAGTCAACAGAAGTTTTTCGCAAATATCTCAGAAACGAAGGTCGAGCGGCGGTAACATGTATAGGGAAAAGTTGTTCAGAATGATGACCTTGATCACATATTTCAAACTCATCAAAATCGGTGAGGAGGAGCAACTTCTAAATAATTACTAAAGTTTTTTGCGAATATCTCGAAAACTAAAGCCGAGCGGCGGTAACATGTATAGGAAAAAGTTGTTCAAAATGTGGAGTTTTACAACATATCTAAATTTCAGAAAAATCGGCGAGGAATCCCTAAAGTAAATAATTACCCTAGCAAGTTAGCTAGCCTAGAATTTCGTAACATGTTAATCAACCTTCATAATCATGTGCATTTGTCCGATCAGGGATCAAGGTCGAATTAACCCCACGCTACCGGTTACGTAACAGGAATGTATAACGTATAAACCGAGATTTAAAACCGTAATCTGAACTCATAACGGAAAATGCTATGAATATAAACGACATTCGATAAAACGTGTAAATTATAATGAGACTTACTTTGCCTTTGGCTGCTCGGTGACCTGAACTCTATCAGGAAGTAACACCATTAGAATGCTGCACTGAGATCCAGGATGCACGTGTTGCTTATTAAAACGGTCACGATGTACGAGGTGTGTTGTCTCACTCGGCGCAGCGTACACCATCTATGTTGCACACGGGGTACGATAATACCCTGTTAGTTCTCGATGGATAAAATCGAGATAATTACGACGTCAGGTCGTTTGTCGTGGAAGTCAATTCTCGTTGCCATTCGCTGACACGTTACATACATACGTTGCAAATATTAATTGCGTCAAGTTCGTATCTATTTAGAGATGAAACTCAAAGATTTAGCCAAATATTGGTACCAATATTAAATGCATATTATTATGCTTGAAGATATACAGTTATTTGTCAGACTCATAGGCATGCAATTGATATTATAATTTGTTGCTTTGACTAACAGTGTGATACTTACCTACTTAGTATACCTACTTCCAAGGTTTTACTGGTGGTATTTATTAGGTGATTCCGTAAGGTCGTGTCGCGGTGTTTGTTGTATACTTTACGATACTGATTTTCCAAATAGAGGGCGATGGCTGGTCAATGTGTCTGTCGGTATAAAATTCGCCACGACACTACCGGGTGGCCTAATAATATTAACTTTTCATCATGATCCCACTGTAATTATTTCTCACACATTTCGACGAGGATGATCGTCATGCCGTTTGATCAATAAATTACGCCTCTTATTAAGAAGTGACGCATAATAACATAATATATTTATGTCACGACACGTGGCGTGGATGTAAACTAATTGTGAAACGAGAGTGACATTATGTAACATCATTACTGTACCTCGAATATAATTTTGTTTTTGGCATGACCATCGTGGGGTTTAATGTTGATGAAGGTTTTTGAGATCTGGAAACATTGAGACACTCCCCCTTTGACTAATCAGTCCTTCAGTGTGATCAATGTGAATTCATGTACTGTGGTTTGCAAAAAATTTGGCATCCGGATGCTGAGCGGGGCAAAGGAGCTACTTTGCTCGCATTGGCTCCCACCGCCTGTGTCCCGTTCGCTTACTTTTTATTGGTCGACATTGTCGCGTTGGCCAATGCGAGCAAAGCCGCGTTTAGCGCCCGGGCGCCTTCTTTTCTGCAAATAGCTTTGTATTTTAATAACATTCGTCTCGAAATCTAGCATTCAAAGGCGATACGGGAACCGTATTAATCCGAGCATCCGAAAATGCCCATTATTATATTTTCTTTCGTCCAAGGTTATTTGCAACGACAAAATTATCAAACCCATAAAATGCAGAAAACTTCCTTGGGAAATCTTATCCCAAGGATACCGAGTATAATAGTTTCTCAGTTCTTTCAAGTTGGATATACCTAGTACCTACATACATGTACATGCACGGTTTCTTCGTTCATATGCCTTCCTGGACAAACTCGATTTTCAAAATTTTTTATTCCCCTTCATTGATTCATGATCAAAATATTCGAGTGAAATGTCTACTTATATCAGCCATTATTCTACATCCTTCTCAAATTAAACTGCTGATTAGAGCTGGATATCCTTTCTAGTAAATACATATGTGGGTGTAAATGGCTAGGTAAATCTTTGGATGTGATCGAAACGCATTAATATCTCCGCACATTGTCACCTGTTCAAACCTATTATTTTAAAAAACAAATAAAACCTTATTCAAGTGTGCTTTCACCAAAAGCTTCGTGGAAACATCAATAGCGAATTCTTCCTGTACGTCGATTTCTTTGATAACAGAAGGGACGAATGCAATATTTCTCAGGAAGCCATACAATTCCAATGGCACGCGTAAAAATGTCCAACTTTTCTCTTATAAAAAGTAAAAGAAACTAGTATCCCAAGAAACGTTATTTTTTATCTCTTTCCCAAGAATCTATACCGAGCTCCAGGAGTTACACTACAGCGACCTTCCCGTTTTATGGAATAAAATTGCATTAACATATATTCCGTTTTTGACAAGATCGACTGAGGAATTCATGAAAATTCGTTCGGTGTTTACGACTTTCTCCGCTATTCGTTCTTTTACGAACCTTTTGCCTTGTACACGCGACTAGGAAATCAGAAATATTTCGCCCACGTAAAGGTGGATTGTAAAGGACGTTTGATCGCGCCGTTAAACTTACGCTCATCTTTGCAAGCATCTAAAATCTCATAACGTAAAGGTATGCCCGTAATATTCCAGCGCGTCTTATTGCAAGGCGAATTCGTGCGATGTCAGTTTTCTGATTGCGTGGACGGTTGAAACGGGTTGCTAATTAAACGGTTGCGCGATTGAAATTACAATTTCGAAATGGTCCCTTCGCATTACTGTTTTATTTTACTTTATTTTTGTTTAGACGGTGAGATCTGTTTTCCTTTCATGATATGTATAAGGTAAATGTCCCAACACCTGGACATTTAAGGTACGGCGGACACACGTTTGAGAATTCTTCAGTTATACAAATCGATTTATTTAAAAACGATTTTGCAATTACATGGGGCATCGTGTGTACTCTATGATTAAAAAAAAAACATATTGTAGGATTGAATAATTTTGTAAAGTTTTGAATATTCCTTACAATAGCCTAATTCCTGGACAGCTTAACTAGTATGTCCCGGTGTCCCGATTTTACTGTCCCATTACCTGGACACATGATGAAATTTGGATGTTTTCTAGGGAAATTAAATATAAAAAAAAAACATCACAATAGTTTTTTCTTTTGGCATATTTCTTCTGTATAAGTAATTTATTAAAATCAATATACAAATTAAAGTAAAAAGAATCTATTATTGAATGACTAATTTTAAGGTTGTGTATTCGTGTGTAACACACGAATTTTACACATGAATTAAATATTATCATTAAAACAAAATACCAAGAATACAAAGTAATAATTGTTAAGGTGTTAAGTAATTATTTTATTATTGTGTCAACAATAACGCGTACTTATTTCACAGTTTGCACACATGGCCAGGTTTAGGGTCGTATCGGGATTTCACTGTACCAGTAGATAGGCACGTGAATAAAAAACTAATACGAACTTTAATTTTAATCTTCCAATCAAAAAATAATACTACAAGGTACCATTTTTGTAAAACTGTATTAGTTGTACCAATATACTAAACATTATTAATAATATTCGTTTAAGAAAACGTGGAGACTGTTTAGCAAATCAGACAAGAGCCATACTAAAATGGTGTAAACTGGAGAGTTTAAGAAAATTTATTTTTATTACGTGTTACAAGTTTACTAAGAAAAATATGTATATGAATATATTTTATTAAATACTTTAGTAATTGAATAAAATATTTCTTTTATGGATACAGTTAATATTAAATGTAATAATCAGTATTATTTGGACTAGTGTCCAAGTACTGGGACGTGTCCAGGTATTGGGACATTTACCTTATACATTTAGTGTTTATACGTCGGCTTCACATTACGGAGCCTGCGAATCGACACAGATATAGAGCCTCCTCTCGAGAATAAAGGGATTCCAATAAAATCCAAATATCAGTGTCTGAAACAGATGGAAACGTTGACATTCTGTCAGACACTGTTTACAATCGTATTATCCACGAACAATAACATCTTTCAACAGCAGACATTGGGTTCCGTATCTTCCAAGGGGCTGCAGCTTTTCCTGTCGCTCGTCGACAGGATTTATAACTTAGCACAGAGGGTGGACAATATAGTATATTGTAGAATGTAGAATATTCAGTTGATTCCGACAAATTTTTTTTGCGCAGAATTTTGTAGGACTTACATCCCCTAAATATCTGAAGATTAGATACGTTATATTAACATTTTGATACAATTCACCTGCAGAGCAATTTGATGACTGACCAAATAAGATTTCGCTCCTCCACTGCGCTATTTTACGGTTATTTTATTGGCCCTCAAACTTTCTTTTCACGAAGGTGACACACCGTGGCCTTGTTCGTCCGCAAGGGATAAATCCAAATGTTTTACTTCGTTCTTCCAACCAGATAATCTAAGATATGATGGAATACCTAGTCTTTGAGATGAACAACGGCGAAAAATGATGTCCAATTCTTTTGGGGAGATGAAACTTTGAGTAACGATAATACCGAAATAAGTAATAAAAGAATGACACAATTTCGTAAGATGCCATGGAATAACGGATCGTTTTTTAAATATAATTGGGAGCATCTTTCTGTTCAAGATTCCGAACGATTTTCACTTAATCAAGACTTTCTACTTGATTCATATCAGAACACTGTACGATGTCACAAGGATCCAAATTAATTAAATCATTATGATTTAGAAAAAGGGGCAATCAAGGCCTTTAAGGGGTTATACCTAGTCAGGCGGCCGAAAAGAGGCGAATGTTCGTGAATTTTTTTTGAAAAAGCGGAAGCATATATTTTTACAGAACTTTTTCCACTTAAAAGAGCAACATTTAAAGAACATTTGGTAATTTTTTCGTAGAAAAATATTTACGTTTATAATAAAGAAACAATTGACATCCAAGAAGCCTTTTTAAAAATATGGTTTTGCGTTGAGCACTGCCATTCGGAAGCAGATTAGGTATCTAAAATCAAGAAACAAAAAAGCTTTCGTTAGTATATTAATGTATCCTCTAATTAACTGAGGGAATTCCGGAAATATTAATTTAAAACAAAATGGCGGCTATTTAAAGTTGAAATCATGATTTTTCCGTGCAAAAATCAAGCGAAAAAAATGAGGACTTCAACTTTAAATAGCCGCCATTTTGTTTTAAAGTAATATTTCGAAAATTCCCTCCGTTAATTAGAGGATACATTAATATACCTACTAATGAAATCGTCTTTGTTTTTTGATTTTAGATAATCTGGTTCCGAGTGGCAGTTCTCACCGCTCAAAACCAAATTTTTATAAAGGATTCTAGGATGTGGGTTGTTACTTTATTATAAACATAAATATTTTTCTACGAAAAAATTGCCAAATGTTCTTTAAATTTTGCTCTTTTAAGTGCAAAACGTTCTGTAAAAATATATGCTTCCGCTTTTTCAAAAAAAAGTCACGAACATTCGCATCTTTTCGGCCACCTGACTAGGTATAACCCCTTATATACCTACTTCATTTCGAAGCACGAAGTCGCTCACCCCAATTACGTAATTTTACATTTCGTCTGCGATAAAACGCAACGCCTTATCTCTGGGTTATAAAAATCTCCTAAAACCGATTGTTCTACGTCGGTCGGCCCACAGCGAGAACAATTAGCTGATAAGCGTTCCCTGATAAAGATTAAATGTCAAGCTGGATATGGAGGTGAATTAATACTTGATTGTCTCATTCCTCGATCCGTGTGCTTCCTTTCCACATAAATCCCCAACCCCTACCACAATCTCGTGTTGTTCTTCCTTTCGCCCTACCCGACGCGATCCCCTCTCGGTCTTCCACGCTCGCCCTATCACGGTCGAGCGTTGCCGAAAGGTGTTCAGTTATCAGCGCGCCGCGACTCGAGCACCAACTACCCTTGCGATCGTTTCTGATAATTCGCCCATCGACCGTCGCGGTCGATAAATTTCTCGTGAATCATAAATAAAACACTGATCCATCGGTAATTATTTCGCTATTATCGAACGAAAATAAATAGAGCTCTCACGGTCTTTAAATTTAATACTTATTCAATTTATCAAAGAAACGTGCTTTGTAGCTTGTGAAACTGTAGATGTAATTTATCGGGGATTTCGTCGGTTTTTATTAAAGCAACCGCTGCGCGTTCGTGCTCGCTGGAAGCGGACCGAATGTCCTCGAAGTAGTACGAGTCAACGGCGGAGCTGCCGGAGACAATTCAGCTTGTACCTGTTTCTACGCTCGACTGCATCAGCCCGATGACTGCTCCTTGATTGCAAAGGATTACGAGATGTGAGTATTTTGAGAGCGAATATTTTGAATGGCTATTTACTGAAAAATTCATGGCATTAAGCGTGCAGTAAACTGTTTTCATACACAGGGTTTTTATTATTTTAAACACTACGCAATAACAGAAATATATAGAAATTAAAAGTTCGGCAAACAGTCAGTAACGTATCAAATATAATTGGGGTATACAAATTTCGTATTAACCATTGGAAATTAATAAAAGTGTGATTCAATTTGAGTAAATTTTCAAAGCTCACGAAATTATGTAACTTTTATGAGGAACTTTTCTACAGTCTTGTAGAATGTTATTAAGAATTTGCAAACTTCGTTCTATTCTTGTAGTACGAATTTCTTGAAACTTTCTTTCAGCTCTTTTAAACATTAAAACTGTCAGGTATGAAAAATATTTTAAAGAAATTTTGAAATTAGCCAAAAGGTTCAAATTTTAGTGCACATATATTTTCAAATAGCGCTCATTACTTCGTTACTTCACAATGGGAATAATTGTGATGGAAGAAGTCATTCGTTTTCCAACTGCAGACATAAATATGTATCCATTCATTATTCTAGCGTCTCGCTCGATCATCTTGTTACCACACGACATGATAGTGCGCAATATGTTATAATACCCACTGTTCGTGGAATGACGGGTTGCTCAACTCAAGGGTACAACGTTCCGATAGCAAATTCTGTTGCAGGAAAATGTTCACTCGAATCAATATCTCTTATCAGTCGTGCTATGTAAATAATCGTAGTCGCGTGGCACAAGATTGCACAGAACATGCTCTAGTATAAACAGACATACGTCGCACAGTTTCAGACACCGTATTCGATTTTACAACGAATATTCAATTTTCCAGCTTTCACGACACCCTTGCGGCTCGAATACATAAAAGAAATACATAATCGGTTGTAACATAGTTTCACGAAATGTGTAATAAAAGCCAGGGCGAGCATCTCGAAATAACTTGTACAATATAGCAGGAGTAATTGGAACATAGTTCGCATAGCGTGGATTCCTCAAAAATCCGCCCACTTTCGATGCAATAACCGTTCTGCCGCGTGATAAACGAAGAATATTGAAATATCGGTATCGAATTTCTTGTAAATAGTTATTCTTTTGGACCGTGAAAGTGGGTGTAGTATTGGTGTAGCAACATGTCCTCGTGGCAAATGCCTGTGGAAGCTAGTGATTAAGAGTCCGATATTTTTTTCATTGTACTTACTTATTCCACGGGTGAAGCGCATTCTTCTGCTTATTTCAGATTAAATTTAATTGTGGGAAAATTGAATGGGGAAGGACCCCAAGTTGCTATGAATAAAAATTGCGTTAGAATAAAAATGAAATTTTTCATGAATATGAGTGTTTTAAAACGAGGAAGGGAGAAATTGAATATTGCCTGGGACATCGTACCGCGGATGACCTTTGAGAATTTATTGCCTTTTTTCCATGCGATCAGCATTATTATACGCGAGTTACTTTTTTAACGTCGTCGACATCCACCGAGGGGAAACGAAATTACTCCTATTTTTCTGCTGAGCACTGATAATAATCGTAAAATGAATGGTGGGGTCCATTGTGTCGGGGGCAGAACAACCCCCGGAACGAAATAAAGATCAAGGACCGATAAATCATCGCAAGTGAGATATCAGCTGTCTTGATGATAATAAACACTGCGAAACTTGCCGCTGTACATCCCTTCACACCAAGCAATCACCTGAAACTATATTCCCTAAAAGGGAAAAGTTTTAGAAGATTTTAGAGTAAATCATCATTGAAGTCTACAATAATGATTGTGGTGGTTTGTAATCTGAATTACTTGTCAGAAATTCTATATTATGAATTCAATCAAATTTGGTGTATTGTCTCTATTGTGTACTCGTAATCTTTAGAAGTTAAAAACTCAAGTGGGCCCACACAGTGTACAGAATGTAATTTTACCATTTCTGTTCTTTTGAATATCTAAGAGTTCTGTTACTTAAACAGTATTAAGTGAAATAAATTCCAGAAAATCGAGGTTTCTGGGCAACCTTGAAAGAAGGCTTTGAAGTTTCCCATAGGTAAATACTCTAAGTAGGACTCCCTTTGCCACTTCTGTTAATACTTGGTAACCTATTAGCGTTGTTTGATTCTTGGCATTTCTTGAAATTCGGAAAGGGATGTTTAAGTCTCTAAAGCTATTAAGGTTTCTGCTACCTTGGATTTAAACTTCCCTTGAACTGTTTCACTCTATTACAGATATATCAATTAGAAGTATCTAGCATCTTAAATATATCCACTGAATTTAAATTCCACCATCATTAGAGATTCACTCTTCATTCCTTCCTAAAAAATCCTGGAGTCATGATTCGAGTTATAATATCACAAAATAATACATGGGAATGCTTATTCAAATCGTATTCCTAATTAAATGGTAAACGATACTTAAATCGATATTTCATTAACGATTGCAACTGTGCTTCTGCTTTCCTATTGTTTCCGTTTCAATTCTGAATATACACGATGTTACAGATGAGGTAGATTAGAAGGCTTCCGAACAATCTGCAAACGAGTATAAATATTTCAGAATTTACATTGCAGATCTCTAGGGTAGATTTTAATTTTTAATATACCCAGAAGAAACTCCAGTTTCTCTGGGCTGGCAGAAGTTGAAGTTTTTTTATTGTTAGATAGGGTTTCCCATATGAATACGAATCTTTGCGCAGAAGTAAATGCCCCTGAAATTTTTAATCTACTATGCGCAGCCTTTCCGACGTAGATTTCTACCAACAAGAATTTCTACGAACCCCAGGACATTCACTTTGCCTTCCAATTTCAGCAGACATTGTAATACACAGAGTAAAACGTTGGAGGAAGCAATGCTGTTATACGTAAAGTTTAATCCGATTAGTTTCGAGAATGCTTTCATGGCGACCCTTTATGGTTCACACTTTATTTCATCAAACCGTTAAAGTCGGGGTACCTTCATATTTCTATATTGAACGTTGGCAACGTGAAATTGTTCTTTAGTGAAACTTCTATGCTAGTAAAATGCAGTCGTATCGCTTGCCTGGGTTGTAATTAAATTCACACATAAATTGCCAGTTAATATATGCTGCTTTCCAATGTGATATCCATCAGTGGAATTCTACTTTCTTCTGAAAATTTAAATTCACATCATTCTATTCGATCACGGTGGAATTATGCGAAATTTCAGACTCCGAAATTGTAGCTTGCTCGTGAAACGTGTTTCCTCTGGGAACGAAATAATAAAATTTCACGGTTCTCCTCGACCTGAGCGCCACTCACAACGTGCCCCTCTTCTCCACAGAGATTCGTCACGGACGATAATCATTTATCATAGTCGTTGCGACAGAAAGGCGAGATGGCTGAGTACAAGTGGTTCCGAAGGAACGCAGTTTCATCGTTTTTAAACGACATTGGGAAATGTTGGATTGCTTTGTCATGCTACGTCGTATCTATGAGTATCATTAAGGGGATAAAGATTGAAAAATGTGCAGCGTTTTAGGTGTCACGGATTAACATTCGCAGATACCTCAGACATTTCTATTTAAAGTTGTGCTTTGTTTTCAAAGTATCATCATATCTCTCAGAACACTTGGATGATTCTTTTTTTTTATTAAAAGGAAATGTCTCCATGTAAGGGGTACAGTATGCTTTTAGTTAATAGCAGCTTTTTGCATAACTTATTTAAAGAGCTTCTTGGAGAATTTGATCCCTGAGACCCTTTAGTACTAGAAATCCTTCATGCGAGATGAAATGTATATCTCAACTTGGCTCTAATTACGGTGGAAATAAACAATAAAATTCACAATTTCTGACGAGAAACACGAATAAATATGTTCAGGTACTATATCTTGGTAAAAATACTGCCTTTGCGTTGGAGAATTTACATTTTTATATTTAGTATTATTAGGTATGATTGTTGCACGTGGGACGCTTTGCGGGAAAAATAAATGGAAGCCCACTTGGGAAGGTGAAATGAACATATCCGTTATCAGGCTTCTTTAATTTCGTTGGCATTATATTTCTCCTCCTATACCCTCCCCCTTACCTTCTGGTAAAGTTAATGAAGTCATTAGGGAAATACGCAGAGCTAAACCCAAGTGTGTTCTGTACTTTCATTCCAAATTAGTAATTAAGAGAAAAATTAGTTATTATGGATTCGTAAAACTACATTTTCTAAGAAAGATTTCTTTTAGAAACATCACGTTCCCATACAGTTCTAGAATTCTCTGTGATAAGGCTAAACACTCTGAAACAACTCTTCAAGTAATTTAAATATTCCTCGTCTGAAATTTGTTAACGTCTGTGAATATTAAATAAATTCAATTATTCTTTTCGTTCCTTTCACGATTGCCCACCAATGTAGAGAGAAGAACAGAATTTCATCGATGATACTGTCACGTCCCGGGTGAGGTCTTTAGGACGATGGCATAGACGGGGTAATATTGGAGGGAACTCAGGCGCGAATGCCAGATTCCAGGCACTGAGGATTGAGGGGATGCAGGCGCGAATGCCAGATTCGTGGCACTGCGGAGAGTTAGGATTCAGGCGCGAATGCCAGATTCGTGGCACTGAATGGTTTGGGGGAATGCAGGCGCGAATGCCAGATTCGTGGCACTGCGGAGAGTTAGGATTCAGGCGCGAATGCCAGATTCGTGGCACTGAATGGTTTGAGGGAATGCAGGCGCGAATGCCAGATTCGTAGCACTGAACGACCAGGGAAGGTTTGAATAGTAATCACTTTGGTGGTGACACCCGTTAGAGCACTTTGTTTTGGTGTGGTAATTGGATTTACTGTTGCATTCGTATAAGAAGCTACACGTAATATTTCCGAGAAATATGTCTAGACATCTAGAGACGCGGTAGCGTCTCGACGCCAAGTACATGAAAGAAAAGACACCTTGTATATGCCTGTCGCTGCCGTGTATCTTTACTCGAAGCACAGCTATTCCAACCGAACCTGAAACTTATTTCATTAATATCTCATCACGTTTGCAATATTTTCTAAATTTAAAGGCACTTTTCTTATGTAAACCGCATATAAGCTTTCGAATGAGACCAATTTCAATAAAATCGGTCCACGCATGACAGAGATATCATAATATCGTCTCATGGATCAGTCGGAAACGGTAAGATTTTTCTTCTTCTGATTCTCCTAGAAATTTTTCGTCATCAATCAAACATTACGTATATATATTTTTCGTCAATACGTATACGCGTTACACGCATACCTTCAGTCAAAACGAAACTAACCCATGTTTTGTTCTTCTACGTATATACGTGTTACGCGCCCACCTTCAGCCAAAACGAAACTAACACATGTTTCGTTCTTCGGTCGTCGATTATTCGGCAGGGATCGTCGTCCATCATTGTACAAACTATTTTTCAAATACATTTAACTTTATAACCTACCAATCTTAACCTTCCAAGTGTCAAATAATGTAAATGGTCCAAATTTGAGATGTCAGGAGTTTTTACACTAAATAGGAAACGGCATTATTGTCTCAATTAACAAGGTAAGTCGCCAAATTTATTTAATAGATTTTTTATGTAGAGTCGCAGACTTGGAAGTTGTCCGGAGAAGGTTCGACAGAGAAGCACCTTCTTTCGCATAAGTTTCTAGAAATTTGTACCATGCTTGTACAAAATAATATATTGTAGTAAAAAATTGCATTGAATTTAAATTGCCAGATATTTGTATTTGTATACCAGCAATTTAGAGTTTTTATTTTATGTAAAGCTTATTATATTATAGATAGAAATGAAGGGGACGCACAGGACTTCGATAAAAATGAAGGAGACGCACAGGCTTGGATAGTAGAATTGAAGGGGACGCACAGGCTTGGATGGATAGAAATAAAGGGAATGCACAGGCGTGGAGGTTGTCCGGAGAAGATTAGATAGATAGACAGAGCATCTTGTTTCGCACAAGTTTCTGGAACTTTGTCAAATAAGGTAAATCGACAAAATTTGTCTAAAGACATAGCATTAAGAATTATTAAGAAAATAGATTATGGTGGACTGCTTGCAATGTAAAGCAAGTCACATTAGTGAAGAAAGTACGCTGAAAACACATCTCCGTTGATGCTTTTCAATCTTTTGTGAAAGACATTCGTAATACTTTAATTAATAAAATCCACAGTAGTTTCTACGCTATTCATTAATTTTACTAGTTTTCCATTAACAATATTTCAATTCACCATTAAATATACTAAACCAGCACCAATAAAAATATTGAATCTCTTCATTCATTTTCGCTAAATTACCATTAGCATTTTTTAAATATCCTCCAACAAAACTTTCTACCATATGTTCTCACCTCCTTCGGACACATTATGTAGTCTCTACACTCACTAGAGCAAAAGGCTACTCTATAAGTAAGTTCTACATTAAGTTGTATATAACTAAAATGTGGCTTTTATATTTATTTACAGATAATCGAAGCAGAATATGATGCAGTGCGATCTACGTCAGAGAAAAAAATTTATTGAAACATAGCATTATTATTATTATTATATTAATTAAATGAGTTTATTCATATGCTTGCTTTATATCTGAAAATTCAAATTTTTAAATAAACCAATTCCACCAATCCCAATTATCCGAAGTTTATTTGTAGTTTGATATATTATAATAGAACGTGTATGTGTTAAATTTGAAGTAATGGATAGAGCGTTCGTTATTAGAAAACAATTTCCGATTTGCCTCAGCTATGGTATAACTATTCACAAAAGTCAAGGACTAAGCTTGCAGAATGCTGTCGTAGAAGCAGGTAATTCAATATTTACTTGCGGACAAATTTACGTTGCTCTTTCACGGGTGACCACATTACAAGGACTGCATCTTATAAATTATGATCCATCTTCCGTAAAGGCAAAAGAATCGGCTATAATAGAGTACAATAGATTGCGAAAAAAATATAGACCTGATCTCATGACTATTTCAATTTCTAAAAACCGCGTTCGCAATGTTCGTGATGCTGTTTGGGCAGTACCTAATTATAATGTTTCCGAATGTCAGAATACTAATGATCACATCGCGGATACCACTCAATACAACGTGAGAGGTCTCCCGAATTCTGATGGTGTGTCTTGTTATGCGAATGCCACAATCCAATGCATGTTATATTGTTCATCTATAAGAGAAAACTTATTTTCGACGGAAAAAGCTGATGATATTATAAAAGTCTTTATGGACCAATATAAATCGGATCAAAATCCAAACATAATATCATTACGGCAGTTCGCAGGAGAAAAATACATTTACAATCAGCTGCATGATGCAGCTGAGTTTATTACCTCTCTTTGTGATCATGAGATTCTTATTAAGAATACAGTACAACACGAAATAACAACAGTATTAAGATGTTTAGCGTGTAATTACAGTCTAGAGCTCTTACTTTTTGACCCGACGGGTACCCGGGTACCCGGACATTACCCGGGATAACTTCAAGCAATTGAATGTAGTATTGTCTGTGATTGTCTGTGGTGTAGTCTGATGTTAGCCAAATATGATCGAACAATACCACTTTCAATGGCTTGAAGTTGTTTCGGGTAGACGGGTACCCGACGGGTAGAAAAGTAACAGCTCTATACACAAGTACTAATATCAGTACAAATTGTGTGGTAGTACATCTTGCACACAAAAAAGAAAATATAATCACACAAAAAAGAAAATAATATAATTACAATATAAAAAAAATGTGAAATCCAAATGAGCTGCAAGTACATCACAAAAAAAGAAAATAATATAATCACACAAAAAAAGAAAATAATATAATCACACAAAAAAGAAAATAATATAATTACAATATAAAAAAAGATGTGAAATCAAAATGAGCTGCAAGTACATCACAAAAAAAAGAAAATAATATAATCACACAAAAAAGAAAATAATATAATCACACAAAAAAGAAAATAATATAATTACAATATAAAAAAAAATGTGAAATCCAAATGAGCTGCAAGTACATCACAAAAAAAGAAAATAATATAATCACACAAAAAAAGAAAATAATATAATCACACAAAAAAGAAAATAATATAATTACAATATAAAAAAAGATGTGAAATCAAAATGAGCTGCAAGTACATCACAAAAAAAAGAAAATAATATAATCACACAAAAAAGAAAATAATATAATTACATTATAAAAAAAGATGTGAAATCAAAATGAGCTGCAAGTACATAAAGCTGCTTTCCAACTGCGCTTAAGATGACACAACTACATATACACAGCTAAAATGCTGTGTTATTCCATTACTCATATCGCGGACATTTTAATTAACCCATCAAAAAGAATCCCATTTAAAAACATTGTCGTAAATTAATAGCTTTACAAAATTAATGATATACAAAAATTGCGCCAATCATAACAATGGCTATTCATACAAAGAAAAAAAAGGAATTAAATAATATTAAGCAGATATATTTTTATACAAATAAATATTTTAATACGAATAAATATTTTATTCAAAATACTTGGCGCTGCGCAACCGAAAAAATGTTAATTGACTTAGTCTTAATAATTAACAATAACTCCCTTACAATCTAAAATACATAAACATATACATATTATACATATACATATTAGAAACACAGTCAGATTTATTGTACATATATTTGACTCTAATATCATACGTAGCATATGCACACGCACACATACACATATTCACGAACGCACGCACAAGAAAGAAAGATAGAAAAAAAGATTAATGCAATTTATACACATTTATTCAGTTTAGCAACACTAATTCTGGGCGCAGCGCCAAGTATTTTGAATAAAATATTTATTCGTATTAAAATATTTATTTGTATAAAAATATATCTGCTTAATATTATTTAATACATTTTTTCTTTCTATGAATAGCCATTGTTATGATTGGCGCAATTTTTGTATATCATTAATTTTGTATAGCTATTAATTTACGACAATGTTTTTAAATGGGATTCTTTTTGATGGGTATTATTTAATACATTTTTTTCTTTGTATAAATAGGCATTGTTATAATTGGCGCAATTTTTGTATATCATTAATTTTGTAAAGCTATTAATTTACGACAATGTTTTTAAATGGGACTCTTTTTGATGGGTTAATTAAAATGTCCGCGATATGAGTAATGGAATAACACACCATTTTAGCTGTGTATATGTAGTTGTGTCATCTTAAGCGCAGTTGGAAAGCACCTTTATGTACTTGCAGCTCATTATGATTTCACATCTTTTTTTATAATGTAATTATATTATTTTCTTTTTTTGTGTGATTATATTATTTTCTTTTTTTTGTGATGTACTTGCAGCTCATTTTGATTTCACATTTTTTTTTATATTGTAATTATATTATTTTCTTTTTTGTGTGATTATATTATTTTCTTTTTTTGTGTGATTATATTATTTTCTTTTTTTGTGATGTACTTGCAGCTCATTTGGTATGGCTATACGCGGGCCATGCAAAAGTACGTTGGTAAACACCGTAAGAACTCTCGCGCTCGCGAACCGAGATCAGCTGTTGCAGCAGTCTGTTATGGTTTGGAATCTTCGCGACCGTGGGACAGTTGCAATAACACGAAACGTGATTTAAAGTAAAGTTGTTTATTAAATGAATAATACGAAATTGGGCCATGCGCTGTTAATGCAGTAGCCGTCAGTTAACATTAATAATTCATTGGATGACAAGAATCATAGCGTAAACATTTATATAATGATTATTTTAACAATAGGTATATATGATTATGAAATACTAAATTATTAGCACAAATAATAGTATGATGAACAATAGTAATTAATAAAGAATAAAAATATAATCAATAAGTATTAAGAATGACGATAATATATGCAAAAAGCATGAATATGAAGAGCACTAAGAATTAGTAATACAAGGTGATAAATGTATGAAGATGATATATTGTATTTAGATAATAAATTAATAATGGCTTACGGTGGTTGCCGTAGAACACTGAGTTTAGATTTTGTTTAACACTGGTTTAAGTTTGCAAAGAAAAAGAACGTGTGTCTTCGCGGGAGAGTTTCCGTAGAAGAGAGCTACTGTCTCTAGGCTCTCGTATTTATGTGATTTTCACGATTGTTAGGGGTGAAGGGTGCGCGGTATGCACCATGGCTTATGTATGAAAAGCGTCGCGATAAGTCTTCCGGGGTTTTTATTTGTATGAAATAAGCGTCTACAATTACGACGCACAGTGGGTTGAAATCCCAGAAACACGGCGAAAATATGAAGGCAACCTTTGATATTTACAAAAATGAGTATTTTACAGTTTTCGAGGTCGCTGATTACGAATCTGAAGTAAAAATGGCAAAAAACATAATGGCGGATCCAATATGGCGGACACGTATGCCAAAAAAATATCAGATTTGGTACAAACTTGGTATTCTAGGGTTTTCGAGGTCGCTGAGTACGAATCTGAAGTCAAAGTGCCAAAAAACAAAATGGCGGATCCAATATGGCGGACACGTATGCCAAAAAAATATCAGATTTGGTCCAAACTTGGTATTCTAGGGTTTTCGAGGTCGCTGAGTACGAATCTGAAGTCAAAGTGCCAAAAAACAAAATGGCGGATCCAATATGGCGGACACGTATGCCAAAAAAATATCAGATTTAGTCTAAACTTGGTATTCTAGAGTTTTCGAAGTCGCTGAGTACGAATTTGAAGTCAAATGACAAAAAACAAAATGGCACTAAACAAAGGTTTTCTAAATCCTTATCTTCTAATATATTTAAAACTGTTTCTTTAACAGTCAGGAGAAGTTCTACCGTATGGTCGAGTAACGCTTGTTATTGGTGAAGTTATCTTTATACTCTCACTATTTGGATAGCACTTCATCTTTTCTAACTGCAAGAGTGTGTAGCTTGGAAATCTTTCAGGATCACTCTTTCTTATAAGATTATATTTGTAGGATCACGGAAAAAAGGAAAGCCTCCCTCGGAGCGGGACTCGAACCCGCGATCCTCTGCGCGCTGGCCATCCGGCCTTAGCCAACTCGGCTACCGCCGACTTCCCTATGGTAGTCATTCCCGTGTCCTCTCTTATGATGGGGGTTCCTGATCCCACATATTGATGTCTAGATAATTTAGCATCCACCAATAGAGCTAGAGCATCTTCGCAAGACATTTTTCGGGACTGTTCTTCTTTATATTTTTTGTAAGCTTCTCTGTATTCGTTTGCTCGTGTTGGGGTAGGAGTTGTTAATTCATGTACAAGTTTTGATGCCTCTATTTTTCCGGATGCTCTTAGCTTCACTTCTGTCGCATATGATAGTTCCCCAAGGGATGACTGTCGTAAGGTTTCAGTTTTTTGTCGCTTGCTTCTCACAGAGCTATTTTCGAAAGTAACTATTGGGCGATCTCGCTGCTTTGATGAATAAATTTTAAAACACACCGAACTCTTCAACCAATTTTTATTGTTTTTTTAAAATCTATCCTCTATTCATTTAGTTTTAAATTGTGATTTAAATTGAGTTATCTTATGGTATAAAGATACTAAACCCTCATCAGGACTCTTAAGAAAGAAAATTGATCATCTACTTTGCGATTTGGGGCGTTTTTTGAGATATTAAAAAGTTTTTGTCTCGTTATAACAATATTATTTGCATTCACATCTGAAAATAACAACATATAAATATATAAATCTTTCAATTAACTGCGTTTGCAAAAAAAATATTTTCATGAACTGGGAACATTTTTGAATAAATTGTAATTTTAGGGATTGGAGCAAAAACGAGCAAAATCTAAAAGTTAATCTCAGTTGTTTGATAATCAGAGATGATAACTGTGGAAACAACAATGCTTGATCGGACTTGGAAGTTAACTAAATGTTTAATTCTTTTTGTATTGTGTGTGGTAGGAGACCCTAAAAGTCGGCGAAAAATCGAAATACAAAAGAATTTTATTGCAAACGCAGTTAATTGAAAGATTTATATATTTATATGTTGTTACTTTCAGATGTGAATGCAAATAATATTGTTATAACGAGACAAGAATTTTTTAATATCTCAAAGAACGCCCCAAATCGCAAAGTAGATGATCAATTTTCTTTCTTAAGAGAGCAAATTAGAAAACGAACGAAATGTCCTGATGAGAGTTTAGTATCTTTATACCATAAGATAACGCAATTTAAACCACAATTTAAAACTAAATGGATGCAAGCGAACAGAATTGAGGATAGATTTTTAAAAAACAACAAAAATTGGTTGAAGAGTTCGGTGTGTTTTAAAATTTATTCATCAAAGCAGCGAGGTCGCCCAATAGTTACTTTCGAAAATAGCTCTGTGAGAAGCAAGCGACAAAGTCATCTCTTGCGGAACTATCGTTTGCGACACAAATGAAGCTAAGAGCATCCGGAGAAATAGAGGCATCGTACCTTGCACATGAAGTAACAACTTCTACTCCAACACGAGCAAACGAATACAGAGAAGCTTATAAAAAATATAAAGAAGAACAGTCCCGAAAAATGTCTTGCGAAGATGCTCTAGCTCTATTGGTGGATGCTAAATTATCTAGACATCAATATAATATTATTAGAATGAGTGATCCTGAAAAATTTCCAAGCTATACGCTCTTGCAGTTAGAAAAGAAGAAGTGCTATCCAAATAGTGAGAGCATACAGATAACTTCAACATCAGCAGACGTTAAGTTACAAGCGTTACTCGACCATACGGTAGAACGTCTCCTGACTGTTCAAGAAACAGTTTTAAATATATTAGATGATAAGGAATTAGAAAACCTTTGTTCAGTGACAAAGTGGGGCTTCGATGGAAGTTCAGGCCACAGTTCCTACAAACAAGCGTTTCATGGATCTGAAACCAGTGATTCAGCAGTCTTTATAACGTCCATGGTACCTATACGCCTTGTGTGTGGAGATCCGGATCGTAGGAACAACAAAGTAATTTGGCAAAACCCACGCCCATCTTCTACGAGGTACTGCAGACCGTTAAAAATACAATTTTTAAAAGAATCGACGCAAGTTACCCTTGATGAAAAACGTAGGGTAGATCTAGAGATCGAAAACCTTAACAATAGTTTTTGTACCCTTAAAAGTAGATCGTATTCTGTTAATCATAGATTAATTTTTGCGATGATTGACGGTAAAGTGTGTAACGCTCTTACTGAAACATCATCTACGCAAAAATGTTATATTTGTGGCGCAACATCAAAAAAATTCAATTCCATTGACGAAATGATAAATAGAGAAGTAAAGAAGGAAAATTTACAATTCGGTATATCGGTACTACATGGTTGGATTCGTTTCTTCGAATGTATCCTACACTTAGCGTACAAGCTTCCAATAAAAAAATGGCAAGCTCGCGGGGGGAATAAAGAAATAGTCTCGGAAAATAAACGTAGAATCCAAAAGTTGTTCAGAGAAAAAACTGGGCTAATCATTGACAAACCTAAACCCGGGTTTGGTAATTCTAATGATGGAAATACAGCCAGGCGTTTCTTTGCCAATGCAGACCTGTCTGTAGAAATAACAAATATTGATGTAGATTTGATTTAAAAAATGCATATAGTATTAGTTGTAGTGTCATGTGGTCACGAAATTGATGTAGAAAAGTTCCGACAATTTTCATTAGATACAGCTAGACTTCTTGTACAAAAATATTCATGGTACTGTATGCCTCCCACTGTCTACAAATTTCTCATTCATGGTCCTGAAATAATATCGGCTCCTTTATTGCCAATTGGTCAATTGACAGAAGAAGCGCAAGAAGCGCGCAACAAAGATTTTAAAAAATATCGTGAACATTATTCTCGAAAATGCAGCCGCGAAAAATGCAATCAGGATATTTTTAACCACTTTTTATTAAGTTCAGATCCAATAATAACCAGCAAGAGACGATTACCGCAAAAGAATCGTCGATCTCTGCCCAAAGAAGCATTAAACTTATTATTGCCTCCCGTTATAAATTGTAATGATCAAACTACACCGGTCCAATCGAATGATGAATATGATAGTAGTGATGCTAGTTCACATGATCATTAACTTATCGTGTTGCACTTATCGTAAACCGTTTCACAAATTGTGTTATTGAATATTTAGAAAAATGTATTAAATAAGGTTAAAAGAGGAATCATTTGTTTTATTTACTTTAAAATAATCGTTTTTGATTAACCGGTTAACTGACACGGCTTTTTTTATTATTCATGTCCAAATTTGCAACATCGAAAAATTAAGTGAATCACAAAGTTATTCCATTTGATCATATATGATACAGAATTGGCAGAATTGGCCAGATTTCTTTTTATCATATATGATACATTGCCAGTTTACCGGATATTTAATTAACACAAGTTTCCACGGCGGCAGTGGTGTTTTTTTTAAATGCGATTCGTACTCAGCGACCTCGAAAACCCTAGGATACCAAGTTTGGACCAAATCTGATATTTTTTTGGCATACGTGTCCGCCATATTGGATTCGCCATTTTGTTTTTTGGCACTTTGACTTCAGATTCGTACTCAGCGACCTCGAAAACCCTAGAATACCAAGTTTGGACCAAATCTGATATTTTTTTGGCATACGTGTCCGCCATATTGGATCCGCCATTTTGTTTTTTGGCACTTTGACTTCAGATTCGTACTCAGCGACCTCGAAAACCCTAGAATACCAAGTTTGGACCAAATCTGATATTTTTTTTGGCATACGTGTCCGCCATATTGGATCCGCCATTTTGTTTTTTGCCATTTTTACTTCAGATTCGTAATCAGCGACATCGAAAACTGTAGAATACTCATTTTTGTAAATATCAAAGATTGCCTTCATATTTTCGCCGTGTTTCTGGGATTTCAACCCACTGTGCGACGCTTTGACTTTGGAATAAGACTTCCGGGGTTTTTGATTGTACGAAATATTCGTCGCAAGGATTTCCGGGGTTTTTGCTTGGGCTTTCGAAAAAAGAATACTCAGCCCATTTGATGGATTTTGGTGGTTTGATTGGAAAGGGGTGAGTGTGACTTTGACTTGGAGGGTCTTGGAGAGGGAGTGAGACGTGGTCTCGAAATAAGAGGGGTTTTGGGACGAGGGACTTGTTTATAATTAAATATGAGGGAGGAGGTGATGCTTTGTAGGGCGAAGGGGAGATGGGAATTTCGTACTTGACCATTTCGAGATGGGGACCGCTAAGGTACATCGTCTAGATGGTCAGTGGTTGGGGAAAGGGGGAATGTTTGAGTTCGAGGGATTTAGCGGAATTGTGGAGTGACTTATGAGGGAGACTTGGAATAATACCGCGCGAAAAAATAGTGGGACGTTACAATACTCCACTGCAAAATCCTCGTTTGAGAACCCGTGGAAGCTTTCCATAATGATACAAATTAAATAGCCTGCGTTACCTAATCGTTTATTTCATCAATGCTGACAATGCGCTGGTCTTGTTCACTGTATAAGCAATAATCGTTTTAATCAATACGTGTCGGGTTGCAGCCCGATTCAGAGCTGACATTATAGGTGAAGCGAATGCACTGAGCCCTCTTCTTCCCCTACCCCTTTCGCGAATCGACATTTGTTTCCGTTTTCACGCCTAAATGCCCGCGCACAAGTGATGGATAATTACGGGGCTTTTTGCCGATTGGACACAGCGATCAACTATTGAGACAGAACAAACGCGACTTTGCTTGATTCGTTAATACGAATAAGCGGGATAATTTGATTAAACGGAGGTGGAGGGGAATAATTGGTGAAAAAGCGACGCTCACGGCGTTATTCGTTTTTTCCCCAAGTGGCCCCTTTTTGCCCTTTGAAGCGTTTCAAGATTCCTATATATAGAAATTTTAGACTGTATTCTGCGTGCCGAGATTTCAGGATCGTTCCGCGTAATTCCGGATTTATTGCGGATTCGTTGCTGAAATCTTACACAAACGTGGCCACTGCAATATTACACGGCAATGTGTACGCAATATTCCCGAAATATTGCACAAACGTGGCCACTGCAATATTACACGGCAATGTGTACGCAATATTCCCGAAACATTGCACAAACGTGGCCATTGCAATATCGCACGGCAATGTGTGCGCAATATTCCCGAAACATTGCGCAAACGTGACCATAGCAATATTGCACGGCAATGTGTGCGCAATATTCCTGAAACATTGCACAAACGTGGCCATTGCAATATTACGCGGCAATGTTTTCACAATGTTGCAGGAATATTGCACTGCAACCTGCAACCAAACGGCAACATTGTAATGTACTGCAACGTTTGTGCAACGTTCCTGCAGCAAAGTGTGCTGTAGGGGTAGCTACATTGACGGTGCTTGATTGGCTGGGGACAAAAGTAGTGGTTAATTGAAAGGATTTTCGGTACACGTTCAATCTGGTCTGTTGTTTCCAATATTCATCGATAACAATATTATATTTATAGCCGACGAAACACCATTGCTATTGAAAGCTACTGTACACTTTGTACTCAAATATTAGAATAGAAACTAAGTACGCAGAGGGATTTTATAAACCAGGGCAGGGCGTTTTATTATTAGCTCTCTTGCAAGTGAAGATGGATGAATGTGGAACACGAAAACGTCGCCTGGTCCGATGAGATCTATCTCCCTTTGACCAAATTCTTCTTCCAAATACAACAGTATATATCCGCAGAGCCCTGCAGGAATTCTTTTTCTAAATCTCTTCTCATTCTTCACACCAGAATGTCAGTTCAAATACTTTGTCTTAGCTTTATATTTCATACAGTACAATCAGTTGATATGGTTTTTTTTCTAGAGCCACCCCGCATGAGATACAAGGCAGAAACGACGATCGCAATACCTGAAGGCACGGCTGAAAAGCAGTATTCATCAGAGTTAGAGCTTCTGCGAAGAATAGCGATGTTGGGTTTAATCTCTTCCACTCCGGGTAACTGTATCTTATGCAAACGATTCTTCGATTGTAACCCAACCCCGTAGTTACCAGCCACGTCCATGCCGCTGAAAGCTCGGATCGCAATGGGCTGTGGCTTCATTTCTATCTTCGCGTTTATGCCAGCCCCGCAGTTCGATTATTTCGTGAGAAATGAAAGGGCGCTCGGCTCGCACTAGGAGCGCTTTTTGTTTAAAAAATAGAGATATTGGTGGAACTTTCGTTATACCGTGGGTGGAATAGAGCAGTTCCGAGCGGTTTTAATAAGGAATCACTTCAGAGCGACCGATATTGGATAAATCGGGAACGGTGCCCCGCGAGGAGTTATCGAACGGTCGCAGGTTGAGCGAGATTAATAGAAAATCCCTTCGGACCCTGGCCATTTAAAAGACAGTAAGAATGTGACGAATGTAATCACGAATGTAATCAGAATTGAACCTACTACGCGCAGTACTTTTAATTACTTTGGAATTTAAAAATTCACCCGATTCAGATCTCTGAGAAAGTGGAATGTGGGGCATTAGAAAAGAAGCTGGAGTGCCTTTGGCGGGTTGTAATCCCTGGACGAGTGGATTACGCGAGGCAGTTCGAACAGAATCGAGCATAGATTGGCTGACTCGGTCGATGAGTACCTAACAAGTTTTGAAGTAAAGACTGAAGGGGTATTTCGACATCCACAAACAAGGAATATCTTCCCTCTGTGCTATAAATTGCTCGACTATGTGACCTGGAAGAGTATGCTCTCGCAAGTTCCTCGTCGAATCGATATTTCCCATCAAGATCCATTCTAGACAGACGAACTTTATGTGCATATCCGTTCTCCATAAGGGATTTCTTCATAAACCTATGTTTGGATTACGGAAAACAGTTTTTAAGAGATACTTTATATTTTTACATTATTCCCTTTGTATGTACATGTTCTGCATTTGGCGCACGTATGCGGTAGAAAAAACTCAGCTTCTATTCCCTGAAGGCATAAAGCAGCAGCTTGCATTCTCTATAGTTCGAAGCAGATTTATTTGGCAAATTACTGGAGCAAATAACTTGGTGGATTTAAACGAAATTAAGTACGCAGTGCAATTAACTGTTTCCATATTTCAAAGCCACGCGATTCGAGCTGACGCACGTTTCATTGAGGCCTATTGGAAAAATTTCTGATTGGCATTTGCGGTTGAATGCTTCCCGTCGTATCGATTTGCGTTAAAAAACAGCCGCTCTTCAACGGTGGCAAATTGATTTTGGAACTGCCGACATTTGACAAATGGTGTGGGGGCTTTTATGACACGTACGTGACAAATTACTTTTCCCTTTTTCTTCGGTTGGCACAAAATGATTTAACCAATCCATTCGGGGAAACACAACAAAATTCACTTCTTTCATTCTGGGGCAATTTCAAAGTTGCCCTCTCCTCTTTTAAAACAAGACTATATTTCTGCGCAGTAGAATGACCAGGAAATAATCGATGGCTAATTCACACAATATCGTTGCATATCAAATAAAATTAAAAGCGTAAAAGCTCCTCTGTTTATGGTGAGAATACAATAACGATTCTATTGCTAACGCTGGCTTACGACTCGAGAAATATCGCAGAAACTCAAAAGAATAAATATATAAAATAGGTAAAACGGAAGAAATATTTTCATTCCACCTTCCTCACGCGAAAACTGCAATTCCATATGCGCCGATGCAATGCATACACCACGATAGCATTTGGCGATGAGTTCCAATGGAAATTTATATGAACAACTGATATCGCTTCGACGTCTACGTGTTACCGATTCGTATAACGCGCGAGTTGACTCGCGTTCGTATTCGGATGAATTCGCAAGTAGTACCGTCTAGATCTAAAGAGATTATACAGAGGGTGGGAGAGGGTGTATGTGAAACATTAAAGACACGCAGGGGTAGGAAGTTCCCTAAAACACCGCTTCCTAGTAATTACGAACACCGAAGTCGAGTCTGTCGAAACGACAGAGCGCCGCCGCCGTCTAGCGTGCTACATTCCCATTTTCCATCGAATTAAACGAAAATTTCGCTGACTGCATTTACCACCGACGCCCTGACAATTGGTCCGTGTGAATTAAACGTACCAGCCACGCGGAGCCGAACAAACGGAACCGCGGAAATAAAAAATAAATTGTCCGATCGAGAAACGAATCCAGAATTTGTCGAAAACAGTTCGCGACCAGCCTGACTTCCCGTGAAATTAATCTCTGCGATTTTGATTGAAAAAAAAGTGGCAGGCATTTGTGCCTGCTTGGCATTTCAATTAAAATCGTGTGCTTTTTACCCGGAATGGCCTGGGATTCGATCCCCTTGTCGCGTGCATTTGCACTTGAGCGGTATCGTTATCAGTCCGCTAATTTGCGAACGCACCGCCGCGAATTAATCCACGGCGAGAGGGATCCGAACAAACGCAGAGTCCAGATGGTAAGCCCATTGATGCCGCTGCTAACACCTTTAACGGTGGCCGGTGCATTGGGAATCAATCGTTGCGGTGAGATTCGTCCACGTGGACGGTACTTCACCATGGCCGCAACCCTGTCGCTGTTAATGGCGATGCTGTAAATGACAAATCGATTCCCGATCTGTATCTGATAGCCATTGTTCCCTAGAAACTACACGCTCGTCTGAATTACTTGGAGCAATATTGCGTAATCAGCAAGTAAACGACTATCTGGGCGAAGATTAAACTATTAGGTATTAACAGGGGTGTTATGAGGATTTCATAATTTGAGTATTTCATACCGCGGTGTTGTTTAATTTATTGTGTGATTTTATTTTAGTATACGGTATTTTCTTCGTGGTGTCTTCCTGTAGTTATGGAGATTGATGAAGGGATGTTGTTTTTCCGCCATTTCGTGCCGACGATTCTCTCCCCTTCATAGAAGTGGCGATAACAGTGTTTGGTTCCGCGGAGAAGAATTTCGCGATGGGAGAAAACTTTTCGATTAAGTGCAAGAGGTGTTCCATTTTTCTTTATAACTGGATGTGTCTTGGGAATTGCTTTGAATTAAGAAAACGGCGGGCGCATGGTGATTGATGAAGGTAGGAAGTTAGGAGGAGGTAGTTCATTATAACTTCATAGGAAGAAGTTAGTAGGCGGAGGTGTGAAAAATATTTCATCGAGGAATTTCGTGATCTGCATCTCCAGGAGCCGCGAAGTCAACAGTCTCTTCTGATCAAACACGGCATAACCAGGTCTCTGTGTCATTTGCCAGCGGTATCCGTTACCATGGCAATGACGTTTGAAATGCGCAACGCTGTGGGTACGAGTTATCATTAACAGACAAGCCCTGTTCGCTCTATCAAATATTCTTACTAATTCAATGTCCCGTTTCTAATACCAATTTACTTCTTCTAAAATTAATATATTTATCAAATTCATCTGCACAAAAAGTAGCACACATATGTTATCGTTCTACCAAAAATAGCGCAATAATTAATTACTGCTATAATTTCATATCGATACATCAGCTTGCGGTACACCTCTGTTTTTCGTTCGACAAACACAATACAAAATCGATCCGATGTGTGCATTAATAATAATAATGTACGATAACAACATGAGTGAACGTTCTACATTGGGTGACATTAATTAACAAACACTCTACCCATTGACGTTTTTCATTTAGAAGGGTGCATGAAACGATATAATTTTATTTCGTGCAGGCAACGTAGATTTAAATAGTTAATCTCTAATTCTTTTGGCTTTCTTTGCGGGTACGTCGAAGATCACTTTTATTGCGTGTTATTTATCTAGTTTTTGAATCGACACGCAACGAGCAGGGGTTGGCAGAAACCGTTTTCTTATTTCTGGAGTAATCCTTATCCGGAGAGCTTCCCCCCCCCCCCCCGGCCCTGCTTATAGACCCTCCTGTACTTCCTTTTGGGTGAAACGTAGTTGGGAAGCCGATCCAATTTCTCGAAACTTTCCCTTGAGCAAAATGTACGGCGTATACTACTTATTGCTACCCTCTCTTGTAATCCTTTTGATACGTTATTTAACCCACCTGCGCTTGTATTGGTACGACTTCAACTCTGCCCTGTTACATTCATTATTATTATATTCTTTTTTATACAAGCTACCACGTTATCACAAATTTTACAGGCTTTTCTTTAAAATTTGTCCTGAATAAAAAGTTAACACTTTGAGTGTCTAGTTTCTGTAATTTTCATTTCTTTAAGGGCTACGTAGATTTTCTCTCTTTTCTTTAATTGAACTGGACAATATAATCAAACTCCTGTCTAAAACAACTTTTCTTTTAATACTGTCACAACGGGAGTGAATTATTCTACACAGAGAGTTCGCAACAATACAAAGAAAAGCTTGGAAAATTACCTGGGATGTCCTTTATACTCTCAACTATATTTAACTTCATATAGGTACCCTTTCTATTAAGCTTTAATCAATCACCTCTAAACCGTTGTATCTTCTCCATTTCTTACACTTCACAACTATCCATCTTCATCTAAAAGTTTTGCAATCAGTGCCTATGTCCTTGAACTCCTGTTAACGCTTAAGGGGGAACACCACTGTGAAAGTTGAAAAAATTTCGATTTTTTTTTCTTCACTTTCTTAATGTTTGACTCTTCAAAAACAATCTCCGAAAATTTCAAGTCGATATTCGAAGAATTTACGAAGATACGGTGCATTTTGTGAAATGCGTCACGGTACAAATGCACTACAAGTCAAACTTTAAACGCGATTTTCTCGGAACGACATTTTTCTAACTGATCGAATCAATAGCTCTGTCAATTTTTATCCGAGCGACTTGAAATTTTGACAGGATCTTTAAAACAAGAGTATGTTCAGTTGTACGTACAGATTTTTTGATCGAAAACATATTTTTTGAAATACGCTCGAAAAACTATCCATTTTTTTGCGGATTTTCGAAACTTTTTCTTCTCAAGCGCACCATTTTTACAAAAATAATATTTTTAAAAATCGGTACGTACAACGAAAACTACACTCATACAGATTATATTAAAAAAAAAAATTTATTTCAGAGTTGCCGTTCCAAAGATATCGTTTCGATAAGCGACCTATGTTTTCTTGTGAGGGGTCTAGGAGATTAACTGTATATGGAAATCTATGCATGTTTTTCTATTACTTTTTTTTGTAGTCTCTTAAGACATTGTACTAAAGACAGGTAATAACAATTTTATAATAAAACTGTAAGTTATTCCTTAAAAAAATCTTAAAAATGGGCCCCTTAAGGGGGTAGGTCACCCTCGATAGCCCTAAAACAGGCCTTTTTTCAAACGCAAATTGTAAAGTGATAAATAACAATAAAGACAACGTTTTCTTCTAGTTTTAATCGTTCTTCTATGAGCTTTAACACAAAGAGAGAAAACTCTAAATATCTCTATGTACATAAAAGTTGTGAGTAAAAACGCAAAATCGTGTACGCGGTGCACCGTTCGATGGTGAACATAAAATCTCGAAAACCGCTCCAATGATTTGGATGAAAATTTAATAATAGATACAGAAAACCATTCCCTAAGATGTGTCGGGAGCAGAATTTCGAAAAGAACAATAATACAATTTTCATGTTGAAAAATACGATTTTATCGATTTCTTGTATGAAAAATATTTTTTATCTTTTTTTTAAGAATTTATCTCGAAATTCTGCTCCCGAGACATCTTAGGGAATGGTTTTCTGTATCTATTATTAAATTTTCATCCAAATCATTGGAGCGGTTTTCGAGATTTTATGTTCACCATCAAACGGTGCACCTCGTACACGACTTTGCATTTTTCCTCACAACTTTTATGTACATAGAGGTACTTTGGCTCACCTTTTTTTGTGTTAAAGCTCATAGAATAACGATTAAAACTGGAATAAAACATTATCTCTATTGTTATTTGTCACTTTATAATTTGCGTTTGAAAGAAGGCTTGTGTTAGGGCTACCCCCTTAAGATGAAGCTCGCTCTCCCAACGACTTACCATTTTCACCAGATAAAACACTGATTGAATACTTTAACACCAGCAGAAATTTCCGTTCCAAGAAATGTCTTCAATCAGGTATTCTAGCAACTATGAAACGCCAAATGCTAAAGCAACAAACCCAACGTACAGTCTTGATTCGCGCGCTCCAAGAGCGAGGTTTCCAGTATCCGTAGTCAATTTACCGTAGCCACGTTTGTTTACCCGCCAGTGGCTGATTGTTATTCAAGAATCGTAGTAAACGAAGCTATCTCCGCCCACGCCAGTTGACGACGTTGGATCACGCGGCGTTCTTGCAACCCCCGCCGAAATGGATGAAGGGGAAGTCGCGGTGAACATCGTCGTGGGAATTAATGTCACTTATTCCTTGGCTGGGAATTACGGTTGCAGCTTTGCTGGCCTCTAATTTTTCAATTACTCGGTTCGTTACATGCACGAGAATCGACTGTACGGCGAAGGGGAAGTTCCAACTGAATTTCACCCTCCGTTTGTGCACGCAGACGAAAGACGGTGGAAAGGACACGTGGATCGCCACGGGTCGCTGCGCGTTTGATTTTCGAATCAGATCAAAGGTTATTTAGTTTGTTGGCGCGCTTGAAATGTCGGAATTGAGTGTAATATTTGATTATGGTGCCAGGGGAGTTAGCAAAGAGGGATGTAGCCGATGGTCATGGTCGCCGAGCTAACGAATATTGGATCGACGTGGGCACACTTGAATGACAAATTCCCGGATGCCAAGAAGTTATCGGGCCAACTAGTTGATAGGTTTAATTAGCCGCTAATAGAGCGATCCGTCTGTGATCGATGGCCTGTTGGAAACCACTTGCAGGTTTATTCGATGAATTAGCCGGCCAGACAGAAATAGACAGACACCCCCGGCGACGACCGCGGTGTTGGCAATTGTTCATTATCGACTACACACTGTACAGCCTTTTCGAGGTAACGATTGATGTCGCGTAGATTAATAACGCGAAGTAATTTATGCTAATTGCGGGGGGACACGGGACGGTGGTGCTCAGGGCGAGGAGATAATCTATAAAGATGGTTTATTAATTGAAGCATTGTCTTCTGTGTTTCGTTTAACTGGCTGAGTTTGTGGATGTGGTTTTCGTGGAATATTATGGCTATTAAATAAATTTTCTTGATGTTGGTATGTGCGAAGTTAGTAGATGTAGGATTAAAAACGATGCAGGAGGATTTGCAAAAATAACATAAATACACTTGGCTAACAGGTACTTCTGTCTTCAAACACAAATATTCTCAAGATCAAAGCTTTCTACCAAACAAATTCTATTCCACATTTTCGATTCATTATTACACTCCGTGGTTACCTCTTACACGGTTCTGAGAAACAGCATTATAGGAAACGAAACTTATGTTAGACTAATTAGTCTCTGGCATACATACTTTTACAAGTAATACACGGTTGGGTAATACCAGCAGGAATTACAACCTGTAGGTAGCATGCTAATTAGTTTCATAGAAATTCGTTATAATTGTAGTTCACCGGATTAAACTGAAGTGGTAAAATCATGATTCTCTCAAGCCATTGAGATGTTAGGATCCCCGAAACGCTGTCGATGCACACTACAGATACAGATGCAAAGTATCGATAAATCTGTATCGCACAGGAAAACGCAGAGTGAAACTTTCCATGCAGCTTAAGGGGGTATACCCGTTTGAACCCTCAGAAAATGTGTACATTTTGTGGATTTTTTTACAAGTCCGCGGCTTGATGAAGATTTCCCGTTTTTTTACTATCTTTACATAGTATTATGAACTACTTAAAAAAAAAGTTTCAGTTAAAAAACTATTGTTTTTCGGAAGTTATGCATACATATCCGAAAGTCTCTCGATTTTAGACGGCTAAACGGTGGGCCTAAAAACTCGCGCTACGTTCAACCAATTCACTTCCAATTTTGCATGCAGGATCGTAATAAGATTCCACATCGTCCAACGAGGGTTCTTTTTGTTCCGATTCCCCGTTTATTATTTATAAAGAATAAAGGTGGCCTTTTCTCTTAGAAAAATGTAACTGTACCTTTGATCTCTCACCATTTCTTTATTTTTATTAAATCTTTTGACTTGTAAAAACATCCACAAAATGTACACATTTTCCGAGGGTTCAAACGGGTATACACCCTTAAGATTGTTCGACATAATTCGGATCGCGCATGGATCGTTCAGTAATCCAGGGATGCGTTCCAGGTAGCAAGCATTAGGCCCGTTACGCACTTGGCGACCAGGTCGCCGAGAGACCAAAATTCGGGCAACCAAACGAAGCGACCAGACCGGGCGACTCGACACCTATCAGTTTCGTAGAGTGCGCCAAACAGAATGGATGTCGAGGAAATTGTTTTAATTGTGAAGTGCATTGAAAAAAAAAATAAATAAAGAAGAGGCAACATTCAGTGCATTCTTTATTGTAAGATCGCCCTAAGAAAGGAATGTTTACCGGCTTTCTCATTCCTAAATAAATGCACCATATCTTCTTATTGTTTTTTTAATGTCGCGGTTGGAGTATTTATTATATGATAAGTCCGAAATTGCCTTTCGAGGTTCAATTTTCAAAATAAATTTCTGCGTATCGAAACTCATTTCGTTGCTTGCAGGTGTCTGGTCGCCAACAAAGTCGCTCGTCGTGTGAACGCGTGCATTGGAATCAAGGCACCTCGTTGGTCGCCGCGACCATTTGGTCTCCCGTGCGTCGCTCACGTTTTCGTGGTTGCCGGCGACTCGTCGGTCGCCGCGACCAAGTGCGTACGAACTCATATGTCCCCGTATACCTCGTGGTCGTCGGCGACTGGTCGCCAAGTGCGTAACGGGCCTTAATTAGACTTAAGAGTTCTAAATCGATTCGACTATTTACATTTTCAATTAATTCCCAGCAAAACGGGACACAATGTTTGAATAACATTACTAATAATGTCGCTCAGAACTCTGAGATTTTACTGTATATCTGCGATACAAAAAGTTGTTAATCATGGGAGCAATATTTCTATTCCCTGATTAGTCGCATACGAAATTTCGGTGCACCTGAAGGTAATTAAATGCAAAGCGCTTGTCATCGAAAGCACGCAGATACAGACTTTAATAAAAAGAAGGAAAGTTAATAGACTCGGTGGCTTCTTTATTGAGAATTCCTCCACGTACCTGTAAAGCATCGAGAAAAATATCAAACGTTTTCTCCTGGCTTTCAACTAACGTGCCTCGTATATCACGCAATTTCTTTTCGTCTCATACTCTTAGATATCACTGTGCAAACGCTTCCCTCGATATCTCAGCGTCATTACCTGGCTCCACCGGGCGCTCTAGAAAAGTGTCGTGCTACTACGTCTGCTATATCGTCGGTGATAGTGCAAAACCGCGTATGAGCAGTTTGCAAATACCGCGGATCTGCATTTTACCGTTTTTTGCAGGAGGAAGAAAAAACTTAATATTTTAGACATTTTAAAGGATTTCTTTGACTGAACTTTTTTGGGCCAGTTTTAGCACTCCTTGTGATAAATACTAACATCAATGGTGTGACTTTTAAAAAGAAAAGCGAAACAGCGGTTGGCAACCGTGAGCGCGAAATCTCAATTTTGCTACTTTTGCAGATCCGCGGTATTTACAAACTGCTCATACGCGGTTTTGCACTATCACCGACGATATGAAGTGTGCCGCGCAAAAATACGTCTGGCCAGCATACTTCTTACATCCAGTGAAATTTAAATAAAATCACTTCAGCGAGGGATATTTACCAGAGAAAAATGCAATTTCTTTTTTAAAATTTAGAAATAAAAGTAGGGGAAAGGTGGGATAGTTGATCACAGTTTTGCTATTTTATTAAAATAATAATAATGCTTTGCTTTGTTTCTATTTAATTACTTAAGTTGCGATTCTGAGAGTATTCTCAATATACTTGCACTTACAAATTTGAGAGGTGAAAACTAATTTTAATGACTGAATTTAAACATTTTCCGGCAGTGACGTTATGCACAAGTATCCCCCACTAAAGGGGAGACTTGATCAAAAGGTTTGGGAGACTTGATCAGTGAACTTTAAGAGTAAATAACACATTAATTTTCTAAAAAATATTTATTTTCTTACTCAATAACATGACATAAAGGGAATATCATAAATGGAAAGTAAACTATAACTAACTTGAAAGAATTACTGAAAAAATGAAACCGAAGAATGACAAAACAACATAAATGCATTCTTAAAAGACATTTCACTTATTGTTAGATATCATTTAATTCAGATGATGATGAAGAAAAGATTTTCCTTCTCACTTCCTTTATCGTATTTTTCTGTTTCATTAGCCGTCCTATGGTTTTTTCTGGGGCTTTTCACCTGTTCTAGTATCCCACCTCACATACTGATCAAGTATCCCTCAATGCACTCGATTTGAAAAAGATGAAAAACTAAACTTACCTTGAATATTTAGTTGAATCAATAAATAGCATTAATAGACCAGAAATGGCGGTTTTTACTTAATATATTTTAAATCGTTGAAAATGCAACATTCAGTCGAAAAGGAGGAGGATCAAGGTGACCGAAATATTTACTTTTCGGCTGCAAATAAGATCGAAGCTACTAACTACATTATTCTATGCTCCCGAAAGAAAACTGCAACATGAACTGTTGCGATAATGCAAACATTACCACGATACCGCGACAGCAGGCACAAATTACCAATATATTAATTAAAAAACTGACGTGATCATGTATCCCTGATGATCAACTATCCCACCTTTCCCCTAAAGAAATTTCATTTCGAGCTGTAACCAGCTCGATCATTCGGGCTAATTACACGACGCGCGCTAATTGCGAGGCCAATAACAGATTAACGAACTTTCAACACATCCGCCCCGCACACGCCTGATTGCACGTATCCTGCGTGTCCACTAATTCCGCGTGGTTCGCGTCAGCTTCGTCCACGAAATATCGTAGCCTCGATTAATTCGTACCTATTCCGTGGAAACGCTCGTGTCCGATGCACCGCTATGGCTAACACGCTACCGTGCGCGATATCGTTGATAGATTAAATTTACCGAATCAGCTCACCGCCGATACCTCGGTTTTTTCCTCAACTCCTTCACTCGAGGCTCCGATCGAAATCGGATTCGCTGCCCTCCCGTTTCCTTCGTGTCATGCGTTTTCACGGGAAAGCAATTCCGTGGCGGAGCCTCGTCGCTAATAGCGTTAAGTGCCGGCTACAACTTCTAATTCCATCTGCGGAGCAATTACGATCGGAGGATTGACGAACTTCGAAGTTTTCGAAGTTCCTCTTTATTTGATTACCTATGGGTAGCTGTCGACCTCTCCATTCATTCCCTTTCAAGTGAACGAAGCGGTTGCGAGGGATATCTCAATCATATCAGCCGACATTCTCTCCGCGTGCACGCTGGTTATCGCTAGAAATTTTCTTCCGATTTCTGAGCCCCGATTCCGCACCTCTTCCAATTTATCTTCCTATGCTCTGTGTTGCTACGCGTCTTTTCCTCCTTTCGCTGTGCTCGACAGTGTACTCGGATCGACTAATCCTCCATGGTTGTTCCCGGAGGCTGTCGAAAGCGGATCAAGCGCTTGGTTCAGCGAGTAAACAAATTAAATCTGGACCGATGGACAGGATGGAGCGTGCTTGTGAAATTGTGATGATCGAGTTTTGGAATGGACATTTTGGGGGTTAATCAATTGTGACTTTTGTCGCGACCCATTGGTTTCCATGAAATTTCTTCTCCTATTGTAATAATTGTAGGGTAATACCGGGACTGTCGGTCGAATTAACATAAAATGGCTATTAAAATTAATACTGATATCTGGGGGCACGGCAGTGCCCCCGCAGAGTCGAGTCGGGCGTTTGCCGTAAGCACTCTTTTCTGGAAGCAACTCAGCCTACTTTTGACCCCCCCCCCCCCCCCCCCATATCTTTGTGCAGGAGTTACCCAGATACCTGAAACTTTACTGAAACCTAGTACTTTGCGAACGGAACTAAACCTCCAAATTTCACGTTTCTATTATTTTTAGTTCCTAAGATATTTGAACTCAAAGTTTCGTAATTTCGACACTGACCGATCATCAAAATTCAATCGTACTTCTAGCAGCCCCAGAAACTTGAAATTTGGCAGATAGGTAGTGTTTGGAATACAATGAAAGGAAAAATTAAAAAATTTGGGAAAATCCTCTTCACTAGAAATTTATAAAAAAAATTCAAGTTTCATAATTTCGACACTGACCGATCATCAAAATTCAATCGTACTTCTAGCAGCCCTAGAAACTTGAAATTTGGCAGAAAGGTAATGTTTGGAATACAATGAAAGGAAAAATTAAAAAATTTGGAAAATTCCTCTTTACTAAAAATTTATAAAAGAAATTCGATATCTCTGGAACCATTGAATCCATAATCATGAAATTTGATAGGCACGTTCCTCTTAGCCCCCAGGTGCTCACTAAGAAATTTTAAAAAAATCTCGCCACCCTATTACCGAAAACCGATGGAAAAACGATACATGAAAGTTTAGCCCTCGCGCGCGCGACGCATGGTTCGGTCCTGACGCCGTAATAACGTAGTCACATAACGTATTTTCCAAAATAATTCATTCAAAGCCACCGAGAAGGACCGATAGGGATAGGGAGTGGACTATTCGAAAAATAGTGGCTGAGGTCCAACAAGAACCCGTAGCTAAGAAAAGAAGGATCACTTACAAAAAGATGTGAAATTCCATCAAAAACATTTCATACAAAAAATGTTTTTGGTGGGTTTGTTTTATCAGAATGAACCGAGTATGTTGAGAATTTTATGCTGATTTAAAAAAAAAACTGGTGAATATTTGCTTTAAGACAATATTTGCTGGAAATCGGTTTGAAAACTGCAGTCATGAGAAATGGTTATCGTCATGAAAAAGAAAAAAGAGAAAGCAAAATTATTTTTGTGAGTGAATACTACAAATACAGATTTATTGATATTTAATTCTTTTTGTATTTAATTTTTTTAGGAAGCGAAATGTCGCTATTCATTCAACTGTTTGGGTTCTAGAGAAACAATTAGTCTGTAATTTAACGGGTGTTTACGTATAGAGTCTGAAATATAACGACTCGACCAATTCTCCTGCCAGACCGACACACCCGGATTGACCCTATAGTATGATTTTATCGCTTTTAATAATAATTGAGGTTGTATATTTTGGGTGATTGAGAGTGATTAAAGGCTGCCTTGGATAGATTCAATGGAAACAGCTTCTCCAGCGGAGTAACCTCAATCTCGCTCATTAAAAAGAGACCCACACAAATTGGATTGTAATTTTGTAGCGCTGCGCCGAGGCACGGCGGTGTTAATCTGATAATTCCATTGAATTGGAAACAGCAGAAGTTCCGAAATTCTTGTTCGTTTTTAAATTCGTTCCCTCTATTCAGGACTTCACACTGCACTCTATTTCTGTTTCACACATGCACACACTCTAGTTACACGCGAGACCGTGCTATTCAATTACAGCGCAGTTAAGCAGATAATCCTGTCGGTAGTAAAAGTTGCTAAAACGTGTTGGCACCGAGACTGTAAATCCACTTACACACTTCAGCAACGGAATCACTGGGATACCACCAGCAACCAACTAGTGCCCGGTGTAAGTGAATTTTCTAGTCGAAAAACACATTTGCAAGCACTAAAATCATCCTCTTTCAATCCACCACTTTGCCATGCTCCGATTTCCCTTGAAAAGATACAGCGACTCAAAAAAATTTTTCACGATTTACTGTTACAGATAATTTGATTATTTGTCTTAGAATTTGCGGCTCTCATTTTCACGGTTTAACCTTACTTATAATTAGTTCATATTTAAATCTTAAGTGCGATACATATTCATAAAAAGAATCGAGCTCGATTAAAGCGAGTCGGTACAAATTCCGTGACATGTATCATGGGCGATGGTGAGTGAGACGTACTGACGACGATTACGCGTCACACGCGGCGGAAAAGTCGAATTAACCCGTGTTTGTCGGCGAATCAACGGGCTCGCGAACAGGTGCCAGCGAATTTTTGCGACAACGCGACCGCAGTGGCGGGGACGTTGCGCTGCGGCCTAGAAGCTAAATCAATTAATGCACTTCGGCAGCAGATGTGTCAGCCTGGGCAAGGCAGTTTGCTCAGGTGCTGGTGGAGTTCGAAGGGGAACGACTACGTGGATATAGATTCTCGGTGTAGGCAGTAGACTGCCACTTGTAGCTAAACGGACACGCTAATTTAGAACACACAAGTATGAGGGAAAAAATGGATGTGAAATCTTGGAAATATTTTCCACTGGAAAGGTCGACGTAATTCTTCGTAAAATTTGATTGCTGATGACCAGAATGAAAGTTCTGAACAAGCTACCTACTCAAGGATTTCCCCTTCTGCTCGCTGAGTTAAGTTTCCTCGTCTTCGGCAAGGATTTCTAGCCAATCGTTAAAGAATCAGTAAAATCTTTCACGGCGCTTTTACGGCAGTTGTTATAAAACTTTATATCCTTTCTACCTACCATCCTTGCTCGTGATAGATAAGGTGATTGGTATTCTTCGATCTTTAAAGGATTTTGAGTAGTTTTGACACGTCAGCAGCATTAAAGTAACGCCTTTGCGAATGAATGAGAAATATAGTAGCTTTGCAGTTTCAAGGTATTTAGAAGAAAATTGATATTGTTCATCTACTGTGTATGTATATCTATTTAACACGAAAATTAGATAGGTTGAAAGCTCTTTTATAAAATAGAGTAAAACGTCATCTTGTAACAATTGAATTATTATCTAATTTTTCTATACACGAGTCTGAGTATTTTCCAACACCCTTACATTTAAGACAGGGTCTGCTAAACTCTGGCATATCCACGACGAAAAGCAATTCCCTTGCTTGTACAGTAGCCATTAATTACAAGGTCACCGTAGTACTTCCACTTGGAGGCTTGATGAGAACACCAGTCTCTGTTCCCACACTTTTAACCATACACAACGAACTTACACCACCAGCGTTCTAACACTTGCCAGTTCGCTAATATTTGATGAATTCCATGTGTACGCGCAGAAAATACGAGTAACATGTAGGTACTCACCACTCTTCTCACACATCCCATCAGTGTGACAAGGTACCTAATCGTTACTCTGTAACGACTGCGATGACGTGAGCGGAAAATCGAGAAGCTTTCGAATGCTCGGCGGCGAACGTGATTTTACCGAAATAATGGGGAAATAAATTGGGAATGTCACTTGAGAAACACGTTTCTGTTTAATTCTCTTCGATCTTCTGTCACGGTTGCCTGATATCCGCGAGCACCAATTTAAGCTCCATCGTGTGAAATAATCGTACGTATGACAGCCAAGGTTTTTTCATTGAGAAAAATGATTGAAAGGAGCTTTCTCTGTGCATAGGGGTCAAATTGACCCCAGTCATTGTAATATGGGATGTAATAGGTTTTTGCACCTAATAAATATGCCAGGCAACTAGGATTGCCTCAACTAACGTTTTACACACACATTATTGAAAAAAAAAAATGGAAAAAATATTATCTATGACGCATCTACGATAGTTTTAAGCCAACCAAGCATATTTTGGTGCATTGGGGTCAAACTGACCACAAATTTTTTTCATGCATTTTGTATAAAAATTTATATTATATATTTTCCTTTGCGGGAATATCTGAGTCGGGCACCCAGGCAGAGACACCTCGGGCCCTCCGCGATATGCGTTGCCGT
Source organism: Andrena bucephala (assembly GCA_947577245.1). Lineage (NCBI taxonomy): Eukaryota > Metazoa > Arthropoda > Insecta > Hymenoptera > Andrenidae > Andrena > Andrena bucephala. Next base: position 13,716,327 of record OX387719.1, on the reverse strand, counting down.
TTGGATGACGGCATTTGTTTAGGTAAGTCGAGCGGTCGAGAGTCCGGCAACGAAGCTTAGCCGCGCAAGGTCGCTGAACTAAAAGATACTACTTTTGCACAAATTATTGTCTACAGTTTCGAAAAGACTCCTATTTTGTATACAATATTGCATTTCTTTTTCTTTTATATATTTCTATAAATATTAAGCTGGAGACAATTTTTATAAAAAAACTTTACAAAATATATGAAAATATGTATGGGGTCAGATTGACCCCCGTGCACAGACCATGGAAAATTTACTATGCACAGAGTGAAGGTTAATGGAACTAAGGAAAGTTACAGCATGCGCCAATGCCAACATTGAAATCCTTTACATTATTACCAGTCTGTACAGATCCACTCGAAATTCCATATTCTATTTATCCCAGTCGATTGCTTTCCCAGTGAAAGCTTCCACAAACTCGTGCTGCCGATGGATACGAGTAACTTCAAAGTTAGAGTCCCCCCCCCCGAAGCACTTTTATTTCGCTGACTTCATAGAGGAATCCTCCGGATTTGCACGTACCTCTTCCGCTTATGCGGTCCAATACGCAGGTATCCTTAAATCCTCTGGCGCAAGCTTTCCGCGATAGATGCGGGGTGTAGCGCCTCCGTTCCTCTTCGAAACTCCTCCCACGAGTTGGGGATATAGTGTGTTCCACGGTTATGCCACTGGGAATAGTAGCACCGACGCTTACGAAAGAATTGTTCCTCAAAGTAGAGCGAAACTTTTCGTTCTTGCGGATTTATCACAGCGTGGGGTAGATTAAAAAAATTCTTCGAGGAAACGTGGGCTTGCAAAGTGTGATAGCTTCTGACATGCGTATTACATACTGCCGAAAAGGAGGCTGGATTTTAAAAATGTATGAGAAATCTGGTATCATATAATTGCTTAAAAAATAGCCACTAGAGGTCAGGCGACATTCTTGTAGCTTCCTAAATTGATTTTGCTGGGGTAATATGAGGCTTTCATTTCTTATACCTATGAGCGGCGCAAAGATAAAATTCTTACCATCTCACTCAACCTTTTCCTCCGCCACTTTACGATTCAATATTCAGAGTATTAACGTTTCCTGGTCGCCTTTTCAAAGTATTTAATTCCGCTACTTAGATCACAATCGCGGAACTTTGCACTCGTGGAAACTACTTAAAAGGAAGAATCGATTGTTTGCGTGCTCGGGACGTGACTGAAAATCAAAATGAAGGATCAGTAAACTCTCGAGAAAGGGATAGGGATTTCTTGGGCTAGCTGCGGCATTATCGCTGTTGGAAGGAATAATATTCAGTCGTTCGTGACTCCCCTCTGTGTTATCCATTCGATCCAACTGGTTCCAAGTTGCCCAAATTCGTTCAAACTACATCTTGGAATAACTCTGTTAAAAGCTTTCTTGTGGAATTCATTCCTTATCGCCGTTAAATTTCCGCCGTCACGATGACAGTTTATCAGAACGTGGCCGATGATACTACATAGTCGAATTAAAAACTTGAACTAGAAAACGTAATTTTCTATTTGAGTCTTGAACGTCAGGTCTGGACAGTCCGAACTTTTAACCGTCGAACTTTATACTTAAAACTTTGGCGTTTTCTAGCCGTAAGAAGCTTTGAGCAGCGAAGCTGCTGAATCGTACACTTTTTATTAATGAGTTGGAACGAAAATTTAGAACGAGACGACGTTCCTTTCTAACGGAAATTTCCAACGAATCGCACAAAGATAGTTAGAATTCATAATTATGGAATGATGATTTTATCATTTCAAGACCCTCGGATCGAATGAGACTTGGAACGAGAAACAAGTTTTATCTATAACATTCTTTGAAATCTCTCAAAATATTCCCATCGGTGTAGGTACTCTTCTTTCCACTTCGTTAATCAAAGTGCTGAAAAATAGTGATTCTGTTCGTAAGAGATGGCAGGAAGAGGCGACATTATCTCGATGGCAATCCGAAGCGATTCGACAACGTGCCCTGGAAGCCAATATCAGTGATTGAGACGCGCAGGCACAGGAGCGCGAAATCAAACGTCCTCAATTTATCAAAAGTCACGTTTAAATACCTTCTGAATCCTTTTATACTATCAGCAGTCAGTGGCACACGCAGCCTTGGAGGATGTTTACGTAATTTCTTGGATGCTCGTTCTACCAGCTCGTATCTTCATTTCAATGAAATCAATGAAACTCTCGAGTCTTTTGATTCAAAGTCATTAGGAATAGATGAGTATTTTAGAACAGATGACTTTTTAACAAGTACAGACTTGTATAAAAGTGTGTACGAAAATGAAAACTCTTAAGAATAAAATTGCAGTAAAACAACCATCTTGCCCCCCCCCCCCCCCCCCCCAGAGAAAGATTAAGTCAAGGAGAAGGTGAAATTACAGCAGCCTTAAGATAAATGCCTTCCATTTTGCTAGGAATTCACTGATGGTATTCGTAAGCGCTCATCAATTCTCCCTCCAAGCAATTTTTAATTTCTTTAGGTGTTTAATCTGAACGTTGGGTCGCGGTAAATGAAAACTGGCCAGCCTTCGGAGCGGATCGTTTAGGATCGAGGGATCGCGCTAACGGGAGTAGTAATTAACGGCAGATCAATATATCTCACTTTGCACGTTTCAGGTCTCGCCTCGCCAGAAGGCAGCCCCGGAAATCTTGGAACGTAATCACTTCGCGTGGATAATTGGATATCCGTTGGGAAAGTCGCGGAATTCATTTCTGATTCTTTCATATCCGTTGTCAATTAATCTTGCTCGTCTAATCCGTCTTCTAGTTTTAATAAGCCATCCCCGTCATTTAGAGAATGAAAATTGAAATTTCTCACCTGATTCTCATTCAAAACTATACCACTTCAATAATTCATTCATTTCTTACCACCATAGGCACTTTCGACACAATTAGCGTTCAATTAATTTTCGTCTACACAATTTTCGTTTGACTTGCTTTTCGCTTTTATTGTAAGGAGTGTATTTAATTACCCATAAATCCATATATTTCTTATGAAGCAACGACAGGTTCGCACAGATTTTTAACAGCGACGAGAATAATGTCCGCGGACAATTTCTAAATTATTAATTTCTGCCGATTGCTTTTCTCCCCTTTCATTTTTACAATGTAATTTTCATCTTGTAATTTGGAGCTTGTTTCTGGACTATTTTCTCCACTGAACATCTGCTTTATGCAGCATGTGAAGCTTGTATAATTAATTCTGTAGCTTTTTGATTAACAAAGGTGGCCGAGAAACTTGGTATGAAAATGCTATTTTGAAATAATACAATTATAGAGCTGGTAAAGGAATAAAAAAGAATGTGAATGTCGGGAGACCCGTTCAAGAATTGTATTAATTTCACGAAAAATAGGTCGAAATTGTCTCGCCAATTTCCGACGTGATTGCTTTGAACATTCTGCAGACTTCTCTCTCCTTCCTTGTCCAGTCTCCCCAGGTGTAATATCTCCAGATATTGTGCCGTCAACCTGCAGCGAGGCCTCGAGCATTTCATTACAACGAGATCTCGTCGACATATCTCGTCGCGACCATCTCCTTTGAGTCCCTCGATCGCGATTTATGCTCTCGAGCTCGTTACAAGATAATGCTGCACACAATATCTTTGCAAAATCCAGCCCATACAGCTCCGATAATTATCATTCATACAACTAAAACATTAGGCAAGCTGAACATTGCTTAGCTTCAATATTTTTAAATGCTGAATATATTATAAACTTGATTAAACTCGAAGATCCTTTCGAATAAAGCTGACGAATACCAGAGGAATCTTCCCAAGTGTTTAAATTCACTTTTCATCAAGTACCTACAACTTCAAATTTCCAAGGAACCAAATTCACTGAACAGCCATCTTCTCTGGCAGCCACCACTCGTAACTCAATTTTTACAGCCATTTTGCGACCCCACGAGAGTAATGTCCCCGAGTCCCCTGATTACCAGCCGCTATCAGCTGCCAGCCATTTATTATCGCGAAATATCGGTTGTCGCGTTCATCGTGCCAGTTATTACACGCGGCGCGAAATTGTGACGCGTTGAAGTCACCGCGCCGATGGGAATGTAAAATCACAACCGGGGCGCCTGAAATTGATCACAGCACGGAGTCCTGGCCGTTTAAATCCGCCAGTTTGTGCCGTTTAAATCGGCGTTGAAAATGTGTGCCGAATGGTCGACGTTGTTTTTCCATTTGTAGATACCATTGGGAGATCTATGCTCTTCGTTAGCGCGCAGATGGGGAACGCTCGTTTCCATTTTCATCGCCGCGCCGAGCTAAAATCGTCTGCGAGCTATCGGCATAGCAACTGAATAGATTAATCCATGGTGAACGCACGATGACGCAGATCAAGATGTCAAGCTGCGGAGTTCAACGCGCCGTGCACTCGATGCAGGCCTGTGATGTGCAGAGGAAACTGGCCCATTCGGCCGGGAAATTGCATGATGCGCGTCAAAATTTAATAGGAGGCTAGGCCGGGGCGAGCAGCCTCTCGAAATTTACACGGTAACGAGGACATTACGTTTTCGTCATTATTATCGTCTCTGATTTGCAAAGCAATTTCTCGCGCTAGAATTACAAGGGTGTCGCGCGCGGACCGAATTATATTTGCACAGCGAACAATCAATTTCGCTGGGCTCCGGCGGCGGGCTTAACGAAGCCGCGATGGAGGACACGTTTCACAGGATTCACGGTAATCGAATCGATGGCTCGTAGCTTGCGCTCTTCTTCGGTTCAATCGGCACGAAGAAGTCTTTCGTAATTTCAGAGGAAGCATACTTTACAGTCTCCTTAGAGGGGGTTAAGATTCTAACTGGAAGTGCTGCTGATCTTACATGTGTTTAGAAAGTCTATATTAATTTTATTGCATGGAATTTTTAGATAACGTGGTTGTAAAAAGTTACAGTGACACTTTATTTTACATTTGATGCGAAAGCCTTCTTCGTACCACCAAATTCATAGAGTATTTTCTTGATAATATATCATAAGAAAATTGGCGAGAATTTCCTATTAGTTTTTCACATTCTTCATAGCAATATTTTCGAATTGTAATTTTCTGTAGTTTCAAGAAAGTAGGGGTTTCTGTTTTTTAAATCGATTTGTAGGGTATTTTGTTCCATCGTTGTTGCAAAGTAGACAAATGGGTGGTGCTGTTCTCTATTTGCGTTGTGTTCGCCTGTTTCCTCGGTTGCGAAACGAGGGAAAAACATCGCGGAACAGGTGTGGTTCGTAACATTGGCATCGAAGTTGCTCTCCGGGCGTCTGAAATTGCCCCTTTTCGCGCATTCGTGTTAAATGGTCTGACTGCGTACTGGAAACTCTCGTAAACACGATCGTAACGTAACAGCACGGCTAAGATATATATGCCCGCGATCGTATTAAACTACGTTCATTGTTTTCCATGTGCTTGTTCCCCCTTCCACAAGCTGGGCAGTAAAGTTTGACCTTTAAGGTAGGGATTTTTCATCAGTTTCACTCATGTCAGTTCCCATTTCCCTTCGCTGCTGGCTGATTAAAACGTGTGGCTGGTATTCGTACGGAGCGAAGAATGAAGTATAGCTATAACGAAGTAAAGGATTTGTAAAAGTTTCCTCTCTTTCTGGAAATATTTTTAAATAACTTCCATCTACCCTAAGAAATTACCAAACTCTCTCAAGATCCATTTGTCAACTTCAACTTTTAAATAACAAATTCCAATTTCTGTCTACTGATCCTCCCTTATCATAGTTCACAAACATTCCGAACTCTACCTAATTTTAGATCCTAATTCAATATTCGAACCTTCTGACCAGTGTTCAGGCATTATTCAAATAAATTTCTATTCGGATAAATTTTTACTGAAACAGACTTTGTATTCCAATGATCGCGAATAAAAATTTATTCCAATAATACACAACACTGCTTCTTACACTTTAATATTACATCAGATGCAATTTAAAATACAATGAGATACGAAAACTTAACATTTAGACAATCCCCTTTCGAAGCTCTGATTCTCCAACAACTCTCTCGTCTCCCAAGGAAATTACCACGCATTTAAAAAGAAAAATCAAAAGTGCCATGCGCCACCAAGAATAATGTCACCGTGTTTCCTGGGAGAAGGGAGAATGGAGAAGCAACGAAACAGTGAGGCGTAATCTAATAGACCTCGCCTATGGAGCTTCTTTATTCGACTAATGGAGCCGACCTTTTCCAGATCCGGTGGATCAAGGAACAACCGACTGGCAGCAAGAATTTAGAGCGTGGAAAAGAGGAAGTGCCGAGGAGGAGGGAAGGGGAAATGATTTCCTCGGCGATCTTCGGGGCAGCTGCCGGCACAGGCCTGGCCCTGGTCGTCGCGATGACGATAGTGGTTTACCGATATTACGCGGTGAAACGGAAGGGAAAGTACTGGAGCAACCTCGATCGTTGGCCGGATCCACCTAGCACCAGCAAACCGGAAGTCCGGCACCAGAACTGCCCGCAGCACTGTCACGACGACTCGTCCTCGCACGTGCTGAATTGCTGGCGAAAACCGCAGAAGAACTACTACGCCGTGCAGACGGGGGTGAGTGGAAACGATACACGTTAATTCCTTTGTGCATAGCACGGCTGGCTCGAATTCGCGCGACACCGGATAACAGTTCTGTTTAATTCTGTTATCCGGTGATCAATACTCTTGATTTCGACGTTTTAGTTACGCAATGGCACACTGCAGGGAGATTGTTGAGTTTTTCAAGTCAGTATATGGTGGGTGAAAAGGAAAATTAATTGGGGGGAGTGTGTAGCTTGATTTGGTGAATTTTGAGATTCCCTTGGGCTGAATTCTTGTAATAAGGAACGAGGTTCTTGAATGGGGTTTAAATGGAATGGTGATAATACTGTGACGATATTTTTCGTTTAATTCCAAGTGGTTCGAATTGCACATTGCGAATGTCGATGCAAGCTGCTGCGCAGAAATGCAGTAGGGTAAGTCGGGGAGAGATGGCCCACTTTTTTTAAAACAATCAGTACACCGTGAATTTAGTGGTTTTATAAAAGACAAAAATATATTTGCAAAATGAAATACATTTAAATAAATAATATAAAATTGAATTAAGAATATAATCATACATTTAAAAAAGATAAAATAAAATTGCAGTCTATGCGAAAGGCCATCTTACCCGGACTGTCCGGGTGAGATGACCCATATAAAATATACATGTTATGAAGTTAATAAAACGAAAAATTATTTCTTTTTCTTGCACAGAACTTTTCGACACTCATTGCATAAGTTCAAAAATTTGGAGCATCCTTCGTAAAACCATTTTTTACAGCTGACCCAGTCATCGGGTTTCGATGTACAGTTTTGCCATTTTGGACTGCTTCTACGGTTTTCAACAATGCGTCGCGTGTCCCAAACTTTCTACGTTGATTATATCTTCGTCTATATTCCGTTGGCATGTTCTACAAAAACATTTACTAGCTATTATGCATGATTTTATGATGGGCCAACTATCCCCGAAAAAATCGGGCCAACTAACCCGATAGTCAAGGAGCACCAACTCCCTTGTTTTTTCATCACAAGAACGTGAATATAACCTCTAAACATTATATTAACGCACTGCATTAAGAAAAAGTAATTACTTTTTTTGTAAAATATCAGTAAATTATAATTTAAAGAACACGTAGAAAATTTTCGAACATAATCCATTTTTATATTACAAATAACTTACCTGATTTCACAGTTAAAAGCAAACAGAAAACACGATTAATGCGGCGTGTGAGCTACGCGCAATATACCACTAAAAATATCTGAAAATCGCAATGTTCTAAAACATAAACGTGATCGATCCATCTCACCCGCAAGGCCGTCTCGCCCGGAATTACCCTATTTGGTATGTGGCACGTTCTCGCAGTACGCGAAAGTAATATTCTCCCGACTTACCATAGTTATCATTAATAATCGTAATTGCACTGGTAATTTAATCTGCGTGGCCATGTTTAGATAACTGCTTTCGTGGCATTTCCATTCTCATGAATAACAAATTCTATCTTAAGCAAAGCAGAATTTCAGTTCCGACTAAAGTCAAACTAGTGCGTCCTACACGTGATGCTACTTCAAAGAGAAACGCGTCAGATACCACTGATACTGTTTCCTTTGAGAATTTGCGAGGGAAGCTACTTTGAAGAAATGTCATACTTCTTTTTCTAAGCAATATTTTATCAGAGCTTGTTTTAAGATTAACCTCACTCGTCAATGTAGTTGAATTTCTCGTATACTTGATCGAAAGTTCAACGAAGCAGTGAGAATACATATCGCTCCAAGTAGATGATCACAATATATGGTCAGACGTAGTGAGTTCATCGAGCAGCATGAATTGTTTTAGCCTCAAGCTGCTAGCTAAACATTAAAATTATCAAGAAGCTTAAAATAGTTACCATTAGAGTGTATTTAAATTAAATTTTCAATACTATAAGTAGAAGTTATTTCCATTAAAAGGATATAGAGTTCAATACCTACATTGGTTTCCCAAAAAGATTCTTTAAATTTAGCTCCTGCCAAGGCAAACCTCTGACATTCTTAGTAGCTCGGGAAGTATTCGCCAACAAGTTTTAATTGATGGATTAATAGATAACCTTTAACGACACTGGGCCAGCTTGCCAGTTAATACACTTAGATCGCTCGATCAGCGAAAGGATAACTGTCAATTAGTGGTCGACTAGCTATTAACGAACCACTGTCAACATACTTTGAACGTTCTAAACTCACCATGTAATTACCAGACTATTTGTATTAGGGTTAATAGCATCCGTCCCTTGTCTCTCCCTGTTAATTACCCCCGTTCTTTAACCGGAACACACATTCGTCTGTGTGTGTATTATGGAGTATCATTTTGCAACCCTATTATCATCGTGCGGCGCCAAAAATAATATTGGGTCTCTCCTGTTTGTAGGTTTGAAATTGCTACTCGAGTTTTGATTATATAAGTCGTCGTAACTAATTACCATCTACATCTAATTTAGTAGCATCGATTAATTACATATTGTGTCACACAACCATTCGAAATCCCATTAGTACCTACTACCAATTACCTTCTACCAATTAGACAATGTGCTTCGTTGCCTGTCTAACAGCAGTCAATTAGTGACAAATTAGTGAGAATCTTGATGCACTTTTCGCACTGCCTCTGTGCTATCCATTATTATTTCTGATTACAAACACTTAATTAACTAGTGACCTTTACGTTGATTTCATACGCCTTTACTCTGAAGTGTGGATCTTTTATTTTCCATCATAAATAGATTCGTTTGGAGGGACGTGGTCAGGTTAAATAGAAATGCACCGGGTACACGTCCATCGATATTTATTAAATCAATAATAATTTACGCATTGCGCATTGTTGAATCGATGCCTATTTAAGTAAACTCCCACGGTTCAATTTTGTTGGAAATAGAATCACGCTCGATGAAGACTGGTTGCACTTTTTGTTGCTGTCACAAAGGGTGCATCATCGTGAAAAGAAATGTTCACTTCAGAATGAAATTAATCACAGCAGTCATTTTTACTCGTAATTACTTTATTCTTGGAAGGGTGCCCACCCCATAGGGCACGCGGAATTAAAACGTGACACTCTGTGTGCAAGTTCATTAAGTTAATTAAGAAGTAGATCTTCGAAAACTTAATTGAAAGGAACTGACCCCGTGGATGTAGAAAAAAATAACGCTCCTTTACTTTCTGCGAACTTCTCCTGGGATTCTGATTCTACGCATTCAACGTAGGCCTTCGTTAAATATATTTCTCGCCCACTAAATCATCAAACTCCGACTTTGATATAAATTGTTCGTGTGGTAGAATATCAGAAGAAGGTGCCTCTCACTTCTTGGAGATTCTCTGTCGATATGAGATCCCACTTTGGTTCGCTCGTTCGTTGGTTGGTTGAGGTGATCGTAGTGTTGCACTACTGATAAGATTTCAGTGGAACTGGTCCGCGCTTGTACCGACGCCACGAGGTCGGTAAAGATTTTCACTGATCGATCAACTGGCGTGGAAGAGAGAATATTCTACAACGTGGGTAATGTAGGATGCAGGTTCCTTTCGCTGATAACGCAAGTCCTTTCCCGTCCTATCACTGATAACAAAATACATTTATCGACGATGTTTCGTGGACGGTTACCAAATAATGGTACTAGATTCGCCTCGCGTTTTCGTTGTTTGCAGGTGAGGTTAAATCAGGGAACATGTTTTCTACAATAGGTGGTGCAGGATAAGTTATTTCTACAACATGATTTAATTAACAATTCGCAGTCAAATTAGATATAATTTATTTACAATTAAACGAGGAGTTTGTATTGCAGAACATAAATTTTCATTGGAACGTGTGCATATAAATTGTATTCATTGCATCGAATTATATTAACAGATGTCCATCAAATGTATATTTGCAAATGAGAAGTTACTTTCAGATATACAGGAACTAAATTCACAGTTGAATAATTTCGGGATCGAAATTCAAATGTTTAACTCCGTCATAAATGATATTTCATTACAGGCATCGATTTACCCAAATACATTCTAGAATCAACAGCAAATTTATTATATGAAATAAACAAATTTACTATAACTAGAGTTCATTATCCAACTATTCAGATCACTTCAACCATTTCCGTTTCCTTGGCTTCCGTGTCAAACTCAATTGCCATTTCACGCGTCAATTTTCAACTTCCCCTATTCTACGCGACCCTCAATCGAGTATCGAAACGAGTGGAATCAATCAAACACTGAAATTCCCTCTGAGACAATAAAGAAAAACAGAATTTGTTGGCACCTCGAAGTCCAACAACGAAATTGATTTTCCAAAAGCAGCGAAAATAGAACAATTTGCGGCTCGTATGCCGGCCAACTAAACGCCCCAACTTTCCCAACGTTTATTTCGTTCCAGGAGTTGTTTAATCCGCGGAACATTCGCACCATAAATTGATTAAGAATTTTCCCGCGAGAATCCCAAAAAATCGTTACCAGATTTGTGGCCCCCGTGAAATCTGAAAATAAAAAATTGTGGAAACAAGATATGAAGCTCGCTGTTATTTCCTCGCGAATTTAAAACCTACGCCATTCGATACGTGATTTAACGAAATTCGTTATCTCCGTCATTGCCTCTACCTGTACGCGCGTAGATATAGAAACCCTCTCCGTTCCGACCGGGAATATAAAATCTGGAATTTGGATCGATACAGCGCTCCACAACAGCCGATGGATATCGCGCTGCGAAGCGCGGCTTTCACACCGTGAATAGTGAAAAGGCGGAACACTTTCTGCGCGGACGTGGACCGATTCGAACAGCCGATTTTCCTTGTTTTTGTTTGCCTTTGTTATCTACCATACGCACGCCGGCGGGAGACAGATGTTTTTATTCGCTGGCCCAGCAGCGTTGCGACAAAATTCGATATCCCTAGTGGGGTGTCTTCAAACGGACTCGTTCTTCCTCATCGCTTCTTATTCCTTTCTTTGGGTATCAGGTGTGGATAGAGTTCGTTGTTAGACACCCCAAAGGCTCGGTGAAAATAAATTGTCAGCCTAACAATGTTGGACCTATGAACTTTTCAATTTGTGAATCTATAATTCATTGTCCGGGTGTCCGTGGGAAGTGCATAAAGGGATTCCATTTCATTTTAACAGAGACTTCAAGAAATTTTCTGAAGAGACTGCCTCACCTTTCCGTTTTATTGCGACCATCTGAAGGCTCTAGATATTGGTGATTTTATTGAGAACTATCGAATCGTTATTTCATTCAAAGCTTCCTATCGGTCACTGAACTGTGCATCCATAGTTTACTTACACCCTGTGTACAGCAAAATTCTTTCACGTTATCGTTGCATGACTTGCATCACGGTAACTGACGTTTCTCTTCGTGTTCGTCGGTTGAGCTTGATGGTGTCAATAAATCCTTCAAAACTGATCCAATATCTGCATTGTAATCTTGAGTTGCAACGAAACAGTGGTTGCATAAATTTCATTATAATTTCACATTCTTTTCCACTTGATTCGGACAAATGTCGCATTGATTCAATGTGCTTGGTTACTGATAGAATATTTTGCTTTCACTAAAGATCGTGGATCACCCATAGAGGACTCTGCGCCGCGTTTAGGAGATATTCGATGCACCTACCAGAATTCGCCTCTGCGAAACGGCCAGGTTTTCACGCGTTAATAAAAAATTGGGGGAATAGGCGCAGGTCGTTCGCGTCGACGCCCATAGGCGGAGTTTTATCGGGCGTAACTTTTTTATCGGTGAACGATTCAGATCGTAATCCTGTTCCTGTAGCAATACATTCACGGTTGCTTGATAGCGCGTGCCAAGTTTACGGCTGCGTTTTATACGCTTCTAAAAATACTTAAGGGATCGCCTATTTTGCATTCCTCTATCTCACCGTACGAACTGCAACCTGTTACATGAGCAGAATACCCCGTAAAAGTATTTCTTTATCGCCACATTTCGCGCCCCATCTGGTACCTACAAAACTTACTTAACCTCTGGCGAGAATTCCTGTAAGCCGATTTAAAACTACGCTTTACCAAAATGTCTGTAACTGAAAATGAAGTCAGTACCTGCCTTGATATGAAATTTTAATTGAGCTCTGATTGCATTAGATGTCTCTTTTATTTTTACCGCAGATGTCAGAAAAGATAGACCGCAGTGTTTAATATTGTAAACGATATCTAATGTGTCTGGATGCCGGAACCAATTACTTGAACTGTTACCAGGAAATATAAACATTAATGCATGCGAGGCAGAGAGTGGGAAACGTGATGTTATAATCGCAAGAGGGTGGGTTATTCGCGAAGCGTGAAATACATAATCGAAATCGGCAGCTAGCTTTTATTTTTTCCAGGGTGTATTCGATGAATTCTGGCCCCATAATCCGGTTAATGTTCCGCGTAACCTGGCGCTGCCGTTAACAAGGAATTACTCGATCCTCGCAGCACCAAGAACGCCTGATTCTGGGCAATTTGCATTTTAATTGGAGGTGGGCGTTTCGTCTTAAGCAGCATAAAAAAGTAGTGAACAAAGTTGCCCGAAGCAAGCCAGATAATCCGAGGCGAGCAGCGAAGTATCTTGATAATGAAATTCCGGGAATATTTAAATGTACCAACGAATACACATTTACAATGACCAACCAGGAGGCCTGTAATACTTCAGCGAGTATAAAGTACAACCAAATGCTCCTCGAAATATTCTCATCTGCACCTCGCATCTCGATTTTCGCCCGTCAGTTACAACCTTCGCGACCAATTGAATTCCGCTGAATGTATATTCACGCGGATCTCCGAGAATCTAAAGAAATCCATTTAAAACTGTGCGGAACTACGGGCATCGTACTAAGCCTTAACCCAATACAGAGCTCCCCGAAGCGGGCAACATCAATTCACCCCATCGTCGATGAAAAAGAGACGTCAGAGAAAATTAACGTATCAATATCCAAGGGGGATCGATGGCCACCCGATACGCTATCGTGCAAGAATGATATATCGATTAAGGAAGCTTCCAGGTAACGTGCAACGGAGCCCCGCAAAAAGTTAATCAAATTTTCCGCCGTTACGTAAAGTAGCCTCCACGCTGATGCGTAACGCGCATGCAACACTGTCATCTATCAAAAAATGAAGAAAATAGAGGATCGATGGGGGGACACGGTCATTATTGATGTCGAAGCCACGGCAAAAAAAAGAACTACATTATTTACCGTGACAAGGGTGTCGCGCAGCCAGAAAACACAGCCCCCTTCCCCTCGATCGATGAGAAACGGTCTCGGAGCGGATCGACGCTTCTCGATCGTTGGAAAGCTGGAAATGTGGGTGGCGGCACGGCGTCGGAAGTTTCTCGTTTAAAATTCTATCCGCCAGCAAGTTTAACGCAACACGCTGATCTATAATGCAAAAGCGTTGTCGAATGAGCCCGCCATACGCCCACGAGAACGGAACGGTTCCAGTGCGTTCCGTCGGGTCGATGAGAAAATCTCGTCGCGCGGCATCGATTTTCCGATCACGGATTCGTGAAACCGCGGCCTGGAATCGAGAGGAAATCGTCGGAATAAAATTGTGCGTATCGCTTCCAGGGATTTCATTGAACCGTGCTTACAGTCGATAAAAATAATAGAAAAGTTTGTAGTCTCCGTTAGCGCCGCTCGCTCCCTTGCAACATTCATCGATCTGTTTGCCCAGGGTGTCTCGGTAACTCTATTGCAAAGAACATTCGCCAATGTTTTTGTAGAGTTTCGACGAGCTTCTATTCTTAAATAGAATCTGTAAGACGTTCGTTGTAGCGTAAGCGATGGGATGATCAGGAGATTTTTCATGGAATTGTTGGAGGATTTTTATTGTTTCGTGAAGATGTGATTAGTATACGTGTGTTTTTACTTGAAACAATTTTTACAATAATGCTCGCATTGAAAGGTATCTATTATAGATATTTCGGTAGAGTGCAAGTAGAAGTGGGTCGTTTATAGTCAGACACAATCTATGACTGTTCTGTCAGGGTAGGTATCGCTGTGATTTTTAATACGTGGCTTGTTTTAAACACTGTTCCGAGTGTAATTGAAGGGTTGGATGCAATAAGGGGACTAGCGTTTGGAAATTGGAAAAATTATTGTCCAAACGCAAAGAAAGATTGGAAAATTAAATGTTATTAAATTGAATTTCTAAAAATATAGTGTTGTAAAGCTCATCACGACACACAGTTTTTCTATTTACAGTTTGTTTATCCAATCATTACTATTCGAGCTAAAAATTCTAAACAAAAAATTTTCATCCTCCAAAATCATTATTTCTTTAAACATAAATTGCGATAACGTGAGTAAATATTAAGGGATCGTTATGAGACTTGAAATATAACTTCAGAAGATTCTAGCGAAGCCGTAAAATGTATGCATACAACCCTTATGATGAAAAATGTAATAATATTTAATTAAAAATTAATACTGGACATAACCCATGTTTTTCAACGTTCGCCGTTAAAAAGTATCGAGGCAATATTGAGGTACATACAACTTGCAGCGACAAAGTTTTTCCTTGATATACAAGGAAGATTTTCACAAATTTTCACACTGATTAATGAATAATTGTAGAAGATATGACGATATATATAAATCTCGCGCGCCACCAACAGTCGGTAGCCGCGTGTAATGCGCTATTTAGCAGTTTTAGCAGTCGCGTTGTTGGTGCCGCGCGGGATTTATACATATCGCCGCATCTTCTACAATTATTTATTAATCAGCGTGAAAATTGATGAAAATCTTCCTTGTATATCAAGGGAAAACTTTGTCGCTGCAAGTTATATGTACCTAAAAATTGCCTCGATACTTTTTAACGGCGAACGTTGAAAAACATGGGTTATATCCAGTATTAATTTTGAAAAAGTTTTCTAAAGTTATGTTTCAAGTCTCATGACGATCCGTTAATATTTACTCAAGTTATCGCCATATTTGTCTAAAGAAATAATGATTTCGGACGATGAAAAATTTTCAGTTTATAATTTTTAGCTCGAATAGTAATGATTGAATAAACAAACTGTAAATAGAAAAATGTGTGTCGTGACGAGCTTTACAACGCTGTATTTTTACAAAATTCATTTTAACAACATTTAATTTTCCAATCTTTCTTAGCGTTTGGACAATAATTTTTCCAATTTCCAAACGCTAGTCCCCTTATTGCATCCAACCCTTCAATTATTATTGAATTAATCAGCTTTGAATCTATATAGAAATTCAGCAACAATTTCATTTGATCTCTATCCACTCTGTTGCAAGGAGACATGAAATCCATGCTCATCGCAGTGTGATCTTTGTAATACAGTTTGCGGAACATCATCTATATGAGTTTACGAGGGAGTCTAAACTTTTGAACATGTGGGGACCGAGTTAAATCAATTAAATATAAACAGAATCCTCTTGAATCCACGATTGACGTAAACTGGTTGAATAGAAAAGTTTGAGTATTTAAAATAGCACTTCAAATTCGAAAGGGAACATTATGGAAGGCAAAATATTCTCAAGTTTCCGGTTGGTGAGGATGCAGATTTATGCTGATCGAGGGAAAGCTTGGTGGTTAGGAGAAAGGTTGGATTTTTGTCCGGAGTTGGTCGCTGAGGATGTTTGAGTAACCGCGAGTTTGCGGCTTCCGGTTGACTTGTTTGAAAAATCGTTTAAACTCATCATCCCCCGCGGTAAGCGGCCTGCGGAATTAGCAATAACTTCGAGGAAATTTAGCAGTCGGGGATATCGCGTCCCGCGGCGCAATTCCTCGCGGGATTTAATAAATTTATCCCCTTGGTTGCAAACGATGGAGGAACGAGCTGAAGACACGACCTTGGCGTATACTCTGTTGCAAATTAGAATCAGATGATCCAGTGTCTCGACCTTGAGTCGCCCCGGAGGCCAGAAAAATGAAATTTTCCTCTTAAATGCCACGGCAAAGATCATCTGATACTTCGTTCTTAACTCTCAAAGCGAGTGAAATTAACGACATTCTTTGAGGAAGTTGGTTTATGGGAAACCTGTACGGTTATCGCGTCTTTTCTGAGATTATTCCACAGAGGCGCAAAGTAGATGCCTATAATTCGTATATAATTCGTTTTAAACTGATGAAACCAATCATCACTTTAATATGCTACAAGTGTTTTCGTGAAATTTATTTGTATCTGTTTACCAACGCATTGGCCCGTATTATTCCCAGAATAACAATTATGGCTGTTCATAAATTAATAAACACAGGCACGTACTGAAATATACATTATATTCCCGGTAATAATGCACGATGCAGTTTGAGCTTTTGATCCGAACGAGTGTGAATGTTTAAGTAACACTAATATTCTGAAGAAGGAATTTTGCGAACGATTGAATGCACAGGAGCACGATCCCATAAATTTGTAATTCTAAACGTTAATCATGATCCGGCTCGAAGAATTTATTAACACCGGTGAATTAACTATTACAAATTGGCATTTCGTACACTACCTAGCCACGATTAGTATTCATACGTCTGTCATACTAAAATATTCAAGTTCACGTCCCCGCTAAAATTCCCCATAATTGGAACAGCAAAACGCATCTAACATGCACACGCTACAAGTACAACGTGTTAATGGATTGATCCCCCGCTTTAATCCCATCGCAAACTCGCGCAAGTCCTGTAACGGCCAACGTTTTGCATTTACATTTCGACTTAAACAGATTACATGGGCCGATAAACACTGGTAGTGTGTGTGTGTGTGTGTGCGTCACGTTGACGAGTCCGCGACAACGAGGATCAGCGGTCTCGTTGATAATTCACATGGAAGCCCAGCGTGATCCAAAGCACAGGCTTGGTCGAATGGTTTCCTCTGATCTTTCGAAATTACGACCACGCGCAAGTATCGGCAGCGATCCCGCACTTGATTTGCAGCTCACGCCATCAGCTACGGGAGCATGTTGGACGAGGTTCGGGCTCGACAAAGGAAGCCGTGCCCCGCGCTTCCGCATCCGGGCGAATCTTTTCTCCTCCGCGAGCGGGAAATTCAACAGGATTGCGCGGGAAAGATGCACTCCGACTCCTTTCGCCGTAGCCTCTTGATCTCGAGGTGCATCAACCGTCCTTGCATTTATTTACATCGACTGAAACCGGGTCTTTGGCCGTTCAGCATTCGTCTCTTGGCGCCTAAGAAATTGCATTGTCGAACGGGCGACGGGCGTTCGTTGGAAACTAGGATGTCGCGCTGTCCTGGGAAACGTTGACCTACACTACTGATTTCATAAAGTGACGGTAAAGGAAAGACACTTGCATTTTTAATGCGAAAGCTGACGGTGTGGAAGTGGTGCTCTTATCTATCTTCTCCTTTGGGCCGTCTGTAGAACTTTGTAAATAAGATTCTATAGGCTTTCACTGGTATCTTGTTAGATAAAAGAGGGCTGAGATATCTACCCTTCGCATCAACTTTTACTGGTATGTTAACAGTATTATAAAGAACTTACACAATTATAATATTCCTAAAAAATCAATTTTTTTCCTCCACGAAAACTACAACTACCCCTATTCACTACAGACACCGCTCGCCACATTTTTCATCCCCACAGAGCGTCTGAAATCTGCATGAAAGGAGCATCCAGCTCTTCCTCAGTCTATCGATAAAACGTCCCGAATTCCGGCACAGCGTAATCGCGAGCACTCCGCGCCCAGTTGGGCGCAGTACCAGGAAAGGTACGAGGTAAGAGAAACCGAGGGTTGGAAAATAGAGGACGGTGGGCGGGGGTTCCAGATAAAGTAGCTAGTAAAGGGAAAGGATAGTAGAAGAGCGCATCTAGAGATAGGAGGAAGGTCGAGGGGAAGGTGTGAGGGAGGAAGGGCGGTCGGGAAGGGTCGAGAAGGATTCCAGGAGCGTATCGAAGGGGAGAGTAACCTGTTGCGGCGCACGCATACTTGCCCCCCATCCTTGTTCGCCCCTCGCGGCTCACCCTATCGCACGTACACGAGTGAACGCTCACATAGAAACACCCCAAACACATCTACGTCCGTGTGTACCATCATCTTTGTCCTTCGTGCCTCTCCGTGGCGCCAGCCCTCTCTCTCTCTCTCTCTCTCTCTCTCTCTCTCTCTCTCTCTCTCTCTCTCTCTATCCACCCCCCATCGGCGAGCATACTCCGTTCACCCTACCAACGGGACCAACCACCACCTCCTGGCTGCCTCTACGATCCACGAATCGCCGTTTTCTGGTGGCACACGAGCCCCGGCATAGCCAGCGCGTACACGGTATAGAGTAGTTAGTCGCTGC
This sequence comes from Andrena bucephala, assembly GCA_947577245.1. Classification (NCBI taxonomy): domain Eukaryota; kingdom Metazoa; phylum Arthropoda; class Insecta; order Hymenoptera; family Andrenidae; genus Andrena; species Andrena bucephala. The sequence goes on along the minus strand of OX387719.1, from coordinate 13,697,570 downwards.
CAGGCCGCTACGCCAACACCGTCGACTATCATAAATCGTAAACGACGGACATCTGCGCTTTCGCCGTCGGCAGGCAGATTATGCCTTCTAACTTCTAGAAGATCGTCGCGCCCTGCCACACGCCAGCCCCACGCAGACACCTGTTCCCACTAGGTAAATTAATCATTTGTCTCTCTGTAAACCGTACCGGTGATTGCACGATTCGTTCGCGAGGCGCGTCTCGTTCGCGTGTCCGCGGGCGAGTAGTACGAGTGGCGGTTTGATCGGACAGGCGGGACGGCCGCGACTGTTGCTACTCGGTGGGACCGCGCGCGATCCGATTTCACCGGAAGCGTGCTGCCTCTTTCACGTCTTCCTTACTCGATTTTCTGCCCGGAGTGTTCATTGCTTCAGCGGCAGCTGACCACCGTGGCTGATGGATATTTCGTGGCGAGTAGAATAAGAAGCTTTCAGGCGAACGGTACACGGAGGTTCTTGTATAGGGTGCCGACGAAACTGGCACGGGGGCTGTCAACAGGAATCTCCGCGGCACGTTCCGTTCGAACGGGAAATATAGTCGGTTTATAATTGTAACGCGAGGGTTCCACCCGGTCGCCCTCGACACGATGAATTAATTCTGACCTCCGACACCGCAGAGTCGGGTCAAAGGAACAGAGTGACTATTCATCCGCGATATTCATACATATCCTCGGGGCTGCGGATTCGAGAAGTGAATTTCGCGATTCCCAGATATTCATCCGCGACTCTGGGAAATTTATCGCGCGCGGCGGGTGCTCGTGTAATTCACTCGCAATAAAATCGTTCGCACGCGCTTTTGCTTATCGATCCACGTCACTTTTCCTGCAATACGCGAGTAGACCGTAAGAAGACTTTTGATCCCCTGTTTCGTCGAGGGAAAAGCAGCATTGTTTGTTGTCCAGGGGCTGACAGATCTATTCATTAATTGTTTATCGCACTGATCGTGGGCAGTGGCTCTGTCAACCAGGCATTAAGTATTCCCTCTCCGTTGTATCGAGTTCGATTGGCCCTCGTTTCGGGGCGCGTACTGACCTCGAACATTGATCCCTCGGTTCACGAGGGCAGCGGTAATTGTTAAGGAACACTCGCACAGGTGCGAGGGGTCGACTTTGCCAGGGATGGCACGATAGTGAACAGGAGCAACAATTAGGGTAAATATCGATTCCGACCAGGTGGTTTGATCGACCCCGCTATACCTCTACCCTTACACTGTTTCGTAATAAAACAATCGAGCATTGTTTGAACTTTGTGCCTGCGGCGTTTCCATTTCATCCGCTATTGCCCTCGGTCGGGAATAAATTCTTTTCCTTCGATTTCTGACGTATGCATTAGCTCGATGGTCGATAGCGTTCTTTGTCGTCGTCTACTAAATAGACAAGCAGAGGTTTTAGACAGTTACATCGATTTAATGTTTCAATAGGAAGCAATTCAGATCTCCTTAGCATGCATTGTTATTCTAAATAGTATTCCTGAATTATGGAATATCGAAATACTTGGAAAGGAGGATACCTTTGAAAATCTTGAGAAGATTGTGCTGTATATGCCTGGAACCTGTTTTCGCGGAGAGTTGCAGAGATAAGTAAAATATATAGGTAGTTGTGTAATGTTATGTATAATAATCATGGGGTAATAAACAAGCATAGAGGTGGAAAATTTAATACGCCGCAATTAGGATTTATAGGAACAAGTATGGAAGGAAGTTATGTAAATTTACACGTTCCCCTGAAGCTCTGTTCTCCTTAAGGACTGAACTTTCTTAATGGAAAGGTGACATTTTTCTTAATTCATGCGGCTAAGACAATGCCCAGTGCAGATTCGCGGTTAAGATGCGTAAGCTTGACGTAAGAGGCGAATAGGGAGAAGAAAACGGCGCTTCCCTTTCTCCTGCGTTAGGTACATGACCCATTACATTTTCCAGGGTAGACTGAATCATGCGAACCTTTACATAAGACGACCGCAGCAGCGGTACACTCGATTATTAAAGAGTCTTATTTACTCCGGGACAAATCGATCGAGACGATAGTCGAATCGAAATAACGAAGTTCAGTGATTTCTTTTTGATTGAGAATACTTTCTCAGAGTGCTCCAAATATCCTTTATATAAATCCAGTAATCTACAGCATGTACATTTTTTATTATCACATTAATCAGAATATTCTATCTCACAACAGGATTTACTCTATAAACGAATCCTTTATTCCACGTTGAGGAGGATACATGTTTTCATTAAAAGAAAAAAGAAATCGACGCCTTTGATTGCTCCGAAGGAGAATGAATTTTAGGAAAAAATTATCCTTCTCGCCTCGCTTGCTCCAGGATCCCATTATTGCCTCGAACTTTTATCTCTGAAATTTGTTCGTGCCTTCAGCCACAAAGGAGATAAATTAACGTTCCCTCGTCTGTCGGGCGCGCTACCATGTAAAAGAATATTCCCCTGATGTCGGAGAAGCTCCTCTGAATTTCTGTACAAACTTTTACTGCGCGAAAAGCGCCATTAGAATGGCCTATCGTGCGAATCGATAACGCCGTTTGCAAGCAAAGACGAACGGGGCGCGTACAAAGTCATCAGCTGTGTCCTTCATAACCCGAGTGCGATCCTGCTTAAGGTTCGCCTGGTTAATTAAGAAATTTTCCCTCCAACTTGCTTCTCGATGATGCAAGGTTGCCGCGCATCCTCGAGGATACACCGACACCCTGCATTCGCAGTAGAGAACTTCAAAATATCACCGTCTCGCCCATGCTCCTCGCGATCACTGCGAACGAGCTGATCCACTTTAAAAGGGACAAGGATTCAAAGGATGTTGTTCTCTCGATTAAACGGTTCACTCTTCAGCGAAGCATAAAGGAAAGGCCAGAGGAAAGAAATGTATCCGAGGATTACCAATCGAATGCTCTTCCTTCCTCTCTCGGGGTCTCTCGGGGAGGGTCGAAACGGCTAGCTCGTGTAACTCGGCAGGAAAATGGGCCACGCGCGAAAAGAGCACGATCTCCCGGAGAGTCCTTCTCGAGCTAATTTAATCCTGCTCCCTGGAACTCTTGAAAAACGCCAGGATCTCGTTCTCAAGGCCGTCACTACTCGAGAGATTTCGAAAGTTCTGGTGAATCCGCCAGGTTCGCGGGAGTTCCTCTTAGAGATCGATGGGAACACATGCCGCTGGCAACGGGAGGGCAGGATCCACGCCAAACCGTGTCCTTCGTGAAAGTTAACTGCTGATCCTGGTGGCGCTCGTTAGCTAAGCCAATTAAGATATTTTCTTTCAAGTTTTGCCTGGATGCTCGGAAGCGAATAACGGAAGTTTATCCACGGCCACTTTGACGACCTTCGTCAGATGGCGACGATGCTCGCTGAAAAATCTTTGGGGGCCCCTCGACAATGAAGTCGCAGTTATACGATTAATAACCGCCAGGTGGAATTGGATGTCGCAAGCTCCTCGAGCCTTGGCTATCCTTCCGCCTCGGCTCTCGCGCGACAGCGGGATTCAGAAGAGGGGAACTGATGCTCGCTGTTGTTTCGATTCGTTTCCCTTGTTCCGCTCCGACTCGTTGCAACCACGGTTTTATTAGTAGAGATCAATGGGACGGGGGATATTAATCCTGGAATAACGCCAACGGTTTAGCCTGCGGTCTTTAACGATTGCTTTCTGTTGGGAATGCTGTGATCCTATAAACTTTAATATCTGGGATGTTAATTAGCTGCTATGATGGTATATATTAGATCGCTGTGTTTAGGTGGGAATTACCGAGGATGTGTATTAGGGTGTTTCATATTATAGGGTTAAAATTAAAATATTATATATTTATTTTACTTTGCGCATGTCCTGATTCCTATTAATATAAAAAAAATATCTGACAAATTTTAGGAGGATTGAGTAATATTTAGAGGTTGCACACTTTGCACACTAAATAATATGTAGTAGGCTAAGGAAACACGGTTTCCAATGATAATTATTTTTATTCTCAAGTCCATAAAACAGGAACTAAACTTCAAAGAAGACTTACACTTAGATAAATTTACATTTTATTACTACTAGGTATTATTGTTCACACCTATACAAATTCTGTACCTTATTATTTTACCCACATTTTTAAAACCTGAAAAAGCGAAAATATGTAGGGTGGACCGGGGGCGGTAGTAACAGGGGGGCAAATGTAACACATACAAATTGCGTTGAATCTGAAAACATATAATGAATATTAACACCAATTTTAGATATACATATGATAAACAATGACATTCGGAATACACACATCAATGTCCTAGCAGTATAGATACGCAATAGACATGGATAGTGGACAAAATAACTTTTCGACACCCTAGAGTAACTTTTTCTTACTGACTTATGAATCTAATGTAAACTCTCCCTTTGCAAGTATGTGTGTTTTTTTAATCTGTAATTTGACCTTTTTTAAAGTAATACCGATCGTTACCTAACACTTTTAAGTGTCTCGTTAGTCACAATTTATAATTGAAGTTCAAAAGCATGGTCGGGGACGATTGTAACAGCGGCAGTCGGGATCAGTTGAATAGTGTCAAAGAAAGCGAATAATATTGTCTTGTTTACATAGAATCCATGTAGTGTTACAACCGACCCGAGATCAGATACGGTTGCAACACTTTACACTGTATCGTTAGGGCTATAACACTCCGCTTCTCATTTTTTATTTTAAACTGTTGTGACTCTATAATGTTAGATAAGTAAGTAACATTTCCGTATAAGGGTTTTTGTTGTAAATGTAATAGTTTCTGCGTAGTCGTATGCCCAAGCCAAAGATAAAACTCTGCAACCCCTAAATATTATTAAATTTGTCTAAAATTTGGCATACAGATCACTTAGATGAATAGAATCAAGGGGGCAGGCAAAGTTATATGAAAATAGCACCTTTGGAAAATTCAAACACCCTAATGTGTATTCGAATTAGAAAGTCTAGATTCTAGATCATTGGGAACTCGCTGTTTATTTTCTGTAATTAATAAGTTATTATTAGATTTCTTTTACGCTTGAAGACTTTGGCGGGCACAGAAGATTCGCGCGATAGCCTTGGGGATGAAAGTCGTTATAAATTTTCTCCAATACGGGAAATGTGATTCTATGTTGCATGTACCAGAGGAATTAATTCCCCGGAGTAATTCAATATCCTTTTCCATCGCTGGCGAAAAAAAATTATAATATAGTAGTATTTGTCGAACAGTGGTATACCTAGGTATATGTATAAACGATTTATGAAAAGTTTCCATAATTCCTGGCAAAACGTACCTCGCACTCTGTAAGTAAAGAGATTTTAAGAAACCTTTAGCATAATTCTTGAAATATACAAATTCCACTGACAGTAAAACACATTATCGAACCTTGCCTCGAATTAGAATTCGTATCGATCCTTCGCAACGTGTCAGGCACAGGATTATCGTACTTCGAAATCTTGCTTCTATAATTGCTTCCTTTGGGGTAACGCTAACTCCGGTCCACCTTTATCCCAGAGAACAGTACGGTCACGGTCAGACACCGAATAGCTGTTTCACCGTTCTTCGGATTCAGCAGCTTTCGAGCTTCCTCCCGCGAAATTCCCCGGGAAACCATTCGTCAGGGAAAAATCATTACAGGCGGCGAAGCGAATTCCCTGCTAAACGTATTGAAGAACAGGAACGCGTGAAGTTGCTTGGAATCGAGAGAGAATCCCACGGTTTGCCGCCCGCCGCTTCAGACAGGCGTACCCCTTCAGAACTTCCATCTTCTGTTCATCCGAGAGCAGTCGTTTTGTAACCCGTCGCCATCTCCAGCGTGCCGAGTATCTGCGCTCCTTTTTGGCGAATAGTTTCAAGATGGCAAACCAACAGTTCGATCAGTAAATCCTCCGAATAGAATCATCGCGCCCCTGTCTCACGAACTGGATGCTGCTTTTCCCAAAGGCCTTCGCGTCAATCACTGGCCGCGCGTATCTTGAAAATCCACTGCACATCGTCGTCGCTTACGCCGACGTGCCTCGACAACCGTTCGAGGAGGAACCAAATAATCCGGCACCTGACATTCTCCCCCGAAAATGTCGCGACACATTCGCGACTCGGCGATAAAAAGAAAACGCATCCGCATAAACTCGCTTTATCGCCGCGGTGACCTTAACCAACGTTAAGAATTTTGAGGCTTCCACGGCCCGGACTTATACAGTCACTACCATTTCAGGGCTCCGGGTGAGCCTCGTTAACCGTGTCCACCGGGAGTAAAATTCTATCCCAATGACAAAACAGTCTCGGTGCGTCATCTCTACGCTGACGTACACCCGGAACCTTCTAACGGTAATAACTGTTTAACCGACGTTGACGTTAGTCCAGGTGAACGTCTCTCGCCGCTGCGTGATTAACCCGGCCTCCCTGCACCTAACACGAGATCGGGTCACCGCGTATCGAGGGTGTGCGCGGTGGGCAGGCGAAGATCATCCCCTTGTCGGTGTTTAACCACGTTTCCGAGGGAATACGATAAAGGAAGGGAAACAACGATTCCCAAAGCCAGGCCACTTCGACCGTTTGTGCGTTTGGCAAGTGGTATTGGACACCATTGTCAAGGTACCGAGCAAGTTGTCAGAGGTGCTGGGCGATGTCCTGGAGCTAGCATGCGGCGGAGGCGGCGGCGGAGGCGGCGGCGGCGGCGTCGCCCGTGGAACCAGCGATGACTCCAAGTCGGGCAACCTGACGATCGGAAACGCGGCCAGCAGGATCGGGGTTGTCACCGGGGTAGCGACTATAAGGGACAAATGGGCTCAAAGGGGCCACAGGTCACCCCTCTCCTCCGTGGCGAACACCGACAGCGCTGACAGCACCACCTCGACCAGCTCGGAGGTCAGTACGGTTTGCCTGAAAAATACTTTTTCAAGGAGTTTTTATTAGGACCGCCGCGAACAGTAATTTCAGCAGATAACTCGGCTTTTATTCATTCAGCGGTGGTATTAGACTTGTAATTGCCACTTTGTTGGAGAGTAGCGTTGAGTATTGAGTAGGTATTTGTTGGTACTATTAGAAGATAGATTGGTGTTGTTTTAAATGGAAATTTTCTACTTCGATTGCATTAATATCGTTCTTTTACGGATGTTTAACCGAGGAGAATTTTTTTATACGCTAGAGGAAGATGCTGGTATATGAAAACTGGACGAAATTCAATTTTGTGTGTCACGTTTAATTTGTCAAAGAATAGAGGCAGTAGAATCTCTAATCTCGTATTTAAATAGATATTAGCTAGGGTGTCGCGTATCGACGAACGGTCAAGTTGTATTACTTAAGTAGGCATCCATTTAGAAATTTTCAACGCTAGCTTTTGCCATGCATCTGACTCGAAGCATGGGGCAGGAGAGCTTCGTTCGAATGCTTCGCGGTTTATTCTTTGAGCTGAATTTACGAATGAATTAACGTTTCGTTGAACGTATATTGATCAGGAACGATGCGTTTTGTATGCCGTATAATTGAGAAGAAATTAACGACAGGATGATAACATGCGTGACGCGCGGTAAAATTTATTCAGAGCACATCATCTGCGAAACTCGATTGAATTTTTCGACGAATAATGTCACAGCGAGGGAAAAATATTCGAAATACATTCGTTGCTTTCGTAACAAGATTTAAAGGTAACGTTCTTCATTAGAAATATTTAAGGCAGCCCATGTGTTAGTCCCAAGCAAAATGTTACAAGCTTCCTTTGAAAGCTTTTTTCAATAAACTCGAAACATCGAACTCGATTACTTGCGATACAAGGGAGTTCCAAATATCGAGTTTTGTCGCAAGGATATTCCTTTAAATTCCTTTCTCTGTAATTGAATTTTACTTTTATTCGATATTACATACAACGTGAAAGACAGTGACTCTACACATGGTCCCAGTATACAACAGGGCACACAACTATCCCATTACGTGGCCCGATAACAAACTTCACGATAGAATAATGGCGAATATACTAGTCTCGTGTCGTAATTCCTTCCCTGACGTTAAAGCAAACGTATAAAACCGGGAACAATGCTTGCCAGGCCGTTTCTTCAGAGAAACATATTTATCCATCCGCTAATAATACCGGAAATTGCGTCGAACGAAAAAGAACTATAAACGTGTGCGGCAGTGAGTATTCCATCTTTTCAATGCTCGCGGAAACGCCAATGTAAACGACTGACGCGAGCAGAGATCCCTTTGATTGCCTTTTAATAATACATTACGGCTCACCATTGAAGATACACAAAATATACTGTCAAATGAATTCCTCGCAGAAGTCAGCAACAATAATTGTGCTCTGCAAATTCTTGCCGAACTGAATTTTCTTCAATCGCTTTCATCGAAGCTTGCGTACAATCTGTGGCATCTCTATTAAGGGGACTAAGTAGGCAGTTAGATCGCTCGAAAATCAGGTATTTTTTGCGAATTAATTACAAAGAGATGAGCACAAATTGTGACTAGTACGTTTGGGTAATGTTTATTAATACTATAAACAGTAAAAAAGAAATGATTTGAATATACATATGTATGACAGCGCTACAGTCGTCTGATACGTAGGCGTTTTTTTTTTGGAGCCGCTGTAATTTTGCAGTGATTCTGGCCGTAAGAAATTTAATTGTGAAATATCTTCTGAAATTTATACTTTGCCCTGGCCCCTATTCTGCCCTGAACCTATTGAAAAAGAAGAAAAAATCAAAATTATAAAAATGGTGGCTGCAAAACGGCAAATTTTAAAGAAAAGTCATTTTTCGCCAGGGAAAAGAGCCATTCTATTTTTTTTTTTGACAAACCAGGAGTCTTTACAGACTTATGCGTAGGTTCAGGTCGTAACTACACATGTTTCATATATGCTGAATTTTTTTCAAATCGACTGATACCTCCGTTTTTTCCCAATCACTGCAAAACGAAGAGGAAATATGATTCCAAGAAAAACGCGCTTAAAGTTTCGAAAGAGGAATCTAGTCTACCTGCGTGCGCGCAGAAACGGTTTATGGCGCGCTCGACCTCTTCGGCTGTAAAATCCTCAATTTTGCGAATTTTAACATAAACCAAACGGCATTTCATTCGGGAAGGATGGTGATTTCGAAAAATGCAACAAAAAGAAAATCTAGTTTCTGACTGCCTAGTCCCCTTAACGCAGGAACATTTAAAACACGAAATTCATTGCGCGCCACGTGATTGCCGATATTCACGAAAGAATACGATTATTTTTTTACCGATCTGGTTGTACGAGGAGTTGGAGTTAGATTTATTGGCAACGACACACGAGATCGCTCAGCTTCGCTTCATGGTCCTCAATCGATGCCACGTCCTCGAGGAAGATTCTCTGAAATTTCACGCGTGGATTCTATTTCCTCGGGGAAGAAGGAGGCGCGGTCGCTGGCGGAAATCTAAATGCACTTGTTGCATTGATCTTACCAGAGTTGTTGCATCTGCATATCGCACGTGCGCTTGTGGCACCGCCGTCGCGCGGAATCCACAAGCGTATCCGTGAAAACTAATATTACTGTTGTTTGCAAACCTGACGGCAGACAAAATTCTTGATTTTCTTGTATTGCACCGTCCCTGGTGTAGGGGAGTCGCATCGAACCCCTCCCTTCGTCGAAACCTGTCCCTTTTTGGAACGTGATATCGTAGTGCCGTGATGTTTCTGTATGTTCTTACTGAAGGGGAGTTGGAAGTGAATGCCACGGAAATATAATAGCTTCGTGATTTCTAGTAAGAAAAAGTATCACTAAGAAACGCGCCTATTAGCAACATCTTCCCTGTGTTTCCCCTCAAAGTTAGAAAGCTTCTCAAAGAAAAGAAAACTCCGGTGGGTTCAGAGGAACCCAAGGGGAAAAATAGGGTTGAAGCAATGAGGGCACGGTTGTTTGATGAACCTTCTATAATAGTTTATATTCAAATTTATTTCCCTATGTTTACAGGCGTAAGTACTTATGAATATTAACTAAGGAATATATGCACCGCTCCCTTAGTCTCTCCACACTCTACAATATCGAATTTTCCTCATCGTAATAGCGACTGCATTTCCCATCACCCTCACAGGGGTCGTTAAACGCACCTTCTCGCATATTATCGCGTGTGTAATTCAGTCAGACATAGTCAGTCGGGAGGGGGATGAATGGCACTGTTAAACAGACACTTTTTCTCATCGCAGTGGTGTCTTCCTGGTGAATCGATTCCTCTCGCAAAGCTACTTCACGCCGAGAGCACGACTTGCGTGCATAATTTTATTATATTTCGTATCGACGTTACTTTGAGATCAAGATGAGGCCACGCGATGCATAAGTGATACAGACAGTTTTTGCAGCGACCTACACGGAATGAGGAGGACTTTATTCAGTCACCGTGAGAAACAGAGATTCCCTTGTCCCAGTTCTTTTTTCTCCACTCGACAGATTGAAGACGATAGTTATTCTCCTCAGGGTCACGCTTCGAAGTGTTTCCGAATGAAATTTATTTCCCCCTTACTTCGTCCCGGAGTTTTGCATACAAATGCAATTTCTGGGGAAACCTCGCCGACGGAAGTTGAAAAGCAATTCGATATTATAATGGAATCGAACAACCGGGGTGATGTTAAAGCTACTTGACAGGCGTAATTGCTGGCGTTGTTGGGACACGTAATTGCAAGTTGGCCGGGATTAGATCGCATTCCTTTCGACAATGAATTAATCTCGTTAATCATCTACTCGATACATTTCTCCTGTCCTTTCCATTTAGCTCTCCGCACGTCCTCTTCTAACAAAGTCCCATTCAAAGTTAGCACTTTCTACAAATGAAATTCCAATCATTCGGGCGATTGAAACTGCCACTGACTGAGGTATTGATTCCTGTCCTGCAATCAACAAGCATTTCTTCGTAATGCGGGGCTCCTTTATTGCCACGCGCTAGAAACGCGACGCATCCGATTCAAGCGGTGCTCACGAAGCAGAAATCACGTTACCATCATGAATCGCCCCTTCGATCAATGAGATCCCAGTCGAGCGATCGTAAATCATATCCCGATAATGAGAGCGAGAGAGTCCGATGGCATGGTCCCGCGACGTCGATAACGAACACTGCAATGTGATTTATTTCTCTTCGCCTTTTCGCCTCGCTGCTGACGTTTTCCCTCGATTTCCACCGTCATTGGCATAACGAGGTGTTTGCATCCACGACTCAAGTGCTTGTTACTCTCACTTCGTTCATTGAATAAAGTAGCTTCTAATGGAAATCATTCGAAATTAGCATTCGAAGATGTATGAATATTTTTAGCATAGGTACAGCACGGATTAATTTAGGAAAATCAATAATATAAGATAAGATACGTAGAGTAAAGCTTGCGCACACCGCGGAGGAAATTTTAAATAAGCGGTACCTACTCAGGGATTCGTAGGAATCGCATCGAGAAAGTAGGGGAGAGGTGCTATAAAAAGGACACTTTTGTTTAGCGCCTATTTCTGAGAATGTCATTACAGGTATTTAAAAAGCAAGTACAATCAATAGAAAGCGTGTTTATTTCCCTTCAATAAAAGGATGTTACAAATTCATAAATTATAATAGAAAATAACAAAATCTTCGATATTCAAATAAATGGGAAATGTCCCTTTTACGACTATGGTTTTAAATGGGACATTATAAGTCATGAAGGGGATACGTTAATAAAAATAAACTTAGTAAGTATTACAATTATAATTGTAAATCCTAATGATACAAAACAATGGAATCTATGAAAAAATTAACTCTTTGTACTATAAATCATCAATATTTTTTACTATCTTCATAGAGTGTGACATTAATCATAGCTTTAGCAGCTTTTTTAGTTATAAAGTAATATTTTTTATAAAATTTATGTCTTACAAACTAAGTTCAACATATACAGTACAACAGTACATATACAAAAAATCTATAAAATAGTTAAATAATAAAATAGTTTAGAATTAAATTCTATTTGAGCAAAAATGAGATCAATTGTAGTAAAATAGGTTGGTACGTTTTCATATTGCAGACTAAAGATTTTATTATTAATTTTTGACGATAAACTTTGTCGCTTTGAATAGTCACTTCATTAATTCTTAAATTTTAATACTTTGTATATATCTTGATCTCAGGAAACGACACAGAAAATCAACGAAAATTTTGCTTTTACTGCCGAAAAACATCAACCGCGGATTATTAATCTGTTGCAAGTGAGACCGCAGTGAAATTTACGTCAAATGACTGGGCACTACTGTTGCCATAAACAGGAAAATAACTTGCATGTCTAATGCGTTTAGAATTTTGGCAATTCTATTTGTCCCATTTAAGGGAGTGTCCTGCTTTACAAAGTCCAAAAAAGTGATTTTTTCGCGAATTTTTTTGAAAGGGAAAGGAACAATTGATCTTCGTAAACGTTTAGGTATATTTAAGCATATATTCGATGAGTACAAAAAAAAAAATTTTCTCATAAAATTATAAAATATGGCAGCTTCATCAGCCGATTCTCGGAGCGCTTTGCCACTGCAGTCTCCAATTGGCGGGAAGGATTCTGGTTGTAATTCTTGTCTGAAATGAAAAAATCAAAATGGTTTTTAAAGCTCATATATTTTTCTTCTGGGTGAACTAAGAAAAAGCAGAAAAAAGCGCGAAATCATAAATCTTTTTAGTTTGATAAGAAGAATGTCTATTTTTAAAAAACAACATTTGACTTTAACGTGCTATAAAAATTATTTAAAAATAATTTTTTAACAATCTTTTTTGTTCACATAGAAAAGAATTTAATACTGAAGAGCATAAGCTTTGGTTTAATTCAATGGGCCTCACAGTTTTTTTGCTATCACGCCCGCCAATTTTAAAGAATCGTAAAAATGAAAACTGGAAAAATCGCGCTTTAAAGTTTTCGGTAGGAGAAAATATTAATTATTGGTTACTTACACCAGTGATCTGCTAATCAGCTATTAATCTACGACTATTCTGTACTATTACACTGCACAACTCTGCCGTTTCGATTGTCTTTAAAAGTAATGATCGACGAATGGGGACGCGTCAAAGGGTGAAGCACGCGCCCGTGTCCGGCCGAGCGCTCGCACATATGCTCGCCGCTTACCTGCTCTCGGTTCTGTATCTTTAAAAACACTTCGAATTGGCCGCTATAACTTTGTGAATACATTCTTGGATAGTTTATCTATCGATTTAGGCAATAAAAAAAATCGATTTTTTGGACCTTATAAAGCAGGACACTCCCTTAAGACCTGTCCCTTTTATAGCACCTCTCCCCTACCTAAAGAGCTTAATTAAAGTATCCACCATTTTGGCCCCTAAACTTTCGGAAAATGTGAATTGACACCTGCTTCCGCGAATGGTCCTCCGATTCTTCGACCTTGGACTTTTAATCCTCCGTCTGAATTCGATTCGCGGTCCCACTGCAGGACACTAAACCTAACCCGACCCTGACCGTAGATTTTAACGAAGAGCGAAAGATTGAAGGTCGGTCGATTCAATTAACGAGGAACGTCGATGTTCGTCATCCTTAACGAGCGAGCGGCTTTCCCGCGGTGTCGATAACACTCGCCCAGACGCGGCCTTGTCAATTCTTATCTTTGATGCCGCGCTCCCAATGCGATTGTAATCGCCGGGGTACTGGCATCTGTTCCAAGACGCGGCATCGAAGTGAAACGAGGGTGCGGGACGGAATCGCGGGGACGGGAAATCTCAGGTGCAGATTAAAAGGATGAATTTTGGATTACGTTCGGTAACTACATACCAGGAAACATCCGCAGGAGACTCTAATCCGTTTGAAACTCCAATCGAGCGAGCAACAAAGTTTGCTCGATCCTCTCGTTGCAATATCTCCCCGTCACGAGTTGTATTTATCCCCCTTCGTGTTTCCTAGTGAATTTCAGCCACCTCTTTTTTTTGTTGGCATTCTTCAAATAACTTTCGCACAGAAGATTCGTGGATATACGGGCACTCATTTCTTTCCCAATCGCGTTACACGGCGAGGAAATGGCGAGCGGCAAATGCGCAACGGCTCACGCGTGAAATTACACGGGACGCGATTTTGCACGAAGTTTCAGAGGCGCATGTAGCACCTGTTTTTCACGAGTCGTCGCGCGGTCGTGGGCTTCGTTAACGTTGTACACTATCTACAGAGTACTATATACCGAGAGGGTGGATCGATGACGGTCCGAGCGGAAGCCGTCAGCAAAGGGGACAATTAAAAAGCAATTTCGGCGTTGCCGTAAAAATATTTGATCGATCTAATTTCAGCGTCGTTATCTTGGGTATGATCCTTGTTATACCGGCTCGCCCTCGGAGGCAATTTACATGCATATGGGAGAGCGAGCCCTTTTCGACGTCCAATTATATCTACTACAACTAACTTGTCCACAGTGGATCCACTTTAGTCTAGAGTCGGTATAGAATTGAAATCTTTTCCCCGAATACCGTAAACTGGGGGAACATTGGCATACGCCGGGGTTACATTGGCAGCTATACGCGTGAACATATAAATTCGTATTAGAGATCGAGATTTTATTATAGGTAACTTTGTTACGTTATGTATTGTATTATTAATAACTTATCTTACTGACTTCAGATTAGTAAAACTTAACCTGTTAATGCTATTTATATGGTGTGCCAATGTTGCAATTATATTTTAGTAAAGATGTAAGAAGTCAAATAAAATAAACAAATTTAAGTGTCAATGTATCTTAGTGACTTCAGATTAGTAAAACTTAGCCTATTAATGCTATTTATATGATATGCTAATGTTGCCCCGTACCGGCAGGTTTTTAAGATGTATTAAAGAAGGAAAAGGAAAAAAGAATTTATGCATTTTGACACTTGCAGTGCATTCACAAAAGCTGCAATGCTATGATAGGATACTTAAAGCAAACGTAAACATGTTAATTTTTACATTATATAACAAAATGTTTAAAAAAAACTGCCAGTGTTCCCCCAGTTTACGGTATATCTAACGTTGGCTGTATCACTCGTTAGTGTTGTAGGAAGTAAGCAAATGTTCTAATTTTCTAATTCACGATTGGACAAGTGGATATAAAAGATTGTGCTTGTGAAGCAGAGATGGTAATTTAATTTTACTCTATGGGAAACAATCGAAAGCCTTATCTCTCGTCTGTGTTGCGTATGATCTATTCAAAACGAAGTTCTAAATTAAGAACGAAAAATTTGAGAATTTCAGCTGATTTCTGGGTACTCCAATTACTTGATAAATTTACTTAAATTAAACCGATACTACCACGAACATTTTCGCCAATGGATATACCGGAGAAAACAAGGGGTTGGTGCTTAGATAATTAACTATCTAAGAACGATTGTGTGCTGCTGAAGAAATCGTTGTTTCAAGTCCACTTGAAACTATTAACCCTCTAAACGAACGGCGCTTTTCCACCAGTTTCCTCCGAATGAATTAATTGTTACCAATATCGACAGGAGGCACCCAGGCGAAATCGGGCTTGAGATCGTCCAGTGGGATACGATTTATGCGGAAAGCAGTTGCGTATGCAAAGGAAATTGCGGACTGGTTCGTGGTCGTTCAAACAGAACGCTCCTGCAATTTGTGAGATCGTGTAATACGATCTGTGTATATATATATATATATATATATATATATATATATATATAACGATCCGTAATGCTCGTTCCGTGCTAATTAAGACTCGTATCGGTCACTCCTCTGTGGGCTGGGAATGATGTATGTCTTGCCAACCATCATTTCGCACGTATCAAATTTACTATTCCTACACAGAAAGTCTATCCCTAATAATTATTTGCTTAAACGAAGTTCAACTCGCAAAAATAACTGTAAATGATAATAGGTAGAGGAGAGCGGGGACAAAAGTAACATTTTTTACATTTGGCCTAGCCTACAATTACCTTTTATAGATATAAAAATGACAATTATGCGTTAAGATAGTATGTTTCTTGGTCGACCATTTGAGCCCAGATTCAGCCTTACGTGATACGTAATCAAAGAGTTATGACAGTTTTCCGCAGTGACTGTCATTGTTACTTTTGTCCTGCAGGGGTAGGACGAAAGTAACATACCGCGCCGCACAGTGAGGCACGTAACATAGGATTGGCGGAAAAAATCTCATAACTTCAGTGTTTCTCAATATTTTTGAGTACTTTTTTATTTATATCATTTGTTAATAGCCAACGGTTATATGGACAGGAACATAAATAAAATTGAAGCATCTTTAACAAATGAAATAGTAATGAACCCCGTGAACATTCGGTATACAAAAACCATATAGGATAATTATGTACTAATAAATATGTAATATTACATAAGCAATGTATTAATTAGCTTCGAACAGTATGAAACATAATAGAGAAAGAAAATAACACAATTGAATTATAACATATGACATTAAACGACTAAAATTACATAATAAAGTAATGTTAATAATATTCTGTATTGCACTATAATAAATGGAAAAATTGCTGAACCTATAACTAATGTTTTATCATTTTTGTTATTAATAGAGCAAGACTTTTAGATATGACCATGCGCATATACACTGTATAAAATAATTGATATCTTATAACATTTACAACTATTTACATTAAAGAAATACTAGGTATACTTGGTTTATAATTTTTATTGTTATTTTATTGTTTTTTCTTATTTAATGATGATAATATTACATGTCCATACAAACTAAAACTATAAAAAATAATAGAAAATAGAAACTATGCAAAAATAGCTAGAAATACCGCTGTGATGAGTTTCTGCGAAATCGCATGCACAGCGCACTCGGGTGATTATGTATTAATAACAGCCAAAGTTGCAAATAAGTGCAGCCAATTTTTGGAGGGCTGTTAGTAGATGGTATCTGCTTTCAATTAGTACTATCTAGAGCCCGGAGGAAGGCGGAGCTTTTTTTGCAAACCTAAAAGTGTTAATGAAAACTTGAAATACTAGGTAGCTTCATTTGAAGTTGTATAGTGGGATTACGGTGGAGAGTTTTCGAAAACTATTTATGTCACAAATAAGCTGAGACTGTGCACAAAAATAAAAATATCTAGAGGAATTCAGAAAAAAATCTGATACGAATGACACGTTTCCCGTTAGAATACGAAAGGTCAACTTCAGATCAATTTTTCTTTGCAATTAACATGAATATGACATATCTGTCATATAGGTTAGATACGTTTGCCTACTGGTTCCTTAGAGCATATAAACATGGAGGAAGCATGCAATAGGCGAAAATGTAGACGGCGATAGAAAGAGAGAGATATACATGAGGGACACCCCCTCTCTTTCTAGCGCCAGGGGCGGCAGTGTTTTTTTTTTATGTTAGAAAGAGAGGGGGTGTCCCTCACGTATATATTTCTCTTTCTATCGCCGTCTACATTTCCGTCTATTGCATGCTTCCTCCATGTTTATATGCTCTAAGATTTGCTATCAGGATATAGTGATGGATACATAAAAATACAACTTTCATTTTAAGACTTTTTCCCTCTCCAGGCCCACTGTGCGCCGTTACGTTTGTCCCCGCTCTCCCCTACCATCTATCACTTGTACAGAAGGAATACCGGCTCTAACCTAAAGCTGTCAATTACTCTAACTATCTAAGAGCATCATGTAGCAAATAACGTTTAATCACTCATCGACTTAATGAACTAAAACTGTTTGACTCAAGGCTCAGATGACACTTTCCTGTCTCCCGGCTGGTATTCCACCCACATGCAACCATTCCCGACGTTTCTCTACTTCCCTTCAAACCATCGTTATCCTTCCCGAGTAACTACCTATTCGACACCAAGCCCCAGCAACTATCTCCATTGAAATACACCTTAGGCGATGCACGGTGTAGCACGGAAGCAGCGAAGCTCCTTCGCCTCGCAGCTTTCCTCGGAGCGAAGTAACCCTAAAGCATACGGTCGCGATTTTGCCCTAACTGCGCCGACTTCGCCGCGCTATCGGCGTATCGGCGTTTCCATCCGAAACTCCGCGTTCCCGCTACCTTATAGCCGGCAACCGTTGATGCCGCTTAACAAGCGGATCGAGAATTTATTAAGTGGCCGTCGGTGCCCGCCGGTCTTTACGGCACGCGCACGCTCCCCGCCGAATCCAGGCTGGCGCCCGCTCGATTGTGGCGGGCGCGGCCGCGCGATCGCGAAACTATTGCGCGCACGGTTTATCGCGCCGGGTAATGACGCATTCGGATCAGGATCATATTGTTCGGGCCTGGCAGACGGAATGAATTTACGCGGCAACCTCTAATCGTTGAACTCTGACCCGGTTTTCGGTCAAGAGTAACAACCACTCGACATTGATCTCTCGGTGGGTTGTGTAAATGAAGGAGGGACGCGGCCGGAGGGGGCATCGAAGCGAGATTGATCGAAAGATGCATGCGAGAGATAGGCGAAATTGCTGGAAGGGCTTGGATCAGGGGTGGCGACAACCTTGTGCTTCGCGTGTTACCACGACACGGGGCGAAATAGATTTGTACGCGCGAGGAAGGGACTCGCAGAGGCTTTGAAATATCCAGGGATTAGTCGTGTCGATATTTAACTATAAATATTGGGAGTATAAGGGATTTTGAATAGTGGAATTCCTTACACTCTTAATCGCTCACGGTTGCCCAGCCAACGAAATTGCACTGTTACGCAGAACCAGCGAATAAGCGCGCTTTGCGAATAATTGAAAACCTCCGCTGTATCTAACGCAACGCAACCTTCCCAGAATCGGCACAGGGTACAGAGTGAACAATATCAGAAACGTACTTTGCCTGATTACGCTTTTCCCAATGAATTCGAGCAGCACTTTCATCGCAACTCGTTCAGCTCCACCGTAACGCGGATGAGAAACCCCTTTAACATTTTCCTCCGATTATGAACGCCGGGGATTTAAGTCGACCCATTTGAGGAGATTCACCTTTTTAGCTCGTTGGCGATTCTATCGGACTGGTCGGCGGACACGCGCTCCGCCGGATTAAATTATGGCGCGCCTTGTGGACGTTATTAAACTGGAAAAATATCAATTCACGGGTCGCTTTAAATGCCGCTGGCGATGCTGGCGATGCTGGCGATGCTGGCCACGCAGGACGGTTAAACCCAATCTCAAGTTTACGTGCCCGCCAATCCTCTGGCCTCTGTGTTCTGCCCGGTGGTTCCGCTGCCCGCGAAGGGTTGTTCGGGGCGCGCTCGTTGGAACGAATCGACAGGTGCGGCCGCACGTCGACCAGATATAGGATTTCATTTCGATCGATGTCAGTTTACGCCTTCGTGGCAATTAGTTCGCGAACGTTTCAAGCATTCTGCATGGTCCGACTACATCAATTTCGGCTCGTGATATAGGTAGCGTGGACCATACACGAAGTAACTGCTGTACTGTAGGGGATTTTTTTTTAGATAAATTTATTATATGAGTTATTGAGAGCAAACGCGGATTAACCCACATTAAAAACAAAATTAATTTTTCCTATTTTATATGATCAGTACAGCTTATTGGAATACATTATTGCTGCTAACTCAATTTCGCAAAAAATATGGGCTGGTCGGCTTTTGCTTTCAATGTCTCGTATATATTTTAAAGCTACCACGTTGATTGTGAAAAGTTGTACAGTGAAAACTAATCGTTTTCTCGTCGAATCTAGGCAACTGTAGATTCATTATAGAGTTGGCTGTTTGAAGGCAGGGCGACAAGCCGGGGACTACGCGGGCTCCGCTTTCAAGGCGATTAATTGTATCGAAATTAAGTCGGATCGACGAGGGCTCGATCGGAAGACGCTGAAAGTTGGAGATTCCTCGAGTGTCTGCCCGGCAGGGACTTAAGAACGACAGGCAATAATCGTCAGGCGCGATTAATTAAAGTCCGCCCGAGCGGCTGCCTAGCCGACGACGGCGGGACGATGCGCTTGGTATTCGCGACGCGGATCGATGATTTCCACTCGGCGAGAAACGGAAGAGCGGTTAATTGGCATTGAAGTAGCTGACAGAAACACGATCGTCGACTGTACGTTTATGATCGAGCCGTGCACCCTCTTCTCGCGTGCATCCGCCGAGCCCTGTCTTTCTGGTTTTATTCTGCCCTCCTATTATTCTTCTTCTTGCGTGTCCCCGTACCCGCGGGATACTTTGGATGACAGGGGAACAGTATCGGGATTCTAGTTCCGATCGGGATGAAGAGTAACTGCCCTTTAAATCAATAGCTATAGAAGAAGGTCGCGACTTCTATATCGCGAAAGCCACTGTAGAAATTCTGAACTGTAAAGATTCATAGTTGGACTTATTAATAAGACGAAAATTGGATTCTCGTCTAACAGCTCCCAAAGTAATTGATATTTCAGAATTTTTTCTGAAAAAAACTGTTGGTCATATTGGATTAAACTCTTTTGGGATGTAAGAAGGCATCTTTAAATTTGCAGAAAATATTTTTTTCATGTGAATCCTTCTTATTATTTATTAATTATTGTGGAATCTTGTCCACCTCTTCGACGATGTAACTCCTGTTTGTGGGGTGTGAGCACCTATCTCAGTCATCTGATTGCAAAAAAATAGAAGTTCTTAAAGTTAGATAGTTTATTCTGGGATTCATCCAATTTAAAGAAGAAAAAAATGGAAAATTGAAAGAGTTATAAAGTTTGAAAGAAAAGTAAGTTTTTCCCTTCGACAAATTTTTGATATTATTCATTATATTGACGAAAAAATATTATAAATAAAAACTAAAATTCAAATTTTAGGACCAGTCCCAGCGTAAATTATTTAAATTTCAGAAACTTTTCCTCTTTTTGCAATCGGATGACTGTGACAGGTGCTACACCTGACGCCAACATCGTCGAAGAGGTTAACACGAATTCCACAATCTATATAAATAAAAATGTAAATGTTCGTTTGTTGAAAATCTTAAATCTCCGAAAGTTCTTCACCGATTGCTTTGAAATTTTTACACAACGTTGCATTCGAATACGCACGTGTTTTTATATACCTACTATTATACAGATGTCACACCTGTGACAGGTAAAAATATATTGTGAAATTAAACATATTAGAAACGTGCGCTTTCTCTTTTCTTTCTTTTCCATTTAATCAGACTGAGCCACAGCAACGCGTGGCCGGGTACAGCTAATAATTAATAAATAATAAGAAGGATCGACATAGAAAAAAAAATTCTACAAGTTTAAAGATACCGCTTTATATCCCAAAAGAGTTTAATGCAAATTAACAATAGTTTACAAAAAAAATCATATATTTCGGGGGCTGTCACTCGAGAATCCCCCCCTAAGGGGGGAGCCCTATTTAGGACGCTAGGAATAAGGTGATTTTTAGGAATTTATTTTCTAAGAAACTGTTAAGCGGATCTTTACCAAACTTTCAGGGTATTTTAGTTCATATTCAAACAATAAAAATTCATTTTTACGTTAGAAAGTGTTCGGTAGAAATGAAGATATATGAACACGTTCGTTAGGACTCGCGCGCCGGAGTTGCAAATTGACGATTGTAATGATGGCCAGATTTCTTCCCTGAAATAAAAAAACCAAGGATTTTCTTATTTCTAGTATAATTACATTGTCGATGAACTCAACAAACGAAAAAAAAGTTAAAAGTTGGCAAATTGGTGGGACTTGAAAGAGAAAGTTACGATTCTGCCCCAAGATATTTCGTACTATTTATGGAAAAAAGAGTTGTTCAATTCAATTTATTTATCAATTTCTTAGGTTTATCGACAATGAAATTATACTGGAAATAAGAAAATCCTTGGTTTTTTATTTCAGGGAAGAAATGGGGCCACCATTACAATCGCCAATTTGCAACTCCGCCGCGCGAGTCGCAACAAACGTGTTCATATATCTCCGTTTCTACCGAACACTTTGTAACGTAAAAATTCATTATTATTGTTTGAATGTGAACTAAAATATCCTGAAAGTTTGGAAAAGATCCGCTTAAAAGTTTCTTGAAAAAAAAATTCCCAAGAATCGTCTTATTCCTAGCGTCCTAAATAGGGCTCCCCCCTTAAGGCCGTTGCGCATTTTGCCGAAGCGATTCGAAGAAATGAATAATTATTAATTAATTGCCGCTGCGCTTCAGTCATCAACTGTTTATAAACTTTTCTCTTCGTATCGCCGCGCTTCGCTAAAATGCGCGACGTCGTTTAGAGGAATGAATAACGGACAAAGGAACGTCTTCCAGTAGATACGGTGTTACATTACTCAGACACTCGATGAATACAGGTCGATCAATCGAGTAATTACCGAGGTGTATCGTGTTTCCTTAATGAGTAGGGATCGAAGGAATCACGCGATATACTTGTTAGAAAATACTCTGACTTCCATGATCAATGGACTGTCTTAAAATAGATGGATATTCGGAGTTCCTTTGTGATTCGTGGGGCAAACTCGATTTCTCGATTCTTTAGTCGTCGCGATCTGCGAAGTATCGCGTAATATTGTTGCCTCCGTGAGATATGTTTCCATTTAATTGCAGCCGAGGAATTGCTGAGCGAAAACAGGGGGCAGAGGAAAAATTCAGTGCCGCATTGATACGCTCCAATCGAGGCTCGCATTTGTTTGGTGTACGGATCAATGTTGCGGGGATTTTCTGGTCGGGCGCGCGCGTTGCATTGTAAAACACGTCGACTAAATGAAAAATTAAATCGCTAAATGAATCGCACCGCTGATTTGCGTGCTGTCGATTGTTGCGTCGACCAAAGCCACGAATTACGACGTGAAAAATACTGGTGCGCCGTGCGCGTGCTTGAAAGAACAATGAAGCTTTTCAGTTCTCTATTCGTATTTCACCTTGACGTATTTGGTAGTCAGCTACACGAAATCTTTGCTGAATTATGAACACTCGCTGGGATTAAGAGGCGAAGTTCAGTTTGTAACGTTAAGACTTCCACTTCCGAGCGTTAGATACTTAATGAAGAGAAGAAACTTGGGGATTTTACTAGCTTTAATAACGATAGCTATCGTTACATCATTTAATAGTCGTCAGCAAGTTGAATGAGTTAGGCGTGCAAATTTAAATAATTGAAAGTGTAAACTTCGAATTTGAAATTTATATTCAGGACTCTTATCGATTCACGAATTTTACGCGATACTTGCTTAGTCTTGACTCTTAGGAGATTAATATCCGCCTCATACTCCAAGTCTGTAAAAAATCCAGTGGGAGACAATCGGTGGGAGTTAAAGACGGGCGGAGCAATTAACAACGAAGCTAAGGGATCAGACAGTTATTGTAAAGCGTCCTTTGAGGTGGACCACACGACCTCGACCTGGAAGAGCCGCTCGACAGACGCTCGGCACACACCTACTCGCCTATTCTTTTGTCCCGAGCGTTTCTACAGTCGTCTGTTTTCCATATCGTTTACACGAATAGAGCCCACTCTCGCTTTTCACCGGCTCTCCCGTGCGATCCCGCTTTTCAGAGGCTGGGCGCCAGGTGATAAGCAATCACCAGTGACGTCACCGACCAGGCTACACTGGTCTTCGTCGTGCGCGTACACGGCCATGCGGATCGTCGAGGGCCAGTTGAACGAGCGACGGTAAAAGTGCATTTGCGTTTTTGTTATCGCTACTCGATGGTATCTCGCCGGCCGTCGAGCGTGTACTTTGAAACGAAGGGAAACTTCGACCACGTTTACCTTTCCGCAGGGAAAACAGAATTCGCTGAGAGGGGCGGCGGGGTAATCGGTAGAGAAATCGATCGACAGTGAATTTTCATTGCGACGACGAGGGAACTGTTATTTACTTAGAGGGAGACTCGCCGTTCTTCAGGCTCCTGCGTAGTGGCTGCTAGCCTGGGGGAGGGTTGAAAGTCCTCGCCAGACCTTTCCCTGGTGGTCTTCTCCGTCACGTTTACTCGGCATTAATTGTTAATCTAATTAATGATAAGAAGGGGGGCATAGGAAAATGTAATTGGAAGTACTAAGGTGCATGATTCTCATTGGAAGTTTCTGATGTTGAAATTAACGTGTGGGCCACGAAATTCTACTGAGTTGTGGGTAGGAATTAGCATGTCCGCAACGACGATGCTCCTGCTGTGCAATTTATTGTGAATTTTCTAATTGAATATCGATACCAAGGAATTACTGAACGGATTTCCACGCGATTATTATTCTCCCCTGCGGTCTCTGCAGATAGCTGTGCTGTTATTACCTGTTAATGTTATCATCGCGACATTATCAATTCTCCACGGTGCAAATAAATTCGACGGGGCGCAGCGTGCCTCGCTGAATTTCTCACACCGATCTGCAGCATTTTTATTTAATCGCCTTAGCAACGCTACGTGTCAGATGCGAACCGTGAATGGAAGTTTGTTATCCGATTAGAGGGAGGCAAAATAGCCCCTATTTTATGGGGCGGGAGCGTGAGCGTTCGAATCGACGGAGATGAAAGTCATGGTGAAAAAGACCTTGACTGATGACGAACAGACAACCCTGACCCGTTTCAGATAATAGGTTTACTCATGGTTTCCACGCCGATTGTTCAGCTCCCTATACCCATAGGAGCAGATTCGTTTTTCTCGGTCTTCCTTCCATTTTTTTTTTTGCAACAACTTTTTTTCATGCATTTCCGTCGACGAGCGACGCGCGATAGGCGGTCCTTCCCCATTGACGTCAATCACGGGAGCCCTGGCCATCACGTTCGTTTTATTCGCTCCATGAAAACATATCAACTCGAGCGTAATTATATAAAATCCATCGAGAAATTGCCGACTCGCCTAATACACCGTGCGGACAATCGCGATAATTCTTCGACGCTCCGGGCACGATCCAATATGCAGCGGGCTGGGCGCGATAGAAATTCACGATACTAATAAATCCAAGGATATCATCTTCGCCGCACGTTCCTCTGAGGATTTAGACCTTGACGGGCGAAAAAAAAAAACAGCAGCGCTGTAAATAATATTTTATGAGAAAGGGGAGGAATCTGTGTTGATGAACGAGGAAGCGTCGCAGTGGCGTGTATTTTTATAACAAACCTGTATGATATTACATCGCGACGCTTTCAGTAAATATACATTACGCGCAACGAAAGTAACTCGCGATCGTAAATGGTAATGAGCACGATAATGGGGATCAACGCACGGGTTTCAATTAATGTTCTACAAATAGGCTGACTACGTTCTGCTTCGTTCTGTGTTTTCGCTTGAAGCAATTGTCTTTCTAGAATGAACCTGTTAAGCGAATAAGCAATTGCCCGTTGTATGCAAGATAGAAATTCCCTGTTTCCTGAATAATTATGAGCAGCGGTGGCACGTGACTTCTTTACTCCAATGTTCCTCTGCTTCTTTCGAAGACGCTTATTTCCGATTCGAGTGACACTTGCATTTGCCACAGGGCCAATCAAAACTGCACCGCATCCTTAATTTATTTTTCTTCTTCTTCTTTCAAATAAAACAAACTGCAATCATAGACAGACGCGGCTCGAGCCTTTTTTGCGCCCTAGGCGAACTTGCCAAATTGCGCCCTTTGTCGATAATACATTTATTTGAGCCGTTTTGGTGGCCTTAAGGGGTTATACCTAGTCAGGCGGCCGAAAAGGGGCGAATGTTTGTGATTTTTTTTTTGAAAAAGTGGAAGCATATATTTTTACAAAACTTCTTGCACTTAAAATAGCAACATTGAAAGGACAATTTGGTCATTTTTTCGTAGAAAAATATTTACGTTTATAACAAAGTAACATCGACATCCAAGAAGCCTTTTTTAAAAATTTGGTTTTGCGGTGAGCACTGCCATTCGGAACCAAATTATCTAAAATCAAAAAACAAAAAAGATTTCGTTAGTATATTAATGTATCCTCTGATTAACGAAGGGAATTTCCGAAATATTAATTTGAAATCAAATGGAGGCTATTTATATTTGAAATCCTGATTTTTCGCGTGAATTTTGCATGAAAAAGTCAGGATTTCAACTTTAAATAGCCATCATTTGGTTTTAAATTAATACTTCGGAAATTCCCTTCGTTAATCAGAGGATACATTAATATACTAACCAAATCTTTTTTGTTTTTTGGTTTTAGATAACCTGGTTCTGAATGGCAGTGCTCACCTCAAAACCAAATTTTTAAAAAGGCTTCTTCGGTGTTGGTTGTTATTTTATTATAAACGTAAATATTTTTCCACGAAAAAATTACCAAATGTTCTTTAAATGTTGCTCTATTATGTGCAAAAAGTTTTGTAAAAATATATGCTTACGCTTTTTAAAAAAAAAAATCACATACATTCGCCACTTTTAGGCTGCCTGACTAGGTATAACCCCTTAAACATAGTACAACTCGTAGCATTTAATTTGAAACATTATTTTAAAAAACGCCAACAATGAAAATACCATTTTGCGCTCCTTGTCAATTTTGCGCCTCAGGTAGCTGTCTAATTTTGCCCGTAGAGACGAGCCCGGCCTGATTATGATAGATTACAATCCGCATTACACCATACATAGTCACAAATCTACCGAACCCGTTCAAACGAATTCAAACAAGTTACAACCAGAAATTAATTTCCCGCCTGAAAGGAAGCTTCCATGGGAATCCGCTTACCACTCGTCCCCGCAGAATTAACACAAATCCGCCTCGTGCAAACGCAAGTACACCCATCGAAACATGCCTAAGCAGTCTTTTCGACATCGAAGCTCGAACCCCCTCGACCCGTTTAAGGGTGTATACCCGTTTGAACCCTCGGAAAATGTGTACATTTTGTGGATTTTTTTACAAGTCAACGGCTTGATGAAGATTTCCCGTTTTTTTACTATCTTTACATAGTATTATGAACTACTTAAAAAAAAAGTTTCAGTTATAAAACTATTGTTTTTCGGAAGTTATGTATACATATCCGAAAGTCTCTCAATTTTAGACGACTAAACGGTGGCCCTGAAAAAAGCTGTCTGTCGTGTCTGAAATCAAAAACAGTAAAATTTTCTTATAAAATATGTTAATAACTATCGTCCAACGGGGCCGATTTTGAAAATTTTGAAAAATAAAGAAATGGTG
Organism: Andrena bucephala; assembly: GCA_947577245.1. Classification (NCBI taxonomy): domain Eukaryota; kingdom Metazoa; phylum Arthropoda; class Insecta; order Hymenoptera; family Andrenidae; genus Andrena; species Andrena bucephala. The sequence continues at coordinate 13,670,666 of OX387719.1, read as the reverse complement.
AGAAAGCAAAGGTAAAGTTAGATTTTTCTAAGAGAAAAGTCCACCTTTTTTCTTTATAAATAATAACCCGGGAATCGGAATAAAAAAGCCCTCGTAGGACGATGTGGAATCTTATTACGATTCTCCATGCACAATTAGAAGTGAATTGGTTGAACGTAGCGCGAGTTTTTAGGGCCACCGTAATGAAAAATATAGTTCCGCTGCGATCGGTCGAGCTGCCCACGTGCTAACTGGGATGTTTCACTCAAATGCCTATAACTTCGTCAATTTTCCGAACTTTCACATCGAACGTGATTTATAATATTCCTAAAACATCAACCTCTGAAAATATGTAAAAAGAAAAAATCCGATTTTTGACACTTTCAAACGGTTATACCCCCTTAATGCACACTCGTCCCGAACACTATCGCCGCTTCAGGATCGCGCGAGGACACTGTCGACGAGGAATCTATCTCGGGCCCTAGACACGCGAGGCCTTGGAAAGATTAATTGCCACGGCGCGTGAACGAACGTAGGAAAGGAAAAGCGACGCTTGGCGACTGGCGCGATCGAGTCTGCCGCGATCTAGCTACGCGGCCTACAAATTATCACTCCGCCATCACTTCTCGATCCGTTGCAGCGACCTTGGGCTCCCACGCCGCTATAGACGGCTGACCTAGGGCCCTCCTGGGTAGACCGTGTCTAATTCTAACCGTAACGTGTTTGCCAGATAATCTGATTATGTAGATCAGAAAGTGACGGTCTAATTGAGCAATCTGTCGGTTAAGGTCACTCGAAGCAGACGCGTTTCTGCAGAACCCGACGCTGGGCGCCCAGGGAGCTGCCTCTCAAGGCGTATTAATTAAACGGATATTGTCCCCGGTTATCGGGGCACCGTACATTCGGGATCGGAATTAAATCTCGACCTGGTGATGTAATATAACGATAGGAGAGGACGAGACAGTTTCGACGAAAATTTCCAGATGGCAGGTGTCCTGCTCGATATTAGACCTGGGGGGGGGGGGGGGGGATGTTGGACGTTGAATGGAAACTTCCGCTCCTGCCTGCAGCTCGAAATCTTGGTATTGTGCTAACTAGTTTCAGGGTAAATATTAACAGTCTCGTGTTATAATGTTCGTTTCTTACAGGAAGGGAGTGTAATTGTTTAGTTATGGGTTCGATGTGCGAGGGACTATGACGACTTTGAGTTTCGTTTGCACTAGTACTTGGTAGGTTAATAGGTTTTGAGAGAGGAATGGAGAGCTAATTAGCTTAGTAGCGTTCAAGTGGGATGCAAGGTTTGAGTTTGAATTTAGATGCAATGATCCAAGTTTGTTGCTTTTCTCTTCTTAAGAAATTATTTTCTGTATAGATTGTTCGAAAAGGACGTCGGTTACTAAGGATAATCGAGTATTCACGTATCTCGTGTTTTTGGTTGGAAAAATGCAAGAGCAAAGGGTGGGGACCATTATTTAAGTAGGGGAGAGGTGCTATAAAAAGGACACTTTTGTTTAGCGCCTATTTCTGACAATGTCATTGTAGGTATTCAAAAAGCAAGTGCATCAATAGAAAGCGTGTTTATTTCCCTTCAATAAAAGTATGTTACAAATTCATAAATTATAATAGAAAATAACATAATCTTCGATTTTCAAATAAATGGGAAATGTCCCTTTTACGACTAGGTGATTTTAAATGGGACATTATAAGTCATGAAGGGGATACGTTAATAAAAATAAACTTAGTAAGTATTACAATTATAATTGTAAATCCTAATGATACAAAACAATGGAATCTATGAAAAAATTAACTCTTTGTACTATAAATCATCAATATTTTTTACTATCTTCATAGAGTGTGACATTAATCATAACTTTAGCAGCTTTTTTAGTTATAAAGTAATATTTTTTATAAAATTTATGTCTTACAAACTAAGTTCAACATAGAAACACCCACGAGTGGTAAATATAAGTACATATACAAAAAATCTATAAACCACTTAAATAATAAAATAGTTTAGAATTAAATTCTACTTGAGAAAAAATGAGATCAATTGTAGTAAAATAGGTTGGTACGTTTTCATATTGCAGAGTAAAGATTTTATTATTAATTTTTTATGATAAACTTTGTCGCTTCGAATAGTCACTTTATTAATTCTTAAATTTGAAACAATACGCGATCAACTAATAATTGATAATTTAAAACAATGCCATCAATGTATCAGATGATACACTAATAACTTTACAGGAAAGTAAAATATAGTGTCCATGAAACGGCCATCACATTTAAGACTTCTTATACTGTCCCTTTTAAGACTATAAGTGAGTTTATAAATATAAAATAACCTCAAAACAAACAAAATAATCAATCAAGCTTACCTGTTAAGTATTTTCCTTTCAGTTGAATACAGGCTATTTTAATGATATAACATTTTAACACTTTGTATATATCTTGATCTCAGAAAACAACACAGAAAATCAACGAAAATTTTGCTTTCACTACCGAAAAACATCAACCGCGGATTATTAATCTGTTGCAAGTGAGACCGCAGTGAAATTTACGTGAAATGACTGGACACTGGTGTTGCCATAAACAGGAAAATAACTCACATGTCTAATGCGTTTAGAATTTTGGCAATTCTGTTTGTCCCATTTAAGACCTGTCCCTTTTATAGCACCTCTCCCCTACCCTGAATTTTACGCATCCCTGTGACGTGAATCGAGGCAAAATAGACAGAAATGCAGGGCGTAAAACGTGTTGATGCAAACTCCATTTAGGTACCAGCTTATTTAGTGAAAGGGTTAAACAAACTGATAACGGGATGATAAAATCAGTCAGATCCGAAAGCGCATATAAAGGGGTAAATGTAAATTTCGTTCAACATTGAAACGGAGAAATCCTCTTCGATACATTATTTAAATTGTAGAACTCAGCTATCAACGTGCTTGTATTTTAATTAACCCTTTCATTAAAACACATCCATAGTACATCGGTCTACCTTTCATTGATGCTTCTCATAACGCATGTTTCATATTCTTCTACAGTTCCCAAATGGTTGAATTTGTTTGCCCAGTATAATTCTGACGCATTTGCATATTGCCTCGCTTATATTACCCAGAGGAGTCTGCGAACGTGTATAACACATATGCCTTTCGAAATTGCTGACCATTCTTCCTCAAAGGCAATTGAGCTGCAAGTTGATTTGCCACGTACCAGCGACCCACTACAACAAGAACTGTAACGAGAACCCTTTCAACCAATAAGAAGCCCTCTGCATAAAGCACGAAATTTGTACACGTTCCCAAAGAATCCCAAACAAAACCAAACCCCAAGTCCACCTAAAATCTGGCATTCCCATAGGTCTGCTGTACGTCAACCCCCCTTCAGTGACACCAAGACACTAAATCCCTCTCGAATCACCCCCAGATTTCTACAAACTCCACCTAAAAGTACACAGAAAAGACACAGAAAAATCCAACCTCTCGAAACTGGCAAGAAAGTCCACGTCTCAAGTTCCATCCGTTTCTGTCCCCTGTAACCACAGGGTAGATGAGCTTTATTCCCGACCAACTACGATTCACAGTGGATTTGCTGCCCCGTCGTTTAAGCCTGTATTCCCGGAACTTGCTGAACGTCCCTTAATCCCAGCCTCTCCCACGGGAGAGCAATTATATTCGGACGAAAGGTGGGCAGAGCGTGCACACGAGACTCGCCCCTTGACCAGCGCTTCGCCGTTAAATCGTTTCTTACTGATTAATTCAGCAGGCGGGCGTAAATGTTGCATAATAATGCGCCGCTGATATTGTTAAAGTGAATCCAGGCCAGAGGTTGGAGATAATTAAATTTCGGATCAACGACCGGGCCCGGTCAGTGGTTCGAACTGCGCGCCGACCTAGGCCTACGGTGGCAACGATGCTTTCAGCGCAGCCTAATTGAGAGTGGCAATACATTTCGCCGTGTAATAATGGATATTACGTTGTGTCGGGGCTGCCTAGAGAGAAACGGGACCTACATTCGAGGCGTCCTCGAACCACGGGCCAGGACCGGTGTCGCCCTCGATATCCGCGCGAGCTTTTAAAATTAGAACTGTTATCGGGCTTTGCGCTCGGCTTTGGTTCGAATGGAGCGGTGCCCGAATGCGAAGCGCGCGCCCGTGGCTAACAGTCGCTGCGCGGACCTTTTTACGCGAGCACTTGCCCGCCGCGACATAGTTCAAATGAAATTCAACGGCTGCCGCGAGTGACAATCCCGGAAATGCCATTGACCCCCTTTCTTGGAGGATAAAAGCTTGGACTGCCGTGCTGGTTTCTGTCGTTTAAGACCGTAAAGCGGAAGGATGACTTGTTGGGAACAATTAACGAGGCGGGGAAAAAGTTGCACGGCACCGGAGCCATGGTTCTAACTGGCGATAATCGAGCTTAAGCAAAGCCGTCGCTGCGGAACTTGGGGATACCTATTAGAGTGCCTTCGGGGCAGTTACTCAACAGTTGCAACAGTTCAAGAGTTGTTGCTGGCGGACGCAATTATTCCAGTAACTTCTGCCTGTCCATTGCAAAACGGACGAGAACAGCGACACGGGCTTGCGAGTAGCCGGAGTCTCTCGGAAATGTTTGCAGTGCGTTGACCTGTTCGCTCGGGCGGGTCTTCTTCAATCGTAGAAAGTGTCTGGAAGTTTGAGGCTTTGTTTCGCGAAGAATTGTGCGGCGTAAACTGAGGGGAAAGATTTATAATGTCCTCTAAGTTTGAAGTATTTGTTACTTTACTAATTTATATTCAACGCGCATCAAGCTTCTTCGTCCATTACTTTTAATTTTCTCTGACGTCACCCAGTAGCTACCTGTACACTTTATTATCCCGTATCTAAGCGAGCTATAGGGTAGATGTACCGTTTGTGGCCATTGTACCGTTTTTGGCCATGTGCATAATTATCGCGGTTTTTTAGCTTGAAATTGCTTGTAGACACATAATTATGTGTAGAATTTCAAACCGTAAATATTTTGTTTAGTATACCATCAGAAATATAAGGTTACATTTATTGCTTCCGCGAAAAGTGGCAAGTGGCCACAAACGGTGAAAAATGGATTTCTTATATTTTTTAACTTTATTAATTCTTTAACGATTTCTCTAGTTAATGGTAACTTAGACATTAATAGTAAAGATAGTGTTAAATTTGGTAAAGCTTTTAGTTTCCTGATTTGAAGTACAATTTTAAAGATAATTACGATGAAAGTCACTGAAATCCTGCATCTACCCTACATTTTTTAATTTCCGAAAAATAAATAATTTATGGTACTTTAAAGTTAAATGAATTTTTTCTTACTGAATTTTGCTGTGTACTTGTGCATACAAAATTAAATAAACAAAATATCAAATAAATGGCTCGTCAGCACACAATGGTAACATTATTTTACAACAATATCATTGTATTTTTCCGATCCATCGATGTTTAAAGGAAATATCATGCTGACCATTTTTTCTGCAGTGGTCTAAAGATCCTAAAAAATCATAAATAATTTAACTAATAATTTGACTAATAAATTACCTACATGTAATAAGTATTTTGTTTTATTTATTTTTAATAGTTCCTATTTAAAACCCCTAAAAACTCCCAAAGTCATTCATTTTCTAACTAAATATCCAGCAACCCCAACTGCTCACCACCCTCTCTGAAATCCAAATCATCGAAATCTCTTAAACTCGTCTCTCTATCGATCATCTTCTTAGAGACACAGTCGCGTGCCAACGTCAGCCAATAATTTTTCATCCCCCTCAATCCTTGCTGCAGTAGTCCTTGGGCATTTTCTCAGCCCAAGAAGATTTTTCCAACTGCGCGAAGAGGTTTCGAATTTCGGATTCACGTCGAACGAGACCCGGCAATAACCGAGCCTGAAATTAACCAGCGACACCCGCCGCTCGTTGCAAAGGTTAATTGCGCCCTGCTGCGTCAACAATGGGGCCAGAAGCTTTCAGCGCATCCAAATGGCGGGTACGTTTTGCGATATAATGATGTAAATTGCATTCCCGCGTACCGCTCCAGTACACAAGATATTGGCGCGCGTTGGACAAGCCTGCGAGACACGGTGGTACGTTTAACGTACCTATCTATGAGCCACGCTCGTGCAATTAACCGATTTATTTCATGCCCCAGTTTCTTGTTTCACGAACCCACAGAATCGTTGCACAAGGCTTGCAGGTAGTTTATACGAATCGGCGAACACGTCGCGTCTGCGAAACACCCGCCAGCTCGATAGCGTTACGAAACGCTCGTTAACGATACTTGAGGGTTTCCCCTCCTCGGTTCTTTTATTTTCATTCTCTTCGCCATAATAGCACATAAACGTGGCGGCTGTTGAACGAATGAAAAAGGAACTTAGCTCGCGGTATCGCGGTGAAATTGTGAAATTCGTTCCACCGATGGTAGACACATATCTACGCAAAGCCACCGTTTCCATGTTCGGAAGCTTGGCCGGAGGAAATTATGAAACGCGGAAAGATGCGAGCTTTAATAATGTTACCGGGCTTGTCTAACACTGGGCCGTTCCTGAACCACATTTTTACACGAGCTGGGTAATGTCGAGATGAGAAAGGGGAGAAGCGGGCCTGGGGGGAAATTATCATCGGCGAAATTAATTTCTATTTGACCTGATTAAAAGTTGCTCAAGGGCTTGGACAAATATTACCCTTGGATCGGCTGTTTTGAAACCGGTGGTTTACAGTTGAATCGCGAGCAACGTTGAGATAAAAGTCAATTTGAAAATGCTTCTATTTCCGAGAGTACCTTTGTCCTCGGCTTGAGCGCTTTCTGGCGGATATAAAACGCCGTGTGCTCGAAACACTTTGCACGTGCGTCGAATCGAGTGTCCCTCCATTTCAAATGGCGCCTGATCCTTCGCTTTTAAAGCAGAAGTGGAGGAATACGTGAGAATTAGCAGAACATTCATGCCTGAGTATGGCTAAGTAATCGCGTTATGTTAAAACAAATCCTTTTAAACGTACAACCACTTGCAACTATTTGAACAATTGCGTGTAACTTTCAATGCACGATACACTTGTGGCTAAAGAAAGTCCATTTAGAAAGTTGAAGATCATTAAATACACGTCTTAATTTGTTACCGTAAGCCACAGTACAGAAATGAATTTCGAAAATCCTCCAGGTGGCGCGTGAATTTCGCCATGAAACTATTCTCGCCTCACAAATATCGCAACAGTCGGCTATTTCTGTTTGCGTGCACACTGTAAGTATCATTGTTCGAAATTGCTACGAGACCCGAAGCTATTTCCACGGTGCACGGTGAGAATTCACTTGCGAAAAGTAATTCTACGCTTTCGGTGCATTATCGCGGAGACAATGGAATCCTCGTGCCTGGAACGAATACTTTGCTTCAGGCGACTTCGGTCGAGGGCGCGAAATTCGTTGTGCTTTTTCGAAGGAACAACACTTCTACTCGCGTGTTATAGACGCGTGGAATTCAGGGCGTTCTAAAGTACCATTTGGACCGAGTAAAAAGAGGGGAACGAGGCGAAGTTGCAGAAGTGGCTACGAGCGGGGAGCAGAGGGGTTGTTTTCAAATTAAATGATCCAACTTAAAATACACGTGACGGTAACGGTGCTTTGCTTTCTTTGAGCACGCGTTGTTCTCTCAAAGAAATGAAGAGTGTTGGTAAAAGGAGAGAAATATAACCGGCGAACTGTGGAAAGTAATAACAGGGAAACTTAAGAGAACGACGTTTTCATCGTTCCACAGCATCGATCCCATTAATATTACATCACTTTGTGTGCTGTGCGCCACCTAATCTAAAGTACCTTAAAAAATCAGTGGTTATTAACATTTCAAGGATCCTCGAAAGTGTCTCGGACACAACATTGAACAAAATAAAGTAGATAGCTCTCATAAAAAAAAGGAATAAACTGAATGTCCCCGGTGGTAGCTTCACGCAACCATCAAACTTGGTTTTATGTTTTTCGGAATCTGTACAAGGGCGCCGTGTAACCCGAAGCTTTTCGGTTCGTTGGATGTTTTCGTGTTTTTTCCGCAGATTTTTCGGTTACCGTTTTCACAAAAAAAAACCGGGCAGCCAATTATTTGGTGTAACATGGTAAAAGATGAAAAAAAAAACGCGGGCATTTTATTACCCCGCCTAGTTCAAGCTTCATTTCGTCGAATAGCTGGATTCTGGGGGTTCGAATCACCCCTTAAATTGGCTTTTCGGTTACAACTTCTCAGGGCTACAGGGAAATAGCTCGGTTTAATTTTTTGTTGCGCAAAACTGAATGCCTTATTCAATGGACGAGGTGCTTCTAGATTCCACAAGGTGAACATTCATTTCGCGAGGCTACTATATTATAATACTACTAGTTAAAGTATAATTGGTATTTACTATTAATAAGGAAGGTTGTTATATGAATTCACAAAAATTAAATTTCTTCGGATTGCGCTCAAAGTCCAAGCGCAGCCTCAAGATAAACTGCAGAATGCATCGAGCAACTGCTATAAGCAACAGAACATGTTTTGACATCTGATGTGATTAGTACGAATATTAATGAGACTATTCGCAAGCTAGAATCTGATCTGCACAAGGTCCGCGAGTGGTCTTCTTCGTATGGACTCAAATTAAATCCACCCAAAACTTCAGTTTTAATCGTGGGATCCTCGACATCCCTCAGCAAACTACCTCAGAATGTATCTACAACATTTGGCTCATCTGCTGTTGAGTCTGTGAAATCTTAAATTTTTTTGCAAATATCTTTTGTTACTGTATATACTTTATGAATTTGTTTAAACCATATGTGTTAATTGAATAATTGTATTAATTATTTATATCAGATATTGTCCACGATCGCATATATTCTCTCGGTGACAGCCTGTGAAATCCTAGATTGCATTCTGCGTGCCGAGATTTCAGGATCGTTCCGCGTAATTCCGGATTTATTGCGGATTCGTTGCTGAAATCTTGCACGAACGTGGCCATTGCAATATTACACGGCAATGTGTACGCAATATTCCCGAAATATTGCACAAACGTGGCCATAGCAATATTGCACGGAAATGTGTACGCAATATTCCCGAAATATTGCACAAACGTGGTCATCGCAATATTGCACGGCAATGTTTTCACAATGTTGCAGGAATATTGCACTGCAACCTGCAACCAAACGGCAACATTCTAATGTACTGCAACGTTTGTGCAACGTTCTTGCAACAAAGTGTGCTGTAGGGGCGTGGGTTACCGCAGTAGCCGAGAGTTAAACTAGAATGCTCGTTTTGTTCGTGCCTCATGATAGAAAGTAATATTACGCTTTCACGTGCCGATGCCTCGAAACGTAGGTGCACCGGCGACGCGGCGCTTCCGTTGCTGAAATGGAGAGGAACGAAATGGACGTTGCTCGGTTCTTGGTGCACGTTTTCCTCTCGTCGCACATATTCACACTCAGAATCGACCTCCTCGACTCATTGTTGGTAGGAGGAAGCGTTATTTCCTCCTATTTCCTTGCAACCTCTGCTCGCTGCCACGCGGCCATCACATTCTTAATATTCCGCACCCATCGTTGAATATTTCAGCTTGAACAGGAACTGGTCAGACTTGAATATAAAATACGCGAAACCGTAGGCATTTCCATCCGGAACGAAGATTAATAGTGTGTTAGATCAAGATTAGTTAGATCTATCTTGAATTTCAACAGGAGTTCCACTTTTGCAATAACGAATGGAAGATCGCCAGATGTTCAAAGCTAATTTCAAAGTTAATCGTCCTTTTTATTTAACACCAGAAATAACTTGGAACCTTCGCACAGTGTTCACTGAAATAGTATTGGATTCCTAACGAGGTGTCACTGAATTCTTTGGAAACTTGTAGCAGAGATACCAGGAACTAAAGTAGAAATAGCAGAGGCTAAATTAGAAACACAGAACGCCGGATCCACGCAATCCGTCGGAAATTAGGAGTTTCTGGGTGAAGAGTGATTAAAGAATCCCCGGTTGCAGTGTCGGTTTGCGATCGAAAGCCGATGTGGCTTTCGCTGGTCGAATTGTCCCATTTCCACCGCATATGAATCGCCTCGAAATGGATTGACAAGGGGTATAAAGCCGGCGATCCGACGTAATCGGTGCAGCGAACTATAATTCATCTGACCGTACCTCGAGTCACTGAGCTCCGATGATCACGCATGTTTTTCAGCGCCCACGTCATAGGACGTCGACGGCCTCCACCGCGAAAAAACAATGAGGCATTGTGTTCGTGCCGCGAGAAATATCCGCGAGCCCAGCACCTGCCCGGCCGTGTTTAATTAATTGACTTTAATGGATCTTGGCTGAACAACCGCACCGTTGAAATTTTAAACACGTACCAGGAAATGGCTGTACTTTGCGAATCGCGGAAACACGATTAACGCTTTACTCGACGGGAATGCAGATTCGGTATTAGGAGTTTCGATGAAGTCTGGCGATAGTAAAGTGTGAGATTACCATTGTTACATACCGCGAATAGAATATACTTTTACTTAAATTAATGAGGAATCTAATTATGCGTTTCATGCAAAATTGGCCTGAGCGTCCTGAGGCCGTTCTTGCACCCAACGGTACCATTATAGTTGAAACAGCAGAAGAGCTACTTCAGTCGCCGCAGCAATAGCCCCTTTCTGTTTTTAAAATTCAGAATTCCATGATGACTTGGGAACTGGTTAGCCAGATATCAATTATTACAGTGTAGCACAATCCCTTGAGGATTTGCAGAAAAACACCTGCTGTTAACTTCTTCTCGCCCAGCTTAACTCTGCTACGTCCCTCGGTCCTTTTTCGACCCACTTTCGCCTCCATTTCTTTAAGGACCCTTCTAACCTGGAGAAGAATATAAGAGAGTCGTCGCTAAAACGTGCGTTCCTCTTTTTTTGACATCATATTAAATGTATAAGTGAACCGAAGGCAGAGTTAAGTGCTATCTACTGAGGCTTATGGTGTGTCTGACCATAGAATACTTATTCTACTGCGCGGAAGCGTCCGGCCTTAGACTACTCGTATTGTCCGTCGCGAAATCTGCATGATAAAGCTGGCCAGTTACCCTTTATTCATGCAAATTTAAAATCTCGCTGGGCTCGTAATAAAGAAGATACGGTCCCTGAAACTTGCCACCTACAGGATGTCTCTAAAAACCAAAACCACTTTGGCATATACATCGTAAACATCCAAACACCTCGTGCCAGCTCACGTTTCTCTATTTCCCTTTGTTCATTTAACGTCATACATATTTTATTAATATGAAGTGGATGAAACATTTGGTGCATCTTCGAAATTTGAATTACAAACAGCGCTACAAATTTTGTAACGAAGTCATACATAATTCGCTCGTAATCGGACGATGCTCAGGCCAACGAATATTTGTTGGGATTCGGGCAGTACCTATTCACGATACTTCGAGACGCCCCGTATATTCCTGTATTTATTTCAGAAACTAAAGTATAACTTAAAGTGTAACTTAATAATAACGATGTTTGCTGGTAAAAGTTTGCGGAAACTTTGTTCATTACTTTGAGGCGTGGAATCAACGTACCGTGGAAAAATCTTGAACGTCGACCAATTTACACGTCCACCGTCAACACGTCTAACAACGACAAACAATGCAGAAAGTTCACTTTCATCTACTCTCGACACCGTTTCACTAATTTAACAAAAAAGAACCTTTCAGCAAGAGGGGTGCATCTCGATTTTTTCCAGTTTCTGAGTTACGACGTGTGGTATAGGTATGAAAAAAAATTCTGCATCTCTCAAACAACAAATCCGATAAGAAATGAGCGATTTATTGCACATAAATAAAAATGTAAGTATTAACATTAATATTTTTATTATAAAAAATATTTTTTCGCCAAAAATAGAAATAAAAACTTATCAACTGAATAACTACTACTTATTGTGCGAAAATATATATTTTTCACTTAGTGTTCTCTTCTCAATGTTAAGTCAAAGCAATAATTTTATAAACTTATTCACTTTAATAGCCATTTTGATTTTAACGAACACATTAGCCATATTTGTAACTCGGCAAGAAAAACACTTGGGTTTCTGCAGCGTTCTGCGAGGTGTGAATTTTTATGTCGCGGGCAGAGCTCTTCGTCGGAGCCCTCTATTCTATGCAAGACGGTACAGGACCAATATTGGTCATCTGGATTTGGTTACTCGGGGGTGTAATTGCTTCGACAAACTAAACAGCGACACCCGCTCTCTTGACCTTTTCTCTGGATCCCTGGCATCCTTCAGATCATCAGTGTTTAGGTATCTTAAAAGCGATCAGGGGTGACACTACTTTGTACACTTTGTATATATGTATATATTTGTAAGCGTAATCAACATTAAATGTAGGGTTTATACAAAAACCGACTTTTGAAAAAACCGGTTTTCGAATTTCACTATTCCCAAAAAACCGGTTAAACCGGTTTTTGAACTTTCACAACAAAAAAATGTTATTAAAATAGTAAATAAATATTTTTACTTATTTTAAAAAATTTCAGTTTCCTTAATATTTTGGAATTACAAAAATATAACAAAATAAAATACACTCTATCTATACAAAACCAAATAAAAACAATTAAAATAGCTAAAATCCGTACGAATACACACAATTTTTGAGTTCATCTAATATTTATGGACCTACAAAACTATAACACAATAAAATAGACTGCATACAAAACCAAATGAAAAAATAAAACTAAAATTACTACAATCCGTACAAAATATAAATCTTTATTCCATTTGGTTTTTTTTTCTATGAAAATATGAACTCATGAAGCTTAAGTACTTTTATAGTAAACAGTTACCTACTACAATTTGCTTGTATCCGAGGCGATTTCAAGCCAAAATGTTAACGTTTTTAATTAAATAATTAAATCATTTCTTCATATTAATTCTAGTATATAAAACCGGTTGTTTTTAAATTTAAAACCCGGTTTCCGAATTTTACAAATTTATAAATAAAAACCGGTTCTTAAAACCGGTTTTTAAAAACCGACAAACCCTAGTTATGTGCAACGACTTGTAACCTAGTAGTAAGTTTTTTATTTTTTTTTTATATTTTTTTCTTCTTATATTTGAAATAATGCATTTAAAGGGTTATACCTGTCAATAATAATAATAATAATAATAATAATAATAATAATAATAATAATAATAATGGTAGCTGGTAAAGATGGAGCTGCACCCATCTTGCTGCAATGTGCTCAAAAGAAAACGACACTAACATCGTACGTGACAATTGCGATCGAAAATACCCAACTGGAAATTAATCTAGCACCACCAACTCTGTCGTCGTAGAACGACCATCTACGATTAACATTAACAATAACGCTCCGTCTTAAAAATGTCTGCTACTCGATCGGCTTTACGTCTTCTTCCTACGTGTCTTCACCCGTCGACACTATCGAAAGATTTGCACGCGACGCAAAAGGGAGAACAGCTGTTGGGCGATAGCCTGGGGGTGAATCGAAGCCGCTGAGAGCGTAGAGGAGGAGGAAAAATGAGGAATTTGCCGAAGATCTGATATTTCGGTAGGGTGGGCGGAACCATGGGTTCCATTCGCGCTGCTGAGAGTATCGACCCGTGAAAGGCAGCTTCCAGCTTCCAGCGACCTCGCCCTTGCCTTTGCCAGATATCGCCCTGTCGGAACTCCGAATTCGCGTCCTGCACTGTTTCTGTTCAGAGTGCTTCGCGATGTCACAGGGTTCTCGTGGCAGGTGCACTGCATACTTGCAATCGTTTAACTTGATAAATCGCCACGTGGAGGTTCGATCATTCTTAATTATAGATTCAAAAGGTCCTCTCCTAAGAGTACTTTGATGGAAATTCTGAGTGGGTTATGGGTAATAGAAGAAGGGAGAACCTCCATGTTATTTGATCAGGCCATTTCAAAAGTCTGTTTGTTTTTTCCATGAGTTCGTTTTCGAGCATCGGTTCAGTAAGCATCTTTTCAAAGAACCGAATTTAGAGCGAGTGGTCGCTAATTTCACTTTAGTGAGAATTCCGTAAATGCTACATAGGCTAAGAATAAACCGAATTTATTTGTTTCATTTGCTACTTTATACACTTACTAATAGCAGATATTAATATACATAGAAGTACCTAATATCAACTGCAACCAGTACGCGCAAAGACTTTTGAAATAACCTACTTATATTTTAATTTTTTAATATGGTAAAAAAACGTTCCTTGCGGGAGCATCCACTACTTTCCTTTTCAAATGAGATATATTTTTTTTAGGACGATTCCACGAAACGGAATAATTCCCCTCGTCACGATATCATTTCCCTGCGTGAAAATCATCGCGAGGAGTGTATGTACATAATACATTGCGTTGCGTGTCGCGCGATCACCCCTCGAATTCTTATCGGGACATCGATGGCTGGAATCGAGGTCTTCGCAAACTTCTTGACAGTTCGCGGAGCTTTCGCGCGGAAGGAACGTATCGACGCGAAAGCGAAACGATTTTCCGCGCCCTGGGGACACCGTTCCGACGAAATAAATCGTCGATGAAAATCGTTATGAATTATTGAAATCGTCTTTCGCCTAACGAGCGATTTCAGTAAATAATGCGATGCACGGTTGCTTTGCATGAAGCTAAACTTGAATAGTCGACGATGATTACTTGCCTCCTCGGCTCTAGATTAATTCAACCGATTATTATTGTGTTTCGATGATCGCGAAACGCTTCGTGAAACGTCCGGGAGCTCACGGGACAATAATTCCCCTCCGGTGTGCGCGATTTCCACGAGTCAAGGTCCATTCTGTCGGTCGTGACGGCAGAAAAGTTTTAAACCCATTTGAAACGGTCCACGGGGCAACTTCCACCTCTGTCTGTCCGAATGAAGCTTGCCGCGTATGTGGAAACATTTTAGGAGCGTATCTGGAACATGCCAGGCATTCGCTGCGCGACGCATAAAACTGTATTAACGTTTATTAACAGCCTCGTAGGGGATGTCGCTTTTTAAGCCGTAAATGCACATAAATTGGGGGAAAGTGAGTGTACGAGGCTTGCGGGAATGGGTAACTTGGCTTTCACAGAGAAATGTCAACTGAGGAGCTGTCAAGGACGTAACAAGGTCAAGGTCATTTCTATGTTTTAAGGTGTAACGTCACAATGATAGGCCAAAATTTGTAGGATGAGTTTGGAGGTGATTTTAAAGAAACTTATGAACTTTATTAAAAATGTAACATAAGGTTCTTGTAAAAAGGAATAAAATTTTATTTTATCAGATTTTCCATCTGAGTCATTTCGCGGTGGAATCTTTCACATCCACGCCGTTGGACATAGACGACATAGTAGAACGGAAAAACAAAAAATTTTGTAATCTACGCACTAAATACTAGAGAAATACCTACCCAAGATTTCGAAAAAATATTGATTTTTCAAGGAATGGCGAACATTTAAATTTCCTCATCATTTTGAATTTTCTAGCGAAAAAAAAAAATTGTTTGCAATAGTCATAATATCAACTGAACTTTTCGATACGGCTTACGAAATTCTGATAACACGACTGAGACTCGCGGATGGCATCTGAATGACCGGCGATCGTTCGCTTTATAGTCAGATCACGAAACACCCGTCCTCCGTTCCAACACTTAAGATTTCGAGTCGAAAACCTTCGCTGTCGCATCGGAACACTGTGCGAAGCTAGCTCAAACCCCTGACCCTACCCTTTTCACGTCGTCACGTTCTAACAGAGTTTCACAGACGTCAAACGCGTTCCCAGGTGACGCAGTTAAGAATTCTCGCTCTCAGCACGCGGCGACCTCTTGCCCGAAGTCCACCGTAACGTTTCGCGCGAAATGAAACGACGAAACGGACTGATTAACGTGGCCCGATAGACTCAGAAGCTTTCGTCGTATGTCGACTGTGCCAGGAGCTACCTGGTGCACCTTTCGCTAGGAAAGTGGAGCAAGGTTAACGAAGATGGTAAAGAGACGAGGCGCGAGAGGTAGGGCAGGCGAGGGGCGCGAAAATAATTGTCGACGATGCGTCACGATAATGAGCGATAATGCGTGGTAGGGGAGGATAATTAACGGGGCCGCGAATCGCAGCAACGAGAATGGAATTAACTTGTCTTGGACCTCGAAAGTTGCGCGTCTGCTGATGTCGCTGGACCAACAATAGGAGGCATCATTCGAGAGGGGTGAATTATGAAGCCATCGCTCAGGAGGGATGAAGTAACGCATTTCTGGCCTCTAGGAGATATTTCTCAACTTCATTTTGGAACTTTGTATAAATGTAAAGTGATTAATTCAGGTAGCTTTGGTTGGTTCCAATTTTCATTCTGTGGCTGAGGTTTGGATGTGAATATTTAAATTTAAGCTTTCCACTTGAAGCTCATTTTTCTGATATAAGTACCTACTCGATTTTAGAAGTGGTCTGTTTTTTTTTTTATGAAATACACTTTTTATCGTAACGTTAACCGAGTAGAATTGAAGTGGCCAGTTTAACTACCGCTGGGTACACAGATTCGGGGGCAACGGATTTAAGAGATTGAACGTCCCACTATTTACGCCGTACACAAGTTTCAACGTAAAATTGCGTTCAAATAGTTGTTTGCCTGCGCAAATGTTTGCGCATAGAGGAGCTCTGTAGCGTTCGCGATAAATAAGAAATCGTGGTTAATAGTCGTGGCACTATTCGCTGATGTTTCCCTCTTTGAAATTAATTATCTGGATTTATGCTGGAGTATTCTCGAAATCAATTGCACTACTTGGGCGTAAAGCACCGCGTAACGATAATATACAGCTGGCATATAACAGTGTCGTATGCATAATGCCGGATGGTATAAAAGTCGAGGGTCCCAAAGCGAATTCGACGGTAGTGGCTTGAAGAAGTAAAGAAGACTCCCTAGCGGTGAGAAAGGTCAATCAATCTGGGTCAGAAGCACGTTTCATACGTTTCTTTCCCTCCATTTTACGAATACCGCTTAATTAAAAGTTCATTCCCTCGGAGGCACGAGAATATTCTTCAAACCATTGCGTATTCGAAGACTCAATAAATGAAATCAAATATCTAATTATATTGATACGTCCATAGCATTTATAGAATCTACGATGAATCTTAAAAATCATATTTTCCTTCTACGATGTATAATGCCCCCATCGAATTTATAAATAATCCACAAATCGCAAAAAACATAGCTTTTAATTTAAACTTTACCAAACGGTTGAATATCCTTTTTGCGCGATAATTTTCGGCTCTTTTATTAAGTGAACGCTTCTGCACCGCATCGCATGTACTAATTGCCGCGTGGTGGTTGGACGAATGGTTAATCGACTGGGGGAGCAATTAATATCTATGTTTTTCTTCGGTCAAGCTCCAATAACGATTTCAATATCGAGAATATCTGCAAAATAGACAAGTCGTAGACCCCTTTGGTTCAGCGACCGGGCACGAGCTCGCCCGACGCGGATATATTTGCCCGACTAAATACATATTTGTCCACCATTTTTAATTACGATTCCCCCAGATATAAACGAGCTCCCTCGGAGCGGCAACGCGTCCATCTGGGCGGGAGAGAACCGCCCGAAAATTCGCCCACCGCGCCGCGGACATTCCAGGAAAATTGAACAGATCGCAGCCGGGCGGGCGTTCCGTGACTTGGTCAAACGATATTACGCTACACCGACGCGGGCGTTTCCCTCTCCATTTTTCCCCTTTTATTTACTCTTTTTTTTTTGTATTCTCACGTTGCACTGACCCAGATTACGCATTCACTCGCGCGGCACGCGTACATGCATTCCTAAGTACGTGTCCCTTTGTTTCGCAAAACGGCACGTACGCGCGATGTTAACTTTGATATCGAAATCCTTTTCTGCGTATCGGTGACAGTGTAATCTTTCACACGGTCCCTCGAAAATAACCATTTGTCCCCCCCCCCCCTTTCACCCGGGAAGCTTCTATTTCCGATTCGACGCTGCTGCCGCTTTTGTAAATGGAAGAATAGATCGTTTCTGAGCGCGGGATATCGTTCGACGAATTCGTTGAAAGTTACAAGGGTTGTTCGGCTTCTGGATCCCAGCAAAGTTGCTTCAAGATTTTGCAATGGATTTTTCGCGAGTTTAATGTGTTATTGGTAATAGAGGATTAGAGATATGGATCGCAAGAGGAATTGGATTTATTCGTCGGACTGTAAATGCATTCGATTCTATTACACAATAACGATTTCTCTGACGAACGAATTTCTTTTCAGGAGTTCAACATCGCTAAGGAAAAGCATCACGTTCAGCCATGCTCTTCTGTGGTGGTCGAGTCGGGTAAGAATTCTCTCTCTTCAAATACCGTCGATTACTGGAAACGCGATTTAGGTACAAGAACGGTCGATCGTGGACAATTTTATAAAATATAACCCAATTCTCCTCGGTCGCTGCCAAAATCGCGGATCGATAGAAATGCCGCAACAAGTGAACACATCCCCGCCCCAGTTATTTCATTCCACCCGTGAAATTGCGATTCGGAAAACATAAATGCGCGCTGAGCGGGGTTACGTGTTAAGGGGTTATGCCTACCTGCAAAATTCAGAAAAATGGGGTTTTGACATTTCCTTAAAGTACAACATCTCAAATCTATTGTGTGAAAGTTTCAATTTGATCCGACCAAAATTTACGGAGCTGTGCGAGTTTTAGTATATGTATGTCCTGGAGGATGTGAACCTAACTGAAAACTTTAAACGCGTTTTTCTCGAAACTACATTTTCAGAATCGGTGACCAAAATATCTCGAGAACGGCCGCTGCATCGAATGAATTCAGCTTTTGTAGGCTTATTCTATATATAAAAATCTTGTCCTTAATCGTGGCTTTTTCATTTCTGTTGCGTAGTTTTTATTTTACAGATGAAAAATGTGCGATTTTTGTGGCGAAAATCGATATTTTAATTTGAACAGCCACCATTTCCTAGCAAATTAATTTTTCGGGATAATGAACGATTAAGGACAAGATAATTTAATATACTAACTAAATTCCTCTGAATTTTTCATTTAAGATGAATCAGGTCAAAGTTAGAGTGATCACTGCAAACTACTGAAAAAAAAAATCGCTGCCGGGAGATCACTAATATTTTATTTATTTATTTATATTTTCCTTTGGAATAATGGCTACCAAATATGGTTGGTTTAAAAAAGTCTTCAAGTTCTTTCCCCAAAAAATCCCGAAAATACTTGCGTTCTCAGACCTTGCAGGTAGGCATAGCCCCTTAACCGATGAAAAATAATTATTTCAGCAGGAATCATGGAATTTTCTTGCCGTCCAGGCCTGAAGCCTGGGCGCCGGGTAATCCCAGCTCGTCGCCGCGCATCGCGATCGAGCTCGAACGTGCACAGTGTGTGTAAACGGTCCTTTCGCTCGGCTCAGTGCCACCGAATATTCTAATCTCACTTCTGACAGAACATATCTCCGCAAATAGTCCCCGTCTAGCGTCGAAATTACGGCCCGATAAAACGTCCCCGCCCAGTTGCCTGCGGGCTAGATTAGAAAAGCTTCCGCTAGCGACAGCCGCCCCCCCCCCCCCCCCCATCCACTATCCCGATGATAATTCTTTCCCCGCTGCACATACTTTAATTGCCCTTTCTGCCTCAGGTGGCTTGCCACACCAAAGTCGCAGCTACCCCGGCGGCAGCAGCGCGACCGCAGGCAGCATGAGCCGTTTCTTCACGAGGAATTCATCTGTCAGCTCGCAGAGCTCCTTGGAGGGAGCTTCCGGACCGTCCAGCCATCGGGGCTCCTCGCCACAGATTCGAGCATTCGGACCTGACGGCCGCTGTCATAGCTATCATCGCGATCCTCTGCACGCAGCCTCCTCCTACCCACCGAGCAGGAGTTCAAGGTTGTATGCAATATTCATCTAGAATCTAGTGGCTAGAAAGCACCCGTACCCTGCTCACTTCGGTACACTCCCTCGCCCTTCTTCCTGCTGTCGTTCCGTAGATCACAGCCAGTTTACGATTATCAGAGTTAAAGCGAGCATCTTACGTGGGATTCTTACGCGAGCCGAGTTCGTTGCAAAAGGCACAAGGTTTAACAAGCTACTAAAATTTAGAGCGTTAAAGCTACCTGGATTATCTGAAAGAGCCGACGTGTTTTCTCATCGAGGTTCCAATAGTGCTGGCGCGTGTACAACGATCGCGATAACGCCTCGAGGAGGTTATCAAAATATCCAACGCTATCAGCGGTGTATCGCGAGCGCCCGGTAAGTATAGTTTAGCTGGGAACAGATGGTCCATGTTTAATTGCGATATTACGCGCACGGGGAGCATCTGGCAAGTTTCGTTGTTGAGAATGACGTTTATTCCACGCGGCTGGAAGTAATTAAGTAACACGAGATGACCGAGGTCGGTTTAACGCTCGCTTGGACAAGTGCTTGATGGTTTCGAGCCGGCGATCCTTCGCTTCGAACCAGAGGATACTCGCTGTTCCACAATTCCCACGGAACGAATCCATTGTAAATTGCGATTCCCTCTGTGAAGTTCATAATTTGCGTCCCATTGACGCTTGCACAGCACTGGCAATAGCTATTTGTCGCGCGGGCTGAAAGTAACGCGGGATTACATGACACGAATTGTAATCGGTGTACTGGTCTGTTTATCATCGAGATTCGCGGTAAACATGTTTAATTTGTAACACTGTCTAATTTGCCTTTCCTTGGCAATTCTTTCCCTGCGTGGGATTCGACTTCAAAAGAGGGTTACTTAAAATATCTACTCTCTCTTGTTGCTGAAAGGAACTTGATTTCGAAATTGAAATATTGAAAGGTTAAGCACGGTGGTAGAAATATTGTGGTATTATCAATTAGTCCACTTTGTCATGTCTTCCCTTTCCACTATACTTTCCACTATACTTTCCTTTACTTGAGTAAACTCCTTACCATTGAGTATTGTTTATTGCTTTCTAATTCATAATTCATATTTAATTGTCGAATTAGTTTTAAGCATGTTTAGTATTGGTATACGTAGCATTAAGTAATGTTTTAGTTTATGTTATGGTTAGGCTTATTTAACAGTTTATACTGCGGCCTCGCCTTTACTCGCCTTTACTTTCTCCTTATATACTACATCTTTCTTTATTGTTTTTTAGTTAACGAGTAATAAAGACGAAATAATAATAATAATAATTAGGTCAAGCATCAATTATCATCGATGAGCGTTTCCACTGCTTTTTCAAATTCGCCCATTTATAGCACTTTGCATTAGAGATTTGAAACAATATCCGGCTGAGGTTACAATAGAATAGCTCTCGCCTAATCCCTAGTGCAATCTTGTTAATTGCTTTCGACTATAATGGTCGAGCACGACTGACTGTTTAATCTCGACCTAGCAGAGTCATCCTCTGGAAATTTCGTTGAATGCTCGTGCAAAATTAAACCCCACATAACGAAGCTTCTTGTTAATATCTCGTTTACATCACAAGAAAATGAAATGTAAACTGTAGAAGCTGTCATATCGAAGCATAAGAAACTTTAATATTCTATCTCATTAATTCTAATTCATTTCCTACGATCCATACCTATACTCCAAAATTCATATCGAATACACCACACGCGACATAACTTCACCACTGAAAATCAGGCAAGTGGGTCACTTTTTGCATTGTATTTATTAAACAAACTCGAAGCCTGTGAAACGATGACTTAAACACCCCCTAATTTCACGTGGACTATGTGATATTTCAGTTTGAACCAAATCCCTGGCATCGAGTGCAAAAAGTGATTAATACATGGCTGCACGCTGCCACTGCACGCTTCGTCACGTTAACCATCCATTCCGGGAAGAAAATTTCTGTTCACACTGCTTAACTATACACTTATTAGAAATAACTCACGTGCACCGTGCCCTGATTCCTGAACACACAGATCACCGTCACCGGGCCGCGCAGCATCACTAGACGCACGCTGTGGGAGTCCAGCCAGTTGTTCCGGAAGTCTTCTTAGTAGCAATGCATCACGCTCTCAGAGCTCCCTCTCGTCCCTGGCAACAGGTGTGAGCTCTTCGTGCGGGGGCTCTTCTATAAGCGTTGCCCACGGTGCTTCCAGATCAGCTGGTCGAAGTCTGTCGCCCCTCCTTATACCACCGATGCGTACTTCCGGAAGGTGAGACACCCTCGAGTCGTCCCTGAACGGGCTTGACCTCGACACCTTACTGCTTGCTGCTTAACCGCGCGTTGCAACAAACTTTCAGCTTAGACAACTCGTAATGGTACCTTGGTGCTCGTAATAATAATTTCAATGACATTCGGTAATAGTAATTGGAATACACTCGAGATTATCTGATACGCATCTCTGGGATATCTTAAAGTAGTTCTGTAAATGGAAGTTTAAATCTTGAT
Source organism: Andrena bucephala (assembly GCA_947577245.1). Lineage (NCBI taxonomy): Eukaryota > Metazoa > Arthropoda > Insecta > Hymenoptera > Andrenidae > Andrena > Andrena bucephala. The sequence continues at coordinate 13,648,364 of OX387719.1, read as the reverse complement.
TGTTTTGGGTTCGTTTCTATGCGAATGTTAATGTGTACAATAAAAATCAATTGGGGGTGAAAGAGAGAGGAAGGATTATTGATTTCCATTTGTCACGATTCGATAACGCTTGACTGAATTCTACTTACAATTAGTTACGTGACGGAGGTGATGTGGTTGGTAATCCATTACATTACCGTCACCGTAGTTGCGCATGCTGGTGTTGTCGAGCTTTATTTTTCTCGTTGGAGGCTCGCAGCTGCGAGATTTTAACAGTGCTTTGCTATTAACTTGAAATGTGACACTTCTCTGTGTAACAGCGACGGACCCCCTCCGCCAGCTTCGCCTCTGGGTACTATACAGCCTGATCTCTATCAACGAAGAGATGGTCCCATTTACCTCAAGACAAACGGGTTTGCATAACTTTTACTTCTCTTCAACCTATCTTTTTATAGGTGGATAGTCACTTTCGTATTTCGATGCCATGTATTGCCAACACCGGTAGTAACACCGAGTGTGCAGGAAGCATTCGACTCTGTTGCAAGACTTCATTTTTTTATTTATTTATCTATACGAGAGAACCCTTTATGTACGAAGATAATACATTTGGTAGAAAGGTCAATACGAGTCACTATAAAGGTCAGAAATATATCCGTGACCAAATAATTTCAGTGACTCTGTATTAAAAGCATGATATCAAAAAAATTTAGTTCGACGTGTTTATTTTTAAATTTATTTCTTTTACATTTTTTTAATTATACATATCTCTACACCTTTTCAAATTTTTCTATTAATCAGAGCACCTCTTTCTTGAAATAATTTTTAAACCCATTCATTCGAAAGATATCACAATAGTATATAACGAAGTGCGATTATTAAAAAAATGTACCAGTGCCCAGCCATGTCCCAGTACCTGAACAGTAATGCAAATTTTATTTATTTTTAAGCTTAATTTTTAATGTAACTAAAAACAAAAAAATAGTACCATAATGCATAAGTATTTAGCAATATTAATTAAAATCATTATTACAGAAAATTAAAAATTTTTAGATAGAAATAATCATTTTGTAACACACTTCGTACGCATAGCAGATTTCGAGAAATTTCTTAAGCTTCTGTCAAGACACTTCTGTCATTCACTAAGAAAATATTGACAGCATTTCTTATTTATATATTATAATAATACATTATTATAATAGTAAATAGATTTAAATTCAGTTTAAGATGGTTAAATTTGCAAGAAAATTAATATTTTTTTAAACAAGTCTAAGTTTATTTACTGGTAGAAGAATTTCGTGGATTTCGTAATTCAGGTATTGGTACATGGTTTTATGTTGTCCGCTTACTGGAGCATCTGCATGTTTTCGTATTTTCATTAATAAATACGTCTATTATAATACATAAACTTTTTTTTTCAGTTACCGATAGTATAATATTGTGTTATCTTCCACATTTCAACAACATTTTTTTATTTCATGATGGTTTTACAAATTAAATTAGGAGACAAACTTTGCCGCTACTCCTTAAGCCCCTTAAGCATCCGGGTATTGGTACATTTACCTTACATGCGCTTGAAGTGAGATAACATATAAATACGAAGGAGAAGTGGTAGAAACAGGTAGAAACATAGCGTGCAAGTAGAAGTGGTCCGTACATGGTCAGCCGCGCAGCACAACCAATATGTACCACAGTAACTGCCCCACTTTAACTTCTAATACATAGTACATTAAATATAGCCTCGAATAAAATATGTATAATGAACAATAACCCCAAAAGTCACGACTTTCACAAATTCGCTACCAATACCACTTGGGACTTATCAACAAAAAATATAAAAAAATATCACACCTGTTTAGATACACACAAAGCTTTAAGATAGAATTGAACGTAGCGCAAAATTCTTTACAGTAGAGTCACCGAAACATCTTGCACGCACAAGCAGCATATTTTATTATTTCCCCACAGTGCACTTATCGGCCGTGAAAAATTGAAGGAAGAAAATATCGAATAAAATGCGAACCGTTTAGTAGTACCGACTTGGACATTTCCATTGTTACTCACTGCTGGGAGAGTTCGGCGATACGCAGAATATTTTCCAGAAAAATTCATAGTTCTCCGAAGGCTGTGTTATCAGTCGGACAACGCAACTTTCATCCACTTCTAGCAAGCATTACCCGGTGACCTAAATGCCGGTCTATTCCTGCTCGAATGCACATAATATCTAAAAGGATTGAATTACCGGATATACGGCAATCGAATGCGAAAGCCGGTCATTTTATTCGATTCCAATGCAAGACACGCTGATGATTAATCCCCTAATCGATACCAGGATATGTTATCGCTACGTTAACGTTTCGTATTACTACCAAGCTCCATTAATCGGATTGCAGAGTGCCTGTGTAATTGGGCAACGCGTGCATGTAAATCCCTGTTTTCCGTTAAACAGGGGATCGAACGAAAATCCCCGTTAATTTCCTACTGAATCACCGGTTTCGCGTTGTAGTTGTTATGCCCCCGACGAAATATGTAACTCCAATTGCAATACTTTGATCTCGATAAACCATATTAAAAGTGCATAGCAAAATATCTTTGATACCCTTCGTTTTTGTTAACGATCTATTCACCGAAACTGCAAACTTGGATTTTAAAAGAATGTATTTTAATGCACTCTGTATTCGAGCTTTAGATTTAACATTAGAGTGTAATAGATAGGAGTAAACCTACCACGTTAGTCGATATGACACTCGATGATACGTGCACTTGTGGCCACGATTTTAGGAGCGGTAAGAGCCTGGGCCGATTGCACTTGCGGTTCAAGTACGACTTCGATCGATCTGACTTGCACGTGCACCTGGTCGAGGCGCACGATCTGGCCGGAAGCGATCAAGGGGGATTCAACGATCCTTACGTGAAGCTGACGCTCAGCCCCGAGGTGGACTCCAGAAAGCGGCAAACTCAGATCTACCGTAACGAGACGAACCCCTTCTTCGATCAACAGTTCAAGTTCCCCATCAGCAACGACGAGCTTCAGGACAGGATCCTCGTTTTACAGGCAATTAACACGGGCCATTACCCTTTATCTTGCTAATTGCTCAGCCATATATATTCGGCTATCCTTCGACGTAGAATCTAGCTGTCGGAAACTCGATTAGATTCAAGTGAAATTCTACGAGAATGGATATTTGGCGCTGCGGAAAGTCCGCTTTACCATTCGGTGATACAGATTCGTTTAACGTCACCGTCGAAATGAAACTTCCTTCGAGGAGTTTATATCCGCGCCGGCTACTTATGCGCATAGCTGAGCCGTGCAGAGAAATTCCCGGCTAGCTAAGAAATTAGTTTCTTACAGCTTCTTCTCCCGTACAACAGGTGCTCGACTACGATCGCTTCTCCAGGAACGACGTGGTGGGCGCGGTGAGAGTGCCGTTACATATACTGCGATTGGACTCCCCCACGTCGACCGAGGAAGTTTGGGGAGAGATTGAGCGCGAACGAAAGCCGCCGGAGCACATTCAAGAAGTTCTAGTGTCGCTGTCTTATCTACCCAGTGCTGAAAGATTGAAGGTCGTCATCCTGAAGGCGAGGAACTTGTTTGCGCCGCAGGTAACGTCCCGCCCACCTGTCAGCTTCTCCTTTAACCTTTAGATCTCGCTCCGAGAGTGGATCCCTGATTTACATCGGAGAAACGTTTCTATTTTTTTTTTTATCCATTTTTGCCATTTTCGTCATAGGTTCCCTTGTAACTGTGCTTCTGCATCAACGATTCCTCCCGCTTTATTTCTCCACGTTTCTTTCACTAAGAATTGCTACTTTCCTCTGGTCGCCCATTTGTGCTCAGAAGAGTATCGATGGATCCGTTGAATACGTTGCAAGTTTTAATCCTCTGAATGGTGTCTGGCCGGTTCGTGCCGCCCAGGAGAAGGAAACCCTGGATTCCTTCGTGAAGGTAAATCTTCTTTGCGGGGAGAAACGGGTGAAGAAGAAAACCGCTGTGAAAAAAGCCACTACCAGTCCGGTCTGGAACGAGGCGATGTCCTTCGACGTTCCTGCCAGCTCCCTAGCATCTTCTGCCATTGAGGTAAACGCATTTACAAGTCTGAGGTTTAATTTGCTTTTCGATTTAACGGTTAAATTAATTCCACATCATTCTCCGATTGAACCGTAGTAATTTAGAGATAATTAAATAAACAGAAAATACACTTACTTGTAACGTAAAGGTATTTAATAAGAATTCTGTACCCTCGGAAACCTTGAAAATTTCATTTTCACGTTCACCAACGACGGAAGAGAGAGATTATATAAAAGTATTGTGTTTTTCATTTCGCTACTGCGTCAAACGTGGTGTCTTTTAATTTCGCTTCTAAGAGGAACTGAAATGAATTCCACGTTCCAGATAAATAGTGCGATCACGGTGTTCGTTAAGTTTTCCGTTCATCTGCTCCGTTTCTTCTCTGTTTCTTCTCCCCCATTTTTACACAAATTACCCTCGGCCAGCGTAACCACTTCTCCCCGGCGCAATTAACTCCGAAGTGGTTCTTAATACTGGATTCAAGGCGAACGCTTTGTCTCCCCCGAGCACCCAGGTCTGGACACGTTTTTAAAAAGCTATTCAAACGGACGGCTCTCGAATCGATATGCATCGCAAAATTCCGCGGTTGGCGCGGGCTATTACGGCGCTCTAACGAGCAGGAAAAAAGCACGTTTCCATCAGCGCGAGGAAAATTTAATTTTCAAATTTTATGCCCAGCAACGTAATCTCCCTCTTCCATGCCTCTCCATTCCGATCGGCGAGGATCTTCTTCCTTCTTCAAATCAGAGCAAGGCTCGCGCCGAGGATATCGAACCTTGAATATTTAATCATCGAAAGAATTACGATTACTCATCGGTCAATGAATATTTCATCGCCTCGGAACAGGACAACGCTATTTTTATGCCCGGTCGTCAGTGCCAGTTTGATAGCTCTTCCTGGAATACACGGCCTACGCTTTCCCAACCCGTGGAGATAAATAATTTTCAGCATTTCTACCATAGAACGATCGATCGAACCGCAGAGACATGCCACTTTTATCGCCGCCAGTTCTATAGAACGCCAAGTGCTTTACTTGCAACAGTGTTCCCCGGAACACGCGACTCGCCGCTGTAAACGTAGATACTCTGTCTATTGCAAGTTATCGATTCGCGTCCTAGAGTAGCCTGCGGAGCCTCGGAGCCTCGAGGCAGTCCTAGGAAGACGAGAATTACGCGCTTCCTTAAGCTGCGAATCCACGATCAGATTTTACATTAGACTTTTCTATCAGCAGACAAAAATCTCAGCAACAACTAAATGTGAATAATGGAAATAGTCGCGAGAGATGAGATTTTTGGAAATATATCATGAAACTTGTCTCATGAGAGTCTAATTTCATGAAGTTAATGAAATAATTAATAAATAATCAAATCATTTTCTCGTGAGATTAAATTCTCATGTGAGACACGATATTTTTGTCTCGTCGTGGATTTGCACCGTTAACCAATTTTCTCGACGCGTTCGAGGATCGGCGGAAATGAAAGCTTCGCGTTGCTCCCCCCGGCTGGCCTATCCGACATCGCGTGTTTGCGCGGCAAGCTTGCAGAACGTCGGTCGCGTCGGTGACGAGCGTGTTCCTGTCGCGTGTAAGGAACAGCCAATCGCGGCGGAGGAGAGCAAGAGAGAACGGGAAATGTGGGTGACCTTCGTGCTCGAAGGGGAGTCCGAGCTGAATATCGATGAGTTTGGAAGATGCTCGCGAAAGTTTTCAGACGAAACAGCCGCGCGAGATGCACGCGAACGCTCGCAATCTTCTCGCCGATGCTCCACACCTGGTTAAATCTGACGGCGAGCAGCGTGCATGTGTTCGATTAAAAATAAGATTTCCACGGAAAAATACTGGCAAGCTAGTCGCGTTATCTCCAAAGCTGAAAATAATCCACGATTAAATTCATATTCCTTCGCGTCTCTTATATGAATTCTTTAATCTGCCGCACACGCGGTATAAAAGTTCTATGGTACTTGTGGGTAATTTAGAAACCAATTTAAATTAGTTAAAGAATTCATCGAAATTCAGAATAATTTAAGGAACCCACAAAATTGGGGACCTTGCAGCTCCATCTCTGCCAACTTCAAGTAAATTGGAGAAAACTGTTTATAAAACTATTGCCTTGAATTAACATTGAAAAGAGAACACTAATTAAAAGATATATATATTCACGAAATAAGTGCATCGGACGATGTACCGATGTACAACGAGCTGCACCCCTTTTGCCGCTAGGTCCTCAATCGTCTTCCTACCGAGGAAGCTTGCCAGTGAAATCCTTGTTCCGCAAGTTTCGCATATTATTCATCGATAAGTAATTTTCTTCCCAAAAATCCTGCACACCTAACTCGTCCGCATGAACCCTGACCGACCACCCTCGTTCAATATCACTGCTCACTGCAACGGAAACAAGAGTTATCGAAGCGATTGTTCCCGAAGGTGCGCGTGATGGACTCGAGTAACGAATTCATCGGCGGGGGCGTGATCGTTGGATCCTGCATCCTTGGTCCTGCCACCGGTGCCATTCCAGGAGTGGAGGACAGCGGCAGCCAGGGAAGGGAGCACTGGCTGCACATGACCCAGTCGCCCAGAGAAACAATCGCCATGTGGCATACTTTGCGCTAAATCGTCGACGGAGGGCTTCACCTCTCGTCCAACCCCCTCTTTCTTTCCCAGAAGAACGTGGTGGCCGTTTCACGGTCACACTTTTCCCTCCGCCAGGCTACGAGAGCATATAACCGGTAAAAGGTATATATAAGCAAAGTAACCGTTGTCTATATATTTGTGAGAGAGAGAAAACTGCTTGGTGGATCTGTGCTTGATGCAATGGTTCTTGATACTTCTGCGCCTGGGACCCCATTCGGCAGGTCTGCAGAAGGCTCGCGTCCCCTTTCACGAAATTATATTTCTAAGTGTGTAAACGATTAATGAGATCAACGAGGAAACTGATCGTGTTGGGGTGCTGTTATACATATAAGCATTAGAAGAATAATACTATACTGATCTATTTTGATCTATTTCGATCTATGTATATTCCAGTTAAAGATTGATGAAAGTGAGAGTAGGATTACGTGTCTATCCTGGTTCGCCCGCCGCTCGCGATCCACCCACGAATCTCGAAAGGGGTTGCAGCCACAGATTAAGAAGCATTGCATTAATATTTTCGTTGCGCCAGGCCTCCGTGTCGGTTCGTTTCGCGAATCCACCACCCCGACGAGACCATCGCCTCGGCAGATGCCTAGACCCACGAAATCCCGTCACGAGGATGGCGTGTTTATTCGCCACAGGAAATTCTGCCGCGCATAATGGCCAGCTTTCGGGCGAGAGGAGGAAGACTCGAGGCGCAGCTCGGTTCCGTTCAACGCGTGATCTTTCCTCACGATTCGGTTTTACAGAGGGGAGAGGTGCTAAGCCCTGTTTCTTGCACAATCAACGAGAGATAATTGCCGTTGACGGTTGCGAAACTGTCTACGATGGCGGCTTAATCGCGCGGACGCCGCGATAAGTGGCAGCCGCCGCGGTTTTACTTTACCAGGGAAACCGGTCGAGTTTTCACCAGCAGAGTTGCAGCCACTGTCGGTACCCAGAGAAACGAAGCCGGGATTACTTTCCTCTAGTCGTAACGTGTGATCTTTCTTATTATAGCCCGAACCACTGCAAGAACAAGGTGTGCAACGTGCGCACTAATCGTGGCAGGCCTAATGTATCTTGCGCTATGCAACAAAACCGACCTCAAGACGAGAGTATACAGTATCACGCAAATGAATCCCTCGAAAGCCTACGAACGAGAACCTCCCTATCGAGAAACGTGGCCTGGCCCCGTGTTGTCGTTGTTAAATGTTGATACTATTTACCAGTACGTAACCAACGCAAATCAGCAACAGAGAATGCAAAAGAGTCATAAGTCTTAAGCTAATGCACGTTCAAACGATCGCAAGTGATTAAACAAAGAAGAGAAAGGCGGCGAAATAAAATACAAAAAAAATAAAAAAGAACAGATAGGAACAGTGTTCCCTATGGATCTTCGGATACGATCGATACACCTTCCGATTTTTTACGTTCTTCTGCCGTGTCGACTATTGCAACTGTAGGCGACCACGAGAAAACAAGTCTCGCGGAGCCCTAATTAAGTCTGATTTATACGAAAGAGTAAAATATGAACGTCTCCGACCAAAGTTCGTCATATCATGTTATATCGATAATTTGTCGCGAAGATCATCCAGAGCTTAGATCTATTTATTCTTAATTCGAAAGTTCGATCGAGGAACACCTGCCGTACTTATATGAGATATATTTTAGGCTCGTGCGTGTGTTACAGCGATTAAACGTTTCCTAATCCATCAGCCGAAAAGGGAAGAGACGAAAATGAATGTTACTTTGAGAAAGAAGAGATGAATTATGAATTAAATGTTGATCATCGTTAAGTATATTAAATTAAATATAATACACATATATATTATATACATGTATAACGATACGACTACGTGAAACGTACATTGCTGCGTCATAAGTATTTGCTCACTCGAACATTGTTCAGTATCCTAACAAGTTGTTACTTAAATTCTTCGTTCCTAGCTCTTATATTTCAAGCTTCTCTGAAGAACGAGTCGTGTTTGCTATCTCCTTCCTGAAACAGATTCTTCGACGTAAAGAGAAATTTTCGAAAAGCTGGACACGCATTTGGAAACTGGCGAGGACACGCTGAATGGGGAAATACTTATGAAAGAGTAGTGTGCGTCTGTTGGGAAATCACAATGTTCGTTGGGAAGAAACGCTTAATTGTACAAGCGTGGTCCGAATTGTACGCTTAATTTATCACTTAACAGTATTTCTATTGTATATTCTGCGTGTCGAACGGTGCGCAGTATTTATATTTGAAAAGACGTATATATATACAGGACGGGTCTCGATTAGTGGTGAACCCGAAGAGGGAGGGATTCTTCGCAGTGAAACAAATTAAAACAGTGCAGCAACATTTCTCCATAGGACATCTTGTTTCCAAGAAAATCATTTTTAAAGATTCCTTAGACCTACTTGCCTGTCTATCGCTCACCATTTCTACTTATGCCTTAGCGCTCGTATATTGACGGTTCGAATAAATTTTTATTCGAATTATCTTCGAATAAAAATTTCGAATAAGAATTTATTCGAATAAAAAATTATTCGTTATTCTCGAATAACTTCGTTTTATTCGCAATTCATATTCGAGATCGTTCGAATAAAAATTTATTCGTGCCCTACTCTGGTGTCTGTATACATTATGTATACAGACACTAAGGTGCAAGTAAATACAGCGAGTTGTAGACAGACATCTGAAAATCAATTTTCTATATATATATATATATATATATATATATAGCAAAGTCCTATACGAAAGGATTCTGTTGCACACTTTTTACTCATTTTTGTACGAAGAATCACCCCGGTTCCTTTTTGCCACGAATTACACCCCACCTTGTGTCCTCACACACGTATAGCTTTACAGAGCAATAGTGAGGTTTTTAGGAGGACTTGAGAGAAAATGGGGAACAAAAGAATCCATGAAAGGTTCTTTCGCTGCCAGCTGCCCAATGGCGATGCCTTGACAGTAGACAGTCTACTGCAGTCTACTACAGTCTACTAAATCTCGACTCAAATCGTCGAATAAAATGTTTGCGCTGTAAGGCTGTCTCCTGTTTGAGGCATGCGCATTGGGAACACCACTATTGCTCGATATACCAGTACATTCTATATTATATAAAAGATGTTCTTACATGTAATACCGTCGTATAAACAATCATCTTGGGCGTTTACCGTACGAATACGCTTCCGACATCCCGAACATACTCGTAATAGCTGTGAAGATGCATAATATGGCTACGTGGAATTTACGTGTCTCTCTTCGTTCACTTAAAACCGCGAAAAAAAAAGATAACAATCTCCTCGTGTACGCGCAACAGTTTGTATCGTGTTTCTACCACCGACTTATCTCATCTTCTATCGATACTCGGGCATAGAATTCTGCATCGAGATGATTCCGGGGTGTACTACCAGACACTGTGATTTTCATGATTTTCACTCGATTATTCGGTCCAGCGTTCTTCAACCTCATTACATTTCCGGACTGGCGAAAATATGAGAGATATTTCGCGGACCGGCTGACGGCTGAGACTGTAGATAGTACTTTATTTATTAAATCCAATGTTATAAAATTACAGTTCAATTTAATTTTATTTAATGTAGCGGTTACACGATTCGGGCGAATCACCGAAACCACCGGTTGAAGAACACTGGCTTGGTCGACGCTGCGTTTCTGCTCGCAACAGAAGGCAGGAGATTAAAACAGATTTCTTTGTGCCAGGAGAGAAATGATTGCCACTTGGCCGCCACTTGGCTAGCAACGGAGACTCGATGACCCGAATACTCGCTCGATGCAGGGCACTAAGCTAAGCTAAGTCTCAAGCTAAGTTTCCAAACTCAATAGACACCCTATCGTCGGACCTGAATTTGCCTTGCACTATGTACGACGAACCAAAAGATAAAGAAAGAAAGAGTAGCTCACGTGCTCGTGGTGCTCGGCGATGATTTGCCGAGCCTCGATTGTCGTACAAATTGACGAAGGAAACGGGGGAGGGGTTCACAGCGTTCGCCAGCCTATCGACACGCAAGGCGGGAAATTTTGAACGCCTCTCCCCGTGGATGTGTTTCTCTTGTCTTACTGCATCGTAACGAATGTACAATGTATCCTAAATGTGACACGTGTAACTGATATTTTCTTGTAATGTATCCTCGTGATTCGACATCAAAATAAAGAACTACTTATTTCCGTCAGAGACGCGTGTTTCACTCCGTGGCACCGGTTCTTCCTTCTTCGCTGGATTTAGCATGGTAAAGGTTTCACATGAAGCACGAGTCTACAAAAACTTATAATTCGTAAAAAAGAAGTATTAAAATTGTTACTGTAATTATAACCGATGAAAAAAGGAGAAACAATTTCGATTCATTATTTAACAGGATTTTTGCGGTAGCGCGGAACGAATTATTTAAGGTAACCGTACAAATAACAAACGCTGTTTTCTTTTAAATTCTGTTTAATATTTTATTATGTACATCTAGTATTTACACTTCGCTGTAGCAATGAAAAAATATTACAAACTCCATTTTGTTGCGCGTTGATGAACTGCAGTAAAGCATCAAAGGAAGTGTTTGTGTTACAAATGCCGTTTTGCGTTCACTATACATGTCTTCCTACAATAAATAATACAAAATATTATACTGCCCGCGATTATGCCTCTGAAAACTAAAATGAACCGTTTGTTCGCCTGTGTCACACGAGATCAAGCAATAATACATTTCCTATGCTAAACGAAATCGTACATCGTGTCGACGACACGTACTTAAAACACAGAATTCACATTTTTTATTAAGTTATCCGCATCTCCAATGTCGACGAAGTCTTTCACGCCTTTAGGCCGTACCGACAGGGCTATGCTTGCGCCACTTTCGTGCCACTTTACTTTCAGTAATACGCAGCATCCCTTTTCTAAACGCAACAGAAGATATTTTATTAAAGGCTCGTGAGCTGAATTATCATCGCAAGGCAGAAGGTAATCTACATACGTAGCTGGCCTCGTTCATGAGCAGCGGCTAGCTGATTAATGACGCGTCTCTCTACTTCGTATTTTATAGAACGAGCGCCATAATGGCTATCGTATCCGTCTGCTAAAATCGAGAGGACCTCTCTGTCCCATTTCAGCTCTATCATATGCCGGTCTTTCGCACGCGCTGCCCAAGCTTCCAGCTCCCTCGCCACTAATTTTATGAGCTCGGACCGAGAGAACGGTAGAAAATAAACGATCTCGTTTATCCTACCTAAGAACTCGTCTCTTCGAAAATGAGTTTTCAATATGGGTCGCACCTAGAAGATACGTCGGATCTTAAATGAATCGCGAGGTACATGTGAGAAGCATACGGGGCAGATTAATGCGTACCACTTCGTCCTTAAATTTACGAGATATTTGAATGTGCTCCGGTGTCTGATCACCATCGGTATTTTTATCAAGCCTGAGATTCAAAACTCGCTGGGCCTCTTCTCGGAGCTGTATCCCGTGTTCGGCAATTTCTTCACTCGCTAAGTTGGATGTCATTATGAAAGTTGCATTCTTACACTCGATCGTTTTTCCTTTGCCGTCGGTTAGCCTTCCCTGGAAGAACGTCGACATTTTAGCATCACGACTTTCCAATATGTAATTCTAGTAGTAATAATACCTCGTCGAAAAGTTGTAATAGAACTGTCAATACGTCGGGGTGAGCTTTGTCCACCTCGTCGAATAGTACAACTGCATTTGGACACTTTCTCAGGAGTTTTGTTAACTGCCCACCATCGTCGTGACCCACATATCTAAGCAAGATAACAAAATAGAATATCTTCGTGGAATTATATATATTAAATATCTACAGTGGTGTGCAAAAGTATTCGGCCATCCTTTAAAATCGCAAAACTTTTTTCAAATTAATCCAAATGACTTGAGTATTTTTGAGAAGCTAGAGGGATTAGTTTGCTAAATGATATGATACGTCGGTTTGAAAAAAAAAGTGCACTTGGTCGGAATAGCAAAAAAATAGTAAAGGTCGTTTTTTAAACTTTTTTTTGTGAGCTTGTAATGGAAATTCAAAAAACCCGTTTGTAGATTTAAGTAAGTTATATATGTGTCTAAAATTTCATCAAACTCGGTTAACGTTGCTCTGAGCTATGAACGCTTAAATATCGCAGAATAAGGTCGAAAATCGCTGATTTCGGGAATTTCGCGATTTTCGACCTTATTCTGCGAACTATAAGCGTTCATAGCTCAGAGCAACGTTAACCGATTTTGATGAAATTTTAGAGACGTATATAACTTAAAGTCTACAAACGGGTTTTTTGAATTTCCATTACAGGCTCACAAAAAAAGTTTGAAAAACGACCTTTACTATTTTTTTGCTATTTCGACCAATTGCTTTTTTTCAAACCGACGAGTCACATAATTTAGCAAACTAATCCCTCTAGCTTCTCAAAAAAACTCAAGTCGTTTGGATTAATTTGAAAAAAGTTTTGCGATTTTAAAGGGTGGCCGAATACTTTTGCACGCCACTGTATAGTAGAAATATGATATACCCTGGCGGTGCTCCAATGAGTTTAGCGACTTCGTGTTTCTCCTGATACTCGGACATATCCAACCGAATAAATCCTTCCTGCTTATTTTTATGAATATAAGCAGCCAACTGCTTAGCCAACTCAGTCTTTCCGATGCCTGATGAACCGAGGAATAAGAATACCAATGGGTGTTCTTCGTCTATCCAACCATTCTCTTTTCTCCTGATAGCTACAATCGTACAAAATGTTACAGAATATTCAATTGCTTACATCGATTCATCGAGCAAAGCAAACCTTACTCGATGCAACAATAGTTATCGATCCCTCTTGCCCCACAATATGCTGTTTCAAGCGTTGCTCTAATGGAAATCTACGACGTTCTTCTATTTCCTGTTTATAATATTCGATAAAAACGTGGATCAGAAATTGTACAACGTAGAAATCAAAGGTTAACAGGAAACACATGTACTTTTTCCTTCATTATTTCATCATATTTCACAGCGTGTTTCAGGAGCATTTCTTTCAGTTCTCCATCCGACGTGTACTCTACTGCCCGATGACCAGACTCGTTTTCTATCGTTGGATTAGCTCCTCCGTCTAGCAATATTTTTACGCAAGCTTTCGAGTCTGCTAATACCGCATAGTGCAACGGAGTGCAACCTTTGAAGGTAGCTCTAGTGTTCAAACGGTCGCAGAATTCATCTTCCCTGATTATGAGTACTGCAGGGTTTGAAAAGGCCTCGTGTAATAACTGCCAATAGACTAATTATTGTAATTTCAATTTCTAAGCCATACCGTCTAAAGAATGTATCCCTTTCTCTATAGCGGTTTTATAAACATTCACAAATTCATCTCCAGCGTTAACGTCCGCGCCTTTGCTCAGCAACAGCTTTATAACATCCGGTCTCCCGCTAATGGCAGCAACGTGCAACGCCGTCCAACCCAGCGAGTGGCGTACATTTATATCAATTCCGTCCTTCAAAATCTGCGAACGAACGCTGCGTTACTCATCGGCGCACATGGCGGCAAGCTCTTCGTACGTACCTTCACTAGATCCGGCATATTACCATGTTGTACAGCTCGGAAGAATTGTTTCTCTGTCAAAGAGCGTTCACTGAAAATCTCTGTTTATTCGTATGTCTTTTGCAGCAGAAAATATACATACCATTTTTAACATTCGACGCTTCGCAGAGAACCACGATTAGACCAATGCCGCTTAATACAAAACCCAAATTTTTGTAATACTTCTTTCCACAGTTACTGTCATGCCTATTGTATACTATCTTCGTCCTTGTTAGCAAGAAACGAAATTGTTTCGACGTGAAAATATCCGATAACTTATACAATGGATAAATATGTCTTTCCAATGTGCAACACAGCTGCGCATAACCTGTACCGCTCTGATACAGTAAAATATCTTTGGCTCCATTAGTCCTCCTAAGATTCAGATTACTTAGGAAGGTCTCTGAATTTTTGGCGCTTTTTACAATCGAATAGAGTCGGAAATTACACAGGCGTGACATTTCATATAAACTTGACAGATACTCGTGCATTCAGACCATGTGATTTCTTCTTAAGAACTATAAGTTAAAACTACTTCGTACTAACGTGCCGATGAGCAAAATCATTGAATAATTGCCAATAGCTGTTACTGTGATATAATTCACGCTACGTGGACATTTTTATATATTTTATTTCGCGGAAAGCAGATTGGACTACGCTGTTGCTTAAAAGCGCTACTGTATCCTGTAACGATCATTTTGTAAAAGCCTATTGACGCAATCTTGCGCACATCTAAATCACAGAACTTCACTGAAAAAAAGGAATACTTGTTAATATATCTATATAAACATACGATCGATTGGGTGCAATTTGCTGCAGTTGCAGATATTACATTTATGTGTTTATTTAGGTATATACGTATTACAGAAATACGAGACGCAAGAAACATAACGTTTACAATTAACATTAAGCACACGATCTGCCGCTGGAAACGAAAATCGTTCCCATTATTCGTGCCTCGATTCTGAAAATAATTTCTGGAACGATCGTAATTGTGTGCTACATATTGCGATGCAATTGCGTTTGAAATATTTTTTCACATCCGACATATTGGTGCAGAAGCCAATGAGATCGATGAGCAATGTGTACAACATATATATAAATTCGAAATCCCTTGAAAAAAGTTTGGTCGTGAAGAAAAAAGAAGGCATGGTAAGAGCCTGTCATTAAGAATTTCCGCTTTCGCGTGCATGGATCTAGTAGTTTCTTCCCGGCGAAACGCTCCGTGCTGTAATATTGATCCGTTAATTTCGATCCTTCGAGAAGCAAGGCTGATGTTATCCACGAGGAAGATTCCGATAGCGCATAATTCCAGAATGTTCCAGGCGGGCCAGTCGACCAATAGGAGCCGCGCACCGCAGCGCCATGATTGGTGATTTTTCAGCAGAAGTTAGCAGAAAGAAGTAATCGCAGTCACCGTGCGGAGGGCATTCTGTTTAGTCTCTATTGCGTGGAGTGTAACGAAAGAGTTAAGAGCAGGATCATCGCGTATTGAACGTTCACGTTCGTTTACGAGACATTTAATCGAAACTCGAAACATTCGCTGGCCGTACTCGTACGCGTTTGCACGAGGCCAAACCTCTAGTCCACCATCTAGGCTCGAAAGATCTGTTCAGTGTCGTGAGGGAAACGTCGAGCCAGCCTACAAACAGCCATGGCTGCTATGTCCGTGATTGGGATTGACTTCGGCAACGAGAGCTGTTATGTGGCCGTGGCACGCGCAGGAGGTATCGAAACCATAGCCAACGACTACAGCCTCCGAAACACACCGTAAGTAACCCTCGTACGGATAATCATCACTTAATTATTTGCCAAGCGTTAAGTGGCCGGTGCGTGCCGGCCTTCGGAATACCCTACTCTTCGCGCGATCTCCCCGTGGAGATTCACGGGTGAGAAACAAAAACGGATTTGAAACAACGACCAGGTGACCATCGCGCGAATCGAACGCGGGGCTCGGACAAGTTTATTCGATCCCTGCCATTTATGCATCCAATCGTCTTTTCTATTTAGGTATCGCGCTTACGTTTGCATGACTAAGAACTACGAAAAACTCCGTAGCGTAGTTGTGATCGATGGGCTGCTTTCTCATCCCGATTAAAATTCGATGTATTTATCGCAGGCATGGCCTGCAATTCGTTTACATAATACTTTATTTCGGGAATCGAACAGATAATTCGATGATAATTCCACTCTTTTTCCCACGCGGGACAAAGAAGCTCGTTACGTGATCCCGATGAAAACTGTGGAAAATGAACGTTCGAGAATTGTAGATTTTCGTTCGAAGCCTCTTAATTCTCTTTGCGTAATCAGAGTAAAAACTAAAGGTGAATATAGTAAAAGAACTTGAATCTGCTGAGTACACGCGATATCTGTAATTAGAAGTTGAGACATTAGAAACGTTACATGTTTTATCAGCCATGCCATATTTCTCTACACATAACCACGTGTCGTTTTATTATTAGCGTTTTAATAAAAATAATGCAAATCTCAGCTTTTTATGAATTAAACGATACCTTATATGTGATTATTATGGTAGCTTTCCGATAATATGGTTTTATAACCTTGAATACCTTGTTGGATTTTTGTGCCAAGGACACTTATGAGTGATAAACAATTTCGTGTCTTTTAATATTTATAATACGATATCCATTGAATACCAATGAATTTGTGTACACACTTCTATGGTAATTAAATTACTTTACAAACAGTATACATGCGTATGGAAGATTAAATGTAGATACACGCTCAGCTGGATAATAAAACTTAAAAAAAAAAATAGAAGGCCAAAAGTTTCATCAAATATAGGCGTGTGAATTTCAAGAGAAACAACAAACAAACATGGATTTATGACCAGCGAGAGATCGAATAGTTTTTGACATGCTGATGTCATTCCATGATATGTATAAATCTAAAATGAAAAGCAGATCATCTAAATAACGTGTGCCATCAATTTTATGATCGATTCACGTTTCATGTTCCTTTGAACTAATTAGAGCAATTGTCGGTTTCAGGTCATGCGTAGCATTCAGCGAAAAGAATCGAATTCTTGGTGTAGCAGCCAAGAATCAAATGGTAACCAATATGAAAAACACTATTTATGGGTTCAAAAGATTATTGGGTAGAAAGTATAACGACCCTCAAGTGCAGCGTGAGCTCCAGGCGTTACCTTTTAAGGTAACTCAACAGGCAGATGAAAGCATTGGTATACATGTAAGTTATTAACGAAGAATAAATTTTCTATCATTATTTCGTGATATTAAAGACCGAGGTACACGGTATGTGGAGGTAATTTCGTCGTTATAAAAAATAATTGCAATAATTGTGAATAACACGTAAACTGCTGTAGTGAAAGTTTATAACTATGTCACTCGAATATTATTTGGCTTCTACCCGAGATACTCTGGGTATAATGTATTACGCCATTAACGTTCTTTTTAATGTAACTGAATGCAATGGTAATCTGGGCGTTTTGCCAGGTTTCTCACATTTGTGGAGACTCATACCTTATTTATATCTCTTTAGAGCAGTTAAAACATGATGAATCATGTCGCGTGTGGTTCACACATTAGAAATTATAATTATAGCGATAATCGCAACAAGTTTGAATAAGGTGGTTCTTTAAAGTTGTTTGAAAATTTCAGGTACAATACTTGGGAGAAGAACATATATTCTCCCCCGAACAAATAACTGCAATGTTGTTCACAAAATTAAAGGATATATCTGAAACCGCCCTTCAGACTGTTATTAATGATTGCGTTATCTCTGTTCCTTCGTATTTCACACAATCTGAACGCCAAGCGTTGCTCGACGCTGCAAGGATTGCAGGTTTAAATGTTCTTAGATTATTTAACGAAACAACAGCCACCGCTTTATGCTACGGCATTTACAAGCAAGATTTGCCAGCACCTGATGCACCACCGAGAAATGTAGTCTTTGTCGATTGCGGATATGCTAGCTTACAAGTGAGCATCTGCGCATTCCACAAAGGCAAACTGAAAGTGGGTAATAATCCTAATTACATTCATGATCGTCCGATGTTTTACAGATCTACTTTACACGAATATTGTTTGTAGATGTTAGCTAGCGCCGCTGATAGTCAACTAGGTGGACGAGACATAGATTCTATTTTAGCAGAACACTTCTGTAAAGAGTTTCAGTCGCGTTACAATATCGATGCACACACGAATCCACGCGCGTACTTGAGATTATTGGCGGAGGTGGAGAAATTGAAGAAGCAAATGTCGGCCAATTCGACGACACTTCCCCTAAATATCGAATGTTTCATGGAGGAGAAAGATGTGCGCGGCGATATGAAACGAGCAGACATGGAAGCAATGTGCGGGCACTTGTTTAAACGAGTGGAATCGACTCTACGGCAATGTCTTGAAAATTCCAGTGAGTTTTATGATTAACTGTGTATTAGTCGTGACTCTTTATAACTTTTGCTAATCTGTAATATCCTTTGTAGAATTGAAGCTGGATGATATCCATTCGGTTGAGTTGGCGGGAGGTTCCAGTCGTGTTCCTGCTATTAAACGACTGGTCGAAGAAGTCTTCTCTCGTCCTGTGTCGACGACATTAAATCAAGACGAAGCTGTTTCTCGCGGGTGTGCATTGCAGTGCGCGATGTTGAGCCCTGCGGTGAGAGTCCGTGAATTTTCAGTAACTGACATTCAACCGTATCCAGTGAAATTAGAATGGGACGCCAGTCAAGGCGAAGAAGGGTAAGCCTACACGTTTCACACGAAATCCTCAATCATATCTAAGGAATAATAGTTCTCTGATCTTTATATCTATTGTTTTAGTGAAATGGAGATCTTTGGGCAGAATCATCCTGTACCGTTCTCAAAGATGTTAACATTCTATCGATCGAACCCATTCACGCTTAACGCCAGTTACACCGTACCACCAGCGTCGTATCCTCAAACTCACATTGGTATGTACCTGGTATTGATTTCCTCGTAGTGTGTAGTACTCTGTTACGCTTACTTATATTTTTGCAGGAATATTTGTAATTAAGAATGTAAAACCAACGTCAGAAGGAGGATCGTCGAAAGTGAAAGTAAAAGTAAGAATAAATTTAAATGGGCTGCTCACCGTTCCTTCGGCCTCGCTTATTGATAAGCGCGAACTGACGCAACAAGAGAAGGAGGAAGAGGAAAAGCAACAGCAGCAACAACAACAGCAGTCGTCCCAGCAGCCGCAACCTAACATGGATGTTGATCAGCAATCAGAGAAAAAAGATAAGCCCGACCAAGAAGCGCAGGCAAACGAACCACCAGCACCTGAGGTGCGTATATCCCCCACGGTTTCATCTTTGCCTTTTATTAAAACTTCAATATGCATATGTAAATCCATTTTAACTTAGCTTATATGTGACAGTAGTAATATTTGCATTATAATACGTTCATGAATTTGTTAGCTATGTTTAGTGTTACTATCCTGTAACTAAATTACAATGTAAGATTCTTCTACTAAACGTACCCGAGAAAAGCTGTTGCACACGTCAGAAGTAACACTTGTGTTGCAACGAAACTGTACGAATTACACCGAGTTAACAAGTTTGCGATATGTTGATAAAAGTACAAAGCTCATACGTTTATGCGTGCCCTGATGCATGACTATGTGAGTTTGTTGTGGTTTAGGTGAGCATGGATAAAACGCGACGGAACTCAGATGCTGATGATGATCGAAGAGGTGCGAGGGGTTCCGCCCCTTCCTACTCGTCCAGGATTCTCTCTTGGTTCAGCTCGGTACGCGACACACTATTATTACTTGGACCCATATGCATATGTTAATTGAGAAAAGAAAAGGAAACATATGCAACGATTTCTGACCTATCCGCCTTAGATCGTTGCATTGCTGTGATTCGTAAATGGTTACAGAAATATCTTCTGACGTGTAAAGATGATCTAGATCCTTGGTTTCTTTCATCACGACAGCATCATCAGTCATCTGTTACAAGATCATCGCGGTCCTAATCAATCAGTTAAAGTTCTGCACGATCGTGATAGTCATGGCAATTTTTAATATCTTGACACTGCAAAACTTAGATATTCGACAATTATTCTTCTCTTATTCGCCTCACGAAAAATCGTTGCGTCATGTTTAAAGCGTAGAGCTATGAGATTCTCGTTCACTCAAATGTTTCGATAGTTCTGTAAAACGGAAAGGACAAGTTAAAGATAAATGTATGTACAATGTGAAGTGTGTCCAACTACAGAAACTTGTTACGTATCGTTCTTTTAGTTCTTACCATTGTTTAGTTCATATAGTGCATGATATCTAGTTATATTCAGAGTTCACAAATCTGTGTCGATTTCTTCTGCAAACTCGGCTAATCATAGTGACATGAAAAAAAAAAATAAATAAACGAACGAAATGAAAGTAATTTTAGTCGGATGGAAAATTGTATTCCGGTGTTCATAAATATAAAGCATATGCATAATATGATTTCATAGTAACGTGTCTTAATGCATATGGGTCCAAGGTACAGCTGTGTCACGCCGTGCTGTCTGTCTTTGCTCTGTTCTTTTCACTGGGTCGCAGAAGGAAAAGAGACAGTAATTTTTAGTAATGCAACAATTATCGGTACCTCGGAATCGTGAAGGCAGGCAATGCGGTTTGGTTTTCGATTCGTACAGTATATCGTAATGATAACTTTGATCATATTCTGTATTTAGTTTTAAAAAGAAAAAGAAAGTTTAAAGCTAAATGGATCAACTTACGAATTGAAAACAGCTCGCATAAAAGTATGCCCCTCTTTGTCCTCTGCTCGTTCTGTCATCACCTGACTTCCAATTTATATATGTTGTGTGCCTCTGTATAAAATATTTCTTTTATGCCTTATGTGACATCACTATCCTTATTTTGTGTCTTCCAGTTGTACATATGATGATATTCAAGACGAGCAAGCACTCGAAAAGGTCTTTATACAAAGTAAATGCACTTTGCATAAACACAAAAGTGCAAATTGAGAAATCAAATTGCTTCGCTTTTCAATGGCAGACATGTTATTGACGTTATTGTGTTTCAAAACGTTTTTATATACGATACAAAAAGATATGCAGTAATAAACTGTCTCGTAAAGATGCTACCACAGATTGAAATAGATCGCGAGTATTTGTGTTATACAATTCTACTGTTTTCTTTCAGGGAGATGATAAAGCTGAAGAAGGTAAAGGTAAAAAGAAAGTTCCTGTTCGTACCGTTGAGTTACCAGTGGAAGTGCATGGATTTGGATCTTCTCAGCGCGACTTGGATATGGCAATGGAGAAAGAGGTGTGTTGTACTTGTCGCGACATACAAGAAAGTATTGCGGCTAATATTTCGTTTGTTAATGTATATTTGGTATTATAGTTTAAGATGATCGCTGGTGACAATCAAGAAAAAGAGCGCGTCGATGCCCGTAACGCGTTAGAAGAGTACGTTTATGACTTGCGCGGTAAATTGTCGGACGATGATCAGTTATCTTCGTTCGTCACGGACTCGGACAGGGAATCGCTTTGTCGCACCTTGAACGAAACTGAGAATTGGCTCTATGAGGAAGGCGTCGATTGCGATCGACACGTTTATGCGGAACAGCTGCAATGTCTCAAGGTAGAACATACTTTTTAGATAATGTTTGACACATTTAAAAGGTGTTACATACGTTTAACCGGCCTACAGAGCTAGATCGAACTTAACAAATTGTTTGCATGATTAACATTATGTTTTATTAAAAAACGAAAATACATGTTTTGTAGAGTGACCTTTTTAGAATATCTCTCCAAAATTTTAATTTAAAAATAAAATTATTGAGGACTTGGTAGGCATATTTTCCCGAACGGTGTTTTTAAAAACGGCGTTCGCGGTACCAGAGTTATCTCCGGCCCCTCGCATCTAAAACAAAAAACAACAATTCTCCGTTAAACTAGATGAATGAAACCAGTCTTTGTCATAGGCGATTTAGAAAATATAGATTTTTCGAAAAAAAATGACAACGAGTCATAGCAAAGTGTGCGATTCTCGATCTAAAAATCGATTTCTTTTATTGATAAAAAAACTAAGCCACAGATCGAAAAAATCTTATGACAAGGTATAGTTTTATTCATCTAGTTTAACGGAGAATTTTTATTTTTTGTTTCAGATGAGAAGGTCCGGAGATATCTCTGGTACCGCGAACGCTGTTATTAAAAACACCGTTCGGGAAAATGCCTACAAGGGCCTCAGTTTCTTTAATTTAGCACTAAAATTTTCTAAAACGATCGCTCTACAAAACGTGTATTTTCGTTTTTTTTTTTCATGAAACATAATGTTAACCATTCAAAAAATTTGTTAAGTTCGATCTACATATATAGTTTTAGGCCGGTCGAACGTCTGTAATTCTTTAATTAGACAGTGAAATTTAAACTGACTTGCTCCCTTATTAGTCGCAAGGTGAACCAATCAAAGAGAGGCGAGCGGAGTTCGAGGGTAGAAATCGTGTGTTAGAAGAATTAGCAATAGCATTGCAACTAGCTAAAAAGACAATATACTCCATTAAATCATCCAATGGGAAGGATGACAAGTATTCCCATCTAACGGAAGAGGAAGTGAGGAAGCTTGAGAAAGTTGAACACGAGAAATGGGTGTGGCTTCAAGAAAAGCGCGTACTTCTTGCCAGTACACCTCGCACCCAACAACCACCAGTTACCGTAGCTCAAATACGAGCGGAGAGACAGGTATCGAGAGTGTAACATATCAGGAATATGCATCTTCATCTGTCTCTACTAATGGCACTCATGTTTCTCGTTATTTCTCCACAGTCGTTGGACAGTGTTGTATCGTCGATCTTAAATAAACCAAAACCTAAAGTCGAGGTTCCAAAGGAAGAGAAACCAAAAGATAAGGCAGCTGAGGAACAGACTAATCAAAATAACCAAGGCGATGGCCAGGCTCAGGCCAATCAACAGCAACAACCCCAGGAAGAAAAGATGGACGTTGAGTAACAGTCATCCCATTTTATGTGTTTTAATACTATTGAATCTATCATGATTAAAATAATGAAAATTATTTCATCGTACACAACGTCATCTTTATCATGTCATAAAAGCACCTGACACGTTTTTAGTTAGCACATCTGATTAAGTTCTTCGTTTTTTTCTTTCTTTTTCTTTCGCAGTTACTAATGTGATAAGTTGACCTATTTATGGGCAAAGTGTCACCAATTCAAGTACGTTGAATGTTGAAGAATTTTTTGTTGTAAACAACGAGAGAGGACAATAGCCTTTATTTTACATCGAATTAAGTTGACGAACGTTATTTCGCTTGAATAATGATATCTGAGGAGATATTGACATGTAATTGACGATACTGTTCGAACTTACTGTAATAACAATTGTAAAAGATTTCCTTTCTACGGTTGTAAATTTTTCATTTCGGTTTTTAATGAAAAATAAATGATTGAATTAACGTTGCGCGGTACTTGTACAAAAGTATGTATCTCATTTATACATATATAAATATATATATATATATATATATATATATATATATATATTCTCCGTCTTTAAAATTGGAGAAGAAAAATTCTTCACGTTTGAACG
Organism: Andrena bucephala; assembly: GCA_947577245.1. Taxonomy (NCBI): domain Eukaryota; kingdom Metazoa; phylum Arthropoda; class Insecta; order Hymenoptera; family Andrenidae; genus Andrena; species Andrena bucephala. The sequence goes on along the minus strand of OX387719.1, from coordinate 13,624,593 downwards.
TACTTGTAGGAGAAAGTATAACAAAATTTTTATCGGTGGGATACTCTAAAGAGATGACCGATTTCATTGCCAGTAGAAAGATTTAATACTTTGTGACCTATAATGTATAGGACAAATGCTAAGTTAGAACTAATGACTAAATTAAATCGTGAAGTAGTTAATATCGCTGGCGATCTTATGTATTTAATAATACAAATAAGCATTCATTCCAACACTTTCCCAGGCCGACAGCAAAATAATCTGTCACACAAACTTTTGTTGCATTTACGATACTTAAATAAATTAATATCGTCATTAATGATGTTTATTAAGCTTGTTCTAGGATTTACATTGCAGTACCACATTTAGCACCTGTAAGGGTTTAAATTATGTACAATCTCACGATACTTTGTAATACTAACAAACATTGATAAATTGAATCTCCTAAAGAACAAAATTATAGTTAGATATATTGTTGTACATAATTCATAGCCTTTCATAAAGGTAAAATATTCTCTCCTTTTACTTATATTTCATTCTCATACGACACAAGTAATTCAAAGTACTTCTGGTTCAGAGAAATGCATTTCCATCATTTTTTTAGTTATTAAAATTTCTTGAAGGTACTGTTCCTAATTGGTACTACAATCGATGGTATTGTTACCTTGTATATTAATCGCAGTTCATTTGTTGTATTTATTCTGCGCAGAAAAGGAAAAAAAAATGAAATATATGCTGCTATTCAGTGTCATTAGGGGCGGATTTTGTACTGAGCTTTTGCAATAGCCTTTTGTATTTTCTTTCTCCCACCTAGAAATTTCTTTTCGTAATTTTTTATTAAGCTACAATGAAAATCATCAGCCTAAAAAGCTATAAACGCAATAAATTCGCCTCTGATTGTCATAATACTGTGATCATAAACTGCACCACAATTAATTTATCGGTACATGTAGCATTATACGTAATATCGAGGCACTATAGAACGATCTGTCGCAAAATCCTTGAAATATAAAAACGGAAATGTGTAACGGGATTTGTGGTCCACATAGATGTATGTATGTTACAAGGTTTGTGCTGTACAATATGCAAGTTTTCTTTTTGCGTGGGAATGTCTGCTTTTTATTTAGCGATTATGTTGCATTAACTGATACAGTACAGGTATACTCGCCACATCTACATATTTCACAGTATTCAATAAAAAGAAAATATTACCTAAGAGACACTGACAAAGAAGTATGTGAATTGCAGAATGTAATGCAATATAATGTAACATCCTTCTTTCCGATAAGTATAAATACAATGTGTTATCAAGAAGGTGTACTTAATTACATACACGCGTGAGACGTGAACACAGATGGATTAATCTCGCTTCGTTTGCGTCTTCGACTGGTCATCAAAATACGCGCGGTATATAAAAGCACCGAGGGCCACGTGTAACGCGAGAATCGCGACCGCAGCTGAATATACGTTGCTCGGCACATCATTCAGCCCCAATAAACCTAAAATGTATAAAAAAATTCGTTTTCATTTAAAATGTCGATACGATTCGTAAGTATATGTAAAGCATGCTGATTGACAGTGAACGGGACAGAGTATACGATGTAATCTGTCGATTAATTCGCATATATATATATAGATATATATATGTTAACATTCCAGTTTGTTAAGTAGCAGATCACTGATGTGTACATAGGAAGCAGGATTTACTGACCATTAGATTAAAAGCAAGAGACGAAAGAATGTAACATTCAAAGTAATAGAAAGAATTATTTACAAAACTATCCTCATGTAAATGTATATATAAACTGTTTTGTGCCTTAACATCTTTCTTAAATAATTTATGCTTTGTATTTAGTAGGCGCCGAACTTTATGATAAATTATAATTCCTGCAAGTCGTCACAAATGTAATGCGAAGAAGAATTAAATATTTAGATAACAATGCTAGTTGCTTCCATACCATCGAAAATAAAAATCTTGCTAGTAAAGAATGACAATACAGGTAAGGCTATTATTACTAAACTGTGGAAGAGTACTGTCTTGAACACCTGCAGCTCCGGCAATTCCTGAAAGTATAACTTAATACGTTAAAGGATATGTCTGCGCAGCGTTGAACGATGCATCTATTAACTCCACAATAATTAAATAGATAACGGACGTACCTTCACACTTGACATGATGCGATTACAATTGATAACTTTTCCAGTTACTTGCAATTTCTTTTAACCTGCTTTCAATAAGCCCAGAATTTAATGTATATATAATTTTACAGGCTGATAGTGCTGCTCATAAAGTTAATTGAGAACTCACTCTCATTCCCATTTCTATCCACTATTTTATCGAATGTCATAACACGTGCAATTATATATAATTTCTGTAGGATATATTATTTCATACTTGAATGGATTGAACAGTCATATTACGCGCAGTACACCCATTATTTCGCGTATATTTGAGGTTATGCCAGGTTATGCTTCCCGGCTTAGTACCCCATAAGTCCCGCCAGGGACGTTGCATGTGCTCCCGATTCGTTTCCTCGGAGTTTTCGCATCTGGCTCGAAAAGGCTGTCACACTTCGCACTATATTTCATTTATGGGCTGTGGCTAAAACGCAGTGTCCTGTGTCCGGTACATTTGTCTATTTATAGGTAGTTATCTATGGTCCGGTACTACGCTACAGCTGATTCACTCGATTGTTTACAGGAATGAGGATAAAGAGTAACACGCTGTAGCAGTACGTGTCGTTGGCGAAATACTCCGAACGAACCGCCTAAGTATGGGATGTTGTTACAGTTTATGCAAGGAGGACAGCGGGCCGCAGGTAACGAAATCCGAAAACATTGGTTTAATCGCGGTTGAATGTTTTGAAACCTCCACTTATCGCACGTCATTTAGATATACACTTTGAAACAGTGAACTTTTATCACGATTCCGCCTACTCCGGGAATGTGAACTTAGAATGCCCAGAATCTACGCGCGATCCATACTTGTAGAAAAACGATTCCCGCTGCGCTTTGCCTTTGGTTAAATATCTGGGTTAATCGCAGAGATGGGCAAAGAATTATTTGAAATAAAAATTTGTGTGCGAAATATTTATTTCAAATAATTTTTTCCCCAGCTCTGGTTAATCAGAATACTCTAACTATTTGAGCTCTCTGTGACTACATTTTTACAGAGTGGCGAAGTGAACGAGAGGACACACTTGTTGGTGGATCCTGTCAGTAACAATACAAATATACCTAGGGTACACAGGTATGTAATTATAGCTTTCGCGTATGCCGTGTTGTTGTGCTGTTTATAAAGTCACACGAGCCTGGATTAAGCTTCTTCGCTTCTTTCTTCCTTCCAGCGATGATTATGTTAACCAATATGCAAGCTCCGCACCCAAGAAGACAGACGAGCAAAGCGCGTTAAATAGAATCTTACACGAAACAGCAGCGTGAGTGTTTCTTTGTCTTCCTTGGCTTTTATGTTTGCGTTGCATTTTCATAAGAATTTCGATTAGTGGCACGATGCGAACGATCGAGTAGGGATGAATTATTGTTGAAAATTTCTGTTCCAGCAATGTGATAGACGTTGGAGCATTGGATTCGCATAACTTGGAGCAACACGAGTATATGGACAGATCTCGAGCGTATGCTAAGCGCATCGAAACTGGGGGAGTTAAAGTCCCTGATAGCACATCTTGCCTACTCAAAGATATCCCTGCTCCGGAGAGGATACTAGGAGCTGATCCTCTTGCCGCTGGAGATCATAGCCTGGTAAACGAACGTTCGCTAAAGGCTTTTGGTTAAGCAAATGATAGTGAACTTATCGAATAATCGCTGAAATTTTCATTACAGATTACCGAAATGCTCAACAAGGCTGTTAATGCGTTGGAGGATGTAAAAGTTGAACATAAAGAGGACTTAGTAGTCCCTTTCTTATCGTGATCCTACAGCATTTCCTCGACAGGATCGCAGCTGCATCCTGTTTGAGCGAAGTCCTTGTATTACATGACATTAAAAAGCATACATCTTTCCGAAATGAACTTTTAGCCAGCTGATCTAAGTACGAATTCACTTCAGAATCGAACACGAATATCACTTAAGAATTATGAAACAATGTATTATAGATGGAAGTTCAGGTACTATTTCTCAGTACACGTTAACGGCTTGACAGTTTCTGAATGTACAAGATTATTTTGAATTGTTACACGTTAAGGTATTCCCAAAAGACCAGTTTACAACAGAGGGACTGATTTTGGTAATGCTGTTCTATAATTTATATACAATAATGTATAAAGCTAATCCACTGTTATTACACTTCACTAAGATATACGTACATTGGAACAACCAAGTAATATAAAGGCTATTTTGTCGTAATCTGGCACATAGATTTTGCAATTTTTCGTACACATTAAGCGAGATGTTATGCTCCGTGAAGCCACTGACGAATTCTTTTGCGCATCGCAACGCCATCGGAATATTTCGATCGATTTCTAAAGCAACGCTTAGTGCACATTAAACGTTACTTAAAAACGGTAGATTGCATCGAACAGTTACAGTAACAGTAGTCAGAAATGGCTTAAATATTTCTCGTTATCCACATAAAGCATCTTTTTTTTAATTACCGTGCATCTTTTACTACGTATCGTATTTATATTACCGAGAAGTATGTTTTTATAATGTCAAGAGCAAACGCAAATTTTTAAATCTAACCTTATATTTGTGATATTCCTATTAATTAATTCTATTATTAATGTTGTATTATTTAATAATTATCAATCGCCTTATACATGTTTCGCGTTCGTCAAAATTTGTTAACTTTATATTTTTCTAGAACTGTGGTAAGTGTTACATTGTTTCTATCCCTTATTCCTTTATACGCTATGTAATGAACTGAAAACTACGCATTAATATCATATATTATTTTGTGAATAAAGGGAAATGACATTAAATAAAAACGGTTACCTAAGCAATAAACGATATCTCTATAATTAATCGCCATCTCAATTCTCAACATAACTATTTACGAATAATTTACCGTATGTTTAGACTGGTATGGATTGTGTCAGCTAGTTTCAGTAACGTAAGGAGTCGGCGACAAAGCAGCAGAGAATGAGCAAAAAATTATTTGAAATATAAAATTTCGTACACATTTTTATTTCAAATAATTGTTTGCCCGACTCTGCAAAGTAGCCAGCGATTGTTACGGATCGCGTGTCGGTAGATCGATTTAAATAGAAGCGGGAAATGAGCTGGTAGGAACGCGCGAAGTTTGACGAGAGCGCGGGAAGTTGGTGGTGGGGATAAGTCAAGCCAGTAGATTGGTTAGGCGCATCGAGGCGCGGAGGGGCATCGACCGGTCTGGCATCGGGCTGCTATCGGACTGGCAGGTCCCCCCGTTCAGTGCCACCAATACACAAGAGCCGAGGACTCTCTATCGCCGACCATTGGTCCTCAATTTGCCGACCAATCATTGGGAAAGTGCCCACGAAAATATCCAATGTAAGTCCACAAATTATCAAACATCAACGGGGTACGCGTACGGCCGCGCACGGTTCCACGATTAACCGTGTTCTCGTCCCGTGTGCCGTTCAAAGTGCGGGCTCGCGTCTTCTCGACGTTGGAATAGCCTTTCTGCACGGCCATGTTTGTCGAGACGAGCGTTTCTCCGCCGAAATCCGCGTCGTTCGTTGGCGAGTATGTCGGGCTCCGTCTACTACCCAGCCTGCTCGTCCTTCGCCCCGCACGTTCGCGCGTTCGCGATCACGAGGATACGAGGTTAATCATGCCACCGAGAACAGGACGCGTTATCCTTAGGGAGCGATTCCTGGCCGACAGAAGGTGATGATTGCTGCTTGGCCTCGATTCTCCCAGTCCTACGTATCCAACATTCCGCACGTGGGCCCTCGGACCCCAATGTGCTCGCCACGTTGGCGATCTTTATCAACGATCCTCAGCCGCGAATTACGTCTCGATGATCCACGATTCTCCCGGGAATCCAAGCGTTCCGACTCGCATACAGAAACCTTTCTTTTTATTCCTTTCCGTTCGAACGGACAAATGCGCAGTTTTTCTACATGATTCATAGCACCGTGCAGGGTGTTTCATAAGTTTAAGCATAAGCTCAACTGTTTAAATAGAATTCGTGGAAAGAAACTGGTTCTATTTAACGCAAGTCTCTGCGCTAATCATGCTTAATGCATTCAGTTTTTTTTAAAAGTATCGGTCGATAGATCTTTGTATGATTATACTTACCACAGAAGGACTGATAACTTGGGCAGTCTCATGCGATAATAAGTAACAGGTGATCTCGGAATGATTATCCGTTGATACGTGTTACTTCTGTTTATAATTACTGTAGTATAGAGATTCATTTCGGGTAATTTCGGTTTCTAGGTGATTCGTAGTTATTACAATTTCTCTCGCGTGCAACCAGTTTCAATGGCTCTTTTCTTGGCCCCTGCATTAATTTTAAATTACAAGCTCTATGAGTATTCATTTTATATATCGACGCGTGAATGATAATGTGGGAGTTCTAGGTCGGTTCTATCACAGAGCTGTTTATTAATAAACTAGGTACCTAAAAAATAATTAGCTCTCAGACTTATGTTTGCTTCGACTTTGTTTATTATTCAATTAAATGTACATCTGTAATGCTGAGAAACTTCATACCCGATATATACTCGTGTGTATTCATAAATTCATCCTCTTATACATGTACGCGAACAAAGTCGTTGCCATTCCGATTATAAATTTCACTCGTTGCGTTTTACCTATTAGCGGATTTAAATATTCCGATTTAAAAGTCGCATTGCTCCTTTGTTCTAATTTCATAAGTTTCCTTTAGTGATACAAAGGGCTCGCCATGGAGCAACTGGGAGAAGGACAGGCGGTTGTGGTGGGTAGCGCCGGCGGAACTGTCCAAGTCGTTCAAATGGGCCAAGGAGGCCAAGCGATGATGTTGCCGCAAGCTATACAAGTAGCGGCGCCTAATGGACAAATACAAGTCGTTCCGGTGTCTAGTTTAACTGGTCCGGGTCAGCAGATCGTGATCCAGCAACCGCAGACACCGCAAATCATTCAAACACCAGACGGTCAAACGTACATCTATCAACCGGTTCAGTTAGAAGGCCAAGTTCAGCAAGCGCAGCCAACAGGTATAGTAGATAGTTACTTTGTTGTTAATCAGAGTTAATGGAAGCAGTGTTTTAATTTCGATTTCTATTTATAGTGATTAATATTAATGGGAACCTTATGCAAATTGCGGGTACAACCTCGCAGACGGCGACCACAGCGGCGACCACGACGCCGGTGCAACCTCTGGCGAGTCCTACTGCAGCAGCATCTCAGGCAGGAAACGTTGTCATGGTGATTACTGTCCGAACGTCTCTTTCACTTACATAGTCTGTGTACATATTATACTGACTTGTGGTGATTATGGAGCAACATTATGATCAACGCAATGCTTTCTTCTTTCGAACTTAAGCGGCGTGTCATCGGAAAACTAGATGTCTGTAGACCACCGCAGTTGTAGTGATTCATTTAAACGCGTATGCTTGAATGTCATTACTGCTGGGTGGGCTTATAGATAATAGTCGATACTTCATTTATACCGATGAAGTTTATATAAACTTATGCCTCTTATTAACCAAATAATCAATTTATGATCTTAACTATTGATGCTTAGATGGTGCCAGGAAATAGTAGCCAAACACAGTTTCAGAGGGTAGCGTTACCTAATGCTGAAGTGTTCGAGGAAGAACCTTTATACGTGAATGCTAAGCAATACAGGCGCATATTGAAACGCCGTCAGGCCCGTGCTAAATTAGAAGCCGAAGGAAAGATACCCAAAGAAAGACCAGTGAGTTTATGTCTCGTCACCTGCGTTTCATATAAAACATCTACACTTCCAATCACGCCTTTCGCGCTAAATTCATTTCACCCTGTTGCAGAAATATCTGCACGAGTCCCGCCACCGACACGCGATGAACAGAATCCGCGGCGAGGGTGGCCGGTTCCATTCTGGTCAAGTGAAGAAGCGAAAGTAAGTGTCAATTTTGTGTCTCGCTGATACCTTTACAGCCTCTTGTACGAAGCAAGCACACTGTCTCGTTGATCATTTTCTGTATATAAGAGTGAGAATGGTTTCCAGTAGAGCAAACGACAACTCCATGATTACCCAGCACATCACAACATCGACCAGCACCAACACCGTTCGTACTATAGCAATAGCCGCAGCAAATATAGGTGTGCAGTATCACGACACGGACAATATGGCCTCAACCATTGTTATCGAAGTAAGTGTTTGATAGCTGACGTAGTATGACATTTATGATTTTAATAAGTAGCTTCCAAGGTAGTTCGTGTTATATACATTTTTCAACCGCCTCTTTCAGAAACCAAGTATTCCTCTTCAGGACATGATCTCCGAAGACGATATTGTTACCTCAAACAATCGCTTGATGTAGATAATTATTTAAATCTAGGCGGGAAGGGTAATGCGAGAGAAGTGAAAAGGGAGCGTGTGTCAGTGATGAGGTACTACTTATATTTGTGTTAGCCTTCAAAGAACAGTTTGTAAATAATACGAATCTTGATACGAGATGTAAGTGCAAGCATAGTTTTCGAGGACACGAAGCAGCGGGGAGTTATCAAAGTTGTATATATTGTGGTCGCGAAGATGTCCGGATCTTATATTTTTTTAGCTTTTCTTTACTAGCAGCCTAACACTGACTCGATAACGCCGTCTCGCAGTGTCATGTCGCGGTACAACGGAGACTTTTCATATATGTTTTGGGTGAGATATATATATATATATATATATATATATATATATATTATATATATATATATATGTATATATATTGTAGTTTAGTTGTGATTACTTTCAAATATTTGTACATATGAAGCTTGGCAGTGTAACATATCGGATCTAAGATTTCGAGATTTCTGAAATTTCGCGAATCGTTAATCGCTACATTGGATTGAGAGACTGAATTATAATTTATTGTTACGTGCTGGGTACTACTTCTAGGCTAGGTTTTGTAAGTGAATTAATCTTAATCTTTCATTGCAACGGCGGGCGAAGGGTAGTAGAGAATGCGTGTGCACAGGATAAGACTTTTTGTACAATTTTTGAGTGCAAGTACAATTGATTTAGTCTAATGAAAAGCTTTATGGGAGATAGTTCATTGTTAAGAATATATTATAAGAAGTTACTCGTATTTCGTGCAGTGGCTTACTGTAAATAACAAGTTTTATCTTGAAATGTTAACTATTTTGGCTGACAAAAGGAGGCTACGTAACGTGTAATGTACAATCTAAAAAATAGTTATCGAAATATTTCCAAATTTATGACAAGCAATCCATTTCTTATACGTGTACAATCATAGCCCTCTGGAAGATTTGGAAAAATTTATACTTGTTTAATTGTACAGTGCGTAAAGGCAGGTTTCGGTTAGGCTCGCGATTATAATTCTTCGCGAAATGTTAAACGTAAAAGACGTGTAAAAAAAGGGAAAGGAATTAATCGCCTTCGAAATCGAGCAATTTTCAATCTTACGATATATTCCATTACCTACGAATCCACGGTACTTTCTTTTGCCGGTGTATAGATAAAGGGAATTGGAGTAGTTACGTTCACAGGCAGGTGTTTTGTAAAATAGGCCTGAAAGGTATCAGGCTTATAAATAAGACTATAGACGTAAGATTTACATCAGGCATAATAATACTGTGTGTGTCCAGCGTCGATGTGCATAATTGTAAATGGATCGTTAAGTCGGGGTGAGAATAGGAAATAATATATTTGTAAAGTAACTAAGTACATACAAGCAAAACAACACGGGTTGTGTTTTGTAATAACATGTCTGACGATTTAATTAACGTTACCTTTTACCTACACACCATATTTATTATTTAACATTCTTTACTTCTCATTTCACTTTGGATCATCGTCGATAAGTACAATTTATTACTGTTTCACGTCAGGAAATTAGAATACGTTAGACGGAAGTGCAACTTTCTTTTCTGCTAAAATTAGAGAGCATTCGGACGGTGGAGTGTCAGGCCCCTTGGTGTATATTCGCGGCTCCACTGGTAAGGTTGCTCCGAAAAAACGTTCTTCTATTATCTGTTTCCCCGTAGCGCCAATCACAGCGCCGTATTCCGAATTGCCGGTACTGAAAAAGTAATAAATAATTCTCAATAGCGCAACTTATGTATGTAATTCTATTTTACGAAAGGAAAAAGGAAACCACTATGCGACGTTATTTATAATATATTTAATTCATTTGAATAAATCTTCAGCCGTCACAAAATGAATTTTACTTGATACGTGATGTATGATAATCGACGTTGAAGGGAATTAATTTTGTAACGTAGTTTCTTACCTTATACGAAGGATCTCTCTTTCTTCCTGAATCGGTGTCAAATTATCCGACGGTTTCGTACCTCTCGTGGCGCGCAACAATTTATCCGTAGCAATTTTCCACGGGTTCCTGTAAGATTTCTTTTGGATCGTTTCCGAAATGACCCAGTCATCCGGTAAATGAACGCCTTTCCTTCTTCCGAATATCGCCACGCGGGGCGAATATTCGCCTAATTTCCATCAATCTTTCAATTATTCTATCCCTGGAAATTCACCACGAAAATGATTATAGAACCTTTTGAATAATCCAGCTGGTACACAGTTTGCTTGCTTTCATTCTCCGTTTGCTCGATCAGATCTTCGTCGGGCACAACTTCCGGGAGGGATTCTTTCAGCCGTGGATACTTGTTGCGAATCTAAAAATTAGATGCTTAGTATTAATTGTTCTTAAAAAAAAACATTGCACCGTACCAACACACGGCGAATTTTCGAAATTCGATCTCAAACTTAACATAATCTGTTCGAATTATGCAAGAAGTTACTTTGAAAAATGTATAATGTGCTTGAGTTTATACATAGTTTGTTAACAACGGCACAAATTCCACATCGTAGCATTAATTACTAATGTACATTTATAATATCTCACCTTGTTCAAGCTTTCTTGAGCATCCTCGCTCTGTTCAGTCAAAGGCAACGTCAAATTTCTTCGACGAGTGTTGAGAAATCGCTTATAAGATCCGTTCAATATATTCAGCGGTGGTGGATACTCCGATTTCGGCCGAAACGGCCTTCTACTTTTCGTTTCTTTCGCTGGAAAGTCTTTTTTGTAAATCGTTACAAAATCGCGAGTCTCGTCCTCAATTTCCAGGAACATTTTTCTCTTTCTTAAAATTCGTGCATCGCGAGAAACGGATGGGGATGAGGTTGTATAAAAAGGTTGGAAAAATTCTGAAGTTAGCGATTGAAGTTAGACACTTTTTGCCAGGGATATAAAAGAAAAAAAAAAATAGCTGTTAGCATTCTTATAGGAAACGTTCAAACTTCATTCGCAATATGAAGTTGCTATGTCCCGAACTCTTCTAAAAGCGTACTGTTCCTCGGAGGAATATTTCAGAAGAATTCTATCGCTGTATATTCTATAAATACAAAATTTTCTTCGATAGCAAATAACGTTGCGTGGGAAGTACGGAGGGAAAGTGTAATACTTGGCACGGAAAGCGAAAGAAAGGAGCCTCCCATTCGGTGTCTAATGATTCTCCGATTTCTCGTGGCTCATTATCGAGATGATATAACAGAGGATGAGGTATAGCACCCTTGTGTACTATAAACGCCAATTAGGGTACGACATCGAATTTCCCTGTTATAGGTGTGTCCTTGTTGGTGTACCTCGCCTACCCCTTCCCTTTTCGCTCTATTTTTGCTCCCGCCGCTTAAACAGGGTTGAAGAATAGTCACCCGCGGTTTAATATAGCTGGGAATCTGTTCCATACCGATGCGACGAACTGCTTCTGTTCCGATAAACATTCTTCCACCCCGTGCGCGTAGAGACGCAATCAAGATTTCATATGCCAGTTTAACCTTTCATTTATTTCCGAGTTTAGTCTGCCCTTAGTCGATTTATCCCTTCCACTTTATATCACACATCTCAGCGATTTATCTCTCTGTCACAGTTCACCAAGCCGAAGACGAAGCAATTTGTACCATATCCTCCATCTTCGCTCCCCCAATATTGTCCGCTGCCGCCCACGCGGCTGCTTCGACCCCATCCCGAAAGATAAATTCGAGGCTTTCCCCTTTTCTCCTTCTTCTACTCTGCCTTCCTATATTTCACCCTTCTCCTCGGTTTCCCAGGAAAGTTCACTTCCGTTGCATCCATCGAGCCCCTAGAAATGACAGTAGCGCGAGTCAACGTTGAACGGGCGCAAGTAGAATAGCACGCGTCAAGCGCGGCCGGCTGAGATCGGGGCAGCGTTGACTCGCATCACTTACATTTTCGCCAACGGGCCGCACCAGCGTAGAAATGCGCCGGCTCTCGTTGGATCGCCGAAGTAAAGCTGCGTTGGGCACGGTTAGTTGCTGGATGAGAGTTCGGTTGGGAACTTGCCGCGCGCTGTTGGCGAATTAGTAGCTAAGAATTCACTTGGAAGTATCGTAAATGCTCGTTGCCGAGGGCTCATCGCGAATGGGTGATGGAAGCCCATCTTTCGTGGAAGATTCTGCTTCCTGAGATACTACACCCCCGAAGAACATCGAGTTCCCCTATGCTTCCCCCAATTCTCATTCAATTATACCAGATAGAAAGATACCCCCGGCGTAACTCAGAAAATAGACCTCGACCAATCTACGTTTATGTGACCCTACCCTTCTCGTTTTCGCTTCTATATCTTCAACCCCACTGTTCATTTCCAACGTGTTCATCGTTTTTAGCAAACGGGTTTGGCTACTTACGAGCCGCCTCTTAAGTTGTCGATGCATCTCTCATTCGTAGTTCGTTAATACCGCGTCTGGAACTCGATATCGGGGGCTTCGGATCGGTCCGTCCGGCAGCTTTCGCCAGCACGTCCATTACAGACTCGCCCTTTTGAAAGCGTACTCCCACAATAAAGTAAATTGTGTGCTTTCTTGGAACAATGGCGCGGCATATTGCGTAAGTGACGCGTCAGAATAACCCTCCGTTTCGTCCTTGTACAACGAAATCATCAGGTCAGGACAATTGCTCATTCGCCATTCGCTGACGAAGAGGGATGAGCTTATTGTTAGAGTTAGTTCCAAACCGAGCACTCGGTAACTATGTACTTGGAATCGTGAACTTGAGAACGTTGGTACGATGGATACCTTTCGTTTTAGTTGGTTTTTAATTTGTATGGTTTAATAGTTTGTTAGATAATTTGTTAGGGAGGGAGAGGTTCTGGAAGTAGGATAATAATTGACGTTACGTTTTCTTCTTTGCGAGTGCTCCTGATAAAGTTATTTCTCGTAGAAGGATGCAGTAAAGGAATTTTAAATTAATTGCCCGCTGTAGCGCCCCTTAAAGAGTGTATGAGTTTATATTGTATATTCTGTTATGAATCTCGATAAACTTCCATCGGCGCCTGACGTATATTAAAAGTTTAATTTGACGTTGATCGAGTTGGCAGCGTGAGGCAAAGTAACTCGTAATTGACTTTCCAACTAACTTCCTCGAAGCAATTAATAAGTGTCGGTAACTCTTTGTATATTAGTCCTTTCACTTTCCTCTTGAATTTTCTTGTAGGATTACGGGGGTGAATTAATTCTAAGCTCAAGGTTCCAACGGAATCATGAAATCAAATAAAGGACACGTTTCTATTATGTATTTACTGCAAGAAATGAGGAAGCGAGAGCAGCGAGCGATTTAATTTCAGTAACTTTTTTCTTTCGAAAGTAAAAGTATCTCCGAGGATCACGTTTCCTTGAAAAAGATATTTTTATTACATCGTCTTCAGGTTTATATAACTTGCGAGTTTGGATCGTGGATTTCTTAATTATTTAGGATCTAGATAAAAATATTTGGAAGCAGAAGATACGAAGAAATTTTTATGTAATCGCTGACTTGTTAAAAATTTGCTCGCAGTACGAGTAGATATCGATAGCGAAATAAATTTTGTTATTACATCGTACCTACCTACGTATAATTAGATAAACAAAGAAATCGCTACCTACACAATGCGAAATTATTTCAGAATTTAATTTATTTTAATTTTGTAATAATTTAATTTCAGACGAATGACTAATTTATTATTTTTTTCCGGTGCCACGGGGGATGGGGGCAGCCGCCCACCCCTGACCCACCTTGGCTACCCTCATATGACTAATTAGGAATAAATTAATCTATCTTCGAATAGAAAGTTCGGAAAACGAAGCTTTCAAAAGCTTCCCGATGACGAGCGGGGGTAACACAAAACTAATTTTTCATCGTGCGAATGGATAAACGCGTGGGAAAAGCGTAGTGGGTGTACAAATCATCATTCCTGATCCTTGTTACCGTTACATTGTTCGCTCTAAACCAAAAAGAAAGGGTGGAAAAGACTAATGTTCCCCAGCGTGCTGCGTGGTTTATTAAAAAAGCTGATAGCAACGGGTTCAGCATCCAGCTTGGGTGACGGATCACGAAAGCTAATGAACGGAAGTAAGAATAATACGACAGCGGGTCGAAGCACGTGGAGAATATCAGTTACCCGCGTGTGTATACGCATTGCATAAATAAACTTCCGGCTTAATTGCAAATGAACGGGCAAGTGTACACAGTGGGAGTGCAAACAATGCTATTCGTGTGAGACAATGCGTTCCGCGATAGTTACGGTGGGACGCAATTAATAATCTACCCCTGTGAAATAGGACGGCGTAAATATGACGCGCGACTCAAAATTTACAATGAGATCGTAAGTTCGGGTGACAGATCGGGCTGACATTTTTCATACAATTACTGTGCACAAGTATTTCGTAATTAAGTTGCAGTAGCAACGTACCGGACATTAATTCGAATTATTCAAACTTCCGCCCATCCAGTAGCTAATTACATTTTCCAGACGTACACGTAGATACACTTCTTCAATTTTTACTGAGTATCAACTATTTAATTTGACTTCCCTTTTCATACAAATTAATATGCAGTACCTAGGAAAAACCGGGATAAAGGGAGCCCAGAAAAGTTTGAAGTAGAATAAAATTTTGCCCTTTCAATAAAAATTTGTAGAAATAAATTTATAATATACTTTAAACATTGCTGTTGGCAAATAACGAGTAGCAATGCTTAAAAAGAATTTAGAGTAAGTATATTAAAATTCAACCTGAAAGAAAAGATGCAAGTAACCGCCAACACTTGGAACGCAATTTTCTCAGAAAATATTGTACAGCGTGTCCAGCGCGCTCGACACATAATTATGCACGGTGTGCGCTAATGCTATTTGCAGAATTCGCAGGGAATCAGTGACCTCGTTGATTTTTATCACCGCGAGCTTCGCAGGAACGTAGATCGCATTACGGGCCACGTACTCGCGATAGGCACAGCGAGGGTACCAGTTGCTTCGCAACTAGTTGCTCGTGCCAAGGGTGGCGGCCACCCTCGGCCACCGTTGCCGCACGGCTGGCGTACGGTGTCGTCGCATCGTTTTAGAAAGAATACCTACCCTGCGCGGCGTCGCTCTCGCCCTACTCCGGCCAGGGTCCTGATGGCCCCGTAAACCACAAGAGCGGGTGTCCAGACACCGCGAACGACCATGGAACCTGATGTCTTATCCGGAGACTCATCCTCGGCAACGAGATCCTCGTGGGGGCGAGTCGCCACGCCCCCCGCAACTCTATATAAGCTACCGGGCCGACGTGGAGACCTCACTTGCACCCCGGCCACGGTCAGGAAAGGGTACGCAACATCCACGAGGACGGTCCAGCTTGTCCGCCGCTTGGAAATACAGACGAGGATTCCGCTGTTGGCCCCGAGGAACAACTCCGCGTAGCCATGAATACCTGTTTGCTGTGGTCGCTCTGCCTGCTGGTCCTCCTCGTCGACAGGACCCTCGGTAGCCCCTACTTCGACGACGGTGAGTTGCTCCATTCCGTTACCGTGGATTTCAATGTGTGAGGTGGATCTGTGAAGGGGTCAGCGTGCTTGTTTGGGAAGGCTGCTCTGAAATTAGAGCTCCGGGGTTGAGCCGGTGTAGGGAGCCGGCGTTTACGAGGGTTGATTGCGTCTCGCGTTGGACCATTCGGTTCAGCCTCTGTGGAAAATTGGGGTTGACGTGTGTATCGAATTATGTATGTAGGGGAAAGTGGGGTATAACCGGGTATCGTTTTGTTTTTCTAAGACAAGAGCTGCGATGTCCAGCAAACGTATGGTGTTACGTTCGGGGTGGACCTCGCGACGGTATGAGATTAATCGCGGAGCAAAGATCGCCGTAGTTTTTCATACAGAGAAATTTCAAAATTTCGAGTTGAATTGTTGCAGTGTTGTGTTTGCGACGAGACCTTTATTTGTGATTTTTGTTTACTAGATAAATTCATAATAAATTTATGTACAAGTTAATATTTGTTCAGACAACTTTCGTTATTACTTTTGAAATAATAGAAATAATGGTTTTATAATTATATTATATTTTACGCGTTTTTTAACAGTTACCCGATATTACCTGTAGGAGAAAAACGGGTACTTGAATACTTCCGAGAAATCTTGGTTTTCCTGCGAGCCAAATAGTTTTTTCAAAGGAAGACTCTGATTTTCTGATTCTGCAAGGTTCAATTAAGATTTCTAGCGGTGTCCAAAGTTTATTTTGCCATCTGACTTTTTGCTAGCAGGAAAAATATATTAGGCACCCGGTTTTGCCCCACTTTCCCCTACTTGGTGATGTGTGATGTTAGCAGCTTGAATTTACATCTTGTTGAAGAAGAAAATTTCGACGCCAAGACCGTTCTGTTGAGGAATAAAGTCTGAGTATTTGAGTGGCATGGTTACTTAAAATATTATTGATGATACTGCTTTACTGTGTCTGTGATTTTATGTGTATCGCTTAATTCAGTTTTCATCGGAGATTAGAAAGTATATTGGAAACTCTGTGATAAGTGGGAAAGAGATGGGAATGCCGTTAAAACCATTCCAAAATAGAACGTCCCACTGGCATTTAACGGGGCGATGAGCGTAATTAAGGTACGCATATGGAATAAAATTGGAGCCGAGAACAATGTCGTTTATTTCTAGAGCTGCGCTCGATTTCCCATTCTTATTTCATGCTTCGTGTATCGTGACCGAGTAAACGCCTTTAATCGCCTCTATTTCGGAATTAGCGTGCTTTAATCTAATTGTCCTTAACGATTATTTGCTCAGACAAGTTCAGAATGGTTTTCATTGCGCGGCCCGATGCTGATGGTTAAGCACACATTACAGAAAACTGTAAATACTAAATGGCTCCATGCAGTTGTATTTTGTATATATCTGCTTCATTATCCAACTTATTGTTAGTATTTCAACATATAAAGGGGAGCTGCATAGAATATATTCATTAATTCAACAAAAATTCTGCATTCCCTAGAATATTTTAACAAACAATTCACAATAATTGCATTTATAGCTTCGCCACATTGCATGCTTTGCGTTTTATTTTGTAACCATCCAGCGTTCGTCATCCGAGATTTGACAAAAAAGATTCTTTGAAATCTCGAGTTAGATTGCTCGACGAAATCGTTCGGTTTGCCCGGTTAGCATTCCGCTCGTTTCACGCGTCGCAGGAATCGCGTGTCGGGCTGCGGATTGCGGCTAGTAGTTCGAACCCGCGCGTGGTCAGACGTTTGGCAATCGAGTCCGTTCTGTCGGCTGGTCTGTCGAAATAACGACGGCGCCTGTCACTTGCAGTAGCGTTCCTCGGGACGATACGCTGACAGGATACGTCGAGTTACTTTTTGATTTTATTATTCCGACGTCGATCAGCATTTTTACGTGCGCCGACCTCGACGTATGGCGAAGTTTGTCGAAGGAAAGTTCTTCCCCGAGCAGAATTATCTCTGCGAACATTTCAGATCTAAAGAATTCGAGAACCTTTGTGGATTGATAAATTAAAGATTTAAGGATTTAGAAATTAGTGAAACTTGAGAAGGTCGTGCTCTATTTATAACAGATTGATATCAGATTATTTACGATTATTTCCTTTAAGCAATCCCTATTTCATCTTACGTTGTTAATCATGGAAGCCGAGCGATTCGAGCGAATTAACAGTCGATCGACCACGAGTTACGCAATGATCGAGAATAGTGAAGAAAATGAAGCCGGCGTTGAAGTGGCAATCAACCTTGGTGGTTGATTCAATCGAACGTGTCTTTCATACCATTTTATGGCTTCTCCCAGACGTATCGAGGGTTCGTAATGGAAAGACTTGGAATACAAAACGTAACATCGAGTATCTCAGTTAAAAGAATCTAACAACAAACAAAAATCGCTGAAATTAAAGTGGAGGTTTTAAAAATACTTATGTTACTCAAAAATATAACAAGGAAGAACGAGGTACAAATTTCAAACTATAATTATAGGCAATAGTACATCTATTAATACAATCTGAATAGTAATATACAGCTTCCGTATTAGCACAAATAAAACTCCATTAGATCCGGATGGAATTTATGCGTCGACACGTTCCTCCACACAGATTCGAATCTGGAAACGTTGAGGAACCTCTGTTGCGTGTAAGACAGTAGTGCCTTCCTCATTGTTCCATCGTGCACGGTTATCACATTCCAAGTTTCTAGACGAAGCGAGAAATTCCAAGTAGATACCTAAACTTCCAGAGAAAGTTGTTTCCCCCTCGACGATGGAACCTTTCGCGACAGCTTCTGTTCGCCCCTCGAAGGTGGCAATTAGAAGAATCGATGCTCGTAAAGCCGTGAAAGTCTTTCCGTAACGAACCAAAGAAATTCTCCTCCTATCTCAGATATTCGCCATCCGTCACGTAAACGGAATCAATTTCTTCTCACGAGACTTTAATGCAAATTCTTCGTCGCTTCCTCCTGGCACCTTAAGATTACAATCCCGTAACGTTGATCCAGATCGGTGTCTGAAAATGGCACAGCAAAGAAGGGGAACTGGAATTGCAACGGAACGAACGATTGGTCGAAGAACTAGCGACCGGGCGACGCGCGCGATTAAACGATTCAAACCTCGCTTTTAGATCGGATTAGTATTCAAGTAGTGTCGGGGAGCCTTTTAAAACGGTGGCGAGGGAAAATTTCACAATCTCGTGGTTGAGATGAGCAGCGAGAATATTGAAACATTGGCAGCATCCCCGAGGTAGCCCGCTGGTAAGGCGGAAGAGCTGGGTAGTGGGTACGTTGGATTACCTTAATCCCGGGGGTCGCTGATGGGACTACCGACTACGAAGAAAATGGGGGAAGGAAGGTAACGAATCGTCGTGGCGCGCACTGTGCAGAATCCACCCCGTGAATCCTATCAGGATTACCTTCCAAAGGTTAATGAATTCCTTGCCGCGTCGCCCTTTTCATGCATCCCCCATTTCAATCACGATTCACGCACGATTCCACCAGATTGATTCCCACTTCTAGCCAAGCCACCTGCAATCTTTTGCGCGAGCAATTCCTCGGGGTGTTCGTGGAAAATGAAAGCATTATTTCAGATAGTTGAGTGCGAAGGCAGTCGTGTTCCAACGCAAGATACTCGAGGTCGCTCTAGAGAGCACGATTTAAACGCTCTACCAAGCAGTGTAAACTGTGGCATGTAAATTACATTATTCTAGTTGTTGATTAATCGCTCAGGAGCGAGGTGGAGAATATTCCAACCGCCTTACGGTATTTACGGGTCTTGGAAATATATTTGAATTCTGAAGTTTGGAGAAAATCGCGCGGGATTAATTTTGTCCATTAACTTGTCTGTTTAAGGCACCCCCTTCAGCGTTAATATTCATTGGAAACCGAAAGTTTTTAAATGTAATTCACGGCGGTGTTTCACGGAAGCTGACAGTATTTACCCGCCGACGGGGGTAGGGGGTGGAAAATGGATTTTAAGCTCCCCCTGTCAAGGTTGCGCGGGAAGTTTAATATTTTCTCTTCTAAGAGCGCCGGTTTTACGTGATACGCTTTCAAAAACAAGCTCCACGAGGCAAGCTCATCAAAAGGAAGTACCTATATCGTTAAGAATAATCAGCTCTCCTCCGTACACGTGTTTGAAATTAAAATAAAAAGCGGAGTTCACGAGTTCGAATGGCGTTTAAAATTTTCACGATGCTTGCGAAATGTATTGGAATTTATTAGCAGTCAACCTATTTATCATAATCTTTTATTTAACACCTTTCAACCGTTTCCTTGAACCGTGGAGAAAACCTTTGCCCGCATAAATTCGAGTCGCGCGCGATCCGTTTTGCCCTCTCCAAAACTACGCTGCAATAATTCCTCGCTGACGAAACAGGCGAAGCTGTATTAAACGTTAGATCGAAGCGTAGTAGCAGCCTTGAAATGGGAATTAAATACATGCTCTGAAAGGGTTCTTCTATTTTTGTTTCTCTTCCCTTTCGCAACGCATGCTGCCCTTCCACGCCTCTGATAATGGGCCATTAGTTGCCCTGCTCGATCGACTGCGATACGTTTCGTTCAGTGGAAGAATCGATCCTGTAAATGATACTTCCAAGCAGCCTTGGATACTTAGGCTCCTTCTCAGTATCTGCGGCACTTGTAACAAATACACGAAAGCTTTTCATCGTTTCAAGCAATTCCGCGCTGTCATCGTATGATTTCCCACAAATATCGCTTTGAAAAAATAAACATTGTTGTACTGACAATGCTACCCTCCATTTGTTGCAGAGGAAGACGCGCTGCAGGTGACAGACTCCGACTATACAGACAATGCACTGGATAACCTAATGCGAGCAGCCCAACAAAAGTGAGTATTTATTAGCTTGTTAAGTGATTCAATCCCCCCGCTCTCTCCTCACCCGTTATTATAGAAAGAATCTTACTTTCCTCTGCTCTCGAATCTGCAATCCGCGTGTTTCTTAGAAACAGTTGGCCTAGACAGGGGCGGATTTGTGTACAGGCTAAGTAGGCTGCAGCCTAGGGTGGCAAATTTTGGGGAACGTCTTATTTTTAGGGAAATAAATTGGGGAAGGTTTAAACACAGAGGCTTGAGGTAACTTTAAAAATAATTCACTTATTTTTTAGGAATAAGGAATTAGAATTAGGAATAACTCATACGTGAGTTGCTACGTTTAATTAATTTTGAAATTCTCTCGACTGTTTTAAATTAAAATATTTGATAATATTTGCCGGAAAGTGCGGCGGGCATTTGTCAGCCTCGGGGCGCCAAATCTCCAAATCCGCCCCTGAGCTTAGAAACGTTATTAATATTAGGGACGGGATCAAGATCAATGTGTACTCATGAATCCGAATTAATTCCAATAAAAAAGTTTCACTTCATGGGATTCGAATACTACTCATAAGAGGTGACGTTTCATTCTATGTACTCTCAAAGTACTTGGTTATTATAAGCTGGTTTCGAACCTCAGATAGAGCACCTGAAGACTTCGAGAATGTCCTCGTAAGTACTTTGAGATTTGGAAGAATCGAATCTCGTAAAAGTAATATTCGAACATTGAAAGACAAAACGCAAATCACATAATTGCACAGAATAGAAAACTCCTGGTTTAAGTATTCATAAAAGGTTCGAATCTACTCGGTCAGGGTTCGATTATACTTGAAAGTACCGCTAACGTTTCTCAAAGTAGTTATAGAGAGTTGAAACCAACGTCGTCGGGGTTCGAGTCTACTTAAAAGTATTGTTTTTCTTTTTCCAAGATACTTATGAAGTGTTCGAAAATATCCAGTCAGATTCGAGTCTACCTCCAATATACTTCATCCCATCACTAATCAGTATAGAGCTTTGAAAGTTTAGTCACTGTGGTGTCGCTGTTAGGGGTAAAGAGTACAGTGGTTGGCCACTTGACAGTGATTATTTTGAGAAATAAATGAATATAAAGAAATACCAATGTTATGCCTGTTTTTAATGAACATATTTATATTCCTTTTACTTTCTTGCTTCGGATGTAAGCAAAATTTCTCCACTCATTATATATTGTGATTATATATAAAAGCAAATATGAGGACTCGGCTTTGAAGCTTGGAAATTACAGCGATTTAATAAAAAAACCATAAGAGTACAGTTGAAAGTTTGCGAATAGTTTAATGTATTTATGATATGTATATCTCTCATATTCGGTATATATTGATAAATAAAAGTTTAAACTTTATAAAAGAATTATTTATTTGTTAAAATTATACATATATTATGAAAAATACAGGGGGCCAACAACTGTCAAATGAATAATGTTGAATGATAGTAATTCGCCGGGCGGCCAGTGACTGTCTTTTAACCGCGTTAATGGTGAAACAATAATTTGCCCCCTGTTAAAAACAGAAACAAACACGGTAAATACATACTAAATAAAATATATCCATTTTTATTGAATAATTTTAATCTTATTTTTATCACCAAATCAGGTAACATTTTCTTTTAGGTTTTATTATGTATCAAATAGCGGCCAATCACTGTCGAACCGATTGGACAATAACTGTCTTGTCCATGCCAATAACTATATTTCTCCGTAGGAAACACATTTTTTGTATATTTTTATACATTCTTGATTTTTTTTTATAAACTCTGTTTATTTTTAGATTATTATGGTTTTTTCGTACTTATTTATATTGATTTCCATTTCAAATTGACTAAATTCACATTTATAATTCATTATTTATGTGACACTCTTACTTAAGGGGTTAGGACACTGTAACGGGCCAAGAAAGCAGACGATTTTTAGACGACGATAATAAGAAAAGTAAACAATCGATTAATATAAGGTTTTGTGTCTTAGTTCACTATATTATGAACTATAAGAAAAGCATATAATATTTACAAAATAGCATTTGTACGCCGTGCAATGTCTCCATTTAAAATGTCCTTTTTTTTCCGGATGCCCAACTGGTGGGCCGGATTCGGGGAAATCGGATGAACTGTAACAAAAAGCCCAAAAATGTGATAAACTATAATATATTTCCTAGCCATTGACGATCCAACATTACAATTTTTGCGAAAATTGACAAAATGGCCGATGTTTGAAAAATAATGATCAAATTTCGACAAAAAAGTGTGTGATCTTTTTGTTTATATTTTGTACAAGAATTAAAAAATTTTAAGTGCTGGATCGTCAATGCCTAGGAAATATATTATAGTCTATGACATTTTTAGGATTTTTGTTACAGTTCATCCGATTTCCCCGAATCCGGCCCACCAGTTGGGCATCCGGAAAAAAAGGACATTTTAAATGGAGACATTGCACGGCGTACAAATGGTATTTTGTAAATATTATATACTTTTCTTATAGTTCATAATATAGTTAACTAAAACACAAAACCATATATTAATCGATCGTTTACTTTTCTTATGATCGTCGTCTAAAAATCGCCTGCTTTCTTGGCTCGTTACTGTGTCCTAACCCCTTAAGTGGCCAACCATTGTACTCTTCACCTATCTGTCACGCAAGAAGAAATGTATATGTACGTACACATCCGTCCCAATCCTCCAGCTGGATGTCTCGATGTCTCTATGCCTCTGCAAGGCATTGTTCTGATTCCCCTAATCTCGAGTAGACGTACCTCGTTGATCTACCTGTTTAGGCGAGCCTGCATAAGACGGGGTGGGAACTGTGACCACCGGCCGAAAGACTGCTGTTACAGCTCCAGCTGCAGGTGCAATCTGTGGGGCTCCAATTGCCGGTGCCAGCGGATGGGTGTCTTCCAGAAATGGGGCTAAGCGTTTTCCACCGAGCGATAATTTTCTGATGCACCA
Source organism: Andrena bucephala (assembly GCA_947577245.1). Taxonomy (NCBI): domain Eukaryota; kingdom Metazoa; phylum Arthropoda; class Insecta; order Hymenoptera; family Andrenidae; genus Andrena; species Andrena bucephala. The sequence goes on along the minus strand of OX387719.1, from coordinate 13,600,918 downwards.
CGATTCCTATAATTTTCACGGCTTTCCTTTTGAAACCTCCCTTCGTCCTTTCACATCTTTCACTGTTCGCTTTTTGTTGAACCCTCCTCGGATGGTCGTCGAGTTTACCTCTGTTTTTCAATTCAACACCGGCCACTGTGCCACGTTGGGAGTGGACGCAGACTCGATTTGTAGCATGCTGGATTTTTTAAATAATATGGCCATTGAAACACAGAGGGTGGACTTTTGTAGGAATAATTTTGGAGGCTGCTCGACGATGCTGCGGCATTTTTGCCCGCCTGTCCTGCATTGTGGTTCGAATTACTTTTTTCTGTTTTTTTTTCCTTAATTTTTTTACAATGCACCTGTCGTTCTACCTCCCTCGCGTATAATACTCGAGTAACAAATTTCACCACGTGAACTCGTTCCCCGTTTCCCACTCTTGCCTCTCTGAACTACTGCGCTCCGCAGTACGATTTTCGTTGGAGCGTTTTACGGTTTCTATATCTTTTTCGTTCTATCGTGATATTCTCCTTGTTCTGGATTATGCTGTGCACGATTATTTCCTCGGTCTCTCTTAGCACCTGTTAATCGATGTATGTACTTCGAGGCCTTGCGCAATCTGTTGTGAATAAAGAAACCCCATTGAAGCGAAGAGGAATGGGATAGAAGCTGATACTCCGTTTGTCGCCTTCTTCGATGTCCACTGTAATTCTCTAAGGAATAAGGAGACTATGAAACGCATGAGAAGGGAAAACTCTGCGTTTGGGAAACTTTGGTTATCCTCGTGTAACAATAAATAATGCGAATTATTTTAAACTTCTCGAACTTGATTGGAACAGTCAAGCTGGTTGGGACGTTTTAATAGTTTAATACAGTGCAAGTTGAATCGGAGAAAGAGCATTCGTCACGTGACAGACTTTGGTTGCAACTTCATTTTATTGTCTCGCGTTTACTAATTAATTTTACTGCCCCAGGGATAAAGATTGTATAAAATCATTAAGCGAAGAAATGGTGAAGAAATTATAGACAATGTGTGTCTGTCAGGCTGGATTCTCTGGTGTTTTACATAGTCATCTTCGATCGAGCTATACGAAATTGGCGATTCGATGAGTTGTGAAAAATCGTTGGAAAATTTCTAGGTATACTGTCTTCTGATTGGTGTTCCTTCTAGCCACTTTTTCCAATCAGACTTCAGTGTCCCTGTTTTAATCTGCTATCGAAGATGACCACGCCTAATTCGTAGAATAATGCACTGGAAATTGTGACGTTGATTTCTGAATGGGTGTCGCGATTTCAGCCGAACACAGGGAAATCTCTCCTATTAAATTTTAAACGTACCTACGTCTATGCATACTAATTATGAATTTAAAAGAACAAAAATACAATAATGGATGTTATCGTATCGTATCGAAAGGTGGATGTACATGTACCAATATATTATGGAAATATAATATATATTATATATCTACTAGCAAATGATTTAATCGCCTGAATCCCCGTCCGCGTCACGATACCATTTCTCCACGTGTGTTAGAAAAAATAGTTGTGGAAAAAGCGACTTGTTCTGCTAAAATTCACCAAATTTTTAAGTTTTAATATTAAGCTCCGAAAAAATTTCTGAAATGTTAACCAGAAAAAAGAAAATTACCCGGGGTGCGATACACCTCGCGCGACTGCGAAGGATTGAAATACACCAAGGCACGAGAAAACATTCATTTAATTCGCCAACGTCACTGAAAGCACCAAAGTGCACCAGTTCTCGTTAGACCGCCTAAATCAAGCCACATTGAGCACACTTAATTCCTCCACAACTCGCCATCTGTTAGCAAATTGGTAATTCAGAGTTCACCTACAAATTGAGGCATTTCATGGAAAAAGGGCACATAGACTTATATGAAAATGAAAATAGAAAATAAAAAATTGATTTGGAAGACAGCTTGCTACTTAAAACATTACATTTTTTGTTTATTTTTGTGCTTCATTTTGTATTTTTCATTTAAGCAATGTATAAAAAATGTGTAACGAAGTAAGTAAACAATATTATATTTAAATAACTAAACAAAGAAGCAACTTTGTTACGAATTCACCACATTTACGGAAAAAGGTCACATAAACCACTTGCTTGAAACTTATAAATAAAGACACATATCATTTCCAAATCATAACTTCTGACACGATAACTACATCCCCAAAAAAATGGATCGAATTGCATTACTTTTTACTAAGTTATACTATAATGAAAACTTTGAAATCGATTTTCTTGAAATGTCATTTTGGCGTATGTGCCATTTTTCCATCAAATGGCTCAATTGCTGCCTCCCTGTAACAGGTCGGTATTAATCGTCATCAACGATAGACAAGGAGCAGTCCCGTGAAAAGCATACAAACCCACCACCGTCGAGATCCAATCTCCACCCACATTTGTACCATTCAACAGCCCTCGAGGGTTCCAGTAAGCTCCTAATCGACGGCGCGTCCGTCGGCCAAGAATCGTGACGAAGAGTCGAAGGATGCAGGGAAATGAGGCAATTCGTAGGGCACGAGCGTCCGCGGCGGACACGGCGAGATGTCCGCCAGCGTGTACGAGTCACGAGCTGAAAACTCGGCCAGAGCACGGAGGAGGACGTGTTTGTCTTGCATCTGCCGCGACCTCCCAGTACGGCACGACTGGGTCGAGTAACTGGATCGTGACGTACGCTCGGCTTCTATCGCGATACGTGGTTGGCCGGAGCCCAGGATATTCGCAGGACCTCGGACACGGGGAAGCGTCCCGATCGAACGGAGACGTATCTCGCATCGGTCAGATCCCCGATCTCCCGCGGCAGGGGAAGGTTAAACGAGTTAACCTCGGGCGGAGGGACCGACGTCGACCTATGGTCCCCCGAGTCGGCTTGGACGCCGTAAATAATCTCTTCGTGGTAATGAAACGTGCGGCCACCGCCGGGGTACCAGATTATTCGCCAGCCCGGCGAGGATCCTTGCGATGGCAGCCTCCTCGAGGGGTATTCGAGCAGGTGGGATACTCGGAACGTTTCCCGCGAGGAAACCCTCGGGATGTTTTGGGAAACTGAGGGGCTCTACGATGCGTGTACGTTGGAGGTGGGAGTTTCAGGTCGAATTCGCTTCGTGAACTTTGTGGGCCTCTGATATGTGGGATGTTTTCGAAAGGGTTTCGTAAACCGAGGGTTGAGAAGCTTGTAGCTTTGAGGTAATTAGAGTTTTTTAAAGTGTGAAGCTGGTGATGTTCTGTGTGAATCGAGCTTAGGGTAAACTCGGGTAAGTTTCGTGATAGTTTTAGAATTTGTCTATTAACTGCTAATATTTACATATTCTGAAAGTGAGTCTAGGATATAATGATGGGTCAGACATCAGAGAAACAAATAATAGGATAACAGAAATTTGCTAAGTATATTTAATTAAAAATATACAAAATTAATGATATACTCTGGTTACTCCGTGATAGCTCTGGTAACACCGTGATAGTTCTCGCTGGCCCGTTATATGTTCACCAGCTACTTGTTTATATTATTTTATATTATTTTATATTATTTTACATTATTTTATATTATTGTAAAATATGATTTAATAATAATGATTTTAAATGATTTTAAATTATTTTATATTATTATTTTGTGAATAATCAATCGTTTCATGATCGTTAGATGTCTGAGACGTAAGGAAACATTGTTTCTGGTATTGACCAGTTGTTTCAGAATTTCTGAAACAGCGCAATCAGAAACGCAGTCTCAGGCAAACGAAAAATAAGAATTTAGTCACTTTTCATAAGCAAAAATAACACTGTTGCGTTATTGTATGATAATTTCAAGAGTAAGACTTGTTAAAGTGTGATTTTACCATCACTTACCTGCAGTTTGAACTTTCCGTTTATCTTCTAAAGCACATATAATATATAAACAAGCGATCGTCCACAACTAGCACGAAAAATTTCACGAATGCTGCTGGAACAAAATGCTCTCTCACTCTATCACACTAACTTCAATTGACTAATTAATTTACCACAGCATAAACTAGAAGATCAACGCTGTCTGTTAGTTTTTCGTCCATCTAAATTGAGTCAGACAATTTCGAGTTACAGATAAATGAAAAAGTATCACGGAGTAACCTGTACCACGAATTTACCCGAGTTTATCCTATTAGTAATTGAGATATAAGTATTTAGAGGAGGACATGTAGTTTTGGGAAGGATTAGCTGTATTTTAGATGTCGATTTTGGTGTGTAAATAACACTTGCGAGTAGGAGGGGCACCTGAGTAATCGTGTCACCAACGACGTAACGCTGTTGATGGATTCTTTTGGCGGGACATGTGACACTTTTCATGGCGCACGTTTCAACGTTTGATTGGGCTTAGGTCAATTGGTTTTCCAGGTCGTGTCGCCTCTCGCAATTGCGCCGACTAGCGTAATCTAGTTAAAGGAAATGAGGTGTACTCTTCGCGGTGACGAAATCCCGACGACCACTCCATTTCCGTCTCTCTTGTATATTTAATTCCTGCTTCTTCTCGGGTGTTTCATCGGCATCGATATTATCGAGAGCCTAGCAGGGTCGGAGGGCTGCGAGGTGCACATTCGTTGGCCGGATTGAATGAATCACTTAGATCGCCATGTGTCGTTTATTCGAGTAATGACATCACTGAGCGCGTGGCGTATTCGCGTTTCATGGGCACACGAAAATAACGAATTTAAATAGACCGTGTCTTGCCACAGCGTTTGCGCCTGCTTGTGAAATTAATGACGCGCCATTTAACAGAATTTTTCCAACTTCTTGGAGAAGAAGAGACTCCTACTGAAGGTTCTTGTTGATTATAAACCACGAGTTCTCCAGTGAAAGGGGAGGGAAGAAAATTCGAAATCGCTATGAGAGTTCGTCGACACCAGCCACAGAACGAGCCACAATCCGTGGATCACGTTTTGCACGAGCTTGGAGTTCAACGAACCTCGCTCCGATCTCCGACGGCGCCACCACGTTTTTCGGTGTCCATTCTGAAGGTAGTGAAAGGTCAGAGGGCTCGCTGGAGAAGATAAGCCTGGCCAAGGCAGGACGAGCTGAGTTGTCGTTTGTTTAACCAATTACCTTTACTTCAAGCGAGCCTCCTTCAACCTACTCGAACACTCAAGTATCTTTAATTCAGGTGAAATAATTAGTTGTTTCAGAGAATACCTTTCTCACTATCCATCCAACAGGAAGGGCATTTCAACGTAATTAACCAGACACGGTTACGCTTTGTCGCGAACGCTTTAATTACATTCCTCCCGACATTTCCTCTTCTCTTTTCACTCCAACCACCTATCGACATCGCTAACACTTTCTCGCGATTCCCAAGCATTTCCACGGGCAAATATATCTTCAGAAAAACCGAAGCGTGGTAAGGTAAATGTCCCAATACCTGGACATTTAAGGTACGGCGGACACACGTTTGAGAATTTTTCAGTTATACAAACCGATTTATTTAAAAACGATTTTGCAATTACATGGGGCATCGTGTGTACTTTATAATTAAAAAAAAAACAACATAGGGTAAACCAACCAGTGAATGACCGAATTGTTGAAATTATGGACCTTTGAGATTAATACTGGAATATATTTAAGTATGACAACAATGCAACTATTGAAAATGCATTTAAATTTATTTTTCTTGAAATTTCTATAAAAATAATTACTTATTCTTATCGTAATTTTTTAAAAAACAATTATGAAATGCAAAACGTGTAGAAGTCCAGTAAATGACCGCATACTTTTAATAAGAATTGTACTTATTAATGTTTGCTTAATAGGCGTAACTAAAAATATGGGATATTAAAAGTGCAACTACACTCCATTTATAAACATTTAATATTTTTAAATTTATAATTGGCATTTCTTTGCCTAATGGTCATTCACTGGTATGCGGCCAATTACTGGTTGGTTTACCCTATTGTAGGATTGAATAATTTTGTAAAATATTGGAAATTCGTAGTCCTTACAATGGCCCAATTCCTGGACAGCTTTACTAGTATGTCCCGGTGTCCCACTACCTGGACACATGATGAAATTTGGATGTTTTCTAGGGAAATTAAATAAAAAAAAAACAACACAATAGTTTTTTCTTTTGGCATATTTCTTCTGTATAAGTAATTTATTCAAATCAATAAACAAACTTAAGTAAAAAGAATCTATTAATGAATGACTAATTTTAAAGTTATGTGTATTCGTGTGTAACACACGAATTTTACACATGAATTAAATATTATTATTAAAACAAATTACCAAGAATACAAAGTAATAATTGTCAAGGTGTTAAATAATTATTTTATTATTGTGCCGACAACAACGTGTACTTATTTCACAGTTTGCACACACGGTCAGGTTTAGGGTCGTTCCGGGATTTCACTGTACCGGTAGATAGACACGCGAATAAAAGACTAATACGAACTTTAATTTTAATCTTCCAATCAAAAAATAATTCTACAAGGTACCATTTTTCTAAAACTGTATTAGTTCTACAAATACACTAAACATTATTAATAATATTGGCTTAAGAAAAAGTGGAGACTGTTTAGCAAATCAGATAATCGCAATACTAAAATGGTGTAAACTGGAGAGTTCAAGAAAATTGATTTTTATTACGAGTGTTACAAGTTTACCAAGAAAAATATGTATATGAATATATTTTATTAAATATTTGAGTAATTGAATAAAATAGTTCTTTCATGGATAAAGTGAATATTAAATGTAATAATCAGTATTATTTGCACTAGTGTCCAAGTACTGGGACGTGTCCAGGTATTGGGACATTTACCTTAACAGATGTCCCAGTTGCATAACAAGTCAGCGTTCCGCGAGTTCCCGTTAAGCATCGCGAGCATTCCCCGATCACCTTTAATATCCGCGTTACAGGCTCCGCTCGTGCGCCCAGGCCCGTGGGATTTATCTTGCACGAATCCGCTCGACCTTTGTCTGCGGATCGATCGATCGATCCTCCCGCAGCGAACACGTGCTGCGAGGGCATGCGCCGCGAGTTAACGGCGGTTCGCTTTCAAGCGTTTAAATCGCTGTTTCAACGAGCCGATACCCCAAAGACACTTTCATGGAGCGTGTGCCACACTTTCCACGTTCCTTCGATCTTACCGATCCTCCGCGCGCCACCCCCGGGCGCCCAGGCGTTTCTCCTCGCGCCAGCGCGCCGTTGCGTAAGATTACTATGCGAGAGTGCAGCGAGTAACCTTGAAGAGCCTCGGGCGAGCTGCCTACGCCTTCACGTCGCCGCCGTTCTCCGTCTACACTCTTGTAGGTATAACAAAGCCTCGCGTACAGCATACGTGCTCCGTTTCTGACGGCATAAGGGGGCACGGAGCGCGCACGTGGTTTTCAGAGGCGAATCAGATGTCAAATCAGATCGTAGATGTGCCGGGGCAAGCAGACGTAGACGTAGACGGAATTAAATGAGAAAGAAGTGAAGGTGGTTCGAGCTAGAATTAAATTGGATCGCTAATTCGCTGGTCGTACTCCTCCAGTTCACAATTATCTTATTCTCTTTGCGCTCCAGCGTTTAGACGCGAGAGGAACGACCAGCGGATGGTACCTTCGCCGGTCGTGTACGCGATCGATGGCATACCGCGGTTTTGTTTAACCTTTCGCTACCCGTGCCCTATTTTTTAAACGATTTTATTCAGCTTCGATCCTATGTTTGTTTGTTTGTATGTTTGTATGGTTGAAATCTGGCAACTCAAATTTAACCCACATCCAATTATTCAATTGTCTTGAAACTTTGCAGGCGTGCGTAGTTTGGATGACAATACAATATTTTTAAAAAAAATTAACCCCGAGCGGGTGAAAAAATTACCCAGTCGCCAATAAATATAACCCATAACAAACAAATACAAACGACTTGAAATCAGCCACTCGCGTTCTTTACGAAAACGACAAAAAGCCGCTGCGTTCGGGTCGTTAGTCGCATCGCGATTTGAAATTAAATAAAAGATATTTCTAAAGAAGTCTGAGCTGCGAAATGTAATTCCATAAACACTAAACACTAGAAAATATAAATATGTAAAAAAAATTTTATGTTAAACGATTTTATTAAAAATGCACTAAAAACTAAAAAATAATTCTTTTCTTGTACTGCAATTTCGATGGTGTTTTTCACTTTAAATAAAATCGTGGAGCAGGGTATCTCACAACAAATTCATTTCGACGCTTGATACTGTACTAAATTGATTCATATTCTGTTATGAAAAATCCTGCTCCACGATTTTATGAAAAGTGAAAAACACCATCGAAATTGCAGTACAAGAAAATAATTATTTTTTAGTTTTTAGTGCATTTTTAATAAAATCGTTTAACATAAAATTTTTTTTATATATTTTTTCATAACATGCTTACCCGCGTGTTGCACTTTTCACATCACGATTTTATAGTCTTTTTTTTTAAATTTTACCTGTTTTACTTCGTATAAGAATACGACTGTCCTTTAAAAATAATTCTATATTAAAAATTAAAAAGCGATGTAGTTGTTTTTGAGAAAGAAAATAGACGGAACAGAGTAAACAATTACTATTATAAATAAGTGTTGTTTTAATCACACCCATTGCTCTGGTAACACCTTTCCTACAATAGTTCCACTTTGCACTTTCTACGAAACGACGACTTTTCCTCTTCAACGCTTGGGCATCCGGACTGAAAAGCCGGAGTAAAAGAGGCGGAAAAAGAAATTATTTTTCGTAGAGTACAGAAGGCATAGCTGGAGGATTAGAAAAAGGCTTGAGAAACCGCTCGCTCTCGTGCAGAACAATAAATAATAATTCACAACTGTTCTGCTTTTTAGCGCTGATCGGAAGGTCAATCTTGCCACATGGCCGTCAGTTTATCGGCGGAAAGTATCGTTAATCAGGAAACTATAATTTTAGTAGGACGCGGTGCCGCCTTCCACGGGGCGGATGAATGAACGTTATTATTAGTTAACCGGCGAATACGTCAAGGATAGCCCGTGGGTGGTAGCCCAGGCTGCGCGGTTGCTTATAGGAAAATATTAATTAGTTTATCCAGAACGCATCGAGCATCCCAGCCGACTCTGTTGCGCGATCAACCGTCCGCCCTATCTTTAGATAAGCCCCGAGTTTTACATCGCAGTTAATTAATTTTAGGCGGCTGCGAGAATGCTAATTAAACGATTCGATGCGGCGACGTAACGCGAAATACCGCGAGCGCCTATTAGCGAACGGCATCCAATTAGCTAGGGTTTCCATGAATTTTCCGACCTCCGTGCCGGATCTGCTCGGGAAGAGTTGGCGTCTCGTAGCGGCGCGATTTCGTACGGTTTTCTTTTCTCCTAATGGGTATCGCGCGAGTAACAGGTTCCTCGTAGATACACGTTAATTAATGCATCGGTAAGAGCGCGCACCTCGCTGGGCAGAAGCGGACCGTTTTGCGGGCACGTTATATGATAATTTTAATTACGTCTGAAGTCGAACGGAAATTCCTCCGGGCTCGTGCAGGGGGAGAAGGAGGATCGAGATTATGCCCGACGGCATTAAGTCAGAAGTGTGTAAAGAGGCGCGGGGACTAATGGGCCTGATATTAATAACGATGCCAGCGCGTATTTCGCTCCCGTTAACGTCTTAAATCGCCTGGCATTGCGTACGCGCGCAGGCGCGTTTCCTTTTTATTGTGTGCTAAGTACTACGGGATATAGCCGCACTTCCGCGATTATGCAGGCCTCCGTCACTTCATTTTTCCGTTCGCAAACGTCCGCGCAACGATCATCGCTGGATCTCAAGTATGTATCTTGGAAGATTCATCTAAGCATGTCGCCATTTCCTTGCCAGCTTATTGCTGGCTCAACTACACGCGCGGCGGAGGAGATTCTCGAGGAATCTGATAACTTCACGGGTAAACTCGGCATGTGATAAAGACATTTGTAATATCTGCTCAGCTTCGTAGCTATGTACCATCGTTCTCGGCCTTCGATTTATTCGCATCGGAAATTAGGATGGCCGTGGTAATGTTTATTTTCTGGGCCACTCGGGCTCTCTGGATGGATTTTTCGAGGGGGAATTTGTATTCAAGACTGGGATGGTCGACTTCGATATTTACTGCGAAGATGAAACTGCTTTGGCGGAAAACAAGGAAATTATTTTCAGGATATTCTGTGTACTGAATTTATTGCAGATGTTCTATCTACAGTTTGCGGCAGATTAGGTGTTGTAACAGGTTTTGGATAACTATTTGCTTTCACGTGATTGATCGGAATGCAAGGAATGTACTTTGTCTCGGGCGATCCAGCTGTTCCAATGCGATGAGCGTAGAAGCGTGTGTGCTACGAAAATAAAATTTGTCTGATCACAGCTAACGCGGAATGACAATGTTGCCGAAACGTCAGATAAAATGTAGAGGCCACTTAAAACACCATTAACTACAAATGCAGTTGGAAAAGTATAAATTCTTTGAAATGGGAATTTTGAAATGTTTTCTTTTGTGTGAAGATCGCAGCACGTGTGCAGGACTGTGAGAAATTTCTCGGCGAAGCTTCAAGCCTGGAAAGAATTTTGCCACGTCGTTGATAGATACCGTAAACGGGCGATGGGTAAACTGATTTACTATGGACGACAGGTTTAGTGGCCTGTAAAGTACTCGGCGCATTACTTGCAAGACCCGGCTTTTTTTCTAGTTTTTCTTTTTCGCCGCAGTCGTCTTTCTTTCGTCCGTGAAAGACACTATAAATTCGCGATGTCGAGTCTTTATTGACGTCACGAAATGTTCTGCGTCACCTGCAGCCATCGCAATGCAAATGCTGCGGTACCAAATTGCCAAGGTCTGCAGCACTCGCGCAATTTTAAGTCCACTGTTACAAGCACAGGCTGCAATTATGAGAATTGCAGTTATATCAAACGAAATGGAACAAAGGACGCTTCCTATGCCAATAAAAACGCCAATAGCGACCCAATAAGTAGACAAAGTGGCTTTATCAAAGAGACGAATCATTTCATTTTCTTAATTTAATACTAGAAATATAGCATCACTCTCAAATTTACGTAGTACGCTGAATTTTGACACCAATACGATTGATACGATGATTCATATTCAATTTATTTTGGCCAAGCCAGCGAGCTGCAGTGGCTCACAGTCATACTCGTACACTCTTTAAAGTCGCATAACATTTTTAAAATTGGTCCACACGACATGAGTTTTTTTGAGAAGCCAGAAGGATTAGTTTGCTAAGTGACGTGTTTCGTCGTTTTGAAAAAAATGCAATTGGTCGGAATAGCAAAAAAAAAATAGTAAAGGTCGTTTTTATAACTTTTCTTTCTGAGTCTCTAATGAAAATTAAAAAAAAATAACCGTTTGTAGATTTAAGTAAGTTGTATGCATGCTGAAATTTTCATCAAAATCGGTTAACTTTGCTGTGAGCTACAAACGTTTAAAAATCGTAGACTAAGGTCGAAAATCGCGAAATTCCCGAAATCAACGACTTAGCAAACTAATCCTTCTAATTTCTAAAAAAAACTCGAGTCTTTTGGAGCAATTTTAAAAATGTTATGCGATTTTAAAGAGTGTAAAATTATGGCTGCGAGCCACTGTACACATTTTTGCAATGAATATTTTTCCCTGCAAATTATTCCCCGTACCGAGCATCCTTCGAAACCCATTGTTTATAATTCGTAATCGTACATTGTTATCAAAGCAGCGATGAGGCATGCTTCTTATTAAGCTATAATACTTACTCTACAGCTGAAATTACAAAGTTATCTGAGGTGAGAAAACGTTACTCATCAAACCAACACCGAGCAAACCATATCAGCGTTACGCCTCGTGTTTTATCGAGTCGCGGAGCATCGATCGTTAACTAATTTACCCGCGGCTGCCAATTAAACGCTGAAATTGCCCGTGTAGAAGGAAAAGCGCACGTCCCGAGATCCTCCGCTTGCAAGAATGCAATAATCGTAACGGCGATTGTAAGTACATGCGAGAGCATACGAGAGCGATGCAAATCCGCGATGTAGTGGGAGGAATGAGGAGGGAGCGAGAGGGTGTAAGAGAACGTTCGGCGAGGATGGGCGCGAGTGAGACGGTTTTTTTTGGGGGGGGGGTGGGGGAGATGGTGGATTGGAGGGGAGCGCCGAGTGAGGTTGGCGGTGCCGCCGCGGCTCAGTATGCCGCGCAGCGCGCAGGCTCGCGTACGCGTTGTTGTTTCTCTCTGTTCTCGTCTCCGTTCCTCTCCTCTCACCACGTACCACCCCTCTCTCTCTCCTCCCCGCCGTGTCCTCTACGCACGCAGCGCGGCTGGAATACGCAAGTACAAACATCTCGCTGTTTACGCGGCGTTACGCGTGTGCCGTCGTTCCTCGAATAAAGTTACGCGCTCCTTTATTCCTCCCCCTCCGCCGGCCGCATCGGAAAGTCAGCGAAGCCGAGCGGCGACCAGGGAATTGCAGAGTTTCGTCGCGTCCTGGATCAAGTGTACCCACGAGACCGCGTACCGAGTGCCGGTAGCCCGGAGAATTCGATCGACGCGAGAACCTGTTATATCGACGCGTGTGCGTGTGCCGCGTGACACAGTGACACGGTGCGCGGGAGCGCCCCGTAGCCGAGAGTGCGCGTCACGGGCGAAAGAGCGGGAAACGCCGAAGTGGCAGCCGGCGGATTTTGAATTCGTAACGCGGACGCCGCCGCGGAAGTGCCTGCGCCCGAAAGCAGCGGCGCCGGAGATATGCGGAGCGTGGCTTGTAGGACGCGGCCGAGCCACGGAACGGTTACGAAACGCCGCGGGAGGAGACGCTGCATGAAATGAAGCGAGCGTGTACGCGATCGATAACTATAGCACCACGGCGAATATCAAGAGGCTCGTATTTCCAGCGCGCAGCGAACCTAACCTAACCTCGCCGCCCGGAGCCTAGCTGGCCCCCCAGTGAACACGATCGATGCTGGCCGGCGTTTCGATCGGTTCGAGGATGTCGTGAAGGCAACGCTTCTACGGGTGCGGAGGAGCGGCGCGATCGCGCGTGGCCATGAGAATAAGGAGCCTCGAAGTTGCTCGGGAAGCAGCGACCCTTCCGCGCGCCATCTTGATCCGGCGAACAGATCCGCGATGACAGGTGGTGGACGCGATTGTTGATCGACGACCGCGGGCGATTCGATCGGTCACGGATCGAACGGCCGTGATATTATCCCGGTGCGCGGCGCGTAACCGTTCCCAGGAGCACCCGGAAGATCCGCCGTGGCCCGGCGACCAGGGGGCAGAAAATTACGGGGAGGCGGATGGAGCGTCGAAGGAGAGAGGATCCGAGGCGCTTTTATTTTTAGCCAACGCCGCATCGCAAAAACCGGTTTCCAAGTCTCGGGCCGAGCCACGAGGCGAGGCGAACATATACGCGAGAAGGGTTTCAGCTCGAAAACGGAGGAAGCGAGAGGGCACGCGATGTAAAGGCGGAGCTGTACGCCTCTCGCTCTTACCCTTCGCGCGAGAAAGAAAGAAAGGAATAGTTGACACGGAGCGTGGAATTCACCTAAGCCGATACACCTCTCCTCTCCCTCTACTTTCACTCCCACCTCCGACTATCGATTGCGTGCATACACGCGCCTATCGAATACTCCGAGTGCTACGCGACAAACGGGAGTGTGCGAGTATTCGATCATCGAGTGTGTCTCTCTCGACGTAGACACTGTCCTCTGTGCGATAATTATACGCTCGGCTCCGTTACGCGTAAACGTGTGACCCAGTGGTTCTCGCGATTCGAACACTTCGAACCGTGAAAGAGAGGACACGCGTAGGACCACGGAGTGCCGCAGTTTTCTGTTGTGTTCGTGGCTTCTTGCAAGGGACACGAGGAGCAAGGGCGTAGTTTCTAAGATTGGCGATCGTTGCGTGGCGCGCGGGATCAACAAAGACAGGGGAACGGTATGAAGAATGGCAACCGATCCGAGCAACCGTCAAGATGTAAGGGCGGTCGCCACGACGACCACCGATCCTCAGCGAAGCGAAAAGCGCGCCGTCGCGGCGCGAGGCGCCGCCGGTGCTCTGGCCCTCAGTATTCTGGCCGTGGTCCTCCAATCGGCGGCGACGGCGACCCCCACCTGGGGATACTTCACCAATCCTGACGGTGAGTCATGCTTTTGAAATTCCTCTCGATCATCGATACCCGCCTCCGCGCCGGTTCATCGCAAAAAACGCGCCCGCCGCGCATGTCAACGACTCCCGCGCCTCGCGGATGTCGCCGGCTCGAGTTCACCGCTGTGATGTCGATCGATTATCGATTTTTCGCGCGCTTTAAAATAACGCTTTCGCTCCGATCCTCGACTCCATCGCTCTGCTATTGTGCCGCGCAGGTTTTTACGTTCCGTCGTCATGGAAATTTATTTCAGAGATAATTGCTTAGATTTATAAATAGTACTTCGTAACAAGCGATACTTTCTGTGGGAATCTCATCTCTACGAGAACATCAGGTGTAGCGCAGGTGTTGAAAGAATTATTAATGACTCCCCTATTTCTCAGGAATCTATTTTAGAATCAATTAATAAAAGTATTGGAACAAGTTTAATTACTTCAGTAGAATAATAATAAATAGAGATTCAGCTGTTCACGTTTCACTGACAAATGTTTCAGTCCTTCAAACTGATTTCCAATTAAAGCCTTACGTATTTAATTAAATTCGCTCCTTCGCCTTTATTCATTGATCGGCAAACACAGTAAAACATCTGAATCTCGAGCTGAGCTCATAGCTATGCGCACTATTTATTTTCCATACTGAATTCATCACCGAAAGCACCTATATCTATTACTTATAACGAAACACGACGCGCGTATTATAGCGTCGTTTCTCAACCTATGCTCTGCGGAATTATTCAGAACCGTTTTTTCTTCAACGGCACACGCGCATTCCGACGCAAGCGTAATTACTAACGACAAACGTTGCGCAAACTAATGCGGTTGTCTCTGCGGTTCCTATTGCACAATTTACGCGGAACTGACGTGCAATATGACTCTGAACGGTGACTCGTGGTGTCGCGTGAAAGGGTGGGGGGGGGGGGGGGGGTATTGAAAGATTTTACGGCCTCAAGAATTCCATACGTGGAAATACTTACTCGAGGGGCTTATGCATTTCGCGATATTTAAATCGAAACTCTTCCCGACATGTGTTCCTCGTTATGTGTTACAAGGACACTTATAACAGCTGCGTACAGACTGTCTTTGTGTACGAATTAAAGGTGCTTACGTTAGATAGTGTAAGGCAGTGGGGTTGCTGTTAGTTAACGATTACACGTTGCTGGAAGGTTGCGTAATATTTTATACTTGCTCCGTTTCCCTGGCAAGGATATATCAACTTATTCATGCTAGCTTCCGTCGGTCCTATCAGATTGTTGCGATCAAAAGGGGGCAGTTTGTCCTTCTCCCAGTCGGAGGACGGCTTGACCCATTTCAGACCACGATTTCCCGTATATCCAGCCAATTAATTCCAGCAGGTCGTTTTTACAGCTGCTAGACGCCGC
The DNA here is from genome assembly GCA_947577245.1 of Andrena bucephala. Lineage (NCBI taxonomy): Eukaryota > Metazoa > Arthropoda > Insecta > Hymenoptera > Andrenidae > Andrena > Andrena bucephala. The sequence goes on along the minus strand of OX387719.1, from coordinate 13,585,455 downwards.
GCCTTTCGTCACCCACCTCCCTTCGACCTGTTTTCCTCTTAGATAACGATACAGCTTAACCACTAGCGACGCAGTGGCTCTTTATCCCCGCTTCGATCTTTCTCTCGAGGCACCTAACGAAATACTCCCCGTACGTGAAACAGCGGCATTAAAGTGATCGTTACTTCACACAGTATTCTTAAGTACCAACATCTCTTCAAACACCAACACCTCTCTAATCTACCTCGAACGCGAGTTTGACGTAACAGTTACTTAGCGATCCTCAGCTCACGCCCACGTCAAAGGCAACAAAAGTTTCTCTTAAGACTTGAGGCGGGGGTGCCACCTTGGACGCATGAAAATCGTTGGTCTATTTAGCAATCTGTTTCTTGTAAATAATTAACTCGATAGAAAATCTGATTGGGGGTCGTCCTTAAATTACGTGAGGCTTTTTTTTGGGGGGGGGGAGGGGTCCCGAATTTCTTACGTTTTTTTACAAGGGGGGGGAGTCAGATAGCGTCTTACGTAATATTTTTTAATCTAATTTTCAATAAATGCAAATTCTATCATTAATCCACTTCCAGAGAAGTTGTTTTAGTTAGTTGAATGAATTATATAAACCGTTAAACAAATTTTAATAACTGAAAAAAATCAATGTAAAAAATATTACGTTAGAAAGGGTTGCAATATCAAATCTTACGAATTCTTATATTGGGGGAGGGAGGGAGTAAGAAATCGCCAAAATTACCCTTACGTAATTTAAGGACGGCCCCTTAGTGGTATTTATTATAATTTCTTGAAGATTAAGAAAACCTAAATTCATTTCAAAATCAATATTTTTATGGAAAAGGTGAGTGTTTAAAGAAAAATTGCGATTCTCAGCAGAGAAATTTGGTCACTAAAATGTCTGTAGCTAAAAATATTTTCAAGCAATCGAAAAATCCGTATGTATTTTTTTAGATTAGCCCGAAAGGAAGATTTTCTCAAAATTTTAAACGCCGCGATTTTGTGGAAAAAGAAATTCTAATCTTCAAAAAACAACAACAAATGCCATCAATCAGATTTCCTACCGAGTCCATCATTTAAATGAATAAAATTGCTAAAGAAACCTATGATATTCATGCGTCCAAGGTGACACTCTCTCTTAAGAAAACCCAGGCGGTCAAGGGTCAGGAGGCAAGTTTAAATAACGGTCGACCGTGTAATCCCTCTTCCATTGTACCGAAGGACGAATCTCGATAATTTGTTGCCCCGTCAGTCGCTGAAAAAGAGAATTCATTCAGAGAGTCGCGATCAATTAATCGCTTTTCACGCTCCGTGCCTCCCCGAGTTCTTTCTGCCCGCTGATGTCCGTTCCACCCTTAAAGCACGGGTATCAAGCTGCATCGAGCTGCATCACGGTGCGTTGCCCAATCCCACGGAGCTGCGGCTTTCCGCCTTGCCGAGCTCGAGGCCTACCTGTTGGCCGAAGAAAGTCCCGCGACCGCAGACTGTACTTCACGCGACGGTGTAGAGCTGCACCGACACGCTTGCAGGCGCACACGGCCCCGCAGTCGAACGCAATATACTGGAACCGGGCTCATGCGCGCAACATCGTAAAGAGCACGGCTGTGGTGTGCTGGTTCGATAAGGAATGCTCCTACAGCGAGACAGAATTGATGGTGTAACGCGGACGCGATGTAAGGTGAACGAGAGCAATTTAGGAGCTAGAACTTTCGGTCTGTATCCACGTGATAGCTGCCACGTGGATGTGTGAATTTGTGCAGTAGCTGTACTAGGATTTCTATTCAACGAACTTATTAAAATTTAAATCGGATACTCTTCGTCTATCTTGTTAGTCCCAAAAGTATAAATTAAATTAATTGTTTAGGAATCAGATGTTATTTGACTTTTGTTCCTGCTTTTATGATTATTCGGTTCGGTAACTTTTATGGTACTTTTCACTTTGACAAATGTGGCATTGACAACAAACACGGAGTAAACCACATTTTTTGCGAAATTGAGTTGGTAGCGGTAATGTATTCTAACCCATACAGCACACTACGTTGCAGAAAGGTTGCAGAAAGATTGCAGTTACGTTGCGGTGCAACATTGTAACATTGCAGGTAATATTTCTGAGATGTTGCAGAAATCTTCCCATGTCCGCCCCTGTGCAACATTGCATGAAATATTTCTGCAGTGTTTCCGAGATGTTATAGGCAATTCTCCCGCAACGTTTCCGAGATTTTACAGCAACTTTCTCGCAACGTTTCGGAGATTTTACATGAGGCCCACCTTATATCGCACGGAATACGTCAACGCGTATTTTTGAGATCTTATACTTTCAGTTATAAACGGGACAAGTCCCATACGTTACATAAAGCATACAATCAATTGAGCTTACATCGTCTGCTACTTATTGCACTAAATTATCATAAATTATATTATGTTACACAAAGCGTAACCTAATATACACTGTATTTTGAGCCCTGGTTACTGCGGAACCTTTGTTGTAAAATCTCCGAAAAGTTGCGTGAACATTGCTGTAAAATCTCCGAAACGTTGCGAGACAATTGCTGTAAAATCTCCGAAACGGTGCGAGACAATTGCTGTAAAATCTCCGAAACGTTGCGAGGAAGTTGCTGTAAAATCTCCGAAACGTTGCGGGACAATTGCTATAAAATCTCAGAAACGTTGCGAGAAAGTTGCTGTAAAATCTCCGAAACGTTGCCGGACAATTGCTATAAAATCACAGAAACGTTGCGAGAAAGTTGCTGTAAAATCTCCGAAACGTTGCGTGACCATTGCCGAAACGTTGCAGGAGTAATATTGCACCGCAACATTGCTGAAATGTTGCAGGAATCTTCCTATGTCCGCCCCTGTGCAACATTGCACCGCAACGTAACTGCAACCTTTCTGCAACGGAGTGTGCTGTATGGGAATAGGCTAATCATACTAATCAAATAAAATAGGAAAAATTAATTTCTTCTCAATGTGGGTTAGTCCCTTTTGCGCTCTTATTGCCTAAAATGTGTATGAATGCGATGGCAGGTGCGTATCGCTTGGCAATCATCGTGTTAAAAGCGGGAAGCTCGAGGTATTTAGATGCAGCGGAGTAGAAATAACGCGTTCACGTCGTTAACTGTACATTTTGAATGTGTCCTGTGTACATTATACCGATCACTGGTGAATGCAGCGAGAATGAAAACGGTGAGCGTGACCCTAGCAGGTGGCTACTACGATACGCTACCTGTGGTAAATATTGCGTGTGTGTGCGACGGCGATCGCACGTTTGCAACAGGCGCACGTCTGTGTGAATGAGTCGGGCAGGTACGTAGCCACTGCTAGGGTCTTTTTCATTAAGAAGCTTCCTGCGCTCATCGTTCCATCATACCGAGGTTCGATATCCTTCTTGTGTAGCGCATCTACCGTGCGATTTAATTGTGCATGGAACATTTTGCTTCATAAATTTCAACCATTTCTATTTAGGTACCGCAAAGTGGAGGAACATTGGCAAGTTTTGGGAACATTTTGTTATATAATATAAAAAATAACATTTTTACATTTGCTTTAAGGGTTCAGTCCATTGTGACGGTTTGAAAAATGAAGCTATTTTAAAAGATTCTTTTCTTCGTAGATACAACATATAATGCAATAAATATTTTTGGTATATATTAAGCTACTCTTATATTACACAAAAAAATTAAAAGAATTTTTTTAATTTGTTTCAAAACTTTAAATGCGATTATCTCAAAACAACTTTTTTTTCAACTGGTGCAGGTGACAGCGAAAAAACTATTTGACCAATTAGTCTGAAATTTTTACACGTTGTTCAGCACATCAGTGGCTATGGCCGGGACCACGGAAACCTTTTTCGATTAAACATTTCATACTTTTTACAAGACAAAATGATTGAAAAGTTCGCCGTATTTCGACACTTAAACTTCAAACCTCCACCATTTTGTTAATTTTTTATCAGTAAAAATAATCCTGGTTCCGGCGATAACCACACACATAATGATTATAACACACTTTGAATTTTTTGTTTCAAATGCGTCTTTCTCCCGGAATCGCCTGCACCAGTATTACATCGCATTCTCAAGGCGCTCACATCAGAGCGTATATATTTAAAAAAAATTGTTAAAAATTTAAAATATATATTTTTTTATACTGTCAATAAGTGTATTAATAAGTAGACAAAACATTATTTACGTTGGACATTCTGTTTACTAAACAATAAATCCTAAAAGATGACAATTTTGCACGACTTCACAGCGGACTATCTATATTCTATCCTATCGTATCATTGCATCCTTTGTGATTGTACTACAAGTGTGAAATTGCATACAAATTTTATCTTCTTCCGTCTTTAATACATATGGTAATTAACTGCCAACGTTACCCCGTAGGTACACTAACACTTAAACGTGTTTCTTTTTATGTTCGATGCACTTTCTCTTATATATTTTTATTTCATCTTTTTAAATTACAATTTTTAAATTTGCTTCAGGTATCCTATTATAACATCTTATCCTTTGTGATTCTACTACAAGTGTGAAAATGCATAAAACTTTTGTCCTCTTCCTTCTTTAATAAATATTAAGTGATTGCATTCAATTTTAGAAACGAAGTATCGCATATCCAGCGGCTTAGAATCTTCCTGGAATATCTAGCTCGCAGCCATCCAGCTACAGATCCTTCGAATCATTAATAAAAAGTTTCCCCTAATTGCTTGCATTAGCATATCTGCTCGTTAAGCATAGACATTTTCTGTATCAGTCTCAGATTCAATTTCCCTCGGCCGCGTAACAGTATCCACCTCTACCGCGTTGCTTGCGCACATCTCGGTAACAAGGTTCAGAGGTTAATGCACGCCGAGCACAAAGACGCTAATTAAATCTTGAGAAAGGTTCCTCGATCGGTAGTGGCAGATTAACGCCCGACACGAATCCAACTTTGCTTAACGCGTCTAATCGGCGCGTCATCGTTTCATTAATGGAGAAAAGAGAGGAGACTGTCGCTTCTGAGGCGAGGAAGAAATCGTGCGACCGATGGGAACAGACTCTAAAAGGACACTAGGATGACGATTCCGGCCGCGATCCCTCCTGAAATGGGTTAGCAGATTTTCGCGTGGATTTTAACCGCACGACTCCAGGCGACGTTCTATCGATCTCGCTTGTTCTATCGGAACGGTACGGTTCTCGACCGTAAGTCTGCGGTTTTGAATACTGTTACAAGTGATTCGCGTCGCGCACAGCGCGGTCGGAGAACAAAGTAGCGAACTACCGTCTGCTGGCAGACTCTGGAATTGCAATTAGATTCTACCGCGGGAGAATTGTAAATCTCCGTTGATGCGAAGTTCCTCCCTTTTAACCATTAGAGAATTAAGTTACCCTGGATATGAGTGGCACACCGTTACCTTAATATATATATATGTGCCTTTCATTTCTCTGATTAACTCGCAGTACTCGCGAGGGAAAGGAGAGTTTCCTTCGCTGAAGTATCGCGGACTTGAATCTTCGGAAAGTGTTACAATCTATCTTTAAATCATGCATCGGAGTTCGTGGAGGATCCAGAAGCCACAGATTCCTTAGTTACAAGCTTAGAAGTGATAAAAATCAAAACCTACGTTCGGATGCGTGCATTCTGAATATTAATTCTTGCTGTATAGTGCGTATAGAGTTGCTAAGGTAATTTCGAACGGTACTGTATATAATAAAAGAAGCAGAGCGACACGCTGGTGCGCCAGGTACGCGTAGTCACTGAGACTAGCCGTTTCACAGGTGTAAGTAGGTAGCTTTGGATACTGTTACGCACGCACACACGTGTCAGCCTGAAACGTGACGGGGATCCACCACCGCGGAGCCCCGTGCGTGCCACAAAAATGATAATCAGAGCCTGAGAAGCGGGAGCTACCGGAAAGGTTTCGCGATGGGGGGTGATAAGGCTCGTTTGCACGAGCATTTTTCGTTCCAAGCTTCCCCCAGTGTTTCTACATACACTTGAAGCGCCGGTGTCCCTTCTCATCATGGCACAAGTCACACAATCTCGATTCTATTTTAATCATTTGTTAGATAACTGGTCTAGAAATTGAGGCATCTCTCGATCTTCGTGGATCAAGTTTTGGTAGAGTCTCTTCCATGTTTCGCTAGCATTGTAGGGCAGCTTTAATCTTAATTAAACTTCGAAATACTCTTCAAAAGCATGGGAGGCTAATATAGGAAACCACCAAACCGTACCCAAGATCTACCGTGTATTTCCAAGAGATAGTCGAGGTCCATTAACATTAATACCCATTAGGAAACAAGGGAAGAGTGAGAGTATTACAGGAATCAGCGCCCTGCACCGCGTCCCTGTTATTAGGCCCAGCGAAAAGATCGAGATTACGCGAGGGGTGTTGTTTGATCGTTGCAGAAAGTAGCCGGAACGCGTAAGAACTGGTCGATGTAGGTTAATGGATTCGATGAAGTATCGCGGGGAACGATGGAAAATAAACGATCGGCGACCGGTTAGGGAAGATAAACGAGCTTGCGCGCGGCTCCAAACGCTCGTAAACGCGGCAAAACAGAGCAGGAAGAGAACGGTGGAAGATAGACTCCTCGCAGCATCGAATGCAACGAATTCAAGTAACCGAAACGTCTGGGAGACTTAATGAATCGAGTGACCGTAGGACACGGGGTATTAATCCATTGAAGTCGGAACAGACAGAATTATAGAAGCCACGGCGCGCTCCTTTCCCTGCGAGCTCCCTGTATTGGCGAAGGAACGACCATTCGCCGATAGATCGTTCTGGCTGGACGGAGAAGCTGTTGTGCGCGCTGCATTCTCCTGCCAGGGCAAATTGATGTGTCATTGTCGATTCGCGGTGCGGCAGAATGCGCCGCAACGTAACACACCATTGCGCCAGGGGAAACAAGTATGCCATCCCCTGTGTCGGGCGCGCGAGCGGAGAGGAGTGTAGGTACCGCTATGCAGGGCCAGGAAAGTCTCTTGAAGCCCGCGAGTGCAACGGCCTTTACCTGGGCTCTCACTCGCCGTGGCATCTTCCTCTAAAAGTTATAGTCGAGGCGAGCCTCTCGTTTGCCAGTGTGAACAGGCCCGTCCGTAACGGAACACGATACATTATTATAAGCCGTCGGGATTTCTCCATCAGCCTGGCTGCCTCTGTGTTACGACATCGCCCGGGCAACCTCTGGGCCTTCGATCTTGCTCGGCAGCGCCGAGACTCGCCACTTGAAGTTTTCCTTGAGCGGCGAACAGGCGGAAGGGTCCTGCATCGTTTAACGGTGAACGGTCAGAAATGTGGGAGGAGCCACCTAGTTCGGGCGATGCTACTTGATTTCTTAGTGCTCATCTTTTTGACCCACTGAGGCAGATCTTCAAGGGGTTATTTTTTAATACTCTGACGTGGTTCAGGTGTGACTGGGTGGGGGGGGGGGGGGTGGTTGGGATTGCTGGGGTTAGTTTCGGTGAGGATGACTCGATGATTTTTATGGGGTGGGTTTTATATATTGAAATTGAAATTGTATGTTAATGTTGAATTGTTTACTCGCAGGGCTTTTGACGTGGTGCATGTGGGTTAGTAGGTGAGCCCTAGGTCACTGGAAATGGAATAGCTATCGAATGTTAGATGAGTCGTTTGGGAGTGAGAATGCTGAGGATATCAAGTGATTCAACATCACGTTACTAGCCTGAAGAATAGAAAGTTTATTCTTGGAGGATAGTGTTTCATGGTCTTTTGTTATTCTTCAATGCTCAACTGAATCTTCTGGTAGCTAAATTGAAAATACCAAGCAGAATTGTACTGTAGGATGCAAGAAGGGCCTCACTGCCAAATGTCAGCTTCGAGAAAAGTATCTGTAAACATTACGAAGTTAGATATTCTGTATACATAGTGAAGTTGTTGTAAAATTGTCTATAATGTATAAAATTTTGATATATGAGGCAGTCAAAGCAACAACGGACCAACCCACATTAAAAAATTTTTTTTTCCCTATTTTATATGGTTAGTAGAGCCTATTGGAATACGTTATTGCTACTAATTCAATTTCGAAAAAAATGTGGGTTAGTCCGTTGTTGCTCTGACTGCCTCATATCTCCTTTGTAGTTGCATTGTTACAATCGGAATTGTGTAATAAATTAATCAGTGAAATTAATTTTAATTGTAGCCCTCTCAGGCCCTTCTTGCATAAAATGGAGAAATATAGAAAAATGATGTTTTGTAACATTTATTTAATATGTACATATTTGAAAAAATATAACATATTAAAAAGATATAGTCATGAAAATAATCACAGATCGTGTCATGTTCAGGTTGACGTATGTTTGGCTTAGAATACGAGTTAGAGTCAGTTGGTCAACATCGATTCAGAAAATTAACCATAGCTCCGTGAATTTTAAAGATACGACAATGAAATTTAGAGGGCACATGTAGAAAAGAATGAGGATTCTAATTATTATTTACCTGCAAAAAGGGTCTGACTGTCCTGAGGCCGTTCTTGCATCCAACAGTAAAATTAATTATAGATCTGGTTCGATTTCCCACATGACAGCACTGCACAGCCGCTATATCCGTTCACACCTTGCTTCACTCAACCTAGAGGTTCGAACAGGAAGTAATTGGAATCACAGTAAACGACATTCTTTAACTGGAAACGTTAGGTAAAACCATCTGTACGTACACGCGTACGTTCAGCGAAGTGTTACAGTTTGCGTAAGACGCGTGTCGTTCGTACGATCCGGTTGTTTTGCTCTGAACTCGCCTATGGGCTAATAATTCGTATCATATTATAGTCTAGCTGGGAACAGTCTGTAATAATCCAGCCGAGGAAAAAAGAAACGAGACACGGTACCTATCTCTAATACCGATATAAATTTCCGCGCGAAATGCGCCGGATGGAAATGAGAGCGGATAGTAGGTATGAGTCCGCGAAGTACCGAGTCTTCTGTTACTCCGCTGTGATTAAGTATCCGGATGCTTGTGACAAGCATAAATCATTGATACCGTTTTTTAAGCAACAGAGATAGCTTAGTATCTCCAATCCCCGTGCCTCTACCATTTCCAACACTCAGCTTGCCACATTGCTCTATTACTATTCCCTTCACCTTAAATTCCCTTGAATACAAACTGAGAAATTTGTACAAACTTTAGAAACTTGGATTTCAGTTACAAGATTCTCTTCCCTCGAAAAATCCTTCCACACCTACATCATATGTACAGTGGCGTGGAAAAGTATTCGGCCACCTTTTAAAATCGCATAACTTTCTTAAAATTAATCCAAACGACTTGAGTTTTTTTGAGAAGCTAGAGGGATTAGTTTGCTAAATTATGTGATTCGCTGTTTTGAAAAAAATGCACTTGGTCGGAATAGCAAAAAAAAATAGTAAAGGTCGTTTTTCAAACTTTTTTTTGTGAGCCTGTAATGGAAATTCCAAAATTCTAAAATGTCATCAAAATCGGTTAACGTTGCTCTGAGCTTTGAACGCTCAAAGATCGCAGAATAAGATCGAAAATCGCGAAATCCCCGAAATCAGCACAAAGAAAAAAGTTTAAAAAACAACCTTTACTATTTCTTTTGCTATTCCGACCAAGTGCATTTTTTCAAAACGACGCATCACATCATTTAGCAAACTAATCCCCCCAGCTTCTCAAAAAATCTCACGTCGTTTGGATTAATTTTAAAAAAGTTATGCGATGTTAAAGGGTGGCCGAATACTTTTGCACGCCACTGTACACGCATCCTACACTCTACACAAGTAGATTTCGAAAATCACGTCCCCACAGTGTCGCACATTCATTATTCGGTCCATGAATAATTCCCATCGAATTACACCCAATTTCAAAGTAATTTCTCAAGCCAGCGCCATACACAGAACCATCGCAGACCGCGTTAGCACAGGCATTCCTCGATACCACCGCGGAAGTTTCCCCGTTTCGCGTGTCAGTTTCACGGGGTCCCCTGAATATCACCCTGTCCTCGCCCCGTTCAGCTCGAGCGCTGGATTTATTCATACCTACGCGCGGGCAGAGGGGCCGCGCGTTTGTACAGTTATACGTGGATAGGTAGTAATAACTGAAAGCGTTCTTGCGCAACGGAATTAAGTAAATAGATATCCGCGCGTAGTACGTACGCTCCGTCCGTGACATTCTTTCCCGAGCGCAGGGGAGCTGTTCTCACGATTGAATCGCGCCCGACGCGTGGGTGGTGTCGTTGTGAATGCGTTACATCGATCCGCGATACATTCATCCGCTGACGGGAAGACACTGGGTTTCGCGCGCGAACAGATAGCGAGGACAGTGTACCGTTCGCTAGAATCTTAGCGTTTGTTAGTGGTATCGGATGGTGTCCATTGTGCACCCAACTGTCCATGCGCGTTTCACGTTAGAGCGCCATCTTATCACGCCGTGCACGAAGGTGTCCATGTTAGTTGCGGCGACTGGCTGGCTAATTGCCTGCGGGGCATCGCGACCGTCACTAAATTCATAGAGTTACGAAAGCATTTGGGCTCTGTACCAGCAACTGATTGTGAGTCGGACTTGGAAATACCCTAAAGGGGCACTCGGCTTTCGAGGGCCGAAAGAGCACTTGAGCTATAATCAGGGCAGAGTTAACTGGCTGTTGGAGATCATTCGAGAGTTATCGCTTGGCTACCCCTGTTATTTTATTTTTAGTCCGCGAGTAGATCTGCACACTTTCTCTCGGGGGAATTGTGGAGCAAAGCGGGGTGAAGTGTAAGAAGTGGTTTGGGGGGGGGGGGTTTCATGGTGGAAGAGATGATCTTGAGTTACCACTTCATTTTCTTCTGGCTGTAGAAGTGTTTTCAATCATAATATTCCTGGTCTTACTTGTTCAGATTTTAGTTAATATTTGTAAAGCTCTCGAAAGAGATCGATACTTGGGAGAAGGTAATTGAGATGCTTGAGTGGCGAGTTTATGGAACTTGTCGCAGGAGGATCAGGTTGAGCCGCGTGTGCGTGCAGGTTTCAGTGAACATTCCCGGCTAATCGATTTAGCGTACCCCGTTAATCTTGCATCGTTCAGGTTCACGCAGATCGTTAATTCTAGCACCAGATGTTGTACCTTAAACACAAGCCTTCTTTCCGACGCACGCTCCGTGCAGATCGCTCCGCGAGTCGCTGCGTTTCGAGTAAAGTCATTTATCAAAGAATCAAGGAACACGAGCGATCAGCGCGGGTCCTGTATGCCGGGCCGGGGGATGATGGAAATTTAAATATAAACGAGGTGTTTCAATTATCCGCGGGAATCTACTTACACCGCACGTTGACACGCGCGTGAAGCGCATACATCATCGACCAGGATGAATTAAACGCAACACACTTTCCTCTTTGCACGTTTATCCTAGAGAAATCCTGTGGAAGTGTACCTTTCAGCTTCGACGTGATAATATTACACTCCCAACTCGGTGTTGTATAACTTCTGAATCCAGATTTATACATCGCCAGTGCTGGATTAACCAATAAGCAAAATAAGCGCGTGCTTAAGGTAGCTGGAGGAAGAGGGGCACCGTAGAAGTAATCTAACTTTTGTTAGAAACACTTGAAATTATCGGAAATGCCTAAGAAATCGTGCAAGAGTGGCTCAAAATCTTTTAAGGAGGTTCGATACCTCATTTGCGGGGCAGGCGGCGAGAGGAGTAAGCCTATGCTTATACATGGGAGCTGTGCAGCGATACCAATCTTAGATAAAAAAAAATTATATAGACAAAAATGTTATTTACCTGTCTATTCCTAATAAAATTATTACTACACAGCTTGTTGAATTGCAGGGCAGAGAGACAGTGGAAATTTGGATGAGTCAAGAAGATTCTGGCTGACCGAGGGGGACAGGCTATGTAGTATTTGCGAGGAAGCAGAGGGGAGATTAGAACATTTGGTGAATAGTTGCAGGGGGATGGATAGGGAGAGGTGGGGTGACATTGCGCTGGTAAATGTACTATTCAATGCAGGCGGAGGAGTAGGAAATAGGCTGGCTAAAAGAAATAGAAAGACTGAGGAAACAATGCAATAGGTAAATGAGCAGGGAAGAATGTAAATAAGAAATAGAGATAAGATCAAATGCAAGTGCAACAGAACAGAGTTTATATTCTTATATTTTGTATTTAGTAACCTATCTGCTTGGTGGGCAGGGAGGGATAGAGTAAGGGGCGAGTGCAAGGTAGCTTATAGTAGGAAACCAATGTGATACAGCAAACCGAAAGGTGTGTAATAATTATAATTATTTTAAGTAAAGGAGTGCGGTATGAATGACTTAGAAGTTTTGTACCCAAGTCCATTTCGGGGCCAACCGGCCGGAATTAATAAACTACTACTACTACTACTACACAGCTTGTTTTGGAATTCAATTAAACAAAAAGTATGTTTAATGCAGCTAGAAACACAATATTTTCATTAAAAGTAGCGTAAAATATGTGAGTGAAATGCGGCAACGTTGCTTTGCGTCCATCTTTTTTTTCTCTTTTCATCTCACACTTCTGGCATCCTTTTGCGCGTTCGTGTCGGTTCGCAACAATTTACTAAATACATGTTTACAGCTTGATAGTGTCTTTACCAATTTTTACTGTATGCTTTGTACAAGTTCCTTCAGCCAGTTCCAGAAATACGAGCACATTGCTGTCTATTTATTCAATTATCTAATAAACCGTACGGTACATGACCGATTTTCTTTTTTTGAATTTCATAGGAATACTTAAGCTTCTTATCGCAACATTTTTTAGGATTTTCTCACTATTTTTAAGGACTCTGTGTAACATTTTATAGAATTTTTATCGCTTCTCCCATAACAGCCTGTGTATAAGAGCGCAAATTTGATTTTAATTTTTTCAAAAACCGTGCGGTCAATCGACTTGAAATTTTGACACAATGCGGACTACACTTTGAACATTAGATCAAACACTTTTCAAAGATTTCTCATTATTTTTTCTCCGGTATCGAACCTCCTTAAGTGCTTAGGGCCTCTAAGGTCTTAATCCGGCACTGCATATCGCGTACGACTAGGAAATCGTTTTTTCTCAGAGGAAGATTGTTGCTTAATGAACCTTTTGCACTCTCGTGTTTAACATCTTTATTAGCGCAAAGGGTTGCAGATCGGAGGCGAAAGAATTGTTCTAAAAACAGCTTCCCTGAGCATAAACAGAGCGAAGGAACGGTGGAACATGGTCGCGAGCCTTGGAGGTGGACTAGCGACGTTTTCCACGGCCGGCTCGCTGTTTACCCGCGGCAGGAAGGTTCCCTGGGAGTTGAACATCCGGCGCACGAAAACGGAAACGGGAGTGCTCCGTCTAGCGCAGAGTAGAACGACGGCCTCGGTCGCGGGTGCGCGAGCCGCGCGACTCGCTCGCACGCTCGGCTTTCGTACCAATTACAGATAGTTGCATCGCTGGTAATAACCCTCGAGAGTTGATGGAAGTCGAGGGGGCTACGACGGTGCACGATGGCTAGGGCGTCCCACGGGTTTCCAGGCCGCGGCGCGCCGTCATTCGTGAGAAAATCGCCGAGCACGAGCTGCACGATTTGCGGAAACACGTGGACCGACGCTGGACCCAAGATGTCGAGGAATCATCAGGGGCTTCCGCCGTGGATCGTGAGGAGAGTTGGGAAATTGAGGGGTCCGATTACTGCTGACGTTGCTGGGGGGGGGGGGGGTTCTGAGTGGAAGTATCGGTGGATGGAGCAAGAGGGAAAGGTGGGAAATGGTTATCTTGGAATGGGATCGAATTGGTACCGGGTTGCCATTCAGCTGCGATCGAATTGGTACCGAATTGCTGTTGAGTTCTAATCGAATTGATACCAAATAGGTAACAATTATAACTTGTAATCGAATTGGTATCGAATTGCTATTGAGTTGTAATTAAATTACAACTCAGAAATATAACATTTCGAAGAACGTAAACCTATCTTAACTAACACAAGCTCGGAAACCTGAAGTACCATTTCATGCAGAAGATAATCCGATACCAGAAGTTTTAAAGAGATGTCAGTTTTCTGCAACACGTGCCATCATCCCCACACAGCACCATGACATTGCAGCAACGTCTCTGCAATGATGCGGTGCAAGATTGCAATGTTGTACCGCATCATTGCAGAGAAGTTGCAGGTTCACTCCTATGTCCGCCTTAGCAATATTGCAGGAGTGCATTTTTGCAAAGTTTTGGGAACATTAAAAATATGTAGTCTTGCAACATCATTGCAGAGAAGTTGCAGGTTTACTCCTATGTCCGCCCTGGGCAATATTGCAGAAGTGTATTCCCGCAACGTTTCGGAGATATTACAGCGATAGTTCCGCCGCAACGTTTCGGGCAGTGAGAGACGCGACGACATGAATGTGTGTAGGCAGAATCGTAGTAGTATAACGCTCGTGTGTCTTTCTCTCATAGAAATTTTTTTTCCCCAGGGGGATTCGAACCGAGGACCTGTAGCATCGTAGACGAACATTTTAACGCCGCAGCTACAACCGCTGATTGATAAGATTGCTTACGTATTCGAACTTATATTCCTACCGAGCAAAACTTTAAACTCAAATTATTCAAAAGCGAAGACTCGTTTGACAAACCCCATTAGGGATTTGTAACACTATAGGTGCGGATTACAACTTTCACCCGGTGTCATTTTAGGTTAGGTTGAAAAACAGTCTTTAGACTGAACCTTTGCATTTGTCTTTTTTTCTTTCTTTTCTCTTGCTTGATTGTATATACGTGTTTGTGCAATAAAAACGTTTAATAATAATAATAATAATTTCACACATTAAAATATATAGTAACTACTCTATCTAAAAAAATTAAATTAACCTTCAAAACTCTTCTATAATTGCATGTACAAACAAGTCTCACGATAACACTTTTTTCATATCTTCAACGGCCAACGAGAAATTCTAGCGTATCCAGTTAAATGAAACATGCTGTAGAATCCATTCAACGCCATGTACATATTTCGACAAGTTTTGTCAAAGTCATTATTGCTTCAGAATATTGCTGTAATGTTTCTACAATATTTTCACTACAGTATTGCACGGCAATATGTGCGCAATTTTGTTTGGGCCTTGCCACTTGAACATTGCACGTCCATGTGCGCGCAATATTGCATAAAATATTGTAGGATCGTTGCCACTGGAATATTGCACGTCGATGTGCGCGCAATATCGCCGAAATATTGCTGGATCGTTGTCACTGGAACATTGCACGTCGATGTGCGCGCAATATTGCAGAAATATTGTAGAATCGTTGGTACTGGAAGATTGCACATCGATGTGCGCGCAATATTGCCGAAATATTGTTGGATCGTTGCCACTGGAACATTGCACGTCGATGTGCGCGCAATATTGCCAAAATATTGTAGGATCGTTGTCACTGTAACATTGCACGTCGATGTGCGCGCAATATTGCAGAAATATTGTAGAATCGTTGGTACTGGAAGATTGCACATCGATGTGCGCGCAATATTGCCGAAATATTGTTGGATCGTTGCCACTGGAATATTGCACGGCAATATCGCAGTATCGTTCCTGAAATATTGCAATGCAACCGGCAATAACGCAATATTGCAGCAACGTTCCTGCAATACTCCTGCAACGAAGTGTGCTGTAGGGGTCCAAGCAGCAAGGATAATAATAACATGCAAAAAGCAAGAAGGAAGCCACGATAGCTCAGATTTCGATCAAAATTATTAGCCTCGGATTCGAGCCACGAAAACGATCCCGGGGTCATGGAGAAAATAGTTGAGTTTGGGTCAGGCACACAACCTCTGAGATACTTCTGTATACAGTTACATCGACGTGATTATCCAGCAACATTCTCACGAATAATTCCGAAAGCAACGTTCCTTCGGTAATTAACGAGGAAGTGCAGTGTTTTGCATCCGTTTAGCCACGCCATTCGCGTGGAAGGATGCGAATGAACAGCTGCCCCCGTGGAAAACAATCGGCGAACAAACAGCGTGGCGTAGGAAGTGAAAAGGATTAGCGTCGCGAGTTTCCATTGTATTTATTACACTGCTATTTCTTTTTCCATGGATACTGTTATCCGTGAGAGAAACGTTCCTAGCTGCCCCCTTATCTATGCCCATGAAAGCTGTACGAGCCTCCAGTAAAAGGGGAAGAAAGTCGAACACCTCTATCGCGCTTCCTTCCTCCCTCCGAAGCGATAATTGATAATCGCGTTAGAGACTCGTAATTTTCTCCGTCCACTTTTCTGTCAAGCCTGGCGATCGTGGGACATTGTTTTGCTCCCTTCTAGCGATAAACAGGCGCTTTTAACGACACGCTTCGTTAAGATAACAGCGTCGATGGTGTTTTCGAAGGATTTCATAGTCGCCGATCTCATTTTCTCCACCTCCTCGTGATACTTCAAGATTATGAAGATTGTAGACCGTTAATTAGCTTCCTGTAAACCACTCTTCACGGTTCGGTTCAGGCGTGGATCGACTTTCCAGTACTTTTTCGATTGTTCTCGCTGAAACGACGATTGCGTAAACGATCATTCAACAGGTCTCGCGGCTCACGAATGTGTGCACCGTCCACGCCCGCTAGACAAAAGGCCTACCGACTTGTTTGTTCGCAGAGAATCGAACTTACGCAACCCGCCGTCGTCGCTTTCACGTTCGTCGTGCTTTGAAAAAACATTGATCCAGAACGTGGAGGCGAGGGAACCGCGGGGAATCAGCCACGCGAGGTTACATTTTTCAGATATCGTTTTCCAGTAATTTTAAGTAACAACAGATGCGTCGCGCTCGATTGGGATTAACTCGCGCGTTTTATAGCGCGAAGAAGAGGAATTATCTCGGTGATTCTTTCATTCTTTATCACCGTGCTGGTGTAAATTCAGAGTTGGAGTCATGGAGAAATTCGCAAGCACAGTAGACACCGAAACCGTCGCCGTTTCTATTTCGAAATAATCATTGCCCTACCACGGGCAGGTCATGGTTCGCGTGTTTGCTGCGAACGCGGTGCTTGGATTCGCAGGATGTCATGCCGATGATAGACTGTGATTAACATAGATCGGTGCCATTACGACGGTTAATCATTAGAACGATACGCTGGGAAACCGGTGGTCTCTCTATTAAATTCTTCCCTCACTTTTTATCATACTCTTGGTTTCCCGATATTTAAAAAATTATACGGCGCAGAGGAATGGACAACGTTTAATTGCGCATCCTCTGGAAAGCAATTTAGCGGAATCGATGGGAGTCAGCCAAATTAAATATGCAAAGTTTCAACAATATACAGGGCCCCCGCGAATTTCAGAAGAAAATTAAGAAATTTCCAATGAAACGTTTGATCAATGATCTACCTGTTTCACTCGGCGGACGCTCAAAACTCATCGGAAGCTATGCATTAATCTATATATTTGGGTTGGAACAAAAATTCCCAGCGTTTTTCAAGTGCAAATCAAAGACATTTCCATAAACAAATTTTGTGCATAGATTTTTTCAACCACGTTTGTGCCATTTTGTTCCACCTTTCAGAATAATATTATGTACATAGGTATGTATTTTGTTCCAATAGGTTTCATATGTCCCGACGATATTTGTTAAAAAACGCTGAACTTTTCTTCCAACCCTATATAATATCCCAATTCACAAAAGTCTTTCTAAACCACCACTCTGGATCCACACGAAAAAATTTCCACGTTGTCTCTACCACGAAGGTATTCGCAATTATGGTAACAGGTTGCTCGCGTGATCTCAACCATTCCATCCAACTGTTTCACTGGAAGCGCGCGAGGGATCGTTATCAGTGCCCCCGACTAATATCGATGGGAAATCTCGCTGAGCTGGTATAAGGGCCGCCGAGCCTGAAGATACGTGAAAACCTCGAGAAACGGTCAGGAAGAGAAGCGGCGGAGGAAGCTGGATGAGGAAGCGAGGGGATAAGTCGGAGACGTGTGCGACGTGCGTGATGCGGTCAGGAGAGCAAGGCAGCAAGGAGGAGAGCTACGTGGGGGCTGGAATAATCCCAGGAAGCACTATCATCTTTCTGCGCTGGTCTAATCTACTTAAGCCCATGGACGAGACCAAAGGAGACGTAGGAGAGGCTGTAAAGCCAGGTGGAATTGGACATCGGCCTGCGGCGATATTTTTTCCAGACGTCACGTACGACAATCCTGCTCGTCCAGGCTCTATTCAAGCTATCGTGCAAATAGTAAACTACACGTGCGGTTATCTCGCGCAACGGGTACACGAACGCCTGCTGCGTGGGGCCCTCCTGCCTTTAGTCGCTGCTTTCTCCAGCTTTAAAACGTATTCGCGAGTTAGGAAGCTTGTAATGAGGAATGGAATTTGCGTGGAGGGTGAGACGAGAAATCTGTGACAGAATGGATATCGACAGGGTGGACGATGAAGCTCTACGTCCACTTGGTAGATTTTAATTTATTGTTTGGGTCGAGTCCAATCCTTCATTTGAAGATTTCGCGATTTTAGTATCTCCATTTTTATTTCTCATTTTAAAAACAATTCACTTTTCTCGTGAGTTGTCATATCGAATTAATTTTAACATTGTCTCGACTCTTTTAAATTAAAATATTTGGTGATATTTCTTGGAATGTCCGGCAGACGCTTGTTAGCCAAGGGGTGCCAAATCTCAAAATCTGCCCCTGAGTATCTCCTCCTAGATTCCAGTCATCGTGAATCGAAATTTGTGACAGTAGTGCAGTGGCAGTAGGAATAATTTGCTCGAACTAAAACGACACTGTCAGAAGAGGGAATTACTGTCGGATCAAAGTTTTACTTCCGTCAATCGAAGTCGATTCTTGAGCTCCCACGTAGGATGCAAGAGGATATTAAAGATCCTCGCAGGAGAATGGCTGCAGATTATCGTGGAAAAAGCAGTCGCGGACGGCATTCCTCAGTCGGAGGAGCCCTGGATGGTATCGTCGATTTGGAGAAATTCGTGGTATTTTTAGTGGCGTTTCAAGTGGAATGGGGAAACGCTGGCTCGTTGGCGGGCTCTTCGGTCACTTGATCGTTTTAGCGTGAAACTCGTAGCTCGTTTCGACTCTCTTCTGTTCTTCTTCGGTTGTAGCGAGTAGCTCGCGTTTTTCGCTCGAGCGACTCTTGTGTTCCGGGTGGCGGCCACCGGAAGTCCTTTCGACTCGCCTCGGTCCTCTCGCCGCTATTCTCGTCACTTTTGTACGTACTCGGATTCTAGACAACCACGGTGATATTCCGTCTGCGCTGTGTGAAATTCCTTTTTCCCCTTTGGCGCATCCGCGGGCTAAGAGTTGTGCTTCCGCAAAAAGTTCGGTCTCCGTGTTAAATCGCTTTGAAAAATCGTAGTTATTTTATGCAGCAAAAACTTTAGACTTCTAGAGATAGTCTAAGTAGACAAATTTGTTACTGCATTATTCGCCACTGATCAGTATCGGTACTCATAAAATTTACAATCTTGTTCAGCTGAATACTTTCCCCAAAGTAAATCGTTAAATTCTATCAAACTGTAATAGGTATGAAAATTGGAAGATTATTTCGTACTGCAGATTTGTATCTCATCGTTAGCAAACCCGCCAGCTCTTGAGAGCTCACTATCACCAATATCATCACTATTGCACTACCGTTTCGTGCTACTATTTCCTACTCGTACAGGAACCGTGTACTACTTTCCTTACACACACATACACACTGGTATGTCTATCCACCTTCTACGTATGGGCATCGACCATTCCATTCAGACCAGCTCCATGAAACTGGTTTTAATTCAGTTACTGAGTATTTTACTTATTTTCACCGTTGCTGTGATTTTACTAGCAAGATTGTATAATATACAGCAAAATTCCATGGTAAAAGAATCTTTTAACTTCTAGAATATTTGACGCTTCGTTGACTTCACTTAGCATATTTGCTGTCCACCATCGCCGTTATTTAAAAAATTGATCGTAGATAAGCATATCATAGAAACTTTAATTGATAATGTAAGTATTCCTGCATAATTACTTGCACGAAATATGGAATTCACTTATCGCGATGCTTGAGACTGTCACTGGCAAATTATCACCGCGTTTATCAAACGTGCACTGCACTGAATGAAATATATTGCAGCGAGGTATCTCGACCAGAAACTTCACTCGACCACCTTTTTCCCTCGTGACAGTGTATCGAGGAAAAAGAGAAGCATTTTCTGTCGGCTTGCTGGCTTAACGGTTGTGGTTGATTGAACTCTATCGTTTTCTTAGTTTAGAACGGGAAACTGGTTTTCTTCGATTGTATGTGTACTATGTACTTTATACGGATACGATACCAATCAGTTACGAGTAACTTTCTTTTCACGCTGCTCTCGGTGCTTGAATATAATTCCCATTGATACCCGTTGCTCTTAGCACAAGCTAACTTGTTAGTGGAACGAATTATAAGTAGAAGAGATGTAGGCATAGTTCTCCTCGGTTGTCACCGTAAAATTAATACCTCCTAAATTGAAGTTTGGCAATCTTGTGACTTAATCAGTAATCGTCTTTTCAATGTTCCTTATCTCTACCACAGTGGTAGTATCTATTCTATTCTAGAAGCTTATCTCTTTTCGCTCCAACACTCCAAATCATTTTATTTTCGTCGTTCTCCTATTATGAATGAAAAGCACGCAAACACAAACAGTTTGCAGCACGGGTTTCAATATATTTCCACTGTACGCAGACATGCAATCCTACACCAACTATTAAATCAGCGTCATATTATATGTTTCGAATTACCATAGCGCAGATCTGTTCGCCGATACGTTCAATCCACGTATCGTTCATCGCCCACGCGTTTATCGCGTCCCATTGTTCGCAAGAACAAAACCGCGTGCAGTTTAATATTGTAACTACGATAGGCACTCCATCCTTCTCAAACTGCTGGCACACATTGCAGGTACGCGTTTGTGTTGCAGAGAAGTGTGCGCTAGAAAATTCACGTGAAGCTTCCTTTCGAAGGGTGCAATTTCTATTCGTATAGGAAGATCACTAGAATTCGAATGGAACGTTCAGCAATCGTGGAAGATAAATGAAAGTATTACAGTAAGATACCGGGATAGATTGAACCAACGAAATACTCAAATCTCAATTTATTCATATCGTGGGCGTAGATACAAGAAATATCCTCCAAGTCCGTGAAATTAAGTTTTGAGAAAAGTCGATGAAAGTAGGCAACAGTTGTCAACTTACTTACAAGGGAACATCCCGAACCCGGAAATTCAAAAAATTCTGAAACTTTGTGAAAATGTAGGGAATTTCCTCCTGATTACAACGCAATTTTTGTTTTCTGTCCAAATTTACTCTAACGGGGTGTATTCCGCCTTTGTGTTATAACTCGTGAACTGTAAAATAATTTTTTTACGAAATGATAAATCTAATTAAAAGAAGTAACTTTTCTCTTGAAAACCCAAAATCGATAAATAGTCGAATTTTCAGGGGTTAATTTTACGCCCTTCGAGTGAATCTGGGCAGCAAACAAAAATTGCGTTGTAATCAGGAGGAAATCCCCTACATTTTCATCAAAGTTTCAGAATTCTTTGAATTTTCGAGTTCGGGAGCTTCCCTTGTTAGTGGCGTTCAAATATGAATTTTAGCAAGAAGCACTTAATGGATTTTCCTCGTACGTTCACCACGTATTCTACAAACTTACAATTCAGCATACTTCTTCGAATTGTAATTTTCCAAAATACACAAGAAAATGATAGCACGTTGCATATTCAGGCGCATCTGGTGCAGCAGGTTGCGCAGTGCGCTGTCAGAAGTATGAATTCGCGACGCAGTTTCCAGGAAAATCACGCACACGATGTAACGGTTATTATTTATACCATCGTGTGCTCATTTGTGTAATGTCCGCGAGTGCGTGGATGGAGCGCGTGACGCTGCAGTGGATGGACAATATCGTGGAACGCGAGGCGAGATTGCAAAATTCTGTCGGCTGGAATGCCGACACGAGTGGCTATCAATGCCACCTGATTCAGAGTGAAACGAATACATAAATATGTGATCGAGTATTTTTCGCGATACGTAATGGAATTCACGTTGGTCAAGTTTCAGTGCCACTACGCATCTGTGCATACCTGCGTGTAATATTAATAAGAACACGGGGTGAATGGAAATACGGGGTGTGCTGAGTGGAGGTTGCACAGGCGATGCTAAGAACGTGCCATCGATATTATGTAACTATCAACGAGGAGATGGTAACACACGTTTATGGCACACTTTCGCACTTACCGTCAATTAGGTGCATTTAAGAAAGGGAGTCTAATAGGCAGTAGAGAAGCATTAAATATCCTTGCGCGTCCTTATTAGGTGGGCTCTGTAATAGCACTGCACTAACAGCGAAAGTTGCATCGCCGTGGCCAATTTTTGTCACGATAATTGCTCGGGTTGCTAGCCTCGTGTCTCGCGCAGGTGGTCGTTAATAGCAATTACGTTAACCGAAGTGAAGATGTTCTCTTTCTACGCGAGTATTTCTATGGGCACAAGGTATTCCGTAAATGAGAATTCAAAGTTACTGTAATATGTATTTCTGACAAAAAAAAAATGGCAGTAAGAAAGTTAAATTTATCACTTATTTTGTATCACATCGATTACGCTGACATAGAAAAAAATGACTTAGATCACTTTCATAATCACCGGCACATTTGTGAAATTGGTATGCCTATTTAGTTGGATATTTGTGTTGAGAATATTTGTTCCTCAGCAATATTGCCTTTCTTTTTATACGAAATAGCACTTATACATACTTATTTAAGTTATATCGAGATAGTCTTTGGTTTCCCAGGAGCTTTTGGTATGCTTCATTCTTTTACAGTTCCATTAAACTACATTTCCATAGTTCAATTAATATTGCAATAGAAGAAATCATATACATTTTGTCTTACACATTACTTCTGTATCTCCAAATTGAAGAGAGGCGTTTAGATATTTTATTTGTGCATAGGACTGCCATCAATTTCCTCTGAAAATCCTTCAATTTTTATTCCAAGATAAAGAAACTAGCCCTCTGTTTGAGACGAATAAAAAATTCTGACCCTCAGATCACACAGTTAGATGAGCTTGATAGTTAGCTTATCCCCCGAAAGGAGTGACATTGGAGAAGAGAGTCGTTTTTCTTCACGTTAGATCGATCCGAGAATCCCTGCGATACGGTCCAGTAGCTCCTGCGAGAGACGAATCGCCGTGAGAATGATTTTCGCATCAATCGCGTATCGTATTGCGAATCTTCGTATTCTTCATCAATTGTGCTCTCACGCGCCAGTCATTCTTCATCGTTCCTACCGCAACGATCGATCGCTTCAAGTTTAAAATTCAAACGGAAGTGACAATGCATATACCTTTCATAAAATCTTAATCACTTGAAAACACGTATTCAAGTTTTAACAACATCATCATGTTCGATGCATTTATCCATTTATTTAGAGAATCTAGGGAAACTTGGGAGCAAATTCTCCCTGCCTTGAATAAGTGTGCATATCTAATTTACAGCTTCCTAATGAGCAAACATGCTTGATTGCTTAGATACATTTTACATGTTTCCACCCTGTGAAACATTTTTCACGCTGCCTAAACACCGAACCCAGTGTTTCATTTAACGCGTGTGAAATCGCCTCCCGTCTGTTTTCCCTCGTGGAAATTCGTACGTCCCGAGAACGTGACCCCGGCCTCCCAAGCTCCAGCACACTTGTGGGCGTGCCATTGAATTCGTTTATCGGGATACGGCGAATAAAAAAAGGTAGAGACTAAAAGCTCGTCGGGCTATAGCATTCGGTTACGGTCGATAAAGCACATTTACGCGAATCCCGACAGTCGGATGCATAAATAAACGCGTACTTTTTATTTCGCTCCTGCTGGTGACGATAAAGATCAATACTAGTCGCGCTTCCGTGCGAAATAAATTGGCTTCGTTAGAGGATTTTATATGTATATATACGCGGAACCACTTCGCAAACGTGGACAGTTGAATTTTTCCCTCTGCGTCGAAATTGAATTACACGCTTCCGTCTGCACACTCCGCATTGTTGTAATAAAATTTTCGGGCAAAGGATAAATAAGGGCACTTATTTTGTTATTTCACAGCTTTGTTGTTTAACATTGCGCGCCTGCAATATTTGCGAAACGAAATGAAGCGGCACCTCTGGAGATTTTGCAACGTGCTCGGAGTTGCGCGGCGCTGTGTTGGATCAGAAATTCGTGAAAGGGTCGTTGCACGCTGACTGCTCATTAATCTAATCGCCGCGCCGAGCTAGGTTTACGGTGTTCCACTCATTACAGGTCTGTAATCGCGAAACGATTGCTCGAGCGAGTAACGTGGCCACGAACGAAGCCTGCGCACCGGTTTCTGTAATAATTCCTACTATTTTAATTATCGTTAATTTACACCGGCCCGAGACACTTGTTGCATGCGGCGGTTCTGTGCTTGTGTTTCGAGTGTGTCGTTTGAATTATATCCAGAAGGAAACATGTGAATTTCTACGGTACTTTTCCCTCGGCGAATTTCTACGGTACTCTTCCCCTGGCGGACTTCTTAGATTTATGGACACGATGTTCGAAGTCGAGGAAAGGATCAGCTAATCGCTGATCTCGCGATAATATGCACGTGGAAATTAGCGTTGAGAAAATGTAGCGTGGCATGATTTCCGAGGCACGGTGCCGTGGAAATAATTGGAGGAATACAATTACTTCCGTACAAGTGGAAATTGAGACGGGGATTCAGGGGAAATGACTTTTGTGTTTTAAGGGGGAACACCACTGTGACGGCCGGAAATGTATGCCATTTTTAAGAATTTGTTTTCAGGATTAATTAACAGTTTTCATACAAAATTTGTATTACCTATCTTTACTACGCTGTCTTAAAGACAATATAAAAATAAATAAATAGAAAAACATCTATAAATGTTAATATATTAATTAATCTTCTAGATCTCTTCACGCAAGCTGGTCGAATGTGTAACTATGGAACAGCATGTCTGAAATCAAATTTCATTTTTTTCTTATAAACTATATGAGTGTAGTTTCCGTTGTACGTGCCGATTTCTTAAACAAATTATTTTTGTAAAAATGGTGCGCTTTAGAAGAAAAGTTTCGAAAATCCGCAAATAAGATGGACAGTTTTCCGAGCGTATTTAAAAAAATTTATTTTCAATCAAAGAATCCGTACGTACAACGGAAACTACACTCATATAGTTTATAAAAAAAAATTAAATTTGATTTCAGACGTGGGTGGGTGGGTCTAGAAGATTAATTAATATATTAAAATTGATGGATGTTTTTTATTTTTATTTTTTGTATAGTCTCTTAAGACAGTGTACTAAAGGTAGGTAATAAAAATTTGCTATGAAAACTGTAAATTATTCCTGAAAAAAATTCTTAAAAATGGCTTATTTTTCCGGCCGTCACAGTGGTGTTCCCTTAATGATGTGATTCACTGTTGAGTGTCGAGGAAACTATTTGTTTCTTGGTTTAATAAACAGTAAGTGATAGGGCAGAGTGCTGGAGCTTTAGATTTATGGGACCTGTTAGTGGTAATTAGTCGTATTTGTTAGCCAGAATTGATGACCCCTGGCTTATGTGATGCAATTCTGATGACTGCTGGTGGAACTTGATATCAGCAATTGTCGTCGGGATTCGATATCGACCGCTTCTAGCATGTGGTGGTTCGTATCAATTTCTCTTGAGTTATGAGAATCTATATGAGGTAATCAATTTGATATTATAACCGAGAACTTGTGAAATGTAATGTCAACGACACTTGAGTCTTGGAATTCAATATCGACCACTCCCTTAAAACATGAATTTCAATATCTACAGCACTCGTGGCTCTTGAAATTCTGTTTCGACGGCCCTTTAAATTCGATTCCAACGACACCCTCGACCCTTTCAACTCGATATCAGCGACCCAAACTTGTGAAACTTGATAGCAACGACCCAAACTTGTGAAACTTGATAGCAACGACCCAAACTTAGGGAACTCGATATCAACGACCCAAATTCGTGAAACTTGGTAGCGACAACCGAGCCTTATCGTAGGTTCTGATACTCCGGATCATCAACTTGATTCCTAGTAGTTACACAATTCACATTGTGCGGCGATACTATGGCGTAGCATGGTCTAAAATACGTACACTCGACCCGCACTGAATGGCGCATAAATTTCTGGAGCATAATCGGCAATTTGCGTGGATGTTGCAATCGTATTTACATATGTTACCGTTACCAAAACGCGAGCTGGTGGGTGAAACGAATAGATTGGAAACCACGTAGATCGGGCAGACATGAATCGAATTACTCGTTGTTCGATAAGCTATGGAACTAGAATGAAACATTGCGCAAACGATGTTAATCGCGAATCGATGGTCGTTCTAGATTCCCATGAGACATAAAATCATTGTAACTATACATTCTTGCTCCACTGTAATGTTCTGAAATCCCGAATTCGGTATCAAAATTAATAATTCCTTGGCACTCATTGTGAATATCCAGCTTATAGATAAACATTCATCATCGTTAGCTTAATTAATCGGAGCAGTCACTGGAAGTATTTATTCCAGTCATTTATTTCGCTTCCGCCAGTAGAATATTTATACACCAAATAATTTCATTACACAGCAATCGATTTCCGTTAATATCCGTAATTTCTTTTTCGCTATCCACGAAAGAACATAAGTAGTGCAATCTTCTTGCAAACTCCCTCTGCGGATTGCCATCCTTTCACTAGACTTCAAACACCGCGAAAGTAGCTCGAAGTTTCTTTTCGTTCTGCGTTCCCCCGACAAGGGAAGGGCACGATTTTATAATCGATCATATGTCACCGCAATCAATTCGTAGCGTACCGAGAAATCGGATGAGAACTTGAACCGCGTTTCCGTCGAACACTTTGATATTCGTCGTGCATCAAAGCATAAAGGGGAATGTAAATTTAAAAACCACGTAAAGGCCAGGAAATGCAATTTTCTTTCAGCATGCCGCGCCGCGCCGCGTCTTGTTGGAAGCTGCGAATCGCTGCAGATGCACCATCCGCGTAAAAACTGACGTGCAATAATTTTCTGGGACCTGGCACATCTAAATAAATCGAGAGCAACGCACGATCACGATCGACACAAACGAATCCTTCGTTTTCTTTAATTAACACGTTCGCTGTGTTCGAATCAGATTCTAATAATAAAATAACTTTTTGCTCTTCCTGTACATAATACAGAACTCAATGGTAGAAAATGGCGGCAACGAGATGTCCAATTAATCAGTGGGGAATTCTTTCACGAAGCATCGCGTGAAAAATCAATTACCGCTGCAATTCCACGCGAAGCTAATTTCCCGAGCCACATAATACGTGGCCGGGGCTGTTGGACACGGTGTCAGGCGGTTTCTCCAGGCGACCTGGATTCCCCACGAAAATCGTAAGCGGAGTGGTCAAGGTGTAGAAGCAAAAATGCGATTTGTCACGGCGGCATGGTCGCGTGAATCGCCCGCTCGCACGCAGAGCGTGCAGGAGCGAGTAACTGGGCCAGTTAGACATCGCTGAGCACGCACTGCTTCCGAATCGCATTAATTTTCTTTCTGCTTCGATGTGCCTTGGACTTCGCAACATTAATACGTGCTTTACCTTGGGGCAGTCCAAAGTGCAGTTTCCTGGCAATCCTTTGGATTTAATTAAGTAACACTCGGCGGAATATAGAAAGGTTTTTTCAGTGATCGTCTTGAAACATCTCTGTTGATATCGTAGAGTAATAGAGGAACTTTCACAGCGTGTAAATGGTTACAGAGCTAGTAGTTTGTTCATAGAAACTGATGGTCAGCTTGTTACTCGCTCGTCAAAGTTGCACCGAAAGGGCGCGGTTGCGGACGATCCATTAAGCAGCGTGTCGTTTCAATTATCTGCTTGGAAATAATGTTAGTGCTACATTAGAAGTGGCGCGTGAGGTAGTGGTAATTGTAGAAAATTATTTGAGGAATTGAGGGGGGGATACAATGTCGAATTTATGGTTTAGTGACATTCCTTGGGCAGGAACTTACACGAGATGATTAGGTAGGTATGTGTGAGTATTGTATAGGCAGCTTATTGTAGCAAGGGAGATTTATTGTTAGGTGTATAGTCGGGAGAAAATCCATTGGCCACTGAAGGCTAATTCACTAGTTGCGAATCGCAGTAGGTGTTTCTTTCATGCTAGCGTCTCCATTTGAAAAATAAGGATCTTCTACGGTTTGCAGAATGAAACGACAGGTAGAATGGCGAGGGTAGTTTCACTTTAATGGTCTTGGATAACCAGTTGGTGCTGTACCAACTATGGTAGGGGAGAAGTGGGATGAAAGGGACAAGTATTGAAATGGACATTGTAATTATCTGAAAGATAAAGGATCTTCCCACGACGAAAGGATTTTCATTTTGTAGCAACCCTAATGCATGCCCAAACACGCTTAATTGCAGGTCGCTGCCATTTCAAAGATGGCGGTGATACGCGGTTGAATTTTTTCGTGCTTCAAAGTAAAATTTTTTATGATTTCTCGAAACGTTTTGCCAGGTGCTGTTACCAATGACTGATTTCTTTATTATTACATCTGGACTGATATTTATTCAGGAACAATAAGATATATGTTAGACAATCTTTTGTTCAATATTGTAACTGTAGAGATTAGGTTTTCAATTGTGTTGCCATATTTATCCACATATTATGCCACTTTTCAAAGTGTTCCCTTCAAAATCTTACTATGATAAACCGAACATTGTTAATAAAAGAATATTTAGCACACATCAAGATGTTTTTGATTAATTTTCGTGCCAAGTAAGATCTTTTAATTAACATAGTTTGGATTAATCCAAGGAATATGTGTTTGGTTATTAATGAAAGTGTTATCTATTGTTTTCTAATGTGAGTATTATTCTTTGTTACTTAAGTATGTAAGCTTAATGTAAAGTTTGTTACAAATATTTTTGCAATGCCGTGGTATTTATGTAATTTGAGAAAAACGTCGACTTGTAGACTTGTCGACATCAATACTGCGATTTCGGTATCAGCAGAAATAATAATTAAAGGAATAATATTAATATTACCTTGTTTTATTACACTGTCCCATTCATAAACACCCATGTCCCTTTCAATACAGGCAATTTATGAAAGGGACAAAACACACTCTCTTAATATGACCTTGTATTGTTATAGCCAGATAACTGGCCTTTCTAACTCTCCAATTAAAACTCGAATGGTTATTTAGTTTTTTTACTACGTGGTCCTAAACAAAAATGTCCCTTTCATCCCACCTCTCCCCTACATAGGTTTTGTAAAGAGAATTTGAAGCATGTTCCTCGCAGAAGTAACTTTTTATCAAACTTGCAGAAACCTTCAGAAAATGTGTCTAAAATGCATGATGACTGATCTGAGGAAAAGGAGAGGTCTGAGTGACATTCAATAATTACATTAACGTTACTTATATTTACCAACCTAAACATCGTCAAACATCCACATAGATTCTCTCTGGGGAGTAGAACCTCGCGATACAGTTGCCAGCAACAGTCACCAATACCCCCAGCTTCATTCCGGAACGAACCGTACCTACGTCAACCGTCTTTTGAATACACACGTCTCGTATCGATAGGAATCACCAGCGCCCACGCGAAGTCGACGAGTCTGTACTCTTCATTCATCTTCTTCGTTCTTCCCCATGAAACGCGCATCATAAATATCTTCCCCTTCATTTCTTCAGCCGAAACGGTCATCAGTGTCCAATACATCAGTCGCGTTGCAAAGCACCTTCGTCTTTTGACGTCTAAAAATGCGTAGAAGATGGAACGCGTCCCATATACCTTTTGAAGCCTCTCCAATAATATCAAAGCTTTCCACAAGGAGCAAGTAATTACCTTCGCGGTCCCCATTGCCGCATCGAGTTCCATTGGATGGTAGACGTGAGGCACATGGAACGTGACATTTTCTGCCCCCCCCCCCTCTTTCTCTCTCTCTCATAAGGGGGCACAAGAAAAGGGGAAAAATTTGCACAGGCGAAGCGGCGAGAGGCGATGGTTTGCGGGTCGTTTGAACGGCCAAACGAGCTCCGCGAAATTGCGGTTTCCAGTTGTCCGAGCTCTCCTCCGCGCGGGATCACGCTCTCTCGGATCTCAGACTCCGCTTCGCTCGTTATCCGCCTTCTTCACCCCGCGAGAAACCACGTCGCCGCGAGCTGCTGCTCCCCGTTGCGTAACGTGATCAGGAAGGAGTTATCGCTCCGAAAATTCGTCGCGCCCGAGTAACCACGATGATCGGCCCTCGAAGACGCGTTGCCCGCATTGAAACGCGCGACGGTAGAAGCTCGCACGAACGGGTTTATGACTTGTACGTGCGGCAGATAGAGAACTGTGTATCGCGAAACAGTTGCGGCTAGTCAAGTGCATTTAAAATTACACAAATGAATAGTGGTTCTTTTTTGTTAAAATTGGGTGGCAGTTTCTTGAAAGGGTTAATGTGTAGATTGAATAGGGGATGTGTTAAGTTGAAGGAAGAATTTTGCACTTTTGACTTTGCAATAGGGAGTCTTCAGTTTCTAACTTCAGAACGCAATGATTATTATCAATCCTGAAATTCGACTTGATGTTTCATGTTGCAGCCGGTTCAGCGGCCGAAAAGGGATACTTTGGTCCATGGAGGCAGTGCAAACTTCTGCTCTACGGTCGTGAACGATGCGGCCAAGGGGTTTCCAGGTTCCAACCAGTGTGTAAGTTCACTTGAAACATTACTAAATACTCGAGACAGTCTTAAGGTGGAGCTCTGTTTAGGACGCTAGGAATAAGGTGATTCTTGGGATTTTTTTTTTTAGAAACTGTTAAGCGGATCTTTTCCAAACTTTCAGGGTAGGGGTAAAGAGTACAGTGGTTGGCCACCTGACAGTGATTGGCCCTTTTTGAGAAATAAAAAATATAAAGAAATACCAATGTTATGCTTTTTTTAATGAACATATTCATATTCCTTGTACTTTCTTGCTTCGGATGTAATCAATATTTCACCACTCATTATATACTGTGATTATATTTAAAAGCAGATAGGATGACTCGGCTTTGCAGCTTGAAAATTACAGCGATTCAATAAAAAAATCATAAGGGTACAGTTGAAAGTTTTCGAATATTTTAATGTATTTGTGATATCTATATCTCTCATATTCTATATATATTGATAAATAAAGGTTAAAACTTTATAAAAAAATTATTTATTTGTTAAAATTATACATATATTATGAAAATTACGGGGGGCCAACAACTGTCATATGAATAATGTTGAATGGCAATAATTGGCCGGGCGGCCGGGGACTATTTTATAACCATGATAACGGTAAAACAGTTATTGGCTCCCTATTCATTAGCGGTATTGAAACGGTCATTTTTAAAAAAGATTCAACATCGACATAATTACAGTACAATTAATTAAAAAGAAGAAGTACTATTAGGTATGTTGCATTGTACAGTTATATTTTAAGTTTCTTGTGATTTTAATTTTAATTGGTGTATTCAAATTCAATTTGATTATTAAATTTATTTAATTAAATTGGAATTAAAAATGAAATTTGATTGAATTAATTGAATTATTCAAATTTAATTTGATTACTGAAATTATTTAATTAAATTGAAGTTAAAAATTAAATTGTGATTACCTATAGTAGATAAATGGTAGAATTTTTTAATTTTTTAGTACAACTGAATTACCCTACAGTAAAAAATGCCAAAAGTAAAAAAGATGATAAATATGGGAAATAATATACAGATGAATAAATCATACAAGCATACACAAGACATATCCATTTTTATTGAATAATTTTAATCCCATTTCTATCATCAAATCATATAACATTTTCTTTTAGGTTATATTATGTGTCAAATAGCGGCCAATCACTGTCAAACCGATCGGACAACTACTGTCATGACCATGCCAATAACTATATTTCTTCGTTGTCAACAAATTTTTTGTATATTTTTATAAATTCTTGCTTTTTTTTATAAACTCTATTTATTTTTAGATTATTAGGGTTTTTCCGTATTTATTTATATTGATTTTCATTTCAAATTTACTGAATTCACATTTATAATTCACTATTTATGTGACACTGTTACTTAAGTGGCCAACCATTGTACTCTTTACCCTATTTTAGTTCACTTTCAAACAATAAAAATTAATTTTTACGTTACAAAGTGTTCGGTAGAAATGAAGATATAGGTATGAACACGTTCGTTAGGACCCGCGCGCCGGAGTTGTAAATTGGCGATTGTAATAGTGGCCCCATTTCTTCCCCTGAAATAAAAAAACCAAGAATTTTCTTGTTTCTAGTATAATTACTTTGTGGATGAACCTAAGACATTGATAATTAAATTGAATTGAACAACTCTGTTTCCATAAATAGTACGAAATATCTTGTGGCAGAATCGTAAAGTCTTTTTCTTTGAAGTCCCACTAATTTGCCAACTTTTAACTTTTTTTTCATTTTTTAGATTCGTCGACAATGTAATTATACTAGAAATAAGAAAATCCTTGGTTTTTTATTTCAGGGAAGAAATGGGGCCACCATTACAATCGCCAATTTGCAACTCCGGCGCGCGAGTTCTAACGAACGTGTTCACATATCTCCATTTCTACCTCACACTTTGTAACGTAAAAATTAATTTTTATTGTTCGAATGTGAACTAAAATACCCTGATAGTTTGGAAAAGATCCGCTTAACAGTCTCTTAGAAAAAAATTCCCAAGAATCACCTTATTCCTAGCCGTCCTAGATAGGACACCCCCCTTAAGAAAACCAGGGGGAAAGTTATTGCTGGCACTGAAATGAAAGGAGTTAATCACAGGAGATGTGAAATGGAACTCGAGGTTAACTGTTTTCTTCTCTGCTTTCTGTACAGTGGCTGTGTGGGTGGCAGGATTAGCCGCTGCGACCGCTTCCGCTCTTTTGGCGGTTTTGGTTGGTCTTGCTGTTCTACAGCTGGCGATGGCATCCTCGGCGAAACGAGTTCTCATCTCGTACAGCACGGCTCTGATAGGGAAAGTGGCCCTTGCTACACTTGCCAGTGAGTATTTTTACAAATATACTCGTTTATAACAATATCATTACCTGCCTAAACATCCTACGACAGTAAATTACTATTTGGCTGACTACAGCTCACCTCATTTAGTTCTGACTGAATTTCTAAATTTCATTAAACTGTATTACTACTATCAAGTACTTATACCGAGGTTTCCAACGCACTCTGGTGGCGGTATAGAAACTGAAAATTAATATGCAGGAAATAAGAGAATGATTGGCGTGAATGAAATTATATACTGGATAAAGTGCAGCAGAATTTGTAGCTACAAACCTTGGCCCCCATTACTGTAAGGTAAATTGGAGTTATAGTAAAAATAAGGATATTTAGCCGAACGCAGAATTACAATTTCGGTTGATGCAAGTATAATTTCATGGAACGTTGGGGAGTTTGAATAGAAGATGGCTTAAAGGATTTACATACCCAGGGTTGTGTAGTTATGGAAATGCAAACTTCTTTCATTCCGATGTTACTAATATGGATCTGGCGGATTACGGTGCAGGATGTGGTAGCTTTTCTCTTATGTGCAATTCTATCACGCGTTCAATTAATCTGACTCACCATCAAAACCTGTTACTGTAGATTCCTTACAATGACACAAGAGTCTTTTAAAAGGTAATTATGTTTGTAGAGGTAAAATGTGTTTAAGATTATATGACACTTTAAGTGTAGATGAGAGTATGATGTAAATTTTAAAGGGTCCCCGGGAAGTTGTTAACATAAATCAATGTAAAGTGTCCCCGACGGTTGAGGAAGCAAGCCGCGTAAGAGTTCCACTGCTCAGTTCAGGCGAAGAAGTCACGCTCTTAGATATGTAGTCTGAAAGTTTTGCAATCTACCGGCCACGATAGAATTACTAGTCTCTCGACTACTTAGTGGCCTACTTGCCCTTACGCGAAGAATCGAATGTCTGTGGTGGATCCTGTTGCGTTAAGCGATACTGTCTAATCTTCTAGAATCAAATAGGATCACTATAGTCTGC
Source organism: Andrena bucephala (assembly GCA_947577245.1). NCBI lineage: Eukaryota > Metazoa > Arthropoda > Insecta > Hymenoptera > Andrenidae > Andrena > Andrena bucephala. Next base: position 13,551,515 of record OX387719.1, on the reverse strand, counting down.
CACATTAGTGAATTTTAAATTAAATTAACCGTCGCTGCTATTATTTGCCTGGGAAATAGTGTAATACAGCTTGTTTCTTATCAAAATGATTAGAGAATTCAGTTCCCAAATATCTGTGCCTCGTCAGACGGGTACAAGTAGAAATGTGCCGTTTTGGTCAGACAGCGGATAAAATGAATATGCCATTTCCATTGCAATCCGTGTCAATAAAAATTCTTCTAAACAATGCATTTTCAATAATATGCATTAATATGCAATAATTTAAAAAGTAATTCAGTAAAAATACTATTATGTTGAGCACACATTCTGCTGATTGTTATTTTGGTAATTACTTAAACAACACACAGGATTCCTTTTAAATGAAGCTTCCACTTTGGCAACACGTCTAAAATTCAATTCCTCTTTTGTTTCAGCGTCACTGGCCATCGTAGCAGCGAGCCTGTTCGCCCTGCAGACCGACGACAGAGCCAGCAGCTTCGTTATCACAAGAGGAGAGGCGTTCTACATGCAGGTACAGCGTTATCAACATTACGCCACTGTTACATTTCCAACTTTCACTTTACCCTCATATTCAAAATTCTACCCATAGTTCCCAATCATCCTCGAATTCACATCAAACACTTTTTCTTTAAATCTTGCTCACCCAGTCCAAAGATGACTTTTCTCAAATTATGAGTACATTGTGGCATCCGCGTCGGATAAATCACATCCAGGCAGACATTCCCTGCTCGAAATTCCTCCGTCTGGCGGTAACGTGTCCATTGGACTCGCCTGCTAGCCCCCCCCCCCCCCTTATTAACATACTTCGCTTAACGAGGGAAACTGCCTTCGGAGGACTTCTTCCCGACTTCACGATTGGTTTGGTGAAGGAGCACCGTTAGTACCTATCGACGGGACGAGGATCGTCGCTCGCTCCTCGTCAGAACCTGTTGCTCCTCTATCTCGCGGAAGAGAAACCGTTGCGCATTTTGCTTAATGCACGTGAGACGTTCTCTTGGCCTCGGATAGTCGGGCATGATTTATCGTGACAATTCCCTGACGAAGCGGCCCGAGCCGGGGCCAGATGTTGCGCCTCCCACGGGGAGATTAAGCTCGGTTTCGCGGCTTTCTCGAACAGATGCTGTTACCTTTGGCCCGTACTGCGCAGTTGCGGCCGATGCACCTGATTTTATCCCTTACGAAACTCCAGCATGCCTCGGGGCCACGTGTACGTGACGCCTCGCGACTGTTCAAGATCATTCGACTTGAGGTGTCGATGGATCGGTTGGCAAAGCTGTCAGAATATTATGTGACAGTTCCGTCGCGTGACGCTTACGATTATCAAATAGTAGTTTGACGTCTGGAAAGGAGAGATAGCTTCGCTATGCTTCGCCGAGGATGTAGGAAGACTGCTGTAGGAAGATCTGCCAAGCTCGTTATCTGTTTAAAGTGTCTTAGTTCACAGATCAGTGAGCACTTGTCAGAGTTCTTAATTGGGTAGTTGATCAATTGAAGATGGAATCTTATCTGAATTATACTCCATCATGCTTTCGACTGCTCGTTTGTAGGGAAACGTGCGGTGACAGTATCAGAGGAAATTGAAGTTTACAGGCCTGTAGTTATTGGCTTCCCGTTACTAATTGCTTAATAGAGTCATTAGCGGCGAGGCGCGCTGATAAGTGTGCCGATTACACACGGTTAATCTGGTTTTCACGGTAGCACACGAGGATAGGATAGGATTTTCCTTTCTTTTTTTTGTTTGCGATAATGAAGAAGCCCCGCGATTTAATAGCGCGGCAACGAAACTGGCACGAAATTGTACCTCTGGCGCGATGGTAGTGTGTCAGCGCGGAGTACATATCGCGGTTATTGGAACACCGCAAGCGATAAAGACGATGATGGCGATGATACGCCCCGACCAGCCACTATTATCGCAAACCGGCGTCTCGGATTTCTATTTTGCCGCAGACGAGCCGTTTCCACGGTAATTGATTGAAAGTAGATTGAAAATCTTGGGGTAATGCCGCGGAATTTGGTCACGTTACACTTACCCCCGACACGGCACTCGGAACAACACAGATAAAATTCCACGAAGCAAACTCCGCTTTAGCAGATTTGAAAAGGTTCAATGGTCCAAGGATCAGAATTAAGAACCTTGTAGCAAGAGGGGTGCAGTTCCCTTTTTGACAGTTTTCGAGTTACGGCGTGTAATTCCTATGTAATTGGCTTATTCTTATTCTTATCTTATTCTTAGTTTATTTTATTATTTTATTTTATTTTATTTTATTTCATTTTATTTTATTTTATTTTATTGTATTTTATTTTATTTAATTTTGATTTCTTTCCTTTTCTTACCTCCCAACGGCTTTTTAGGTTAGGTTGTAGAGCATCAGTTAATGCTGAACCTCGCCTACTCGCCATTGTAATCTTAATTGTAATGGTGCAATAAAGACTTTTAATAATAATAATAATAATAATAATAATATAAACAGTTTTTCCTAATTTACTGGAAGTTGGTAAAGACGGAGCTGCACCTCTTTCGCTGCAAGGTCCTCAATTCACGGTTTAACAACTCGACTCTTTCATCGCGAATCTTACTTTACTTCCTAAAGTCTCTCCAACCATTTCCACCACTATCCACACCCAACACTGTTCAGAAGAACAGTATTACAGTGAACACGTGTCAGCCCCGATCCAACCCCTCAATATTCACCACCGTACCGTGCAATTAATACTCGATACCTGATTCATTCACCGCCAACGAGATTTACACGGGCCTGAATTATTCCCCTTTGATTCCAGTTCTAATCCAGTCCTCGTTCACAGCGGCTTGCGCGGAGTCCAAACGTCCCGCGCCGCGAGAACTTATATGACAGCGCGCGCGATCAGGGAATTAAATACTAAAAGGCCACCTGATCAGGAACAGCTCGCAGGTGTCTCGCTAAGCCTCCCCCCCCGCGGGGCTTAGTTAGTATGTGTCAGAGCACCCACGGCTGTTGGGCACTTTAAAAACAATGAGACGACATCGGCGGACCCTCAGTGAGCGTTTCGGCGCGGATCGTTAGCCACTGCTCGGCCTCGTTCTCCATTTCGTCATCGGGCTCGTCGCGCACCTGGGGCACACGCAGCGTCTCGCTCACTTTTTCTTCGCATTTCCAGCGTCCGCTCCGCGAGTTCAGATCCTAGTCCGGATTGTCCGGGCATCGGCCGGCCCAAAAGGCGCAGCCTCCTTACGGCCATGAAAATAAAAAGTGTTTCGCAAGGATCGCTGTGCTTCGTAGTGAAAGCTGTTAAGCGGGTCAACGTTTCTCGGTTAACCGACAAGCTGAAACGCGAGACTCAGTGCTTCGCCTATCGACACTCTTACGGGATTAATCGGTGAATAACTGCCAGGGTGATTAACCTACAGGCGAATGTCTCCACTTAGTTTTAACGCGATCTAGCATCCTCCAGGTTTAACTGGTGTATGAGTAACATTGGTGTTTGTGTTTGGTAGCGGAAGAGAAAGGTTGATTGCTTTAGGCTTGCTTAGGGGGAGGCGGTGGATTTAATTACGCGGCAGGTAGCGAATCTCAAGGAAAATGTGACGGCAGTGACTGTTGGGGGATCATGAATTTAGATGAGCGTGGAACGACTATGTTTTCTTCGGGTGTACGATGAATACTGAAACTCTCGGAAGCTGTGGAAAAGGGGCCCTCCCCGCGTTACGTGGCAATTGTTGCGCATACGTCGCATAATCCAGAACCCCGAGATGATGGAGAAGAGGAGACGCAGCCTTCTGCGGGAGGCCAAGGACGAGATCGAGCTGGATAAAATGAACAAACAGAAACAGGGCAAGGTAAAATCCATCCGCGATTTATGACCCTATAAAGCTGAGGCATGGGCTTTCGTGTTCGGTGGAAAAGTGGGAGCCAACAATCCCGCGAAGTAAATGGTTTCGGCTGCAGAAATCGTTAACAATGCTTCGTGAACGATAAGGGAAGTATCCGGGGAGTTTTAAATAAAGACATTCGAGGCACTTCGACTTCGAGTTTGTAACTTTAAATGCTTCGTACTTTGGCTCGAGAGTACTTCCGAAACTGTTCTCTTTCCAGAAAGGAAATTGGGAAATTGATATTCCAATATTTTCCATCCGTTGTCAAGAGTCTTTTCGAAAGCTAGACAGAATAAGTTATACTCTGTTAGCTGAAGAGAAGAAGTGCAGGGGACAAACAGTTGCGAAGTAACTCCTCCGCAGAATACAGCCAACAAAAAGACAGACAATTTTCCTTTCCGTTCTTTGCTCGTACTTTATCTTATCACGTAGAAGGAGGCACACGAGGAAACGCTTCGTGCTCAGCTTCGCGAAAACACACGCTAGGAAAGACAAATAATCATTGGAAAACTGTTTATTGCGCAGCCATTTGCAACAAGTATGTGACGACTAGCTTTTCCAAATTACTCTTTCTTCCTCTTGCTTCAACCGCGCTGTAGAAACAAATTAAAAGTGTCGTCGTTCCTCTCCTAGTTAGTCTTATATTTGTGGACGTTGTTTTTAGATATGAATAGCCATAACAGAGTAGCTCCAAAAGTCTCTCTTCTTTGAAAAAAAAAAAAACAGAACCTTAAAAAGCTGTTACATGGAAACGAACAAATTTTCGCGTAACATTGAACGTTATCGCGATAACAGAAATTCTCTGCAAACACAGTAAAGTATTATCACAGCGCTGACGGTCGTCATGGCAGCTGAATCACCCGTGAAATATAAATTACGAAAAGTTAGCCAGCGTCGCGTAACTTTTCCACTAACATCGCAATCTCTCTGTTTTCTTTTGAATCAACACCGGGTAATTCTTTTTTATCGCTCGGTCCTCGCCGCGGAAGAATTATTGTGGTTTCATGAAAAGAAGTCCGAAGTGGCGTTATTAATTAGATTGTCGCTAGACCGTTCTTCTCCTTTCCGCACGGACAAGTCGATGGAAATGTAACAATGGCGAAAAAACAACGGCAAATTAATTGTCGCGGCGGAACAATGGCTTCTCGACGGCTTTGTACGTCTTAATTAAATTCCTCTTCCACTGTGACCCTTTGTCTGCTCCCTTCCACCATGATCGGGCTTATTTCGCAAGAAGACGCAACATTAATTCAGCGTGGCCGTGAACACGGAGGATTCAATGTCCTGGAAACGGCGGACCTGAACGATGAGGGTGAATCTGTTACTTACGAATTTCAGAACAATGCAGGCGTATTACGTTCGTCGTGTTGAGAAACAGCCTCGTGTCGCCGCGGTAAGAGGCACTTGATAGTTGTTGGAATTAAAGTGGTGGGCATTCTTTGGACATCAGATTTGTAGTGGGGTGTACATTCTTCATTAATTGATTCTGGTTTCGATTAAGGATGTGTGCTAGTATCAGTGTTAATAAGTCATAAATCTCTTAGGATGTAATCGATCAATTGATTCTTACCATTTTTCAAGTTTCTCATTAAATTTTCAACTTTGAGTGCCGCAAAAAAAATTTTTTCGTTTCCACTTTCTTTCTTACAATTAGACATATAAGCTCCCGAATTCCAAATCATTAAGTTACTCGAATAGTATCGATTCTAACACAGAGTATTATAAAAATGGGAAAAGCATCGTTTCACTCTCCTTCGCGAAGTAGAAACATCCTCCTTTAATCAGACACGGGATCCAAGTGCAAAATCGCTGTTCGATCGACAGTTGGAAGGAACATTGAAACCACCTATCCTGTTTCTAACCATCACGAGTTCCCCACACTAGACATCGATAAATTTTCCATTACCCCCTTCCCCCCCATTGCATAAGAACCGAAGTATTATTTTCCACTCACAATTAGAGGAATCCCCTCAGCCATAAAATCTGCACCTTTGTATAAAAGAGATTTATATTTACAACGATTGTGGGTTTAACTCTCCCCGTGTTCTCCGCGCCGTTTAATTAAACCCATTCTCCACTCCACCCGTTAATTGTAGGCATTCTTTCGATGAAAGGGTAGTAATTACGACGCGGCGAAATTCTTCGTAATAACGGTGCCGCGTGTCCCAGTATAAATATACATAAGCAATGTCCCTTTATTTATCACGTTCGTGTAAATTGTCACGTACCGTAATTATCACCGCATTTCGATCAAATCAGATCCTGCCAAGCCTCCTCTTCAACAGTTCCCGCGATGGGGAATCGTTTAAATTGATTTCACGATCACGGAAACCAACAATGCCAGAGATAAATCCACTCCGAATAATGGACGACCAGTTCGTTTGTTTCTTCCATCTTAAACTTGAAAAACGAAACGCTCCGGCTCGCAATGTTTTCGCGCTGAATTTTCTCACGGAAGACGAATGGCCTGGCCGTAAATTTCTCAGCGTCCATTAATCGTCCAGATTTGTAATACCGTTTCCACTTTCATTCGTACCTGTGCCGGTGCCTGTTCCGTCTGCCTTTTTGAAAATTCGTTGCTGAACCGCTCCGTGAAGCTCGTTTCAGAATAAATTACGCAACACTGGTGTAAAATAGGTTTCACGATGGAACGTGCAATTAGGAAAGTTTTCTTTGATGGAAATTCATTTCAGGAGCGATTGTCGTTGATGAACTCTGGTGACTCGCAATTTTACTCTGATTATTGGAATTTATATTCGTGTTAGGGATTAAAGAGCTCGAAATCTCGCACTGCTATCGCGGGGTAATTGGAAATGGAATGGAGTTACTCTTGTAAATGTTAATTAATAGAATGGGCGAATTTTGTTTCAGTTGGCTGCCATCGCCTTGAACTTCGGCGTGCTGGTCACCGCAGTGTACGAGGGCATTTACGCTCGTCGAGGTGGCGATCCAACGAAGATTAGGGTTGTGGCTGATCCTCGTGCGGCCACCATAAATAATCCTGGCTATCGGGAACATCAACCCACGAATGGTGAGTTCAGTGAACACTGCATTCCCTTTTTACAAATCAACCAAACTTCGTGGGAACATTTAGCAAACCTTTGCGAATAAGTATTTCTAAAGTAGATAATACAGCTGCAAAATGTAATCTAAAAATGAACTTTTAAATAAGCGAATAGAAAAGTGATATATTCATTCAAGTAAATCAAGATTTTAATAGAAAAAAATGTGAGATAGCTTCATCTTCTTACACGTAGTTTGTAAACTGACGTAATTCTGTAGCTTCCTCTGCACGTTTTACGTTTCAAGGCCCCGTCGTAGACACGAACAAATGTTTCGCCAGAAACGATAGTAAAATTTCGTTGCAGAAGGCGAGGCATTACAAAACGCTTTCGACGCGTGCCTAGAATTTTAAAGCGTGCTCGGTTCAAAGTCTTGCGTTTGTTTCTGCCCTGCCTGTACGTGGACGCGTTTGTCCATTCGCTTAACCGTTTTTTTTTTTTGAGAACTGTCAGGAAGTTGATAAGTTATTGCATAGAAAATAGAATCTTTGAGGTAGAATAGTCTCCTGACAAGCTATGAGAATATTCATGCAGCTCAATCTATACAACTATCTTAACAAAACACCCACTATCTTCTCTGTGTTAACAGTTTTGAAATATGAATAGAACCTGTGTATAGAAATTCGAAAGAACAGATGCTTGCCAATGCAAATTCCTCGCGGTGCACGAATGCATGCACGTTTGGTAGTTCCCCACGTCTACGTTTGTCTTCTTAATCTCCTGTTTGAAAACTTTGAACGTAAGCTCGCGACACGTGGCTCGAAGGAGTATAATTAAAGAGACGAGACAAAGTCTGAGCATCAGTCGCCCGAGGGCTTTGTGAACGATGAAAAGCTAGTTAACATTTCTTCTTGCAACGTGTCTCTCGAAACCAAGAAGACATTAATTTTCTCGCGACGTGCCAAACTGTCTCCGTCTGATTTCTTTTTCCCAATTTGAAAATCTCATTAACGGTAGTCATCTGTGTGCTCCAGTGAATTTACTGAATATCTCGAGGTTAGTATCAATTTTTTGTGTTTAAATAGCGTTATAAGTTTCTGGTGTTAATTACGTTTAATTTGTGAAAAGTTACGTTTCTTGCAACTCGTTGATCAAACTTTCCGCATGGATTGCTCCGCACTAGTGGCCAGTACTTGGCGCACAATACGTAAATGGTGTGTTGTATCCTCGGAACAAAGAGAAAGCTCTTAGCTTTTAGCTGGAAGGAAAGCCTTTCCCTCATCGGAATGTCATTTGTGCGGCTAACGAGGGAAACATATCCATTTAGCTCTTGGCGGAGGCTTCTCCTCGGTGCACCACGTTTATCGAGCTACCTCGAAAGGTTACGCGCGATATTGTAACGAGGCAGTAACTATCTAGTAAGAATTATTTTGTAGGATACTCGAAGGATCCTAAACAGCTGAATATGCAGTGTTCAGATGATCCTTAAACTCTTATATCATTATCTGATTGAATATCTCAATGAGAATATTATTATTGTCCACTAAAACTTCAACACAGAATTCAATTTCTCACCGAAAAAATTGAACGTACCTATTTAAAATTCTGGAATTACAATGGTGCATGATTTATATATAATAGGAGCTACTTAATTAAGGGGTTATACCTAGTCAGGCGGCCTAAAAGATGCGAATGTTTGTGATTTTCTTTTGAAAAAGCGGATGGATATATTCTTACAAAACCTTTTGCACATAATAGAGCAACATTTAAAGAACATTTGGTAATTTTTTCGTAGAAAAATATTTACGTTTATAATAAAGTAACAACCCACACCGAAGAAGCCTTTTTAAAAATTTGGTTTTGCGGTGAGCACTTCCATTCGGAACCAGGTTATCTAAACCCAAAAAACAAAAAAGATTTCGTTAGTATATTAATATGTCCTCTGATTAACGGAGGGAATTTCCGAAGTATTAATTTAAAACCAAATGATGGCTATTTAAAGTTGAAATCCTGATTTTTTCATGCAAAATTCACGCGAAAAAATCAGGATTTCAAATATAAATAGCCTCCATTTGGTTTCAAATTAATATTTCGGAAATTCCCTTCGCTAATCAGAGGATACATTAATATACTAACGAAATCTTTTTTGTTTTTTGATTTTAGATAATTTGGTTCCGAATGGCAGTGCTCACCGCAAAACCAAATTTTTAAAACGGCTTCTTGGATGTCGGTGTTAGTTTGTTATAAACGTAAATATTTTTCTACAAAAAAATTACCAAATGTCCTTTAAATGTTGCTCTTTTAAGTGCAAGAAGTTTTGTAAAAATATATGCTTCCACTTTTTCAACAAAAATTCACAAACATTCGCCACTTTTCGCCCGCCTGACTAGGTATAACCCCTTAAGTAGGTAGTATAAAGCAGTACAAATCTTTTAATACAGAATAACTTCAAGAGCAAGTAGTCTTGAGAAGGTATCAGAATTATCCTCCATGCATTCATTTTAAGCGGTTTTAATCTACTCCCACTATCCTCTCGAATATTTCCTACCGTTTCGGTGAACGAATCTGAAAAGTCGATAGTGACGATAGTCGATCGCGCGCCCTTCAAGTTCCTTCTGGGAGAAGGTTCGCCGACAGAGACCTTCGCGTGGCAGCTGATGGAAACTCAATATGCCGGAGAAATGTCTTCGGATGTGAACGTGATGGGAGTCAAGGTGAATGGAGAGAATAGAGAGGCCATGTGGGAGATCAGGGGAAGTAGATGAGTGGTAGGGGGATAGTAGGGATGCCGGGAAACCTTGAAGGGAGCACGTAGGACGAAAGCTGGGCAATAAGGAAGAAAATTGAATGAGGCGGTGAAGAAAGGGAGCAGACCTGTGCAAATAAGATCAGTCGTTAGAGCAACAGGTAAACAGACCGCGGGAAATTCTGAGCAAATTGTAGGAACATCTGAATGGATGGCAGAAAAAGATGTAACAATTGTGGGACACAGGAAACGCGAATGGGGCTGTGGATTGTTACTATAAAGATTCGTTTGCGTTTCGCAGATTAACAATGAAGTAATATGAATGTAAAGTATTGCTCGAGATGTTTATTTTGAAAAACGATCGTGTTCCTTTCGTAAATTAAGGGGGTATTCTGGTCTGACGAGGCGTTTTCGTCGCGTTATTCCGGAATTTTTTTACAACGAATCCATAAATTTTATTATTATTTAGTTTATTGCTACATGTTTATTGATATTTCAACTATCTTTACAAATTTTGTCAATAGAAAAAAATTAAAATCAAACGCAGTTGACAGCTTTAAAGTAATGGTGAAAAAGAAACATGGGGTCACGGTGCCCATGATTGGGCTCGTTCTGGTGATCAGAAATAAAAAAATGAAAAGAGATTCTTTATCTGTATGCCTGTGGCTATCGTCCCTACCAGAATTATGATAAAATAATTTGTTTTGAAACTTTCACAGACCTTTAAAGTTGAAAAAAATGTGCGAAAATGGAAACTTAATTTTCAAACCGCCGCCATTTGTTTAATTTTCAATATTTTTTTATTATTCTGGTAGGGACGATAAGTCTGGTAGGGACAAATAATTCAGTATTTCTAAATGTTCAACACAGAATACACTTTTTCGGATATAGGTGTTTCCTTTGTGGTCATTTAAAAATAGAGTTTTAATGTATTTCAATGTTTTACTGACGAACGATATTTAAGCTGAGATTTTACTCCATTTTCTTGGAAAACTAGTGTCGACTTAAATTACTTTCACTCCAGTCCACAATTTTAATTGAAAGAGAATGGTGAGATAACAAAAATTATTTATACTTCACGCGTCGAGGAATGATCCTAGAAAGAACTACTTAGAAAAAATAAAAGATTTTCTACCCGAGGAAGAACAAATGAAGAGGAGCAAGCCCCTAAATTATTAAAGAAACAAATGCTCGGGAAACAAAGTGAAAAGAGAGCAGTGGAAGAGGATTTCCGTATTTCCAGAGAAAAGGGATGAGAAAGCAGACAACTGACTGGAGACTGGTGAAAGAAAGCTTAATAGAACCGTTCTTCCGCGTCCGTCTAGATTTCGCACGGCAGACATCGATGATTGGATTCGTCCGTGTTGCACGGTGCATTAAAACGTCTCGACGAATTTCCACGTAGGCTGCAGCGCGCTTCACGGCTGCAGGTGCGCTCAACTATTATCATCGCGTACGTGGATGCACGCGGGCAACGTGACGCGCCTGTGCGCCGAGCTGCAACGTGCACGATTTTTCACGTGCCTCCGCGTTTGCATGGAAAAAAATGCTTTTTCCAGTTCAGTGACACGTCGTCCCCTATATTCGTTCCATGAACTTCGAAGCTTATTTTACTTTCTGCGAAACAGTTTCTCCCCTCGGAATCGTTAGGTATAGCTTTATATTTTGCTACTCTGCTGTGTTTAGTGAAGTGTTCTTTTCTGTAGTTTCTTTGGCAGTTCTTTAATTCGTTTATTTGTTTGATTGGTCTTGCTAGTTGCTGGAAAACTTGTAGATTGGCAACAAATCGTACAAGTATTTAATTATTTGGATTGCAGGATACTTTAGATTTCAATTTATTTAATTAGAATTTGATAAATGTAATCAATGGGATACGATGTGAATCTTGAAAAGACTGTATAAGTGTTGAATGGTAAACTGAAGACTGAATGTTAAAAGAAAATTGCTGTAGATGGAGAAATAATTGAAACGATAGAAACGTGAACAGGAGGGAAAGAATAGTGGGTGGAATAGGGAATGAGACTAAAACGGTTGCAAACAGATGGGGATACTTAATGGCGAACAAGAAATGTATGTAATTTTTACCTAATTAAAGACCAGTTGTAAGAATAATTGAAAACTATGCTCGCAATTACTGTTGGTACTCATTAAAATTCCTCGTGTACATTTTGACGCGCATGTGCAGCACGGTGTCCTCAAAGTTATTGAGGAATTAGGAGAACACATTGTCATATATGTGAAATGTGATCCTCAGGCCTGTACGTTAATGAGAAATTCCAAGATTAATTGTTGATACCACCCCGTGGCTGTTGGTTCGTACAATTATTACTCTACTGTAATTGGAATATTTCTCTCTGAAAAAGAAGTTGAAATAGGACAGCTTGAATACTTGGGATAATTAAAATTTTTACAAAGCATCGTGCCACGAAAAGGCACATCAAATTATTCCCCTGTCAAAGGATACAGTTTTAATTACGTAATAATTATATATAATTACATACATTACGTACGTTATATATCAATTTACATATCAAACGGTTCGATGCAAGTACATCCATCTTGCTACTGGAACCTGTTAGCCATCAAGAAATCGTTGAAAACTCGTTCCTGCGTTATCACGTGAAACGTTATCGTCACTTCCGTGTTTGGTGCGATCCTAAAAAATGCTTCGATCCAAGTAATTTTCCATATCTAATTAAGTTAATTTTACACAAATCTATGAATATTTATAAAATGAAAGCAACTCTAGTAGAATAATATTTTACTAAGTTAATAAGTTCCTAAAGTAAAACCACTTAAATTAATACTTCCTATATCACACCAGTACCGAGCTGCACATCAACCACCAAAAAAACTAGACACAATCCACTGAAACGTAGACTCGTGTAGACTTAAGTTCAATCAAGTGTCCTTCACAATAATATATAAAAAAAAAAGAGAGAATTGTGCGAATTGATTTCAGGTGGAAACATCTCGATGACCGACGCCAGTGGCAAGCCGTACGTCGGCGGTGCCGGAAACGGCTCGATGGCCTCGGTGGCGACCTCCGGAAGCGTGACCAGCGCTGCCTCGCCGCTCCGCAGCTCCCTGAAGAAGCCCAAACCGCTTGGAATCCACAATCCCGGTTTCTCGGCGCACAGTCCAACCCTCTCGAGGAATGGCTCGCAGAAGAAAGTGCGAATTCAGACGCACTCGACCGAGGTGTAGAGGTCCTCGTGCCTCTTCCAGTTCACATCGCTCGATAACCCCGCGAAAGACAATGATCGGGCACGCGTCACACGCGTTCTACGCCGCAGCGAGATTCCTCTTCGCGAAACCAAGCGCCGTTGACGTTCTTAATCGTCGCGGAAGCCGAACGAACGCTTGACCGAATCTTCAGCGTGAACACGAGACAACTCGAAACGAAATCGATCGCAGCTCGTTCGCGAATTCAGGACTGCTTCCCTGAACTCCTTGTCGCGGTAAGGCGTGCGAACTATTAACAGCGATGAAGTTCCAACTCGGCAGAGAAACGAGAAACGAGACTCGACGACGCTGCGTTCGTTCGAGGGTAGACGGGAAGCAGAAGTTTTCCAATAACCGCCCGGCCGTTGGGCGATTATTCGAAAGCTTCCGGCGAGGGTGGCCTTTTTACGAGGGGCTCCCTTTGGTTTGTAAGAAAACGGGGGATTCCAATGATCCTGGATTAAAAACTCGTAACTCGAACCCAACGCGAGTAGTCCTAGCGTGTAGGTGGCGGACGACGAAGATGGCGGAGGAAATGAGCATTCTTGAAACTGATCAAGGAACCGGGGGAAATTGCCTCGGCCACAATTTCCAACGGCGTCGTGACGTCCGTGGGCACGGCTGTAACCATCCACTCGAGGCCTGCCGCTGACGTACGCGGAGTGATATTTCTGGGTGACGTGACAATACTGACTTTCGGGGGAGACTGACATTTCTATTCACCTTCAAATTGTATCCTCGTCGAATTTCATTATTAAGAATTCTTAGTCCGGTCTCGCTGAATATTTAATGCGCGGTATATTCTTTTAGATCACTCATTTTATATAGCGAACACCTGAAGGAAAGAAGACGCCGTTGGATCCCGGGTCCCTTGATCCTGGATGATCGAGAATATCAGCCAGTCGTGTTTTGGTGAGATTACATTTTAAGTTCCAAGCGGTTCCAGCGGTGAGCAATAGCTAGTTAACTTTTTGTGGTTCGTGTGTCTTAAACGATACTTCGTCAGCTGATCCTACTTCGCGAAATAATTAAAGAAGGGCCATTTACTGAAACAATAGAATCAACTATTATCACCAACTATTCAATTCATCCTCTAAAATCTGATACTCCACTTATTCTCCAAACTCGAAATCCCCTAATCATTTTTTGAATAATATGAGGCATTGAGAACAAAAACGGACTAACTCACACGGAGGAAAAATTAATTTCTCCAATTTTATATGATTAGTAGAGCCTTTTGGAATAAATTATATACGTTAGTCCGTTTTTGTTGCCAATGCCTCACGTATCTCACTCTACAGAAGTGTTATTCGATTTTAAGGAACAGCTGTGTAGAAATAATTTTCCACAAAATCACAGCTCGCACTTAGCACCCCCTGCCCCGAGTGCGAGCAATGTTTCAGCTGCGATATAACTGAAAGTGCTCGACGCGCGTCACAGTCGAGTTCGAATGTCTGTCGACGGTTTGTGCCCACTGAACACATTCGAACCGCAAAAGGTTAACAGAATCCGATCGAACGATAAACCAGTGTATCGAGCACGTGCGCCGGGCCTATAAGCCCGATGCCTGTTCAATGGACATTCGCGCGTTACCAAACGAGAGGAGCAAAGCGATGGGACGAAAATTAACCGAGGCTGCCCATAATCGATACACCGCCGATACGCGCGGCATTCGGTAACGGGATTTAATTAACCGCGACGTCTGCAGCCGAGTTTTAATTAAGCAGCGCGGGCGGTGATCGCCGGTAACGCGTCGAATATGAGCGTGCACCACTGAAATGGGAAAAAACAGAAGAGAGAACGAAGGCTGGATGGGCGTTCTTTGATATTGTTCGATGCAGTGCCACGGTTGGAGCTATTACGTGTTGCCCAGGGGAGAGAAACATTCAAGTCGATTTATTGTTAACTATCGTTTTAAGCGTGAAATCGGCGAGGATCGAGGGTTTGGATCGCAGCGAGCGATCGAGGCCCGTAGAGTTAAATGCGCGGACGGCGATATATCGTTACTGGGACCGACCATTGGCGAGTGTTCGAGCTGTAGAACCCTCTGATGAGTTTCTAGAAAAAGGAATAAGATCTTTTAATTACAGAAACCCTTCATTTACTGGAAATAAATACTTCGAGTAGGCGATGGAATATTAATCGATATTACACTTGTGTATTAGCTAAACTGTTTTGTATTTAATCTTATATATTTTAAACACCTCGCAACAAAATTGAAGACTTCATAATCTAAAACAAGTGAAGCGTAACGAGTCGGTAAGCACCTTGTTACTTTTCTCCGAGCAGGTTTGAAATTCGAGAATACTGATGGCAGGGGATGAAAAGAGGCGCTAGAAAAAAGGAAGTCGCTAATGGTTGCGCCCCAGTAATCGCCTCGCAGTGCGTCGCGTAAGTCGCAGGATACGTGATACGATTTCTCCCCCGTTTCCCTTTTCTTCTTTTCTCCCCTTCGTCTTTAATCCAACCTTTCCTCTTTCTCCCCGTACACTTCTTGTTCGTCGTATTAGGATTAACTCGGCGTGCCCTCGTAGTCGATGGTTCCGAGGGTATAAATAAAATACTTGTTACGTCGCATCCGTCCAGCCCTGCATAGGCAGCTAGCCGTCAAACGGCGAGAGTTATATATATATATACACACACACACACACACACACACAGGAATATAAATATATGAATATATTTATATTTTTTAGCGGTTGTTTTAATATAATATATATAAATATGCGAAAGAAATCTATATATATATATAAATATAAATATGTATATGTATGTTGCGCGTGAAGAATGAGATCCATTCGCACGTGTGATTGGTCTCGAAGGGAACGATTCTCGTTTACTCGTTAGATATTATTTTTTTATCGTTACTGTTGGTGTCGTCGCTGCCTTTTCCTCCCTCTCTCTTTTTTTCTTCAAACGAAACTTCTTTTCTCCATTCCGATTCCCCACAGAACTGTCTGCAGTTTCACTCGGGAGTCTGACTCTATTCCTCCCTCTCCACTTAATCTCTCCTACCCTTCTCCTCGTAGCGTTGTACATGGATATTTGTTGGCGTATATTTATTTGAACAGAGTAACTTGAACGCGAACGATGGGAGGTTTGCCGTTGAGCAAACTCCTGAACAGAACGTTGTCGATTCTTTGCCCGTGGTTCTTACCCCGTTGGCGCGTTAGTTTCCACTTTACTGCTCGAAATTGTCTCGAGACCAGGCGGCATTCGGTGTTGAAATCGCACGCACGCACGTGCAGGCCCAGTCGGCTTCAATGGAATTCGTGTTTTTTTTTTTTTTTCCACCTATTTTGCACCACTTTGCTACTCGGATTAAGCAGCCTGCCTCGCGTGGCTCGCGCGAGTCGACGCGAGTTTTGTAACGACCAGTGTGCCGAGGACTGTACGCGAGGGAATCGATAATAAAGGCGTTTCTATAATTTACGATCACTGGCGTTGCATCTGCCCGACGCTTCCGCCCATCTTCATCCACCCGCTCCGGCTCCTCTCCCGTCTCTGCCATCAGCAGCAAATTGAAAATGAACGTAGGTAGGGAGCAAGGATAGTGCGAAGAAGTAACGTAACACCGTATGGTAAAAAAATTAACCTTCATTTATTGGCTTACAGACTGAAAAAAAAGAAAACTTAAACGACGAACAACAGCGTCTCTCGGGCCACGCGTCCCTCACGGCAGTACGCGGTTACATCTCGAACGTCTTCCCACACACGCGCAACAATTTAACCAGAAGAGAATTGGCGAAAGAAGCTTGAGAACAATACCCGTTTGAGTCCACCTCCTTTCCCATTTACGCCGTCAGTTCTACCCAGCGGGTAACCGTGAAAATACCTTGTGGATGAATGAAGCTCGCCATAGTATGATAGTGTCGATGAGGGGAAGGACATTCTCCATCGTCGTGGGGACGACGAGTCGCGATGATAGAGTGGTAAAAAAATGGCCCGGCGCGAGTTCGAGGGACTCTGGAGACTAGTCTTCTTCAATGGCTTTGGCTCGTCGAGGATCTCTCGCGCGCTGTCGCCGCGGAAAAACTCGGTCGACGACGGGCGCGGAACACCTCGGATGCTATAGTAATAAAAATAATTTACAAATCGACGCTAACGAGTCGCTACTACATTTAGAGAATGTTATCCGTAGACACAGATGAATCTTCCGCTTTCTTATCCCCCCTCCCGTGTAAATGGTAACCGCAAGGTGGAAGCGTCCTCCTTCGTTTCAGCCACGATTGTTCAGCTTGATCCTCGATGGCGAACAAAGACGGACAGGGACAGCGAAGATGGAGGTGAGAGAGTCGTGGCGTTTCGTCACGGAGATCTTTGCGAGCGCGAGGACGGTAGTGTAGGAACCAATAGACACCCCACGATACCGAAAACACTGTTTCCCGGGCGCGAGAGCACGTGTCGAGGAACACTTTGCCAGGCCACGCCTGATCGGCAGTGACTATACTTCGCGAAGTATTTCGACGATCGAATCGTATGCAACACTGCGGACCTATTGGATTGCTTCTTAAACTTCGTCGACTACGGTGGGACAGTGGCGTGTTAAAATATTATTCGTAAGCGCAGTTGAACCTCCATTATTAAGACTTGAAACAGTCAGTATGGTCAATCGTTTGTGTATTGTTTTATATGAAGTGCAGAGTGATCGGGGGTAAAAAAAGTGTCTGTTAGTTGGGCTAATGGAGGTTCTGCTGTATCTTCTCGTTCACTTTCCAAGAAACAGCGAGAGGTGTATAAACGTACAAACTCTCGAGATTAAAAGAACACAGGATATCTCAGGATAGGCCCACGTGATTAAGCTTTATCGCTTTCAGCGAGTTAGAAGTTTAGGCACGCACAACGGATTTAGATCCCTCGGCAGAACATCGAGATTAAGTCGAGAAGATTCAATACTGATGGTATCGAGGAGATTGCCGTACTCGAGGGAGGTGTTCGGCCGAGGTCCCCCAGCATTCGATTCGATCGCCCGTGCAGAATCACTCTGTTCAGAAGTATCCCTC
This sequence comes from Andrena bucephala, assembly GCA_947577245.1. NCBI lineage: Eukaryota > Metazoa > Arthropoda > Insecta > Hymenoptera > Andrenidae > Andrena > Andrena bucephala. The sequence continues at coordinate 13,533,686 of OX387719.1, read as the reverse complement.
CCTGTCCTTCGGCGCGCTGGATATCAGCTCCCGCCGCTTCCAGACGGGCTGCGCGCCAGCGCGCTGATTCTGAGCGCTGTTCATCGAGGACGAGGAAGACATCGTCGACGAGGACGCCACTGTCATTGTCGTTTTGCCCGCTAGAGCCTCGGAATCGGGGATGTGGCGCGTCTGATGCCTCGAGTCCGTGTAACGCCTCTTGGTGTACTTCTTGCTCTCGGAGGAGGTGCTCGTGGAACTGTTCTTGCCTTGCTGCGAGACGCCGATGCCTGCCTCGGGTCTGGAGATGTGCAGCATCCTCTCGATGTCGGCGGTCTTCGACCTGAAAAACCGGAAACCTTTCGCTGGGAAAAATGATAGTATATTCGAGCGTGAGAACATTGAGACGTTCGAGGAATCTAGCTCTGATGGATGTCCAATCCGTGGCGCAGAATTTAATTAGTTTCAGTATTAATTTTGCATCTTGATTCGTGAAATCTATTGGGAAATTGGTAGCTCAGACTCCACCCAAAAACTACGACGAACTTAAAACGATTTCGACGACAGTAATTCCCTCGATAGCTGAACAGTAAACTGAAACTGGAGTAGCAAGGTGATTGCAGTTTCGATGTATAGAGAGCGGATTCGATGGGGTTAACGAACCGTCCCGGATCTTCTTCGCGAATACCAGAACAGTAGCGCGGATCAGGGTCAGCCACACAATTCCTGCGACGGTGTTACTAGCAGACCTACATAGCTGGGAGGGTAAGGATTCTCACCTCAGGACCGCTCCACCGATGCTCATGATGCTCGGCGTGTACGGGGCCGCGGTGCTCCTCGACGTCTCCTGGTTGTTGGACCTGGTCACTTGGCGTACCTCGCTCGAGGTCGTGAACGAAACCCTCTGGAGGACCGCCTGCTGATCTGGTATGTAGGAGACAGCGGTGACCGCGCTGTCTGGGCTCGCTGGTGGCGTAGATGCCCACGATGGCGGTGAACTCGGCGCCTGGTCACCGGATAAAGTGGCCGAGGAACCCACGGCGCTGTCGCTTCCGTGCCTACCACCTATTAACAGAACGTCATTCCTCATGGTTTTAATCTCTCCCTCGTTTGGCTCTTTAGGGTTCATTCGGCAAGGCGAACGTTGCGTTACTTTGCTCTATTTCGCTTGCTCGTAGGCGAAGGCGGTGGAGGGTGCTGGGTGATTGGGTAAAGTTAGGTGTTAGGTGATTCTTAAGCGGTAAGGAGGAAATATTAGGTGATCCTTAAGCGATAAGTAGGGGATATTAGGTCATTTTTCAGTGATAAGTCGGGGAGATTAGGTAATTCTTAAGTGATAACTCGGAGATATTAGGTAATTCTTAAGTGATAACTCGGAGATATTAGGTCATTTTTAAGTGATAACTCGGAGGTATTAGGTAATTTTTAACTTCAAGTCACAACTAGGGGATATTAGGTCATTTTTAAGTGACACCTAGAGGATATTAGGTCATTTTTAATTTTAAGTCGCAACTAGGGGATATTAGGTAATTTTTAAGCAATAACTCGGGGATATTGGGTAATTTTTAAGTGGCAACTAGGGGATATTAGGTAATTTTTAAGCGATAATTCAGGGATATGAAGTCATTTTTAAGTGGCAACTAGGGGAGATTAGGTAATTCTTACGTGATAACTCGGAGATATTAAGTAATTTTTAAGTAATAACCCGGGGATATTAGGTAATTTTTAAGTGACACCTAGAGAATATTAGGTAATTTTTAATTTTAAGTCGCAACTAGGAGATATTAGGTAATTTTTAAGCGATAACTCGGGGATATTGGGTAATTTTTAAGTGGCAACTAGGGGACATTAGGTAATTTTTAATTTTAAGTCGCAACTAAGGGGTATTAGGTAATTTTTAAGCGATAAATCGGGGATATTAGGTCATTTTTAAGTGGCAACTAGGGGAGATTAGGAAATTCTTACGTGATAACTCGGAGATATTAAGTAATTTTTAAGTAATAACCCGGGGATATTAGGTAATTTTTAAGTGACACCTAGAGAATATTAGGTAATTTTTAATTTTAAGTCGCAACTAGGGGATATTAGGTAATTTTTAAGCGATAAATCGGGGATATTAGGTCATTTTTAAGTGGCAACTAGGGGAGATTAGGTAATTCTTACGTGATAACTCGGAGATATTAAGTAATTTTAAAGTGATAACCTGGGGATATTAGGTACTTCTTAAGTGATAACTCGGGGATATTAGGTAATTTTTAAGTAATCACTAGGTAATTCTTCAGCGGTACCTAGGGAATATAAGTTAGGTAACACCAGGTAAGTATTGAGTGGTAAACTGATCATCTTTAGAACACACGGTCCACTTCGACCCCAAAAGTACAGAGTCATGATGCAGTCAATGCACTCTGAGCGATGCAAGGGAATGACTGGAGACATACCTTCGCTGCATCCGGAAATCGATCGCTGCCTCTGCCTTCTCGGCGGCGCACTGGGTTGCTTGGGTGCTTCCTCGATGTAAGGAATGTCTGGATCGTCGAGGTTCAATGTGAACGCTCCAGACATCGGTATGGTGAGGCTGGCTGTGATTATCATAGGCGACGATTTTCTCCGAGGATCCTGTGGATCCTCGCTGGATCCACTATCCACGCTGTTACTCCTGCCCTCTTCCTTTCTTCGACTTCCAGGCCTCTTGGACCTTCGTGGCCTTGGACCGATGTCTCCACCAATGCCAGCTGTCTGGTGAAGGCACTGTTCCCTTGTCCACACCTGCAATTTAAAACGCAATTCATCTTTTAATTAAATCAGACAGTAGCGACTAGAAACAATAAATAAAAGCGTCGTCCACAACGCGAACCAACTCTTTCAATATTAATTTATCATATGGACAGCGACGTTTATCATCAAATAAACTACTTTCAATCTTTGATCACTTTCAGTGTTTCTCAATTTCAAACAAGACACGTGATTTATTCGGATCGGATGAATCTCTCCTTCGATTCTCGACAAGATCCACCTTGCAAAGTGGTAGGCGAGATATCTGGAATCTCCTACCTTTCTGGTCGACGTCGTGGTCCCAGCCGTGGTCGTCGTCGACGTCGTCAGGGTCTCCTCCACCGAGAAAGTTTCAGCTTCGCTGCACGGATCCGCCTCGTCCCCGCATTGCCTACGCAAAAGCGCACGAAAACTGTCAGTTTCTACCTCGCGATTCGCCGAGTGACATTTTCGCGAAGTCCTGTTGGCTCTCTGCCATCTTAACTCGATTAAAAAACCTCACTCATTCAAACGAAGACTTAAAGACGAAAAATCTCGTTACAAGAAAAATCTGAAATTCCTTGATTCGCATAATTGCTTTCCATACAATTCTTGGAAAGCTTCTTCAAGGTACACTGCCATCGAACCACCACACTTTCGAAGTGTTTCGAGTTTATTCCATGCCACTCGTTACGCTTTTGAAAACGTACCTTTAGAAGTTATGATCCCTCGTAATTATCAACCGGACTTTCTTGTTGAAAATAAACACGAAAAGCAACGTATTGGAGAAATACGTGTACATACATCGCGAAACTGGGATGTAGGGTAAAAGACCCAATTACTGTCACCTACCAAATTACTGTCACCCTAAGCTGTTTTATGTAAAATAACGGATAAATCTTATAAAATGTTGCATTAAAAAATTTAGTATACAATTCAAACTGTTATTTATACGATACAAAAAAGCAGTACTTAATTTTTTCTTCGTTAATTTGAATAAAATGATAAAATAATTTAAGCGAATATTAGGAGAATGGAAACGATCACTTCCTTACTAGCGAAAGAGAAAACAAGGCATTAAAGGAAATGCTGTAATTGTAATATTTAAGCTATTAACATAACAAAATATAATATTTTAAATAATAAAAGCATCATAGAAAGTAATACAGATCCGAATTCAACGATTCATTAAGGGGGGAGCCCTATTTAGGATGCTAGGAATAAGGTGATTCTTGGGAATTTATTTTCTAAGAAACTGTTATGCAGATCTTTTCCAAACTTTCCGGGTATTTTAGTTCACATTCAAACAATAAAAATGAATTTTTATGTTACAAAATGTTCGGTAGAAATGAAGATATATGAATAATTCTAATGTAATTACTTTGTCGATGAACCTAAGACATTGATAATTAAATTGAATTGAACAACTCTTTTTCCATAAATAGTACGAAATATCTTGTGGCAGAATCGTAACTTTTTCTTTGAAGTCCCACTAATTTGCCAACTTTTAACTTTTTTTTCATTTTTTAGATTCGTCGACAATGTAATTATACTAGAAATAAGAAAATCCTTGGTTTTTTATTTCAGGGAAGAAATGGGGCCACCATTACAATCGCCAATTTGCAACTCCGGCGCGCGAGTTCTAACGAACGTGTTCACATATCTCCATTTCTACCGAACATTTTGTTACATAAAAATTAATTTTTATTGTTTGAATGTGAACTAAAATACCCTGAAAGTTTGGAAAAGATCCGCTCAACAGAATCTTAGAAAAAAAATCCCAAGAATCACCTTATTCCTAGCCGTCCTAAATAGGTCTCACCCTTAAGTCTTTTTACTTATTAATTGGGTGACAGTGATTGGTACAAGCGTTTCAAGCATTTTGGTATTACTGTCATAGCAGCAGTACCTGTCAGTAATTGGGGTGTCAGTAATTCAGTCAAATACATTTGAAGGGTGTCAGTAATAGAACCCCAAACATATTTTTGAAATTGGTGAATTTATACATAAAAATTGAAGTTTAAAGATCCACCAAATTTTTTTCATCAAGTAAACATATTAAACAATAATAAATAACAAGAACAACATATACTTTTAGTCTATAAGTACATAACTATAAGATAATGTCAGCGTCAACGCTTAATGTATCAGTAATTTGGTCCTTTACTTCTAACGGAAGGTTTGACAATAGAAGCTTTCTAAGATTGATTGTTCAACAATCAGATAAAAGAAGTGTTCGTGGGTCACTCACTCGTCAGCGCGTCGAGAAAGCGCCAGATCCAGTTCGGCTGGATGGGTGTCCATCATGTGCAGATACACTTCGTCTAGGAGGGCCGCTGGCACCATGAACAAGGTGGCCGCGTGCTCCAAGAGCGCCCTCACCACGTTTATCACGTCTATCCTCTCCTCCGCCCTTTCAGCGGACACCTCCGACCTCTGTCCAGGTTTCACGCAGTGCAGGATGTTCGGCGCGAATACCTTAGCGAAGGATTTTCAACGATAAGGAATTTTTCATTAAATGTCGTGGAATTGCATCGCCTCGGAAAAAAGAAATAGGAGTATAAAAGTTTCATTAGCTTCCACGAGTAATACTAACTAAAATTCCAACGATAATCATAATTATATTTAAACAAATATTTCATAAACGAAGCTCGGCCCTTCAACCAAAATAACTCTACATGTTATGAGAAAATAATAATACTAACAAGGCTCAAGAATCGAACTCAACAGAGGACACTTACCGTCGCCAGATTGGTGGTGTCCATTTTATTCCCCGGTACCCACTCGCCAGTCTCGTTCTTTTGATCCTCACTGTTCGCGGCCACCACGCTGAGAAAGTTCAAAAGTGCCCAGAGTGTCTCGCGATTCGGCGTGGGCAGCAGCTGAATGAGATGCTGAAGAGCCTCTTGCTGAAGCCGCCTGTTCCGGATCTCTGCGCGAAAACGGGTCCCTTTGAGTGGCAACGCTCGTGTGTCAATGGCGCGATAGAACGCACCGACGAGAGGCAAGCGAAATTATTAAAACTGAAGGAATATTTTTAAAACTGAATAGCAACGAAGTTCTATTAAAACCTGCTAAGTAGTTTCCCCAACAATTCGACGTTGAGACAAAAGGCTGCGAGCTACCGGTTAAATTAATCGACTGCCTTTCAATTACGCGGTAAACACTCCTCGTTTATGGAAATTCTGCGTTCTCGTCGAGCCGAGGGTATTAGCAGCGTTTTAGATACGGAAAGCCGTTTCGCTTAACGGCGTAATCTCTTTTCCTAGTAGCAAAGGGTAAGCCTTTACGCGATCGCATTCAATAACGAACATTAATAAGGCTCCCGGGCGAACTCCGCGTAACCACCCTAACTCAATCGGCTTACATCGTGCCTGCTCGTGAGTTTAGCTTGACCTTACTTTGTGTATGGACGAACGCCTGGTACAGATCCCTGCAGAGCAGGGGGTCGGGCATATCTCGGAAAAACTCCTTCAACAGGGCTGCCACGTCGTGGGGGCATTGGTCGGGGCCGATTTTCGTCTCGCGACCGCAATCGAAGTCTTCCCTTAACTGTAACAATTCCAATTAACTTGCACTGCGAAGACACATTCGGTACACCGATATCCCTGTACAAAGGGATCCTCCGGATTTCGAGACTTCTGTGCAAATGGTTTATTCGGTGTTTGAATATTTCCATACGGTATTCCCATACATCCGTATCGAGGAATACTGTGTTCGATATTCTATAGCAGGCCGGTGAATATTTCGATGTCTCTATTCGAAGGGGTATTGAAAAGCTCCGAACAACTTACCTGCCTAACCCTCTTCTTCGAGGGGGACACACGGAAGATGCCTAGCGTCCGTAGCCCCGTATTCTCAAGATGCCTGATGCATTGTCTGACTACTCCTGGAACCGCGTCCCATTCCCCTGGGGGACCTCCTCCGCCGCTGTCGCTTAGCTCCAATACCCCGGAATCGCTTCCGGTCAATGCTCCTCCTTTAGACGACAGGGACTCGCACGATCCACCCTGCAGCAGAATTTTTCCTCTTTCATCTACAAGCCAGCCGCGGAACCGAAGGAAGTCGGACGCCCACGCGAACGGTACCACGAGTCGAACGCGCCTCGGATGGATCGATAACACCCACCCCTGGTTGTAACAATGGTTTCCTAGGAAAGCGTACGAACGAATATTCCCCTGGGTAGAGCTGCGCGCTGCGAATATTTATCGTCGCGTTTACCATAGATCCCATTCGGCCTGTCGATGCTCGCGATTCCCTCGAATAGCCGAGTTACGTTGCAGTGTTCGTGAATTATTTTCCAGCACGTAATGGGACGGTGTTATGCATCGGGCGACACGCGCCGCGGGACGGAAATAATACTGCACAGTGGAAATATGATTTGGTGAAATGATGGCGACGGAAATATTTCGCTAAGACTCTCTCTAAGCTTGTGCATCGACCTCTTATGATTGAATATCGATTTTGTAAACCCTATTAGTTTCCTGTGATTTTGAATACGCTTCACGCGAATACGGAATACTTATGCTAGATATAGATACTCACGGTCAAAAGAAATGTGGTGTATTAAGTATTTGCATTAGGAAGATATACTCTACTTTGGACTATTTTGGAATTTGGTAATTACTGTTCAATTTATTTTATTAATACACGGATTATCCAGGGGAGATTTCTTCCCCCAGTGTCCCCGAATAATCGGAAGTGTACTACAGTTTTAGTTGAACCCCGAAATGCTGAGCGCTGAAAGGGTGAACGTGACGCCATGATCGTCACTGATCGACAGGCCCGACGAGCGTGTGGCCATTCTAATGGTCACTCCGCTTCGGTCCGTCTCGCCCGTCAGAGGATCTTGCAAAATTTACGGAACTTAATTAATCCCCAGTTAAAATTAGTGCTCTCTCGCGAGCGTTCTATTCGCGTACCGTATCCGTGACGTCATTGCCGGTTCGTGATGCACGTGACGTGGACGGGAGGAGTGCAGTGTTACGTCGGTTCGTCCCGAAATCGCGTTAAATCGATCAATCGTACACGGGCTATTTAAACGAGTAGCCTTTCATCGAGACACCAGCCAAACCGTTACCCAGCATTTATAAATAAAATGCACGTGTACCCGCGATGTAAGGTTCGATGGAAAACAAGACTGAACGGGAGAGAAGAATCGAACGTCGAATATCAGATGGAAGTCTTATCTTCAGCGCGGTTTGAACATTTCGGGACCCAGCAGTTGGAAATACGAGCTTCGAATGTTTGCAAAATTGGATAAAATATTAGTTCGTTCAGGTGGATGTGAGGTGGAGTGTTCTTATTATTAGTCATCAAAGTGACCATTGCTGGAAGGCCTGTGATTGATGTAATTACAGAATTTGTGTAATATACATTCAGATTACTGTCATTATGTCACATTTTGTATACCAAAGAGATTTCCCCTTAATAATAATAATATAATGGGTAGTTCGCTTTCACATCTTCGAAGGTTGGCTAGAAGCGAATGATGACGCAAGTTCGGATGGAAAAATCGCGGGGGTGTGTGATTCTCGGATAGCGAGCGTTTAAATTATCATCTGAACCCGTTGAACGAGTCCTGTTGGCGGATCAACTATTGAAACACCCTCCTACACGTATACACAAAGCGTCAAGCTCGATTCTACCATCGATTGGTCACCGGAAGTCGAGGGTGGCATTATCGTGGCGTACGTCACAATAAATCGATGCTATTTCCACGGAGTGTGAATCACGAGTCTCTGTTTAACGAACCGCCCATCTATTTCTAGGGGGAAAGTTGAAGAAAATCCACGTTCCAGTGGCACGGATTTCCTGCTTCCCAAGCTTCGAAACTCACCGTCAACATCGATCGTGAATACATACTAGGTATTGCTCACATACTTTAATATTATTACTACATATTTGCTTTACACTTTTCGCTAATAAACATTGCTTCCTATTTCCCTGCACGCCTGACGGCTCGATCTGTAAATTCATGCATATTTGTCCAACGAAAGCAGAAGGGGTATTTAATTATCCCAATTAATCGAAACAATAACGTCCACCCACATTTAATTAATATTCATTTAATTTTGTATTACGATGTAGAATTAATGGAAACTGCCAACAGGACTACATTTTATAATAGGTACACTAATCATCGTCGCTAATATATCATTAATTGTTTGTTGGTACACAAAACAGCAAACCGTTCAAAGTCCAATCATTCAACATACCTTTCTATTTCCCCCAGCAATGTAATTAAATTCTGTTTTCATTTCGTGTGATATTGAGCGTGCAACAAATTAAGTGGAAACGAAAAACCTGCAGAATATCCTCGCTAGTGGTGTGTCGAAGCCAACAGGAGAGCAGCTATGGTCCCGTAACGATGTTGCGAAACTATTCCATCGATAGTCGAAGCGAGCGCACCGCCAAACGAGCTACAACGTTTTCCAGAAAAAGAGGAGTCGCGGGGTCGATTTGGTTTCTGCCTGGGTACCGATGGAATTTATCTCCAGGCTGGAAAACTTCCACCCACGGACAATGCGTCACGGGCAAACGCGCGAGCACTCGTAAGTAAGGGTCCTCCCAATTATTTACATTCCGAACGGAGCATTCCGAGTTTCTCGTGTAGAATAAATCGTGCCGCTCTGTATACGTCCATATAAGAGCTCGTGCTTTACTGTAGAAGCTACTGAAATGCCTGAGGTTAATATGTCCAGCAAGCAACCGGGTGTAGAGTTAGTTAAATTAATTATTCCGTTGCAATTAGAAGCATTCCGTTTCCTCGATGCTTCTCAGAGGCTAACTTCAAAGCTCCTTTCCAATGTTTCCTTATTCCATGTCTATATTAAGAATCCGCGTGTAACGCAAAGAAGCACGGGCGATAAATTAGCGGAAAGAGAAAGGGAAGGGAAGTTGGACTCTGGCCGTCGGGCGAAGGTGGATCCGTTTGAAATAAGTTTCCGCGCGCGTACAAATCAGGCCGTGTATACGCGCGCGCCGTAAACTGAAAAATCAATACGCATAAGCGTAAACACTGAGAAATTAGATCGGATCGTGTAAATCAAGTGGCGCTGGCCGAATCCTCGGCTTTCTTAAAATAACGCCCGAACGTTCCGGCTTCACCGCTGGAGAACGAGTGGGGAAAAAGAAAAGAAATTCGTGCTCCCCGGCCAGGTGGCGCCGGTGCCTCTGAAACCAAAACATTTACTTCCGGCCGCTGAAGAGATTGCTTTCAAAAAAATAGCTTTCGAAAATGTGGCGAAATAGGCGAACTTGGAGTCTGGGGGACAGACGATCTTCGAATTTCTCTGAGCTTACTACACCATTTGTAATTATTAATTATTCAATACTATTATTATTAGTTAAGTTGGTCGCACATAGATTGGGTAAAAGCTGGGGAATTACACTAATTACAGTTCCCTTATACTTATGAACAGTTATAGAGAGATATACTTGGTGCATCGGTGCCTGACGTCTGACCATGCGCGCACCCTTTTCCCTTAATCTCTGACACTCGATTCTTCTCCCATTCGGTAGTTGCATGGAAAATTCCTCAGATTAATAGAAAATATAGAAATTCCAAAATTAAGTAACAGAATACCTATCACTGTGTTTCCCAATTTTTTTTTGCGTCGTGACCCCTTTCATAATATTCAAATAACCTTCGCCCCCCACCCCGATATAAGATAAGATAACTTTAATAAGGTAAAGACAGCACATTAAAAATATAATTCTAACTTAATAATATTTAATTATCTTATTTAGTGTAATAAATAAGTGCTAAGAATGGTCAACTAAAAATAATCGCGGCGACCCCCCGAAAAACACTTCGCAACCCTGAATTTGGGAACCTCTGAAATATTAATTCCACTTGAGGTTCACGAATTTTATCATTCAAGTCTCTCCTCAAATCCATCAGAAAAGGTCCCATAAAAAATTGAGGCTACAGTATTACTAACCGCCAAACTATTATTTACATTCCATTGCATCGCCAATGGCATTCAATTCGTTATTCCAAAGCCAGCCCGTCATCGAGCACATATTCATACACGCCTCGGTAATTTCATTGCCTACATCTCACCTAAATAACGGCCAATGGATCGCGACTTTCGCCGATAAATATTCGAGGCTGTCCTTTCCGTGACGTAGCAAGTCACCATTGGCATTTAATTGCAGCGGGACGTTAGTTAAATCCGGTTAAGAGGAGTTGGCAACGGACTCGATCGTCTAGGCTACACGTACGCGACGGAGCAAAACGGCCGTTCCTCGGCGACGTCGTTCTGACGTGCCCGTCAAAAAATAACCACTTGCGGCTCGCGACGCCTCCCGCCCCCCCCCCCCCCCCGCCCCCCTAGCACGCGAGTGGCCATCGATAAACACCCTCGCCGCGATCCGCGGCCAGTCTGACGCAACCGATGACGGCGTTCATGATCCGTCGCGCGACGCCCCTTTCACATTCTAACCGCTTCTCTCCGCTGTTTGATAAAGCGACCGATAATGACGCAACGGTAACGTACGCAGCCTCTTCCCCGTGTCTAAGTGTCTTCGTGACGTGTCGCAACGAGGTAGGCGTGTATCGAAAGCTTCGCGCTGTTGTGCAACTGTCGCGATCGATTTCGCTACCCGAAATATTTGTGACGTTGGAGGGGATGTAGGAAACGGGGAGAAGATCGTTTCGAGGGGAAAGTAATATTAATGGCGGATGATATCGTGTCTTTGTCGAGATTTCGAAGTGTTACTAATCGCAAGCCGAGGCTTCGACTTTGAGGCACCTGTTGTATTTATCGATTGTGCAAAAGAGAAATATTGTTATCTTTGCATATCCCATTATACCAATGCTCGGCCCGTCTCATCTTTAAAAATACGAGAAGAAAGAAGCAGCAAGGCTCGGGTCGCGTTGACACGTCTATTTTTAGCCCGTTCATATTTTTAAACGAAAAGACACTAAAATTTCTAACGTATCGGATAAATCGAGAGCATTTCGCGCGCGCGCAGATTAGTTAACGTCAATCTAAAACAGGTGACTCGGATTTCCACGCTGCCGCGTGGGCGGCGCTCTCCTCGCCACCTCTTTACGAGTAGTCATCGAGAGAAGCGAATAAAACTCTCTCCAGACCGCATCGCCGCGATTGGGCAATCTACTTTTATTGCGCGTGATTCCCAGCGTGATCGACTTCTAAGAGACGATCGTCTATCTTGCCAAAATAAACCGCATCTGCCACTTTGTTACCAGATGCACGAAAAAGTACGTCCACGTGGTACGCCTTCGCGCGAATCTCTGTCATTCCATTGCAACGGTTCGAGGAATCTCACCTTGGGGCGCGTTGCTCGAAATTCTTCGAGACTGTGATTGTTGCGATAAATTTAAACGTTACTAAAAGCTAGTGCTCGGTTCGTATTCCAGGTAGGGGCAGCTCGAACTCAACCCGTAACCATTTTACTTAGGAATACATGTCGCGACAACCCTGCGACGGGGCTTACTTGCGTGCCTGACTCGCGACGGACTTGTACTACTGCGCAAGAGAACTTCCCAGTGGTATAGGTCTACGCGTAACGATAGAAAAGCGCAGCGCATCGATCGTGACTTGTGACTAGGATACTTTGGTAATGGTGAATAAATATCTTGTATTTAGAAAAGTAATATTCGGAATGTCACAATCGTCGAAGAATCGAGAACCTTGCATCAGGAGTGCAGCTCCATTGTCGACAGTTTTTGAGCTATGAAGTGTATAATATATGTTGAAGAATTTCTATATCGTTTGGTGCACGTTTGCTGCAAATAATATAACACATGAGCGATTTATTGGAAATAAATAAAAATAGAAATATTAATACAAGTATTAATATGAAAATTTCTTCGCCAAAAATAGAAATAAAACTACTACTTATTGTGTGAAAATAAACATTTTTTAATTAGTGTTCTCTTTTTAATATTAAGTCAAAGCAATCATTGTATAAACAGTTTTTTTCTAATTTACTTGAAGTTGACAACGATGGAGTTACACCCCCCTTGCTGCAAGTTCTCCTCAATTAAAGAAACCTGATTCTAATTAATTTCATCGATTGCTATATCGCCTTTTACGAAAGTTTCTTCGTAAGATTTGGAGTGTTCAAAGGGATGAGTGGATTTGCGTGAGTTGTCGCGGTGTCAACGACCGATTAGCCTCCCGATGGATGGTCCGACTCTATCAAGGATCGATCTACTCACCTCCTCCGTCTTCGCCGCGGCTGTGGGCTCGATGAGGCTGGTGAAGCTCGTCCTGCTGCCGTGTCTGCTGCTCCTGGACAGGCAGCCGACGTCGGCGACCTCGCCAGCGGCGATTCTAGCGATCCTGTCGTTCTCCAAGCACTGCGACAGCGGTATGCCAAATACCAGGCCACCTGCCGAATCTGAAATAAAGACGCAGAGAATCCGTTGGAGAGTTTCGCGCGCAAAATACCCCTGACTCCATTAAACAAGAATGCACAACGGCCGGCGTATATATTTCCGCAGAAATAAACGCGCGATTTTCGATGAAAGAAAGAAACAAGCGAAACCATGGGCCCCGCTAACGGGAACTGTAAATTTTATCGCACAGTTGCCTCGAAGCTGCGCGTAACACAGTAAAAAGCGAATAGTAATTCAATTCTTATTTCATTGCTCATAGCCACCGTAACTCCGAGCTCTCTATTACCAAACTAGCATTACAATAGCCAAGCACTGTTCAAACTAATTACAAATACACGCATAGCCGCACACGATATCAAGCGATATCAAGCCACTAATTGTAAGCGAAGACAGAAAGAATGTTAAAAGACTGTACAGTGGAAGAGAATTATTATTATTATTATTATTTATTTTACGGGGAAACCCCATGGTTTTCAAAACAAAACAGAATACAAATAACAGAGTCTGAACAATTAAATGAAGCTGGATAAATGAAAGGTTCGTGTTGAAGGCAGATTCTCGTTGGAATTCGAGTGACTCGGCACGGAAAATGCGCTCCTCATCGAAGAGGACACGTGTACAGGGCTCACGTGCTTCGAACGTGGCGGTGATCTAAAAGAGGACGTCATTTAAGTGACGTCCCCCTCGTATGATCGAATGTGTCAGAGTTTCGCGGTGCTCCTCCCTCTATCTATCCCTCTCTCTCCCCCTCTCGATCTCTCTCTTTCCACGTAGCCGGCCGTACTCCCCGAAGCCAAGCTAAAAACCGAAAGGCAACAAACCGTGTCTCTATACCGGTCCGATTATAGACCACAATCTGGGCCATCCCAGCAACCTCTCCAAACGAGCTCTCTCATCGTGGAACGTCGACCACTTTCAGCAGGCGACAATGGACCAGCAGAACGAGCCTTTTCCTGGACCCCTCGCCACCATTCGCGCCACTTTCCCTCTCTTCTGGTCCTTTCCCTTTCTATCCTCTTTCTCCCCCCTATCGTTTCCCTCACTTTCACCAGAATTATTAGCCACCTCTACTTCCTTCTCGGCCTTTTTCCCTCTTATACCGTTTTCGCACTCATTGAGCCGGTGCACATGAAATTTTCCATCGCCGATAGCGTAATAGTTCCTTTGTTTATTGCGGGGATAAAATAACAATTACTAACGCTGGTTTACGACTCGAAAAATGTGGCATAGGTTCAAGGAAATAAAATAAATAGAATAGTTAAGAAGGAAAAAATATTTTAGAAACCTGATATATTGCAGAAACCTAATATTTTTCGCGTTCCCTATTATTTCTGTTTTCTGACTTGTTTTGTTGTTCCGGGTGTACAGGTTCGTTTTACTTTCTTCGCGAGTTGTTTCTTAATGGCAAGGTCGAGTCAAAGCAACGTGGATGCCGAAAGGCAGACCCACGAGATGTGCAGAAAGAAAACGGCGCAAGATTGCCATACTCGCCAGCCGAGATTTGGCAAACAGGTCCGTCGCGCAGGAAATTGTTTCCCCGAATTTTCTGGACTCCCTCTTTGGTGGTTGGGCGCCGCCACGGAAATGTAAGCTTCTCGGGAAATAGTGGAAACTCGATCAAACGTTTCTGGGGCCGTTGTTCCCTGGCCCCTTGATACTTTGTCGCAAACGGTTGCGAGTGGTGTAAATAATTGCTTACAAAGTCCCTACACCAGAAACGTGACTCCCACTTAAATTATCCGAGACTCGACATCGTCTTGGAACCAGAATTCATATTTTCTTATCCATCTACTTCCGCGGACCAAAGTAATCTTTCTCTTGTCAAGCGACTCTCCTTCGCCGCTATTAACCTCGCTCAATCTGCGAGCACTTTACAACCCCTCGTAAACAGGCTAACCGAAACCGAATTAATTCCTAATCAACCAAAGCCGAACTGCCATTCTGGTAAGATTTTAATGCAACAAGCTACCCTCTAGTCGAATCTCTAAGAGACAACCCCATAAAACGTGATCCCGTCTGAACAATTAAGTAACATGAATAATACAATGCACCATAAAGAAAACTTTACATATAATATTCCAATACAGCCTGCCATCCCTAAACGACACATTTTCCACGCGCCTGGAGACTACTGAGTCACCATTTATTTTAGAATGGCAATGGTAGTTCCTGTCCGCGTGCTTTGACTCGCAGAACCTTCAGCTCGCGAAACTTCAACGCCACGACAAACCTGCCACCCTCCAAGGGCTGAAGGAGCGAGTCTCCAGTGTCCCACCCCATATCGGAGCCATCCCGCATCCCCGATTGACGTTCGGTGTCACCAACGGCACTTGTACCCAGCACGAACCACAAATAAACCTGGTATATGCGGAAATATGCACCGCCACCAAGCACCCCGTGGCTAATTTTAGCTGGCGAAATTGTGTCTCATACCAGCCTGGCCGAGGCTGTTGCCGCAGCCTGGCTACTTGCACATGGCAGATCCACCGTTTCTCCCCCATCGGGCGTTTTTCTTCGCACCGCCAGGACAGCCGAAGGTAATTGTCTTATCTACTGTAGTCTGCGCGTCGCAAAACAGTAGCTAAGAACACCGGGAATACGGAAAGTCGGGCGAAGCGTGGGTTTTACTATTTAGATCCTTTCTTCGTGGATGCCCATGAGCGTGCATAGGCTGTGAGTTTATAGGTACATTAAGCAGTAATTAGCCGTGAATATTTTGTGTCTCTAAGCTGGAGGATTAACTCGTTTCATTCGGAAAGTAATTATACGAGGATGATCAATAGAATGGCCATTATGTATTTCGTGGGCGTTGCAAAGGCAGGCAAGCTTTTCAGCACTGGGCCGAATTGCACGTGTAACTTTTACGTGGGAAAGTCGGCACAAAGGTGCTTCGCAAACGGAACGGGGTGGGATACACCCACGGGGTGCGTGATTAGATTGTTAATGCAGGGAAAATGGGGAACCGCGATAAGGTCAGCTTTAAAGCATGCTACTTTGAATAAAACATGATAAAGGCACGTGCAGCTTAGCATTTTATTACTTTAGCGAGAACAGATTTTAAAGTGGTATAAGAATTTGTTATATAATATTGGAAATTTTTGTGAGATGGAAAGGGTCTCTTTGTCTGTTCGATTTAGCGCCGGGAATGGAGTGACTGCAAGTAGAAATAAGGGAGGCCTCTCGGTTTGCGTAACTCGCACCAGAAGCATCGCCTTGATCGCGCGAAAGAGGAAGTGTCTTTGCTCCTGATTTACGTAATTGTCGACCGTGGAATTCGAAACGAGGAAACAGGAGCAGAACAACCGCCGAGATTTGTCCCAATGATAATATTTGTCTTTGCTACGGCTCGACTAGATCGAAACACGTACGCGGGCCGATGTCGTAAACGCATAAAATGATAGAGTACTCCTACCGAACTTCAGCAAACAGAATCGCACCTGAAAATAGCTGAACTAGTTATTCTCCAAACAAATAATCGCCCTTCCCAATAAATCGTCCGATCGTTAACTGTGCCGCTTTCCGCGGATTAAACTGCGCACTTAATTCACCGCATTTAATTATTGACTCTAACAACTGAATTTCTATTACAGCCAAGCCCGTCCAAGCTTCAACAAGATGTCAAGGCCTGCTTTTTTGGTGCATTCAACTTTGGGCGACGTCAATCAATGTAATTTAATATATTTATACTTTACAGTGTAACAGCGATTATAAATGATCAAATAAACTTTATTTACTGTATTTACGTGTTGAATTCACTCCTAATGTTAAGACTATGTTATTTTTAAATTACTCCTATACTAGTTCCTCGCTATTTCCACACTATTCCTACTGCATTGCTGTAGTATACCTACACAACTCCTTCGTATAACGCTCCTAGTTTCCTTCTGTACCATACATACAGTGAGTGTAAAAAGTATTCGTACAGCGATAAATTTAAAGTAAAATTTTTTATATCTATGTGAGTAATAAATTTTAACGGAAAACAATGATTAATCGATGTTCCTCGATGTTTGTAGAATAGATTTTGTATAAATAAAATTTTATTCCCCTTAACATTTACAGAGATATTAACAAAAACAGAAAAACACGTGCAGAAATGGACGCGCAAAAAGTATTCGTACAGTTGAATAAAGAATTAATAAACTATGGAAATAAACTAAATATTTAATGTTTTAATAATTTGTGGGATTGCCTTTTGATTTTATACTAGCTTCGAGGCTACTTGGTATGGAATTTACTAAGTTGGATGTTATAGCAGGCTGTATTTTACTCTACTCTTCTGGCAGAGTGGCTTTTAAACGTTCTTTAGATGTAATATTATGATTACGTATTTTTTTGTCTAAATAATCCCATAGATGCTCTATGGGATTGATATGTGGTGATTATGGGGGCATTTTAAAATATTTTGGTGGGCTATATAAAACTCTCTGCCTAGTATTATATGCAGAATGCTTTGGATCATTGTCATGGGTAAATATCAAATTGTAATTAAGTCCCATTTTATTTGCACTAGCATGGGTGTGCTTGCTCAGAATGTCAATTATAAACTCTATAATTCATAATACCATCGATGAAATGTAGAGCTTCCACTTCAGCTCCACTTCAGCCCCAGACAAATACAGAACCCCCAGCAGTATTTCATCATAGATCGCAAATTTTCTTTCCTAAACTCTGTATTCTTTTTTCTCCATACTGTGAAGTGTGCTTTAGGCCCAAATATTTCGAATTCACTAACGCCAACAAATTCGAAATATTTGGGGACAAAACAGACTTTACAGTATGGAGAAAAAAGAATACAGAGTTCAAGAAAGAAAATTTGCGACTTATGATAAAACACTGCGGGGGGTTCTGTATTTGTCTGGGGCTGTATGAGTGCAGCTGAAGTGGAAGCTCTACATTGCATCGATGGTATTATGAATTATAGTGTTTATATTGACATCCTCAGCAAGCACATCCATGCTAGTGCAAATAAAATGGGACTTACTGACAATTTCATATTTACCCATGACAATGATCCAAAGCATTCTGCATATAATACTAGGCAGAGAGTTTTATATAGCCCACCAAAATATTTTAAAACGCCGCCATAATCACCACATATCAATCCCATAGAGCATCTATAGGGTTATTTGGACAAAAAAATACGTAATCATAATATTACATCTAAAGAAAAATTTGAAAGCCATTCTGCTAGAAGGGTAGTGTAAAATACAGCCTGCTGTATCATCCAACTTAGTAAAGTAGCCTCGAAGCTAATATAAAATCAAAAGGCAATCCCACAAATTATTAAAACATTAAATATTTAGTTTATTTCCATAGTTTATTAATTCTTTATTGAACTGTACGAATATTTTTTGCACGTCCATTTCTGCACGTTTTTTTCTGTTTTTGTTAATATAAGATATTTCTTTGTATATGTTAAAGGGAATAAAATTTTGTTTATACAAAATCTATTCTACAAACATCGAGGAACATCGATTAATCATTGTTTTCCGTTGAAATTAATTACACGCATGGATATGCAAATTTTTACTTTAAATTGGTTGCTGTACGAATACTTTTTACACTCACTGTATATCATTTTTCCACTAGTGTCACGCAAATCGTACAATTTACATGATTTCTGAGACATCACATCACACTTACACTTTGACAGTACACTCATCCTATTTCTGTAGTACTCTCAGATCATTTCTTCCCACATAACTCCAGCGTTACTGCAGCACAGTTTCAGCAGTGCTCCCATACTATTCCTAGGTTATTTTTAACCGACTTGCAACATTGTTGCACACCATTTCTGTAGTATCTCTTGTACTAACCCTGCAGGACCATTCAGACAATTTCTACACTACATCCACAGCATTTCTGCAGTACACCAACAACGCTAGCAGCACCACTAGCAGGGAGAAGCAACACAATCCCAACGCTAATGCCACTTCACACTTTACATATCATACATAACACTTCACATTACACATGCATTGTTCTGAGCTTGGGAACTACTTAGTTGCCTTACGATCGTGCATGAAGAAAAATTTGTCATTTGCCACTTTGTTGCATTTTTTTGGAAAGCTCCAACACTGTTTTCAGCGTTATGAACTGTGGTGCGTGATGTGTGTTCTGAATTCTGTGTTCCGGTGTATTGTGCGAAGAATGAGCTGTGAAATGCGAAGTCTGAGCTGTGAAGTGTAAAATCAGGGACTGTTAAGTTGCCAGCTGTGAGCAGTGAAATTGTTAACTGTCAAGTGCGAAGCTGTCAAGTGCGAGGCTGTGAAGTGTGACGGTGTGAAGCTCTCAAGTGTGAAATTGTGAAGTATGAAGCTGTTGAGCTGTGAACTCTGAACTGTGAAATTTTGAAGTATGAAGTTGTTGAGCTGTGAACTGTGAAGTGTAAAATTCTGAAGTGTAAAATTGCGAAGTGTGAAAATACGAGGTCTGAAGTGTGAAGTGTGAAAATATGAGGTCTGAAGTGTGAAGTGTGAAGTGTAAAGTGTGATGACCCACGTTGAAGTATTAAAGAAGTGGCAGAAATGGGGTGATACTATGGCAGAGATTATATAAGGCAGTCAGAGCAACAACGGACTAACCCGCATTTTTTTCGAAATTGAATTAGTAGCAATAACGTATTCCAATAGGCTCTACTAACCATATAAAATAGGGAAAAAAAATTTTTTTTAATGTGGGTTGGTCCGTTGTTGCTCTGACTGCCTCATATGTAAGCGGCGATTTATATTATCTTTATCATAGCTTTACATTAATTGCACAATAAGCACTCAAGCGACGCCACACGACTAACAACATAATTGGTATCTACCACTCACCCTTTTCCTTATCGTCCTTCCCTTTATTGTCGAAGAAGCCCGTCGTAAGAGCCTTTCTCTTCAGCAAAGGCGCTCTCCTCTTGGGCTTCGTGACAACGACGCTACTGCCCAGGGACTCTGGAAATCAGCAAAGAATGAAAAGGAATATTCTTTGTTTGGGACCTTCGCCAGGCTTCATTTACGCTATGACTTCGATGAATCGTGGAATCCAGTGGAATCGATACACTACGTTTCAATAAGAAATCCTTGTGCTCCCTTTCGTTATTGTGGTCTCATTGATTCACTTCCGCCAGCTCTCAGAAGTGGAACAAAGAGACGCAGAACGCGCCCGAGAGAATGGAGCTCGATAAAACACGATCCTTTCGTGATTCTTGGATATATTCAATGCTAACAATGCGCCGTATAAAAAAATCATGTACCATATAGCATATTTGATGTAACTAGTGTGCCATCAGTTTCTAAAAACATTTTCTCAGCATCGATTCTACACATCAAAATAATGAAGAAGGTTTAAACACATATATAAGGCAGTGGGGGCAAAAACGAACTAACCCACGTTGAAAAATAAAAATTTTCCCCTATTTTTTATATGATTAGTAGAGCATGTATTGGAATACATTATTACTACTAACACAATTTCGAAAAAATGTGGGTTAGTCCGTTATTGCTCTCACTGCCTCATATGTCCCATAACGTTTAATCTTCTAATTACACGCAATTTTTTACTCCCCGAAAAACGGACCAAAAAATCCTGTAGAATGGCAACCACCTTACAGCGGTGCTGGTAAGTTGGTCTAGTGCCTCAATCAAACAAGAACGCCGACAGATCTCGGTGACTTTTGAAGATAGAAAAAAAAAAACGTGGGAGGAAACTGTATGACTAATAAACAATTAAACATTACCGAATAAACACATACACGACCCTTTTCCATTACTTCGATGCGTGCAATGGATCTCTAGGAAATGTCCCGCATTTCTATTGCCACCCCGTGCATCACTTAAACGACGTCCCATAAAGTCCCACAGCAATTAAACGAAATTACACATCTTTCTGCCGCGATAATTTATCACGCGATGTTTGCAAACAGGCCGTGGACACCCCTAATGCGACGGAATTAGCTCTCCATCGAATTTACGGCCGCGATGAGTACTGCGTATCTCGGCCCATTACACGGGGTCACGTTCTCAAGCGTCCATAACCGCGAATGAGCGATTTACATAAAGAGGGGTAATAAAATCCTGCGAGAGACTTAAATGCTTAGTCGAAGTGTATATTTAATGCCCGGCGGGAGGATGGGCGCGAGACTCCTCCGGGAAAGGGGCTACTTGGACGTCAGAGATACACCGCAAAGCGAATGGATCCTTGCGCTCATAAACACGTCAATCATCGGGGAGACAGCCGAGCTGAGATTCCATCCTCCGCGAGGAGGATAAGACGGCGACTTCCTAGCGGCAAAATAAAAGCACTCGTCTTCGAGAATTCGCACGATTCCTCTTTGCTCTCTTCGGCGCACGCTGGCGCCACGTCGGTCGCGGAAAAAATAGTCTCGCTTTTTTTTTACGTCCGAAGGACACTCGATAGCCTCGCAGTCGATACATTTGAAAACGTAGCGTGAAGTAATTAGGATTTCAGAAAATTTATCAATCCTATATAGAGTGCAAACAACGATTCTTCGAGAGTTTATTAACTGACGGTTTGAAGATTGATGGGGCTCGAATTGGCGTGAGAAAATGATCGTAAGAGACTTACCACTGGGTGGCCTGATGTGGACTCCCAAGTTGAGGGCCTGAAGTTTCGCGACGGCCACCTTGCAGAGGACCTTCCTCTCGATTTCTGACAGGGACCTCAGCGGGGTGTTCTGCAAGGTGACTCGTCGGCCAGCAGTGCCCGCCCACGTGCATTTTCCCTGAAAGAAAAGTTACGCTCCAATTTATCTCACGTCGCATTACCCTTCGAAGGTTAACTGCTAGACATAATCCGATGTAAATAGCGTTTGTGGATGGCATAGAGCACGGACGGGCATGAACGTCAACTTCGTGCTCTTAAACAGAATCATATACTTTTTCATGAATTTTCACTTGCGAAAAATTACGAGAAGGAAAATTTGCCCCGGCAACGTCAATTTCGCTGACGATATTATAACAAGCGCGCGCCACTTCCTGCATGCACATCGTCGCCGAGCAGAAAATGGCAAATTGCGTTGTTCTCGCGCGCGTCGATCGATGCAATTTCGTCGTTCGTATGAAATTCGCTGGGTTTGATGCAATGAATTGGCTCCTCGTCAATGTCAAGTTCGAATATCGTCGAATGCCTTCCTTCCTCGGGAGCAACGGTGCCTGAGAATTTACGACCGCCGTTCCCGTTTAATAATTTTGGGAATAACGCACTGGACCCGGGTAATTTATGCGTGGCCACTTTCTGGATTCGACGTTTGAGGAACGACGGAGGTCCAGGGTATATCTCTCTTCGCAGTGGCAATTATAAGAGACAATAAAGCGAGATCTCTGAGTGCTGCCAGGGAATATCTTCAGACTAATGCACGCGATATCTTACACTCAGTTATACGATCCCTTAATCTCAACGTAAAATGCGAGATAAACGTTGAAGATTATAGGAAACATCCTCTGAACATAAAATATGCGGCGCAAGGTTTCATATTCAAAAATACTTGATAATACTAGTAATAAGTATACTATATTATGGATCACAGGCTTCCTACTACTTTCTTCTAAAGTTTCTTTCTATCAATGTTCAGTCAAAGAATCAAGGTTTGCCGCAGATCGATTCATCCAAATTAAATTTTCCTTAATTAATTAATTCTCAGTTCACGAAACTTATCAGGAAACTCTTATTAGTAGAACTATCCTAATCCTACACTTCGGACTGGAATTGTTATTGTATCTAGCTCCTTATTAGAATCTTCGACCAAGCCTCAGTGTAATATAATTCTGAAATTTTCGCCTATAAATTTCGAAGAAAGGAAGGCTCGCGCGCGTTGCTCGTGAAGGATCACTGCCAAGACGCGGTTGCACACGACGATCTATCAGACGTGTCGTTACTTTCTCGTGGCCGAGTACGAAGCAGCGCGATATCATCGGTTGCCTGCACCGTGTAAATAAATATACAAGCCGGCCGCATCGTGGGCGTGCAAAATCTCGCGGATTTAGATCGTGGAATAAATCTTCGCGGCGAGGACGTGAACCGACACCCTGCACCATTGACTGAGGACGCTAGATGCAAGTGGATCGAGGAACCGATAATGGATCTGAAATCTATAATCTAAAGAGGTACTTGGAATTGAATCTTCAAAACGGACCGAATCACTTGTCACTGTGACAAACCACGAGTCCCCTAATAATCCCAGAAGCGTTCGACTAAGAGTAAAAGATTCAACGAGGGGCAAAGTGCAAAAATCAAAGACAGATGCTCCGATTTCTTAAACCATATTCACGCAATGAATCGCCCACGTGCAGTCGGTTTGTTTCTAATAGAAAGGAGTTACGCTCCCCCAGGCAGAGGTATATTTTTAAGTTTTCCCGGCTCGTGTCGTATGATAACAAACCGTGCTACAGAGTGGCAGCGTTCGAAGACTCGATGATCCGTCGAGCTTTCTGCATCGCGATCCTTCATTCGCGATAGCGCATTCGTGGACGGCGCGAGCGTGTAACTGCACGAGCGTGTGGAAGCCGGCGTGTTGGTGGAGGTAGTAGTATAGCAGGGGTTAAGTATAGTTCATACACACCACCGTTGGCGGACTATTCCTGGCGGCGCCGGCGAAATTCCGAGGCCCTAAATTGGTTATCGCGCTTACCGCTTAACGAGACCGCCTGCAAGGTCGACCTCCCTCTTCTTATTCCCACCGCTCCTCTATTCCTCTTTCACGTCGCCGGAATACCCGGTCACGCGGGGTATTAAACGGCAGTGATAGAAAGAAAAGCAGGCGAGCCCGTGGATGTCGGCACCGTTGACAGTGACGAGGAAGAGCGAAAAGAAGAGATCTCTGCGCCGGAGAAATTGAGAGAAAGGAGGACCGCAACGGTAAACGCCGAGAGAACACACTGCTTTTCATCGTTTTTTTTTTTTTTTTGTGGAGATAGTAAAGGAAGAGAAGAATCACGCGGACACGGATAAGAGAACTGAATTTGTCGAAGAAGGGGTGGATTAGAGATGCTCCTTGGGGTAAGAAAGTTTCGGGTTAAATGGCTGACGAGGAAACTTGGTGAAGTTATAAAATTAACCGTGGGATGCTAACCAGTGAAGTTAATTTAAAGGTTTTATTAATCCTCGGCAGGTAGTTCGGGTGAAAAGATTGTGTGTTTAATTAGTTAACCTTGAAACTGTTGTTTATAAGTGGAGATGTTCTTCATGAACTTTTATGGGAAATTCCTTTTATGAATATTGCTTTTCTACTTTGGGGATTTTTTATATGACGAATAGGGATACAATTTCTGTTTTATCGATCTTGTAATTTTACTAAATTTTTTCAAAATTGGGTCACATGGGACCCCTGTATTGAAAGCTGACCAAAATCCATGGTACCACGCTGAGGGTTAAGAAAGCAGTGGCCGAGTGTCGTTATTAATAGTAACACTCTATTTTCGCGACGGATCTTAATAGCAGCATCATTAATTCGTTTTCTTTCTTCTAACGAGGTGGACACTCTCAGCTATGCGGCGACAGGTGGTTTAAGCAAATTATTCGTAGACGTGTTTTGGCAAGACAAAACGCTATGTATAGCACGTGGTACTCGTTCTCGCTTCGTTTACAATGCGCAAATAAAATGTATTTGGAAAAATCGCTATATAAAAGTAAGTTAACCGTGTCCAAACAACACGTCATCGGATACACTTTAATCTTCCAATTGAACTTGAATGTTAGGTTCTATTTTAATAAACCAGTAAACGATTGACCTTCAAACAAATCCGAACTGCCCCATTTCTTATTCAGCTCTCGAAATTACCCTGTAATCAATGGCCTATTCAACGTAACACAAATATTCCAAGGGATCATTTTCCCGAAACAATCAACTGAGACTCCTATTTGATCTCTCTCCAATCCCACCACACTGATCGCAAAATGTAATCCAGTAGAAAAATTCTGGAATTTGACATACAAGGCCAAGCAGCGCGCAGAAAATAGGAGAAAGTAAGGACTCACCTGTGGCGTCCAGGCGGAGGGTTGATTGGACGCCCTCGAGGTGCTCTTGCTCCTGGACCGCCATATCTTCTTGGCCACCAGTCTGCTGCCGTGATGCACCACGCTGCTCGAGGACTTGCTCTTCTGCATCGCTGTGCCACCTGCGGAATTTGTCGGCGATGACGTGAGTGCTGGCGAACCAGGCGCCGAGTGTGGCTTATCCTTGTGCGCGTTGGAACCGTGAAGGAGATGGGACAGGAAGGATTGGTGATGGTGATGATGCTTGGGGGTCAGTGGTTCCTCGGAACCGAGGCCAGCGTCGATGCTGCTCCTGGAGCTGGCGTTCCTGCTCGGCGGCGATGTGGTCGTGTCCGCGTCGGACAGATTTTCGGACGGATTCTCCGCGGAGGATATCTCTTTGTAATTGAACACCCAGTTGTCATCGGTCTGGCAGCCTTTGTTGTTACCATCGTCGTCGCTCAGCTTCGTCGTCTCCCCCTTGGCCTTGATGTTCCTCAGGTTTCGATCGTAGTTAACCCGTTTAAACCTGTCCACCTTGTCCGCGTCCATGGACTTCTTCCTGGCCATTCTTAGGTATCTCTTAATCGTGTCGCTGACAGAGGGCGAGACGTCGTCGTTGTCCACGCTGCTTCGCCTGCGACCGGTGGACTTCTGTCCAGCCGTCTCTCTCGAGGCGTCTTCCTTCTCCCTTTCCAGTAAAATAGCGTCGAGAACATCCCGAGGGACTGGGTCCGTTTGGACACCGTCTTCGATGGGCCCACGGTCGGTGCTGGGTCCCTGAACGGCTATTAAAGGTGGCGGGGACATGGGGTCCCTTCTATGAACCGACAGCCAATCTTGGGTGTCCTTGGTGGGCATTCTAGTTCGTTGATGAGTCCACGAACGAGCGGACGGCGACGTATAAGCGCCGGTGACACGCGGACCCCTGAAGCCCCTGGTGCACCTCAGATCGAAGTACAGCTTCTCTAGGAGCTTGCGGTCTGTCAGAATATCCGAAATCACGTGTTGCCGTGTACCGGACTTGCTGTAGTAGCGGCCAATAGTGTCCAGCAGGGATTTATGCACGTAGTCACCCTGATACGGTAACATGGACTTGGGGATCTTCTCAGGGTCCTGGTCCGCGGAGGATCGTTGCTGAACAGACAGCTCCTTGAGCTTAGCTTGAGCAACCATCAAGTCCAAGTGCTGCTGGAGCTTGTCTATCAGCGTCTGATAGTCAAAAGGTTCTTTACCCTCGACCTGAGCAGAGATCCCAGATCTCCCAGTCGACTTCGTCGTGCCAGCGACGTCGCTCTGCATGTTCAGGTACTTCTGCAGCATATCAGCCAATGCCTTGGCCTCGGCGTCCTCCTGCTGGAACTTCCTGCGCTCCACAGGACTCGACGGCGTGCTACCTCCCTCGGTCGCCAGCAGCCATTCCCTCTTCGCTTTAGCCAGGTCGAATTTCCCAGCCGCGGTCGTATGGAGGATGAAGGACTGAGGCGTGCCCCTGACATCGTCGGCTTCGTCCGCCGAGCTGGCCTTCGTCCGGCAACTGCCGCCCTTCACGTGCCTCCGACGCCTTTGAGAGCGGAAGCCCAAGGTGCCTGGGTAAGAAGCCTTCCTCCACAGCAGGAACCTGGGCTCCCTTTGGCACACCTCCTGGAAGTACTGCTCTATCTTCGGGATATCCTCGGGCCTGTTGTGCGCCCCGTCCGGGATCAATCGTCTCCCAGCGTCGGCCATGTACCTCCATGTCTTCCTCGTTAGCAGCCATCGCTCTTTGGACGGCTTGCTGGACCGTTTGGTCCTTCGGTCCTTCGAAGCGGGCGGCGTGCCGTGTACAGGGCCCCCCGTTTCCATGCTGTCGCGACGCGAGCGTCTTCTGCCCCCAGGACGCTCCGCCATCGTCGCGTCCTTTTCCTTCTTCGCCACGCGAACCACTTTCGCGGAATTGTTTTTACTCTTCGGGCACGATCGCCGACCGACGACCCCTACAGTCGTCCACTGGGACGGCACTAGACCATTCCTGTACGCGCCCAGGGGGGAGGGGGCGGGGGAGGGGGTTGAGGGAGGGTCACACTCGCGACCGCGTCACCGCGTTGCTTCGGGGGCACATTCGAGCGCCGAGCACTTCGGGTATCCAAGAACGTGGAACGGCACTGCACTTTCACACTGTCGAGTCTGTCGCGGCGGCTACGCTGCTCCGCCGCGAGGAATCGCGCTCGATGATCGATGAGGGACGAAGGTGCGGCGTGCAGAGGACCCCAGGTGCTGTTGCCTCGATATCCACGGTGGTCCGAGTCACGGAGCCGTATGTTCCGCTCGTTATCGAACGGGACTTGCTCGATAAGTTCGAGGGGGCGTGTTGGGGGACACGTGAGCGGAATGATACGTCGCAAGGTCAGGAGGGAAGGAGGACATTAGCTTATTCTTGGAGCAAAGGAAGGACGTGCCTGTGACACTGTGCGTGTAAAAAAAATTCAGTAGCCACTTGCTCCTCGAGTAGGAATCGCCACTTCCTAGCAGAGCGGCGTCGTAACCTGCCGGCACAGAAATTGATCCGGCTCTCGGTTCCCCGTATCACGCTTATTTTTGTGCCTCGTGCACGAAACTTTGCGCTCTTTTTACGCCGGCCACCGCCAGGCCAGCCGGTTCGGAACTTCAACAACGGGCTCCAGATTAATTTAGACTTCGCGGATCCCGCCGAAAGTCAACCTAACCACGGCCATCTTCTTCCCTGCCCCTGCACTTGTCAACCGAACGGTCCACTCCTCGCACGATCCGCGCTACACACCGAGAGCCCTCGATCCCCCCCCCCCCCCCACCCCGAGTGTTTCCCGCGCGAGAAAGGGATCCCGATACCGCCCTCCAGGGCCCGGTGAGAAACGCCTCGACCCAGATTTAACTCTTCCAAATAGAAGCCGCCCGTGCGACCGAGCCCGAGCGTTCTCCAATAGGGGAGCCGAGCCGATCCGGCCTGGTTCCTCAAACGTCCCTTAACGCTTCGTGGTCCCCGCGGTCCAGGGCACTCGGGGACGTACCAGGCGTGACGGGGCGAGCACCACACGTTCGCGCAGCTTCGCGAGCGACCAGACGTCGAGGAAGAATCACGTTACGTACGGCCGCGAGCCGGCAAGGTGGAAGCTGCCTAAGGTACGCGACTACTGCTTCTCAAGGCGTCGCGACGCTCGTGGACGCTCCGTGTCTAAAAGCGTCTTTGCCCCTTCTCTCTTCCGTGCCTCTCTTACGCGAAGAGAGGAGCGTGTGAGAGACAGAGGAGAGGAGAGAGAGAGAGAGAGAGAGAGAGAGAGAGAGAGAGAGAGAGAGAGAGAGAGGGAGAGAGAGATTTGGATCAAGCGAGAGAGTTAAAGCAGAAAAAGGGAGGAAGAGCAAGAGACAGAGAGTGTAGAGGGAGAAAGAGAGAGAGAGAGAGATTTGGATCAAGCGAGAGAGTTAAAGCAGAAAAAGGGAAGAAGAGCAAGAGACAGAGAGTGCAGACGGAGGAGGACGAAGGCGACTTTGGACCAGACCGAGGAAGAGGCAGAGGCTTCGGTCTAGGGTACCTGGGACCGCAGACTAACCGGAGGTGGTGTGTCGACGACGCTGTCATCGTTTGCCAAATACCGTCGGCGCTTTCTGGCCAGCCACGTCTACGTGCACCCCTCACGTATTTCATAGTACGATAGTCCCCGCCCCGGCGATTTGTTTATAACGATAAACGCAGACGCGCAACGATCGCGCGCGGGCGTGCGACTCGGGAGATGTTTTTCAGCGTCGGCGAGCTACGAGGACCGTGTTTTCGTAAGACCCCGTCGTCCCACTTTCACGAACGTGGCTCGGGGATGTTGGAAACGGAGCAGCGGCCACCGAACCACTTGGTGCCGATACTAGGCTCGTCCATTTCGCGGATCTGGTATTCTTTTTTATTTAGCGAGTAGCTTGTGGGGGGTGGAAAGGCGGATCTCGGAGGGCTGTGTTTCTAGCGGATGGACCGGGGGTGAAGTTTCTGGTAAGAGAGCAGTTTTTGTTGGAAGGGGATGGTTGGCAAGGTCGCCGAGGTGGTAATTAGATGCGTGGCGGGGCTTGGTCCCGCTGGTGTAACGTGCTCGATAGTAACTCGGATCCAACGACGTCATCGCGCGTGAAAACAAACGCGGAGGCGAAGGGAGAGCAGAGCTTGCCGCGTGGAGTAGTAAACTCCCCTAAATTGCAGGAGATTCTGTCGACGATATCGATTTTGTTTGCCAAACACTATAAGAAATTCCTGGCGAACGTGCAATTTCTAAATTCGTCGGTTCAAGCAACTCTGCCGCGAACTTTTGTCTTGGTAAATTATGTACAGGGTGGCTTAGAAGAGGAGTCGAAGCGGTTGGGGCAGGCGAGGCGCGTCAAACTAAACCAAAATCGATGCCATTGAATTAACCCGCAATCTTCCGTTTCGATAAGACGAATAAATAATTCAAAGATGCTTTTGTAATAACAGCAAGCCTGTACATATACCTGAATAAAGAACAGTTTAACTGAAAAAAACCTCCAGTACCAATTTATCTATTTATTTAATAAACGTCCACCTAAATGTAAACCCGATGGCATGTCCATGTAAAAAACAAGGAACCCAAACGAACGAGGAGCGATCCACGTGTACGCCACGTCAAGCCGGTCGAGAATCTATCGAACGGTTTCGGAAGTCCGAAAGGGAAGTTGAGGAAGCAACGATTACCTAACGCCGAGGGGGAGGGAATGTGGGACATTTCTTTATACGCGCGGCGGTGACGCGGAGCGATAAAAATCGCGCATGGGGCCGTTGCCTAATATTCCTAGGGATGTATTCCACGTGCGGGACTATTTCGGGACTCATTCTCTAATGCAAGTCAGGCCACACCTTGGCCCGCCTTTATGGCGTTCGCTCGTAAATCAGAGCTAGGTCTAGCTCCGCTGAAATTCTTTATTTTCCCGAGTGGAAAATTGACGACTGATTTATCGACCAGTGCGCCAGGAATGTCTAGGCCGCAGGCGTTTCGTGAAATATGAAAGGTGCAGGGGGGAAGCATCGCGAGCTCCTCAAGCAAACTCCGGTTGCTCAATGGTCACGGGCATCGGGCTTATTAAGACAGTTTCTGTTCCTCGTCGCGTTCTTTTATTCAATTCTTACACTCGCGTCACGGGGTCGAGTAACTCGTTGCGGACGCCTCGGTTATGTTCATGGAGACGCACCGCCTATCAAATTAAATTACCAGATGGCGGGCGATCCTGTTATCAGAGCTTACGGGGCTAATGAAAATATACAGGAGACGGCATTAAATTCTCCGAGCTTATTAGCCGTAATTTCCTAGATCCATAAAAAAGCGTTATCGAGCAGCGAGAGGTGTGACGTCAATGCTTGCCGAAAATAAAACTTCATCCCCTTTTAACTACATCTTCGTTAATGTTCCCGTGTTTCACGTTACGAACGCGTCTGATAGTACGAGAACTACTATTCATACGATTAAGCCACGTTCGGAATGAATTTCTCTGTCACAATCACCCCGGCAGCTGTTTCACGGGTAATTATAATTTATTTCACTTTTGTGCACAACACAGCGCTCCTCCGGGCTCGCTGAATTTTTTCGCGCGAGTCGGGTATCTGGCGAGAAACAGGGAGGGCGCGGTGATATCTGGAGAAAGTCGAATCAAACGGCGACTCAGGGGGACCACGCTATCTTTAGCATTTCGGCTCGCGTCTCTCGTCTCCTCGAGACGCCAAAGTGTCTGCCGGCGAGCCTTATCTGCACTGGCCTGCCGCGAATGTTCCTTATCGGCGAGCTTTCGCGCAATTAAATAGCTAGTCGGAGACGTGGACGGTCTCGGGAGGTAGCCGGGCGTCCTTCGAATTGGCAAAGATAGACGCGACACGGAGCGTTGACAATTTAAACACGCGGCCTTGTTAGACGATCGAAAACATGTGAATGCACGCGGGCTAAACGTGGCTTCTACCGGCGCTGCGAAATTGCTCTGGATGTCCTACAAACTACTCGGCACGTTCTTACGTGCCCACACACCGACGAAATCGGAGACAAGAGTGGCGGATACATGATCGACTATCAAATGTCTTCGTGTGGTTAACCGTGGGGCTCCGAAAGTGGTCCGAGCTTGTGACGATCCTACGAATTTGCAGGTGCTTGGATTCTCGAGAATGATTAGCTTGGAAGACAAGAGTCCAGATCGTAATCCGTTGCTATTATTAAAACGGAATATTCGAGAAGCGTCTGCATTAAAAACGCAAAGACGTACGCTGCAGGATTGTAGATATGAAATTAAATTATTGCTTCAATGAATTTCGTTGGAATGAGTTGCGCCGCCTCGCGTTTTCACGGCCGGGGATTGTAGATGAAGTTCTGCGATTTCATCTCGTGTTTTTCTCCAGCCGACGGCGTTCTACGTTTACGACAGCTCGGACGCATATATGAAAGTTGATAGACACGCTATTATCGATCGCAGAAGAAACGGAAGGGGCTTGACGGATGCGATAAAGCCACCATTAAACGATAATTGTATCGAATAGTAAAGTGCCCCAGAGCGTGAGAAACCGGTTAAAAGCTTTTCTAATTGGCGAAAGCAAAATGAAGCATGCATAGGCTGCGAATCACTGACGAATTAATTAATAAATACCAAATAAGTGGAACCTACAATCCCGTTTCCAAAATGTGCAAACTAAATATAAAAAAAAGTAGAGCTTGCATACTTCCTAATCGTGTCAAACTTTATAATCCTCTAGGAACGAATCTGCGCAGATGAAAACGTGCTGCGGTAACACGATGCGAGATTTACCATTATCACGATCAGGCATGAATATTAAATTCTCTGTTAATATGATCAACAGCCATACCATCGAGTCTCAATTAATCTCTCGTTCATAGAAAAAGCTCCTACTTCCTATCCACTAAATTCGCCACATATCCCAAGTAGGTATCTCAAATAAACACTTATTAAAATGTTCAACGTCCAATGTATGTAAAAATTTCACTTTTCAAAATTCCTCGAGACATTTCATTAATTAGGGTAAACCAACCAAGTAATTGACCGCATACCAATGAATAACCGTTAGGTAAAGAAATGTCAATTATAAATTTAAAAATATTATATGTTTATAAATGGAGTGTAGTTGCACTTTTAATATCCCATATTTTTAGTTACATGTATTAAGCAAACATTAATAAGTACAATTCTTATTAAAAGTATGCGGTCATTTACTGGTCTCCTACACGTTTTGCATTTTATAACCTTTTTTTTTTAAATTACGATAAGAATAAGTAATTATTTTTATAGAAATTTCAAGAAAAATAAATTTAAATGCAATTTCAACAGTTGTTTTGTTGTTATACATAAATATATTCAAGTATTAATCTCAAAGGTCCGTAAATTCAACAATTCGGTAATTCACTGGTTGGTTTACCCTACTTTGAAAAATGAAAAGATGCTTGGTACTTTCAGTGATTAAATTCAAGACCTTAAACCACCGTCAGTGTGAATGGTCCGTTTCTGTTAACGCCAGTAAGTGACACGGGCAGGTGTAAGCTGCTCCATCCCAAAACGGGAAAACGATATTCTTCGTTATTGACACCAACGGCGTTGAACCGTGACTGACAAACCGTTATGTGTGCGCAGACCTTTAAAGGCTGGGAATCGACAAGCAAGTGGTAGCAATCAACGGCGCGGACACGTGCCGCCGAAAGTAGTGCAAGACGTCGATCGTCAGACACGGCGGTCTCGTCACCGATCGATGACGATCCGCCGGGATGAGTTGGCTTGATGACCGATGTCGAACCTGCCGTCACGAGAGAGCGACGCGCAGTGTCATCGACTGATTGCCGCTATTTCGAGCGAACTCTCGGCCAAGCCTATTTAAAATCATTTGCACCGCCACGCGAGCTTTCCACCCGGCATAACAAACAGCGAACTGTCGCGCGATCACAGCCTCGTGACACGGAAATTAATTCTACGCATCCTCTAACAACAGATACTGCGCCCTGACGTATTTTATAATTAAAGAATACCCGCGCCAAACTGCGGTGAGATTTAATTCAACAAACAAGGGGCACGGTGGCTGTCGCGTACGAGCGAAGCTTGCCTACGCGAGGTCGTAGAAATAAAGGGACGGCTCCGGTGCTTCCTTTACCTCGGATCATTATGAAACGGTTTAATCTGTTTCGTTTGAGGAATTCGGGGCGGAGGGGTGCGCCTCTAACGTCAAGCAACGGAGAAAAAAAAAAAAGAAGAAGTGTGTATACGCAAAATCCCAGCGCGATAATATTTACAGCTCCGAGCGTAAAAAGTAAGCGGCGTGAATAAATATACACTTCGGGCAAGGTTTGAATACCCGTGTGCCATGAGCACCCGAAGATTCCGATACCTTTGGAACCTTGAAACTTATCCAGAAGCCCGTATTCGCCGGCGCGCAAATCGTTGCGCGACGGAATTATGTAAGAAAATTTAATGAGGCACTATATGCTTTCTCTGGTAAAAAGATTCTAGCTCCACGCTCGCTAAAACGCAGCCCTCGCGCGACCAGATGATGAGCATTCACGCGCTAACACCTTCGACGGCGATAAACACTGCCAAGAAATATATACCTCGAGGAGAAAAAACAGAAAGTGACATATTCTCATTAGAATTCCCAATTGCGAATTCCAATTTGCAGTCCCACTTGGCAAAGTTGAGGTAGCTGGCGTGCGATATTACAAAAACGGTGGAGGGAGCTGGGTCGATTATCATTTTAAAAAATAAATTATTAATGAACGAGGGAATGCCGTTTGATTTAATCATCTGCGGATCAAGGAAACGATACGATACTGCCGCTGCCCCCAAGGCTGGAGCAAGCTAACGAGACGAGGATGAAGGTGCGAGAGAGAAAGAATTACGGAAGGACACGAGTAGCGTAACAGCGCCAGAATAATCGTCCCAGTGGCGTCTTTTAATCTGAACCGCCATACGAATCTATTTTTCGCCGGACAATCGCGCCAGAAATACCGGATTGGCCCCCCTTCGTGTTAATTCTGTTCTGGTGCTCACATGATCGCCACCACTTGGTCTCCGCCGCGTACACACCGCGCGGGTCCCGGCATTCTACCGCCCCTTTCAAGTGAAACGGACGGAAATTATAGGAAAAAAAACACTTGCAACGACTTCCACATGCGGAAAATGGAAAATTATTTTGTGGAAAGAGTGTGCAATAGGTAGTTGGGGTATAACAGATCTTGGGGAATTGCTAGAAACTTATAGGCATCGATGGACCTGAATTGTTAATGAAACGATTGGAATATGCATTGACTTGTACTACTGAGGGGTAATGTGAATAATTCGGATGGAAGATCCGAAGACGTACCAGGGATCCAGACGAGCAGGGCGTTTGAAATAACCAAGATCAAGAGTTAAATAATTAAATTAATGCTTTGCATCCGAGGGATCGTATATCGAATGTCTGGATGAGAGCATCGCCCAAAAATAAACGTCGCTCAGATTAATGGCAATACAATTAGACGCGACTTGAAAAGCTCCGCGTGAAATTCAATCGTGCATCGAACACGCCGCCGCGTGACTTGCAACAGTATCCAGTAACCATCGTGCACAAGTGTCAGCTGTCGATCCAGCAAGCTTCTCCGAATACTTGATGAATTATTCGTCTTACACAAAGCAAAGTATCCGTCTCTTCTAAAGATTCCAATTTGATCTGACAAAATACACCCTGGGCTACACCCTACTGTCAATATTTCCGTCTCTGCGGGCGGCACGATCGGCCCGAGTTTATTTGCGCGCCGATTTATTTATCTCTGTCCAGGAAAAAGGGACCGCGATCTTCTGAGAAACAAAGATCTGTTGCGAAGGATCGCTCGGGATTTGGGTGTAGAATTATCGAAACGTGCCGTGCAACATGTAGCGGAACGATCGACGATCGGCGAGGCTCGGTCAGTCCTCGCCGGTCGTATTATAAAATGCGCGAATTATTTTTAGCGGGGCGCAAAAATATCGCAAGGTCGCCGCACGCGCCGCCAGCCACTCCTGCCCGTCCGTCGCGTGCGCCGCGAGCTTGCTGTCTGAAAAGCTCGCAGCTTTTCGCGGCAGAATCAGCCAGCGGAGTCGCCACCGTACAGACCGCGCTCCCCTATTTTCCCGAAAGCTCGTCAGGTGGCAGCCACGCTTGCGAGCTAAGTGGAATCACTATCTTTCCCGACATCGGTACTTGGACTCGTCGATTCGCGGATTACTGAAACCGTCCTGCAAAGTGGCGGGCATCGTGTCGATAAAGATAACGACGGATTGTAAAATAGTTTGATAATCAGAAGGTTGACTCATCTGGTAAGCAATCGGAGTTTGGAAGAATTAGCAAGCGCTGATACAAGGAATACCAACGAACCAAATTTTCCAGCATCAGGTAATTCCTTTGGGAACGACTTCGAATGAACTGCGCATCGATAGAATCGGTCCCTCAGTTACCGAATGGATCTTTCGGGCGGAGGGTTCCGTTCCAAGTCTTATCGACGGTGAACTTTGAAACGGGAATTTAAAGTTTGCGTAAAAAGAATCAATGAAACAAGGGGAACTAAATTGAATCAGGCTGGATTTACTAGTTAACCAGAGCTTCTGGAAGATTGTCGCTAATGACAGGAACACGTGATGTCGCTAATCTTGGTATTATGTCACGGAGTAACGTCACTATTATGTCATACACGAATTTAGTCCGCGTCAGCGTTCGCAGCTACACAGCCGCATTTGTTTAAGCAACAGGATACATTTTAAATCGTGGACGCATGAGAAACACGTTTCTGTTCGATCTTCATGCAGAATAATCCTAGCAAAACAAACGCCTCCTATCTAACTGACCCCTGAACCATCGCCCTGTCTGACCAATAGCGCTCTATTCCACTCACCAGTACTACTCGCCTTTCCACCCTAATTACAAGCACGCGAAAATTGCGCCCACCTTCCTGGAATATTACAAATATCCAGGAAACCGACCCTCGAGCCCCGTCGAAGATTGCCACCCGTCCCTCCTGATTATCCTCGGTTTCCCGGTAAATCTAGCCGCCGGGACAAAAGCGCTAGCGCGTTCCACGAAAAGCAGAAAATCCTCAGCCGGCTGTAGAAGCCCCGGGAACTATCCCCGCGGCCGCCGGAATCGCGCGATTTCCGTGAAAGTTCCTTCCCTGGAACGACGAATAAAAGCAGTCACACCCGCAGACAGGCCGTCGAAAATAGCCGAAACGCCGGCTATTTCCACCGTGCGCGCGCGCGCGCGCGCGCGAGGGAGAAAGATCGAGCGTGGCGCGCGACTAATGCAACGGGCCAGCGAGCGAGAAACGCCTAATCGAGGCTCAAGGTTCTGGTCCCATTAATGGCGCGGCGTCTCGTGCGGGTCTTAATAGTTAATGATCGTACGCGGGACGTAGCGTGCTAGCGTGCTCGCTCGCTCGCGTCTAGCCGAGGAAGCCGTGGAAATGGGACGGCCGAGTCACGGCACGTGCGCGCGAGCCGCTTCTTCAGCTTCTCGCGGCTTATTCCAAGACCTCGGATACACGCGGGAGGAGACGGAGGATCCTAGGCTCGGAAAGGCCTTTGGCCTTTCGTCGCGGCGTGCAACCGTCGCGCCGTGCTGCCTACACGTGTACGCGACCCGCTCGGCGTGCCCGCGCGAAGCGGACGGCAATGCCGGGGGCCGATAATCTGCGCGGCCTACCTGCAGCCGCGTTTGCGCGCGCGACCAGGCCGATTCGAAGGCGGATAGAGCTTTATTTATGGATTATGCGGCCCGCCGTGTGCCAGCCGGCCGGATTGTACGCGCAGGCGGAACGGGGATCCTTGCCAAATACTACGCGCGCCGCCGCGTGCACGAGTATATCGATCTCTCGGCCGTGTTACATTGTCGGAAGGATTATGAGGATCCGGTTCGATTTATTGCGCGTAGCAGCGTAGTAACGTAGCTTTTTCATTGATAGGGTAAATCCGGGAGGCGCGGTCGACCTAATATAAAATGGCTATTAAAACTGATATAGAAATTACTTATTTTATCAGAAGAAACCTATGTGTTCAGAATTATATGCTGGTTCAGAGAAACTGGTCGATATTTGCTTTAAGACAATATTTACTGTAAATCGGGTTGAAAACTGAAGTCATGAAATCTGACCACCTCTCCCGAGGTGCCGCACAGTGCGTTGCTCAATGGGCAAAAATCTAAAAATCAATATTTTTTTTTGCGATGATTTCTAACATCACCGTAATCCAGACTCTTTATTTGTATATGAACACTCGAAAGAAAACAAAATAAAAGCCCCCAACACTCAGAAAACACCTTAGTATTGAGAGAATCGATTTAACACATTTCCTTGATGTATTTACTTAGTTCTGTCCTATACCTCAAGGCCACCTACATTATTAACATTATGCATAAATAAAAATAATTTTCAATGGATCATTTAACTGAAGGTTCTACATACTCTGTATTTTGATTGTGAAACGATTTTTTTTACTTACTTTAAATTGAGTTTTATTGTCTCGAAGTTACACATCCAATAAATTGCTGAATTATATGTTTCCAAACTTTAACTTCACTTTTCTCGAAAAAAGTAAAACACGTCTCGGGGTTTATGTTGGAAACTATTTCTGGAACAATCCGCTATATTATCATACAAAAAAATTTGCACATGTTTGCACTTTGTTTAGTTACAGTAATTTTTTCAGAAACATGTTTAACGAGGACAAATCGAGATATATTTGAAAAGTGGTTTAGTTCTGCCGCAAAAGACAATCAAATGGAAGTTCTAAACATCCGATCTGTTTTTTCCTATTGTTTATACGATACCTACCATGACTTTTACATCCTGGATACTGTCTTCAGTTTTAAAATAGCTGTCAAACGCGATACACGTGAAGAAAATAATTTGATACAAAAATGTTTCGAACAAAAGTTAGTCAGTATTCAGTTGACAACAAATTGCAAAAGTAAATATTGATAAAAAACTTTTAATTCAATAAATAATCGAGATCACCTCAATTTTTTTTAATGCAACTGTATATTTTTTTCTACACCAATCGATGCATCTATATATTCTGGTTAAAAAAGTATTGGGGTATATAGGCAGAAAACTGATTTGTTCAGACGTTATGATTTTTGTCCCGACTTCCCATTGATTCAACGCACTGTGTGCCGGGAGAAATGGTTTTCGTCGTTGGCAGAGACCACTCACATAATTATTCATAGAAAATTAACAAAGGATAAAGCAAAATTATTTATGAGTGAATACAACTACAGATTCATTGATATTTAATTTGTTTACGTTAAAAGAAAGAAATTTTCTTTACTTAAGAACACATCAAAGGAAAAGTGAACTACCTACTGGACATTAGCAAGGCAAATGAATAGAAAAGTGAATAAATAAACTAAATAAACAAAAATAATAATAAAATAATTATAAAAAAATTAAAAAATAAACAAAAATAATAAAAAAAAAATCATAACTCGACCATCTCTCCTTTTTGCAGCGAGATGGTGTTATCGTTAACTTTGAGAGGAAGAGTTACTACGGCCAAATACTTTGGCTGCATTGTCCCTCAATATTTCTACTATCTTATTATCCCAAACATTAAACGAAAATAAACTTGAAAGTATATTTTAAATACGATTCAGTGCATCGCTGCTTGACAAAAGAGGTTAAATGTAACCTCAGTTTACCTTTTAAAGCGTATAAATCCAGAAAAACACAGAAGGAAGCGAAATGACGCTATTCATTCAACTGTTTGGCTTTTAGAAAAGTAATTGTTCTGCACTTTAACGCATCTTTACGTAGAGAGTCTGAAATATAGCAACTCGACCAACTCTCCGGCCCGACCGCGTCTCCCGGATTTACCCTACAGACGGTGCGGTGCCAATAGCTCGGCGGGTACACGCCCGATTCTAGTAAAAGTGATTTCGCGCTGCATTTCCTGGTCCGTGCCGCGGAATTGCTTTTCAATATCGACTGCGCTAATCTCGGACGCAGATTGGAGTCTAACTAAGTTCCAACTGGGAGTTTCGACGCAGGGGCTTATGGTGGTAGGCGTGTTTTGTAGTTGATCTCGAATGTGGGGTCTTCCCGTTCGCTTGTGACGATGGGAAGAGTTGAGCGACGAAGATGATGATTCATTAATTTGTGTGGCAGAAGGTCGAGCTGCAAATTAATACAATATATGCCGAATTAATGCAGCCTCAGAGTTGATCAACAGACGTCCTTGAGTTTAATGCGAGGATTAATTCCCCGGCGTAATGAGTGCGTCATTGTGCCTCCTTAAGCGATACAAGTCATTGTTTTCGTCACTCGTAGAGCTACAATGCCGCGTAAAGAGATGTACTTGATCTCATTTACGAAAATAACGATGACCAGCCATGAAGAAGCTACGTCCACTATGTAATGACCCACTCGAAACGCGGCGATATTTATTTGAAATATTCTGTGGTGTCGCTATTAGTTTCTGACAACAAGACGAATGGCGCTACTCTTCCGATTATTCTACAAGGCATTGCCAAAGGTATTCCGAGAATACCTTGCCCATATTCCACTGAATCACCGAGGCTCTCGCAACGAGGTATCTAATTACCAGGCGTGATCGGGTACCTAAAGGGAATGATGGATAACGAAAGAAAAATATTTGGATCGCTCGGAAATAGCCGCCGTTGGTTTTATCAACCACCGCCGTTCTCACGTCTGCCGAGGATCCAGAATCTAAAGCTATTCAAAGACTCCAACGAATGATAAATCGTCCGCTGTACGCGCGAAAGCCGAGCGGGTCCCGAGTTGTCGAACATAGGCTGCAGAGGCACCTACCCCAAGCATTTTTCTCCGAGCTTCGTGGAGAAATCCACGAGAACGTTTCACGCGACATTCGTAAAGTCTGCTTCAGCCTTACACGGAGAAAGTGTAAGTGACCCAAGAAATAGCCTCTTTTTGGTCCCACGATTTTGGAACTGAATTTTTTGCGAAACAATCAATCACACGAAATTTTCAAGTTGAGGTGACAATTAGTTTCTGAGATATGGGAGGTCAAAGAAGTGAAAATTCGTTAACGCGTCAGCCAATACGCTTCGATGTACGAACTTTTATGTCAGTCCGATAATTTAAAGAATTATTTTCAAGGGTTTTGCTGACTGCCAACAACGAAGTTGAACTTAGATTTCCACAATTCACGACGAAAAATAAAAATCCAGAAATATAAATGACTGTGTAGTGTGTGCTTTTTTTAATATATCAAAATTCACAATGGCCGAATCAATATTGTGGATATATTAAAAAAATACCCACTGCACGGACATTTATATTTATTGATTTTTATTTTATTTGTGAATTTTGAAATTTTTTGAATTTTTCTAAGTTCGAATTCGGTGTGAGCAGTCAGCAAAACTCACAAAGGCCGATTCAATATGGTGAACGATATAATAAAAAAAAGCACCCACTACACAGACATTTATATTTCTTGATTTTTATTTTTTGTTCGTGAATTTTGAACATCTAAGTTCAAGTTCGTTGTTAGCAGTCAGCAAAATCTCTAGAAATAATTGTTTAAATTATCGAACTGACATAGAAGTTCGTACATCTTCTTAAAGAATTTTCACTTCTTTGACCTCCCATATCTCACAAACTAATTGTCACCTCAACTTGAAAATTTGTTGCGATTAATGTCTCATCACAAGATATCACTTGGCACAAAATTCAGTTCCAAAATCGTGGTACCGAAAAGAGTCTAAAAAAGGCCTTATTTTTAGGTCACTCTTTCACGCGCGTTCGACTTGTAAAAAGATCTATAAATAAATTTTTGACTCTGCGCCTTTCTTTCTCGTCCAAGTGTAATAAAAAATTAGTCCAACATCCCCCGATTTCCCCCGTCCGTGGTAGATCTAAACGCGCGTGCGTCAGCGTAACTGATGCGCGCACGGCGATACGTAACAGCGAAAGATCGAGATCGTGTCCAAGATCGTTACGAGCGTAGAAGGCTCACGGAAGCTAGTTACCCGCGGCATTATTTCAAAGCCGTGACGTAGGCGAGCGGCTGTCAACCGGAAATTTTCCTTGACGTATGGCCCGAGCGGCTCGCCCGTGCAACACGATTTTCGCGCGGGCGTACCGCACGTACGGGCGTGTACACAAACACCAATCTACGATCCGCGGCCGTAGCTGGCAGGAATCCATGAAAACGATCCCTGCGAGTCTCGCGGCAGAATCGACGTGCGAAATAAAGGCCCTTTTCGCATCGCGCTCGCGGTCCAGAAGAAATATTTACAATGGCCGCGAGCTGAGCTTTGAAATCGGTTGCACCTATTTCAACGCAGGTAATACCACACTCCTGTTTCCCTTGACCAACTAACATTCTACCTATACAATATAACTCTTGCGAACTCTTAACAATCCTCTTCGTCCGAGGATCGTCGAAGTGAAACGAATCAAGGTACCGCAATTAAAGTGACGGCGACAAACGGTCCATCCCCGTAAGAATCTACTTAACTATCTCCCAATCGCAATTTCTGCTTTCTCCTAGAAGAGCAAGCACCATCAATCGGTGCCCCTCGCCCCGTCCCTGCTAGACGCGTATTAAGTCGAAGGGTGTGTTTCCGCTGCTCCGCGAGATTGCGTGAAAGGCATATTTGAGAAGAGGCGCCCTAAAAGCACCGCCGCTTCATTTCGATCCCCGAGCATCGAGGAGCACCACACGCTATCAATAAACACGAGTTACGAGCGAATCGATTTTCTCATTAGCCGAGGTGCATCCTCGCCGAAAGGCAAGGACGATCGCGTGCTGGCCAGAGGCGAGCAGGAAGCGCGTCGAAGGAAACTTGATCAACCGAACGCCGGGCGAACCGATTCGACCGTCGATGAATTATCGACGCCGTCAGTCTTCTTGACGCACTCAAGACGGCCCGGGAAAATCCCCGACGAAACGATTTTAAATATATATATATACACACACGCGCGCGCAATACACATATGGTAGTCGCAGGGCCCCACCCCGCTGGATCGCTGTCCGAGGCACTGTCGATCACGTTTCATCAACGGCTATAGAAAACGCTCGTAAAATAAACGGCCAGATCCTACTCGCAGATTGCTCAGGAGTGGTCCGAAGTTTCGTCTACGTTGTCTTTCTCTTGCTGTGGACGGTCGTCCACGTATTTATAGATCCTTCCCGATGATACGAGCGCGACATCGATCCCGTGGCACCGATGCTGCCCCGCGGATTTTGCAGCGAAACAACTTTGTAATCCACTCGGGACATTAATGACAGCCACGTCGATTGGAGGAAGCTTTGAAAATGTGACGGGGACGGACGCATCTCCTCGACGTGTCTATACGGCGCGAAGGTATATGGAAAGTACGCGG
Organism: Andrena bucephala; assembly: GCA_947577245.1. Taxonomy (NCBI): domain Eukaryota; kingdom Metazoa; phylum Arthropoda; class Insecta; order Hymenoptera; family Andrenidae; genus Andrena; species Andrena bucephala. The sequence goes on along the minus strand of OX387719.1, from coordinate 13,491,248 downwards.
CTCGAGGGTGCACGTTCGATTCTCGAGCCGGACACGCACAGTTTTCGTTCTATTTTTAACGGCAACTGCGGGGGAATTAGCTTTTATATCGAGGGAAAGGTGGGACCGCTTGATTTACGTGCTGCAAGAAAGTTTCGCGGAAAAAAGAGACGATTCACCACTGTCAGAGTGTCGGGGCACTTGAGGGATCGAGGAGCGAAGAGGGAGGAAGAGAAAGGCGACACATGCTGGCTTGGATCCCCTTTGTATACTCCTCTGGGCTCCGCACAATTCCTGAATGACTTTGTTCGTGAAAAACGGGGATGAGTGGATTATTGTGCTGGGAGGTTTGTTAACACGGTTCCAACCGCCGGCCAATGACCGAGCGCGTTACCGCGAAATTAATACTTTCTAAGTGGGAAACATAATCTTTGATTTACATCGCTTGAAGATGCGAAAGTGGATTCACAGAGGAACGCGAATGAGAGCTGCGAGAGTGAATTACCAAGCAGGATAGAATTGTCGATAAGAAGCCACGTACGATGATGAAAGTAGAAATTTTATTGTAAAATAAAAGTTGAAGGAACGCAAAATATTCTTATCGTTAACCGAGGAAAGCCTTCGCGCGAAGCGTGGTTCGTGCTCAATCTCGCGGCGACACGTGAATACGCTCGTAATATAAGAGTAAATAGATTATAACATTTTCATAAATAAATCCGTAGGCGTGATGTAAACGGGCCCTGCACATGCAAGACGATCGGCTTTATTTCACTTGCACGCGCGCCGCGGTGACCGAAGTTTTCAGCGCGGAACTACATTCAAGCTGGCAGATTTATGACGCCCGAGGAAATTATACCGAGATTCTACAACCTCTGCAACGTATTATCGAATGCTTCGCTTGAATCTACAGCAGCTTATATCGGCGCGACCAACCGCGCCACTTTCACTCTGAATTCGAAAAGCACGCGCTGCTACTTCCGCGAAATATTCATTCCAAGTGAACTTTTTACGTGCCTTTTTCTCGACCTCCTCGCGATGAATATTATATACGTTACGCTTGCGTCAAACATATTTGCATGGGCGTTTTTCTGCAAACTTGCATAACATACCGCTGAAGAGATAGAATACCAACGTCCTTCAACTTTAATCTCACAGTGTCCCATTCCCCGTTCCTCTGTCTAAAACTTTAAAGGTGCAAATCGACGATTATGTCTCCCATAAGACTTTAATCTTACGAGACAATTATTTCATTATATTATTAGTTTGTAATTATTTTATCATTTAATTCATGAAACTAAGTTTCATGATATATTTTCAAAAATCTCATCTCTCGCGGCTATTTCCATTATTCACATCTAATTGTTGCTGAGACTTTCGTCTCGTGTAAAGTCTCATCGTGGATTCGCACCTTAAACGTATGAGTGTTAATTAATATTCTCTCTCACCGATAATGTGGTGGTACTTCTCGACGAACTGAGCGGTGCTTTGAATTCCCATGAGTGCCACGTCGATGTTGGAATAACAGGGTGCGGAATATCGTGGCTCCGATTCGACGCAACTAACGCCAGACATCTGCTCGATCGTCACATAATTCCCGTCAGGGGCTCTTTGTTTTTTCCCCTTTTGTCCTCCTCCTTTTAACCACTGGTCACTTTTCAGCGCGCCGGGGGGGAAAGTCGTGGATCGGCGGCGGCGGCGGCGGCGGCTCGATGTCTGACCATGCACCGGCTTCGACCACTTTCTCCGCCTCGACCGCTTCGGGGATTCACTGAGAGAGATCACCTCCCGGCCACTTTCGATCGCGCGGCTCGTTACCGAACAGATGCACTGATTAATCTCTAATGGGATCGCGTACGTCCCTCCACGCTCCGCCTGTCCGGCACAATTGCTTTCTCGATTGGAAACGATCGTTTTTCACCCGACTATCGTTCACCACCGTTTCCTGTAATTCAAATATTTGTGGTCAGCCGACGGTAACCGGACACCCGCTGTGCGTGCAATTCATACGACTTTCTTTCCCGGAACGATCGACATGTCAACGGCTAAACGAACGAGCGCGCCCGAGCTGCTGTTAATCCTAAGCTAGCTGCGCAACAAGATTCGGGGGCGGGGGGGGGGCGGGGAGGGGGTGTGGGGGGTGTGGAAGACGAAGCGGCCCGATTTAAGGTGATCCGCCCGATGATCGCAAAGGAGCGCGCGTTCGCAACAATACACATTGGAGAACGCACGCTGCGACGTTTCCAAGAATAATCGATCTTCTAAATGCAGCGCATCTCCCTGTCTGCCGTGCCCCCATTAACGCAAAAATACGCGGGAAGCCTGATATCCAAGGAGCAAGTTAACGGCGAAACAAAGGAGAAGACTAAGACGAAAGCGGGGAAGAGCAAGTGTATCAGCGCGAGGCACGCTTGCGCGTTTAACGAAGTGCCACGGGAAACATTGGCCCTTTGATCGCCCATTTGTACCCAGCCCTGCCTTTGTGTACAAACTTGCCCCGTTCTCTAATATCCCGGTGCATTAATACGCGAGTCGGCTCGCGTCGTATCTCTTGCGAAACACCAGCCCCCTGCCTCCCCCCCGGCGAATTCAGTATCTTGTGCGCATCATTGTTTACTATACGCTCCTCGTCTTAAAATAACGAAACACAGCTGACAGCCCGAGGGGAACGACGACAGAAGACCGCCCCCGGAACGTATCTTCGCGAACCCAATACCACCCCCCGGAATCGAGCACCCACGACTCCCGAATCGCACGATCGACTCCTAAAACACCTTCCCCATCCCTTCTCCATCACGAAGCACAAATGAATTTCTACGACTGATTCTCGACGACAATTCCCCCTGTTTTTACCGCTCCCAAGGCGCGGGATATCCTTTCAAGGGAATCACCTTCCGTAACCCAATATCGCGCGCACAGCGTGGGGCCGCGTAACGCGACCCGCTGTCAACCGACCCGAGCCGCGACGATCCCGTGTACGTACCCGTGATACTCTGCGGGCAAATCATCCAGGTACACTCGCGCTACGCGGGAACCGGCACCACGTGTCACCTGGCGCGCAAAAACCGCCCTCTCTTGCCCCCTGCACGCGGAGAACGCTCGCCTCGCTGCCTGCCGAGAGGCCTGTGGGAATAGCGAGACTGGCGGGTCGTCTCGCGGATGGCACGGGCGCGCACGCGACACGCTCGGCGCGTATGCAACGCCTCGGCTGGATGCGCCCGAGCGGGCGAAGCGGACGGCGCGACTGGCGAGGCTGCACACGAGGGTCGGACGGGGCTGCTGCGAGGACGGTGCACGATCAACGACTGCTGAAAGGTAGAGCGCGCACGTCCAACAACAGACTGGTCGCTCGGGCCGATAGGCATTGGCAGAGCGCTGGGACCCGCGGAGCGGCAGCTTATTTTAAAACCGCTGTCCTTCCAACTCGGGCGACCCGTCCTGCGGCACACGAGCGTTGTAAACGGCCGCGCCGGCACCGTGTAATCGGGCTTCTTGGCAGACGGCGGCGAGTGTCAACCGATTCCGTGGAAGGAGCCGAGCCGCGGCTACCTGGAACGTTTTTATTCCGTGCTTTTTAGTTCTCGCCGGGTTCGTCGCGGGAACGAGAGGCCGATGATGGATGGATTGAACTGGGGAACGCTGGTGGGGCTTTTGCTATGATTTTGCTTGCCCGAGGGCGGTGTTCCTGGTATCGAAGGCGATAATGGGAACGTTTTGTGGTAGGGGCGTGACTGATTCGATGTGGGGGTTGTAATTGCTTTGTATGTGGTGTGTGGTGGTCGTAGTTGGTGTGGTTGAGGTCTTGGTGGGTGGCTGACAAGGGAAGATCCCGAACCCGAAAATTCAAAAAATTGTGAAACTTTGTGAATATGTTGGGGATTTCCTTCTGATTACAACGCAATTTTTTTTGCTCCCCAAAATCACTCTAAGGGGGTGAAATTAACTCTTGAAGATTCGGCTATTTTTCGATTTTATTTTGTAACACACAATCTGTAAGAGATAGAAAAAAAGTTTCAAGGCAAGAGTTACTTCTTTTAATTGGATCTATCAAATCGTAAAGGTGTTATAAATTTTTTGAACAATTAGAAAAAGTTATAAACAAAAATATGAATAATGTTTTTTAAAATTCGAGTTTTCACGCGAAATCTGAACTGGATGTTTAAATAATTATGAAACAGCATAATCCATATTTTTTTCCATACAATTTCAACTATTGTTGTATTGCGGAACTGTGATCCGCGACAATCAAAGAACTTTTGGATTCCATTGTAACGTGCCTTAAGCTGCACGACGAGCAATGTTCTTCTAACGTTTATTAAGAAATGATACAACCGCTTGATGTATATGGTTTCCGAAAATGGAAAAATTTTTTACCAAAATTTTCCGACCTTGTATTATTGTTTAATTACGATGTGCAGCTAAATGCAAGGAATAATGCCATTAAATTACAGTCTCTTATTCATAATCAACTTTCATCACCAAAGTATCACGATGTGTTTGCTTACGCATGGTATAAACGTGGATATATTGTTGAGAAACCAAATCAGTTTGAAAATCCACTAGATTTCGCTTTTTCACAACAAGATTTCATACATCCACCTCGTTGTTCCATATGCGGCAATTATGCTATCATATGATGTGCATGGTGTAAGCAATATTTATGTTTCCAACATTTTTTTGAAGAGTTTCATCAACATGAAGAATAATTCATAATCACACAAGTGTTTTCAAAGTTATCTAACTATACTTAAATAGCTTATTAAAAGTCTGCATTGCCTCGATTGTTTGGTGAGCAAATAAGGAAAAAGTTCGATAATTATATTAAAAATAAAATGTTCTAATAAGGATAAGTTATATCCAACAGTTCCCTTCTTCTCCTCTATTTCCACCTGATATATTTGCCCCATGTGTGAATAGAGACAAAAGTTAATAAATCATCTTACTTTCTTACTACGCGTCGCATATTATTTCCTAATAAATGTTAGAAGAACATTGCTCGTCGTGCAGCTTAAGGCACGTTACAATGGGATTCAAAAGTTCTTTGATTGTCGCGGAGCACAGTTCCGCAATACAACAATAGTTGAAATTGTATGGAAAAAAATATGGATTATGCTGTTTCATAATTATTTAAACATCCAGTTCAGATTTCACGTGAAAACCCGAATTTTAAAAAACATTATTCATATTTTTCTTTATAACTTTTTCTAATTGTTTAAACAATTGATAAAACCTTTACGATTTGATAGGTCTAATTAAAAAAAGTAACTCTTGTCTTGAAACTTCTTTTCTATCTCTAACAGATTGTGTGTTACAAAATAAAATAAAAAAATAGCCGAATCTTCAGGGGTTAATTTCACCCCTCAGAGTGATTTTGGGCAGCAAAAAAAATGCGTTGTAATCAGAACGAAATCCCCTACGTATCCACAAAGCTTCAGAATTTTTTGAATTTTCGGGTTCGGGATCTTCCCTTGTGAGATTGTAGTTTGGTTTTGGAGGACGTAGTGTATCTAGAATTTTGAGAATTAATTGGAAGTTCTTTATAAGGGTCTTGGTTCTTGATGGAAGATTCTTCTGGAGGGAGAAGTTGGCGAGTTCCTTTAGCAGTAGATGTTTTGTGTAGGGATCACAAAAATTGATCTCTATGAATGAATTTGAATGAAAGTTTGAATCAAATTCTGAGGGATTCTGAGAATTCTATTGGTGGATTATCGGTGGTGTCTATAGGAAGACTAATAGTACTACTTATTGTTAAACATTGCTTCTAGTAGAAACAACTCGAGACACGTCCATCCCTATAAATTATTAACCGAAAGGAGAGTGTCTACCTATTGTCCTACATCGATTGTTTTGATCGACGCGGTAGTCGAGTGGGAATAAAAATAATGACCTACATGTTGCGTGGCGACGAGTCACTGTTCGAACTCTCTACCGATACTGTGTCATCGGATTTCTTGGCAGGCCGCAGATTCACGTGACGAAACGTGACGAGTGTCAAGTTGACGATGGCCGCGTGATTCTACAAATCACAAGTAATTTTAGGGCTCGTTTACACGACGCGTGACAAAGGAACGTTGAACGCACGCTACGGAGAATTTCAATCCTTACTACGAACTCTAATAAAGAAACAAAATTGTGACTCCTTTACATCATTTATTCAATAAAATTACTCATTTATGCTACGGCAATAAAACAACCAAGTTAAGGGGTTACGCCACCCTGAATGTTTTGAAAAATCGATTTTTTTTTTCTTGCATTTTCTTATTGCGTGAAATTTTAAGAATAATTTAAGCCATGGTAGACGCAAAGATTCCCCAAAATAGCCGAGTTATAGACTTTAAACGAGGCGCGCATGTCGATATTCCGCAGCAGGTAGCGACCATTTCTACTTTACTTCTTTTGCGTTTTCCTCGAAACTACATTTTCAAAGGTGACCTATCAAATATCTCCAAAACTATTTGTCCGATTGATTTCAAACTTGGTACGCATATTCTTAATGGTATTATCTACGATGTAGCATATCAGTTTTTCCATCCGATACCCCATTCGTATATAATTAATGGTTTAAATTTGTTTTCTTCACGTGGAAAGCGTATAATTTTCTTCACTTTGCTCTCATTTGTGCAATAATTTTTTTCTTCTCAAATCCGTATGCTACATCGTAGGTATTTTATTAAGGAACACGAAAATCATCATGTATTTGATTTCAGACGAACCTGGGCGTTACAATTTGTTAGGTCAGTCACGCGTGTAACGGCGGACGAGCTTCGCGGGAGAACAAATAACTCGGTCATTTTTTAATATTTTTGTACAGTATTTATACAATATATGCACTAATACATGCTCTACACACAAGAAGAGAATAAATAATTTTCAACCTCATAGTATCAGTAGAAAAAATTGGTCTAGTTTAGTGCTGTTTCGAGCGCCTCAGGGTGGCGTAACCCCTTAAGCTCTGCAGACTCCTACTACCCTCCACGAGCCCCAGAAAGATTAAAACGTTAAATCTCCTCATTGAATTTTAAGCATAAAGGCGCCGGTTTTCGTTGCTAGAGAGAAGAACCCTCACCAACCTCGATGCCCAGTTACCAGGAACGAAGGCCCGGTCGTCTAACGAGCAACTCTAACGAAACGGATTTCACTCGTCACGCGAATGCCGGCGTTACGCGAGGGGAGAGATAGTTACTTTTAAACGTGCATATTTAGAGGCGATCTAATTATAATGAGAATGTGGGAATAGCGTGCTATAATCGAGCGGTAGGTTCGCGGGTACGCTCGGCTACGCGTTATCGTGTAAACTGGCAGCGCGTTAGCGCTTCTTGGCAGAGGTTGCGCGCGACAGAACACCGAAAGCGTCAACCTGTCGCCGTACGCGAGACGAATCGAATCGGAAAATGTCACGCATGTATAAATAACAGAACCGCGCTCGCTCTGCGCGAGTACACTCTGCATTATGGAGCAACTTTTTACGCGACGGAAACGCGATGAGAATCGACGCGCGTCCAGGCACCGCTCGCTTGCTCCTCGCGCGGCACGTCGACGTCGTCGCTCTAATTGTAAGTGGCGTGTCGTTAACACGGATTTTGGCAGGTGCGTTCGATGTAACGCGATCCCGGTCGATTTGTCCACGTGCCGCACGGCCAATTAAGTTGAAAAATCGCGCTACTTAGTTTTGGGGGGGGGGGGGGCAGGGGCACTGATTATCGAGAATTAAAGGGAGTCAAACATTGTAAAGTGCTAGCTGATTCATATTTGTTTGATTCGTCTGGTAGACACTCCTTTCGCAGATCGAGCTTCTTCCCTTTGTGTGACTTCGATCGCGATTTAGACTTCGTGTGTGGATAATAATATAATTTCATGATTCCTTATATTCGTCGAAAATGTTCCTCAGAGGCAGGCGAGGGTTTTCGAAAGGGAGCTAATAAATATCACGTCTATCCGAGGCGCTGGAGCTTGGAAGTTCCTTGAAATTCAAAAACGTACGTAGGACGTCGAAAGCCGTGTTCCTGGGATGTTGAACCAGCTCGCTACCTACCAAAGAGCTTCCTCGAACAAAGTATCTGAATCAGTTTGTCCCGTGGAACGAGCTCGGAGTCGCGGGAAACGCGACAAAACGCGAGGACGTTTCGTGAAACCGAAACGTGGACGTTCTACACGGGATTGAGTTGTGAAAATACAGAGGCATCCGGATGTCTTACTCAGGCGTGGTCACTGCAAATACTTTCATATCGACAGAGTAGCTTTCGCGTGACATTCTCATACTAAAGAGATTTAGAGCAGTTAAATGCTCCAAAATCGAAGGGGTTGAATTGAAAGAGTAGGCCTTCAATTAGGAGTAAGGATTCGTTAATAAACCCCTTGAAAATAATAATAAACTTTCCGTTTCGACGCAAGTGCTTATTGCCTCTTCTAGAATCTTTACTACCTTCAACCCTTCCTTTGGCCCGCCCTACGCATTTCGATTACACGCGCCTATTAATAGCGCACCTTCGATTAACAGCTGATATTTACGGTTTCGTCGTCGGAAGCGAAACGGTACTTTAGGAATCGTTAGTCACGGGAAGGGGTTGCGTCGAGGTGGAGGAACGTTTAAACGTGTGACGTTTACGCTCGTGAATCTTGAGAATGCCGCGGGGCGGGCCAGACGCGACAGAAACGGGAACGAAGACAGGAATCACGACGAATTAATTTGACGGTAGGATCGCCGGTAACGATGTCGCCAGTCACTTTATGCCAAAATTTCGCTCATCGAACAAATACTGTCTAAAATGGTAACCAATCACTCAAGTAAACTCTACATCGCAAACAAAGATAATTTCAAGCATGCCTCCCGAAACTTCTAGCCACGCAGGCTTCGACAAAAGGAAAATAATCTAGTCGAGTAAAGGGCAGAATCTTTTCCCAGCGCGGACCATAAAACGATCACGAGACAGGGGACCACTGGCACGAAGTGAACCGGCGAAGAAAAAGGGCGACCTCGGTGATCGGGCTTACCTCGTGGCAGTAATTTCACGCTTTGTACGGCAGCCTGAACGAGGACCGCGCCGCGCCGTTCCGCGAAACTCTGCCGCGAGTGCTCCCTTCTCCCTGCCCCGTTCAACGCGGATTATTTTCGCCGGCAACGTTAGAGGCGGGCGTGTGCCGCTGGAAAGTCAAAACACGGGGGACCACCCTATATCAAACGTTTAATTGGGTGCTACGTCGGCTGGCGGGAATGCGAGAACACAGTTATAAATTTAATGAGACAGGCGTTCGAGATCGGTGTCTCGGGCGCCGTCTCGCCGTAAACGTACCTACCCCTGGCGAACTCGGGACGATTTTTCAAATTTACCACCGGGCGCCACGATTTGTCTCGAATCGCGGGGCCACGCGCTCTTTAATCCTCCGTTGATCAAGTGGCAAGATAATGCGAGGGGACGTGAATGTGAACAACACGACGATAAGGGGGCGTTTACGATCGCGCGGGGCGGGGGGGGGGGGGGTAGGGGAGGGGGTCGTTCGTCTTCTCTCGCGTTACTTCGCGTTTGCGCGTGTCTTCTTCCTTTCGATTGCCAAGCGATGTGTGTGTGTTTTTTTTTCGCTACTTTTGCGGCGGAGTTAGACCCAAGTCGCCCTCGGAGAGGCGCGAGGTGCTAATGAACGTTAATGGTCCGGTTGCTATTTCGACGGAGTCGCGTCCGCTTTCTGCTCGAGATGAGTAGGCGACGGGCTCGGCGCTATCTGTCTTGTCCCATGGCGATTTTGGTGTTCCGATCGCGCGGATTTCTGGAAGATGCGTCACGCGTGGCTAACGATGTCCTCATACTTGGAATACAGTTCGCGGTGATTCGCTCCGAGCAGAGGGGTCACGACTTCTTTGGTCGAGCTGAATCATCCCTTCAAACATGGCACACGTGTGTTGCGTAAGTAAAGCCTTCGTTTGATCGAATGTTTTTAAAAGCTAGGAAACTTTGTGGAATATCCGCGTGAATTGCGTTTACTTTTTTTACTGTACCTATTCGTGAGTTAACTGATTGTGGCCATTTCTTGGCCCCTCTGGTTTTTCCGGATCTTAACCAGTTTTTCCAGTTTTAACAAAGGAGATTGAAAGGTGAACGCGCTCCGTCGTCTTTCAAGGGGTTGAACGCTCCCCCGAAACTAAAAAATAATACGCGGTTTAATTCGAAGCGCGCTGCAGCGGCTCCTTTGTCGCCCCTGTGCTTTCATCAGCGGACGGTACATGCCTGGGCCAGCGCTTTTCCTTTTTCCCCCCCATCGTTGAGTCATACGCACGAGGAATCCAGAGCTTCCAAAAAGGAGAAGCTCGGGCGACCGACTCGGTAACGGCACGTTTCTCTGCAACTCCTTGGCCTGCGCGGTGCTTTTGGTCAGATCGTTGCTGCGCGGTGCCTTTATCTGGCAGCAATAATTCTTTTCTACCCACAAACTTACGGTGCGCCTCTTGTCAACGATTTTTATCGACCCCGCTCGCGACAGCCTAGCCCTCCCCCCCCCCACCCCTGTCTTTTTTACTCCTCCTTCGAATCCGTCTTTTCAGATCTTTAGAGGTTACAGTGGCAAGCCGAGATGTAGAACGGAGAGATACAGTTCAGCGGTAAATTAGTGTCACCGTCTACGATTCTTCGTGGATTTGATCACTCTTCCGTTTTTAGAAAAACTCGGAACGGGCTCCTTTGTAAAAGGATCCTCGTTTTTTTAGCTACTCTTTATTGCCTGACAAGGGGCTAGTTTATTTGGAATAAGACAAACGCCAAGGCTTCTAAGACTTGCTTCAGAGATTTGAAATCCGTCCGGATAGACTCTTATACTGCATTCTATACTTGTAGCGAGCATTTACTTATTTATTTATTTATTTATTTATTTATTTAAACGGGACTAGCCCTTAGTAAACAACTATACAGTTAGTAAGAAATGATTGTGCGAGGTAGTACACGGATAATAATTTACAAGGCTTACAATGCAACCGCATATTGCTATTAAACAGGAGTAATTTACCTGCATCTCTTCAGATTTCCAATAAAATTCTACATTGTTTGGTGCGCGTTTGATGCAAATTCTATAACAAATGAGCGATTTAATGCAGATAAATAAAAATAGAAGTATCAAAATTAATAATAATATTTTTATTATAGAATATATATATATATAGAATATATATTTTCGCCAAGGATAGAAATAAAAACATATCAACTCAATAAATACTTGAATACCGACTGCTTACTGTGTGAAGAAATATATTTTTCAATTAGTGCTCTCCTTTTACTGTGTTAAGTCAAAGCAATAATCTCATAAACAGTTTTTTCTAATTGACTGGAAGTAGGTAAATATGGAGTTGCGCCCCTCTTGCTACAAGGTCCTCAATTACTCTGAATAAATACTTGCCTCTAAGCTTCCAATGCCAGGGTGCACATCAAAGTAAAAGCCTTGGAGCTTTGTACGAACGTTTCAACAAGTTTCAACGATCAGCCGGCAGCTGTAAAACATCTTGCTCGATATCGACAGTCATTGTCCCCCTTCCTCGATGCTGTTACCAAAAACCATCCGCGAGCTTGAAAGGATCCCGAGAATCGATGGAAAGGCATCGTTTCGTAAGAAGAAAGAAACCGAGTCACGCCAGGTCGCGGATGGAAAACGAGGAAGTGGCCCGGCGGCAAGACGCGAATCCCTCTGCGGGGTGGCGTTCGGAGGACCGTCTTCAGCGTCGACCTCGAAACGAATCCCATTGGCTAGCTGTCGGTGTACGGCGAACCGAGGAGTTGTGTCCGCTCTGGTCGACGAACAACGACGTCACGGTTCTATTCCTGGCCGTGTGGACGCAGCGATATCTTTAGAGCAACCATCAGTACAGTCCGTTTCCGAGCTTTCCTTCCTACGGGACAGAAGGCCTGCCAACGGATGAAGGAAGGCGACCGAGGCGACTCGTTTCGCCTTCGAATTCAACGTCCCGTGATGTCATGGCTACCCGCGATCACCTGCACGATGCCTGTCGCATCCTCGATGTCTGACAAATGTGCCCTCTCAAAATGCCCCACCTGCCTAATTTCCGATATGAATAAGAAAAACCGATCGCAGCGACGGGCAATCTTTGATCTTGACGTTACTCCTCCGAATCGTTTGATCTTCATTTCATAGACCAAGGATTAGTGTAGGGGGGAGGACATAAAAAGAGGGTGTGCAGAGTTGAAACGTGACGAAGGGGCAGACGGGTCTTTGGATTTTCATAGTGAATCGAAGATTTGAAGGAGCCGAGCTGGCGAGTGGCTCGCGTAGGAGAGACGACGGACTCCGGAAGCAGAGTGACCGAACTCTCGAATTGATGTATCTCTAAATAAAGCGAGCACGACTTGTACTGTCGATTGCAGTCGGTGGCCTATGTCTAGTCTCCACATTGAACTATCTGTTGGTGTTGGACCATCGCCAGTCGCCGATGAAAAAGTAGGGGGTGAGAATAAGATTGATGCCGTGCAACCGAGCGAGAGCGTGTCGTTCCAACCGTGTAAAATAATCCCACACTATGTTCGGGCTTCTTACTAAGTAATGACAATTGCTTCGATTGACTATGTTGCCCGATAGTCGAGCAGAGGGGGCGAATTCGACGAATTGCTGGTCGATAGAGAGATGTTTAAGGAGGGCGGGGAAGTTCCCCATTGATATCTCCGTTTTTCTTTATCGTGCGACCGACTACGTCAGGCAGAAATATTGACCTGGGGGATGGATAATTTCTATTGAGAATGGCGTTAGGCCAAAGGCAACAATCCGAAACGGACGGTGCCATCTCGCGTTAATACGCGGCATCTTTCTTTCGCGATTGCACGTAAACGCGCGAACAGTATCGTTCTACGACTATTTATTGGGCAGAGTTTATTTGCTCAGCCGACGTTGCAACTTGAAATCATACGCCGCCGACTGTTCGCCGGTACGGGAGTTGTAGAACTGCCCCGCCGTTTGTTTGAGCTGGCGAAATTACTGAACTTTCGGGTCGCTAACTGGCTGACCGGCTACAATGAAGGGGCGCGAGAAGCCTGAACGTTGTCGCGGCACTCAAACCGTCGGCGATCGTGTTGTTTGACTGGCATGATTTCATCATGCGGCTCTTCAACCTCCAAATTCAACGTCCCAAAATGTCTGGCATAAAATAATAGTAGAAAATCCGCGATGGCAGAGCTAAACGGGCTACAGCAATACGCGCGATGTAAATCACAGAGTAATCCTTAATTCCACCCCCATTCTCACTTCCCCCACCCCCACCCCCACCCCCCCCCCGAGGAAAATTCAAGCTTCAAAGCACACCGAACTGGACCCGTAAGGTAAATATTTTCATGAATTATTGCGAATTCCGTAGGTCTAAAGAGAAGTCAATTTCCAATGTGTTCTCTAAAGTTGTGCTACTTATTAGGTGTATCAAATGCCTTGTAGATTCCCACTGAGAAAACAGAAGCGATGGAAGGTATCGCGACGGAGTTTTTGTAGTAACGAAATCAGCTCTCCATCGACCGTTCAAAAATAAAGAAGAGATCAGCCAGCATGGACCAGTTTATTTCAACGTATCAGAAAGATTACACGTGGCCTTCGACGAGGATTAAGCACACGCCGCCGAGTCTTCTGAAGGAAGGTGGTTCCTGTCGGTGTAGCACGCGTTCGCGCGAAATAAAGGCCGTCGACCTATGCGGAGATGAACACGAGTGGAGCCGGCAGGGTCCTATGGGGCAGCTGCTGGACCCAAAGCTCTATCCTGCCAAAACTGGGCCGTATCCGGAGACAGAGGCGTCGAAGCACGACCAACCGAGCACGTACATAAGGAAGGTAAATCAATGATGATTGAAAGACATATTGCGCTTTCTACGTAGACACGCTCGTTTCAGTTGGAAGAGAAAAACCCTAATCTCTATGGAATCCTACAGAGCACCCCTATCGACGAGATAATCCAACGCGTGGACCAAGATCGATTGAAGACGACCTACCAGGTGGACTTCTCCGACACGGGTAAGGTTCCGATTTTTAATTGTGTCGCACTTGGCGCACAGTCGATACTATCCTAGCAATCGCGATGGAAAAATGATTTACAGCAGCGGCAGCTATGGACAAAGTGGCCAAGGGACCTTGCGCTGATAGTAGACGACCGCCAGAAGATATCGATTGTCGTCCCTCCACTCGATCTGGAGTTCTTAAACGCGGTGGCAGTAAAACAGGAGGTAAAGGGGACAAAAAGAAAAAGAAGGATGAAGATGATTCTCAAGAAACACGATTACCACCTTGGCGATCAGAGTACCAGGATAGCATCAGTAGATTAGGCCACGCCATTATGAAAACGAGGATTCATAACAAGAAGACCGCAGCACCGACATGGGCGATGTCGGCATTTTAAAAAATCACGTCTGAATTAATTTCACTGTCCGCAAAGCTGTATTAAATAAAATACATAAGCCACACCTTTAGTCGGGGTGATTGGTGGAGGGTCCTTGTAGAAAAAACTGTAATTTTATCGAAAAATGTTCTACGTGCTAATGAAAATACTATAGGGTAACGAATACAGATGTTGACCCCTATAAAATGATTGACCCTCTTCCCCAAGAAGTAGGAAATATAATATAATTTATTTATTTATTTATTTATTTATTTATTTATAAACGGACCGAAGCCCTTTTACATAACTGTTTACACAAAAGAAAAAGAGCTTTACCTAATATAACAAAAATAACAAAAAATCGACATGCACCAAAAACTCATGGTACACAACATATGACATTATCCGATAATCCTACGTAACTGTCTTTTAAAAGTGTGCAAGGACCCATTAAAAAAATCAATGCTATTATGGAGAGTGCTAGAGTCAGCAATAATTCGATGTAATGGATTAATTAATGGATATAAGTGGTTGTAGTCCTGCTCTAGATCTCAATACGCGTTCAGGTACGTAGAAATTGATTTGCATAAGAAGAGAGGGACAATCAATATGGTTATTGATTAAATTAAAAATAAAGAAATGGTCGGATATTCTTCTATATACGTGCAGATAATGTTTCGATAATATAATGCTTTTTTTATATAATAAAATATATCTATATTTCGGTGGCCCAGATATTTTTGTTCCGAATACAATTATATTTTATTATATAAAAAAAACATTATATTATATTTCCTACTTCTTGGGGAAGAGGGGCAATCATTTTATAGGGGTCAACATCTGTATGAGTTACCCTATATAGTATAGAATTTGATTCTTGGCATTTACAGTATTTTGAACAAGGACTCTTCAATTGTGTTCCGGCGATCTGTACTTGGTAGACCCGTCCAAATATTCTCCTCATAATAACTTTAATAATTTCTCTACGAACGTGTAACTGCGTAGCAACTTACGCCTCGTAATTTTAGCAAAAGGATCGTACAGTTCTCGGAAAGATTTCTTTCGGTAAGAAGCTTTTCTTTCTCGATCATTCGAAATATATTTCACACAGAGCACTGAAAACCTTGAAGTTGCCCAAGTGTCTCGAGCACCTCATTTGCGGTATGGAAGACGGACAAATTATCTATGTGAAACTGAACAAGCATATAGCGTAGAGAGATCCTACGCGATAATGCACGAAGAGCTATGCATTTCTCAACGACGCATTCAAAGGAATAAATTACAATGACAGCCCTGCCTTCGAGTCGCATTCGTGGCAAAATATCCGACGAGTAACTGCCTCCCTTAACCTACAGCGATTGCAATTCACAAAATTATCATCCCCTGACACGACGATGGTGTTTGTTTCAAGGATGCCACCGAAAGCTGGGGATAATCGTAGGAAAGCTTCGTCGCACACTGGTACCGTGCCAGGAAACAATTGGTCCAGGGAGATACATCCCAACGCGGTGCGGTACGCCAATTCGAACCATTATCCACAGGATTGCACCGGCGAGCACGAGACGAAATTTCTCCACGCGAAAACTTCCCGGGAAACTGTCGCCGAGGCTGAAGGAACCGGCGTTAATAAGAATAACGTATGATTAACGGTGTCTATTTTAACGTCACATTTGTGAACTAAACCACGACGCGAGCTAAATCGTAGAAACGGGCAAACTATCGCGAATGCCAGAAATGAAATTTTTAGAATGCTACTGAGCAAGTGGTTTTCCCCTGCATTTATAGATATTTCAGCCAATCCGTTTTCCCATGCTAAGTAGTCTATTTAATTATGAAATCGGTATTTAGTAGAATTGATTAAAAACGGAAATGGAGAACTAAGATTTTTGCAAGCTACTCTTAATTTTCGTCGTTCGAACATCTCTGTTTTTAAGTATCAGAAGCTTTCGTTTCTAGTTCCCCAATTATCCAGACGAATCGGGTTTCGTGAACGTCGTCCCGAAGCATAGCAATAATGCAGCCCTCCGCGAGAAGTATCATCGTTTCGTTGATCACCCGGAGTTAATCGGGCCCGAGGCGGTGATAGCGGTCCAGAAACTGCAGAGGCTGAAAGAACTCCAAATGAAACGAGAATTCAGCGAGAGATACTATTCGCAAGAGATCAAACGATTGATCGGCGAATATTATTTCGGTCCGAGGTTGGCCGCGCCAACGACGAGACCGAACGGAAGATTGCAAAGTTCCAGCTTCCAATCGTGTTCCGGAGATCGGCTGAGGGGTGTGCCAAAAGTATAAAAAATGAAATTAACATAGAAATCGAAATTGTTTCAATGATTCGCTCAAAGGATTCTAGAACTATTATCTTACATCCACGTCACTGAGAAATTAAATTTTCTATAGCTTCTTTGAGATACATATTACATTTATGAAATTGCGTTTTTTCAGAATTTGGAACCATGCGGCACAATGACCACAATTACTAGATTAAATTGTGGATGCATTCAGGAGACGACCAGGCCGATTTTTACGACAGCAAGGGGTCGCGTTCTAAGAAGGAATTGCAGCCAATCCCAGGACAATATGTTTAGATTCGCCCCTTCGAATCTCCAGGAGCACTTATTTTCGTCGGTAGAATCGCAGAAAGAGAGGCAACGCTCGAAGTCGAGGAAACGGCTGCCCTTGGACCCTCGAATATGCCACAAGCATATCTCTCCATCCGGCGATCAAGATTTCGAAACGGAGAACGAGAAGAGAAACGAGGAGCAGGAATCGGAAATCCCTAGTCGTGTTTCGCGAAACACAGCCCCCTATCAAAAGTGCAGCGACAGCTCGGCCACCTCCATTTAGGAAGCAAACTTATTCTTTTCTATTAAGTATGTACTTTGTACGTCTACGTTTGACAACAATAAATTGTCTCCGTACATCATTTCATTACCGACTACTATCCCCTTTCATTACTCTTTCGCAAATCCAACCGCTGCAATTCTATTTCAAGCAACGCGAAATTATCTAAAAAAAAAAGGTAACAGGCGCGAGCTTCAAGTGGATGATTCTGGCGTAAAGAGCGTTTGTTGTGGACGTCAGGTGGCAGGAATGAATTTCGGATATAAATTGGCGATGCGTCGCGCGACACCCGAAATGCCTTTGTAATATTCGAATCTGAGGATGAACGACGCGAGGCTGACGGCCGAGTCCGTCATCGAGGGTATCGGCATCACGTTTCTGAACGCTGTGCTTCACTACGCGCTTTATAAAGCTGTCGTTGCCGCGATCATGCTGGTCAAAGAGACGCTGTTTTGCTTCCTCCGGAAGATAACGAAATTCGTTGGTGCCACTAGCACAGACGAATCGGCACAATCTCCTCTGCCATGTAACGTTTAGTCGCTGTTTCTTGCATCCAAATTCTCGGGTAAATCGCGTCTATTTCTCACGAAACTTTCGGGAAATCGCCGATAACGATCTCGTCGAACCTAACAGAATGTAGCGGAATTCGAACACTTTGTATTGAACTAACATTTTCCAAATTTCTGAGTGTCTAAATCAGTGTTTCCGAACCTTTTTCGAGTCGCGAACCTCCTTTATAATCTTCAACTAACCTGCGATCCCCTCTCCCCATATAAGGTAAGGTAAATTTAATAAACTAAAGAAAACACATTAAAAATAGGTATTTCAGAATATAATTCTAACTTGATAATATTTAATTATCTTAATACATGTATTAAATATACTTAAAGATATTACTTTCTCCATAAAGGTCTACGTAAATTTTAGTATCCTAACACGTGAAGAAATTACCGGTACACGATGACTACTGCGTTGGAAAATTTCGTCACAATCACTCACCGTGACTTTAAGTGGCCGTATTCGGTCCCCCTGATTGCAAAACCGGCCCAGCCACCGATGAGCGCAGGGATTCCTCTGTACACCCCCAGAATCGATCCTGAGGACTGCCCATGCGACGAGCATGCCCGCCAAGGCAGTATAAATCGGTAATTTTCCATACAGAATCCCCGTTATACATGTAGAGTTGCAGAGGAATATTTGGAAGAAGGAAGTCGCAGGCTTTTCGTCGGCGAATTTCTCCTTGCTCGACGTCCAAAATATGAGTCGACAATTCTAATGTCTGCGAGAGATCGTAGGTGAAATGATTCGAAGGGAATGCTAGAGTAAGAAATGTTTGCAGGTACAAGTACCTAGCTGAGAAAGAGCGACAAATTTATGATCAATTGGTGAACGTTAATCAAGAAATGACCAATCTGGCGACGGCTATTTTGGACAGTAACTGCGAGCCGATGGACGAGGCGATGAAGACCTTCTATATGACAGATTATGGGAAAAGAGGTATGAAACAGTGTCGACAGAATAGTTTGTCCGAAATGATTCTAAAATGATTGGCTTCGTTGAATTCAGGTTTACCGATCAGCGAGTACAGGCAGCTAGTGGCTGCGGTTGATTCGCCGTACTGTTCGCCAATCGAAGAGGAAATTACGGAACTAAAGGATGGCTACAGGGATCCCACTAGATTTCGATATACCGCCATTGAGAGGCCGCACATTCAACCGGTTAAAACGATTAATTTGTTACAAGGTAGAGAATCTTTCCTCACAGTTCAAAAGCTTTAGGTATCTAGAAATTCGGAATTTCCTTGGATTTGCTGCTAATATTTCCGAAACACAACCAGTGGCGGATTTAACGGGGCGACCGATGAACAGTTGTCGTTTGGCCCCTGCGCCCAGAGTCCCATTTTGCCCCAAAAATTGTGATTTTATCCAAGCACTATATCTTTTTGGGCTCGTACCACCAGCGCGTAAATTTATTTGTAATTCTGTTACGGGGTCTCCCAGAACGTTTGCCAGCTGGGCCTTTTTTCTTAAATTCGCCACTGAAAGAAGAGTTACTGTTGTCCGTTACTATGAAATGTATACTGGACAAGAAAGGCTGGAAAGCGTATCGCATGCATTCTCAGAAATTCTTCGAAGGAGATACTTTTCCTTGGCGATCCAAGAAGTCGAGACACGATTTTTCTAAGAGAATAATTTTGTAGACGGATATTCATAGACCCTGACGTCGATTCCCAAAATTCAAAGAGGAATTTAGAATTGTAATATACACTGTTAAAGAGAAGGGTCATCGGAGCGGTCTGCGTAATTTAAAGATGAATGTATAACGGAGTGGAAATGTATATTTAGTTCCAGAAAGTTTCTCTCTGTGGGGGGAACCTTTCACTGGCCGCTCGGAGTATATGGACACCTTTAGCAAGATGGGTCTAAGCAATATGAAAAATCGTCAACAATATCTGGAGCCGCTGCCTTCGTCACGAAGAAGATTCGGCGACTGCAAGCTGTGAATTCGATTCGACATAAAGTTGGCTTAGAGATGGCTGTACAAAATTTGTCACGTTCAATAAAAAAATGTAAACCCTCCAAACTGCGTGGAATCATTTATCGTTTAAATAATGCGCCACGTTAAAAACAAAGAGACGTACACATATGCGCCGCCTTTTGTTTGTAATTTAATAACCAATTAAATTTGAGACAGCAAACCTGCACGTGCCGGTCCTAATATTTTATTTTTAACTTTTTTTCACTTGTAATTATGTTAGCAACTATTGCAAAATGCCAAAATCTTGCAGACTGTTTGCCACGGAATACAGCCGTCATTTTATTGACAGGGGACAGACACCAGCAGAAATGTAAGTTTATAAGCTTCTTCCCAGGAGATAGTGTTCTTTAAGGGGACCTTCTGGTCTAGAGCCCAAAAAAATATGTGATCTTTAGGAATTAATTAAAGGAAAATTACTATATATAATTTAATGAGACTCGTTGCATTGTATTAAGGATGCCTTAAATTATAGAAATATATTTTTTGTTTTATAATTAATCATTGCAGACGGCACTGGGGAGTCGTTAAAGTCAAGGCGTCAAAAAATTGATCCAAATCAGTGGGACCTGTATCTCCAAAAGTTATTATCCGATTCGACTGAAACTTTTTTATTTTTAAGAATGTACTTCTGGCTAGGGGGGAACCAGAAAAAATACAAAAATGACATTTTTGAGAAATTAACAACACTTGAAGTGTGAAATCACTTCTTTTAAAAATTATAACTTTTCAATTTTGGTAATTTTTCTGGTTTCCCCTCTAGCCAGAAGTATATTCTTCAAAATAAAAAAAGTTTCAGTGGAATCGGATAATAACTTTTGGAGATACAGGTCCCACCGTTTTGAGAACACTGTTTCGAGAAAATCGCGTTTAAAGTTTTACGTGGACGCCGAGTGGCCGGTTGTTGCCCATTTTCCGCTACTCAAATGCCTATAACTTCGGGAATTTTACGAATTTCAGCAAATCCTTTTAAACACATATTCCTAAAATGTGGAACATTCGAAAAATGAAATAAAATAAAAAATCGACTTTTAGACCGGAAGGTCCCCTTAAATGGCTTCTATGGGGATGCACCCCGGCACACCTCATTACGACTGGGGATACTCATTGTCAGAATGCTCGCGATTGAGCCTTTTTCACGGTCTCGGCATTGGTGAGCTCACAATCAGCTACCCCGAGACCGCCAGTTGCCGCCCTGAGGAGCATGTCTCGGGGAAAGAATCGTCCACGAGACAAGCCTCGGGTCCGGGGGATGAAGAAAGGAAAATTCACGAAACTTCCATTTGAAAATCTGACTCACGTTTCCCACAGAATCGAGCCAAGGGACTATTTCTCGGAGCGTATCAACGAAGGAGAGATCGACCCGCGCGTAGCTTCGATTCCTACTAAACTAGACGAAGCCGCGGAGCAATTAGTCTACAAGCATATTCTCGATAACGCACGATCCGTTTATCAAGTCACCTTCAAGGACCCCCGTGAGTCGTAGCGCGCGAAAAATAAATTTGCCTCTAGCTTGGATTTCCTTAAAAAATACCGTACGTGACGAAGTGTAGGGACCCCGCGGGATGAAGAGCACCCAAAGGAAGGCAAAGGCGAGGATTTCGAGAACCAATTGCTGGAGTATATTAAACACTTGTACTTCAAGCCTGACGCAGAAAAGGTTCTTGCACCTCCTGTTACCACGAAACGAAGTAAGCTTTCGTTTGAAATAAATTGTGTGACTTGGCGTGGTACTGGATAGGGTAAACCAACCAGTAATTGACCGCATACCAGTGAAGGACCATTAGGCAAAGAAATGACAATTATAAATTTAAAAATATTATATGTTTATAAATGGAGTGTAGTTGCACTTTTAATATCCCATATTTTTAGTTACGCGTATTAAGCAAACATTAATAAGTACAATTATTATTAAAAGTATGCGATCAGTTATTGGACTTCTACACGTTTTGCATTTTATAATCTTTTTTTTAAATTACGGTAAGAATAAGTAATTATTTTTATAGAAATTTCAAGATAAATAAATTTAAATTCAATTTCAGCAGTTGTTTTGTTGTTATATATAAATATATTCAAGTATTAATCTCAAAGGTCCATAAATTCAACAATTCGGTCATTCACTGGTTGGTTTACCCTACCGGAAGTGCAATCGTGACAGAGTTTAAATAATCCACAGCATCGATTCGAATGTAATGGATGCTGAGCGATTGCAAAATAGTATAGTATCAAAGCATACTGAACTAATAATATATTATTATACGTAGTACTTGGTTACATAAGACCGCAACTATTGCGTGGAATCCTTTCGATGTACCAAGATACTTTCGGCCGCACAGGAGCAACGATAATGATGCACGAATACGAAAAGGCGCAATCAAGGCCTCATAACGGAGAAGCCACTGTGAAAAAGTCCGATCCATGTGCTGACCTAACCCCAGAATAGTAATAAATGATGAACCATAAAGAACATGAGTTACTATCTCTCATTAAATAATTCTCTTCGCGATGCTACGTTACCGCTACGATAAAAGAAGTTACAACGCGCGAAAGATACCATTGTTTACCGCGATCTTAACGTCGCGCAAATGTCTTTCACTGCGTAACTAACTCGTGACAATTAAGCCCACCGTTCGTGCTATCATTATCACCAGCATGGTGGTGCATATTACACATATATTACATAAACGCCTTAGAAACATAAAAACGCAGTCTTACGTTATCCCAACTCGATTTCTCTTCGCTCGTTACCACTGGAAATAAAGTGCGTTCGCATATGCTGATCGTATAGCAGACTACACACGCAAACGGACACACACGCCTGACTATTCTGAATACACTGGGAACGATACTATTCGCGATATCTAAACAAAATATACATACGAGTAATACCTGTTGCAATATCGCAGAGAAATTGGGAAGTATAGTTGCAACGTCGTTTCGCAGATGGCGCGCTGACATTCCCATGAATCAGAAACGTTTTAAATTCCATTATGCAAGTTTTATCTAACATTAGACACATGTAATAAACTTACAAATCCTTATATCACTTTATGGAATTCTGTCAGGCGATATTCATACAAATTTATCAAGTCCATTTAATCGACGTAAAGCCGGCTATGATGATGATATTTGGCAAAAAAAAAAAAAAAAGAAATAAAGTCCAACATTAATTATCGGCTGTCCGTATAATGCGATTTCGAGTATCTCGGCGATACTTTCGTGTATTGAAGATAGCTCGGTGTTGCCGCAAACAGTTACTTTAATTATCTGTCTGCCGGCGCTATGTAATTTTTAGCATGCCTCCATTCCATTTGGAAGCCGACTTTCCTTATGACACGATACAAACACCGTCTTAAGTACTGCGCAGTGAATACGGAAATTCAAAAATGATTCGGAACGTTGCCATACACCTGATAATAAGCGCTATTGGTGTGTTTGTAGGGATATCGGCGTGTATCGTTTTCGTCGCCGCATACGGCAATCACGACGACGGATTTTGGGCGATCTTATCAGGTTAGCACTCCTTATTGAATCGTAAATATTTTGTACTACATCGTTTACGTCAATCATGTAAGACATTCTGATAACACGGATTCTACGATGCTTTCGCAAGACACTTAAACTATTGACGTGCGCAACACATACTTCGGTACTTTTATTACTATCACCGGAGATTATTATTATTGTTTTAGGATTCTTAGGTAGTTTCTTCTTTTAGTATGAAATCGTGTATTTTCATGTAACAGAGAGTAGTCACACTTTCTTCTCTAATATTTATAACAGTAATGATGCTTTTTGATATTCAATACTTGTCGCATATGGCGAAAGATGCGATGAATTAAAAATGTTCATGCACTCTTATCGTTGCTAGGTTTCAAGCCGGAAATCCACCGGGAAGCTTAGTTAAGCTGTACTATGAGATGCTATGTTTTAACGTAGCTTTTGGTGGAAACCGTTCCATAAGAATGTATTGAAGCTAATTTTTTTAAAACGTAGCATGGCATAGCATAGCTTAGTTTCGCTGTGGATTCCCGGATTTACCTATGTTTTTTTTCATGAGAACAATATCGACAAGGGTTTCTTTTCATTTTATAGGTGTATTAGCTGCGGTTTGCTTTCACCTGCACTGGGTTAAAGGAAAGGAAACTCTAGAAAGATGGCACACTAAAGTTACATTGCGGAATCTGAATGTCGTCGGTACTGTGAGTGCCATTGCTGCTATCGCATTTTTTATTTGGTACCTCTTCCTCACATTTTATTATAAGATTCGTAAGTGTACTATCCTATCGTTTCTGAAATACAAGTGTATTTTAAATATATCGCTGTGTATAGTACCAGTTTTATCGAACTGGTCAAGTTTCACTGAGGTTTGTAAAAATTTGTACTTCTAATGTTTCAGCCATCGTACCAGTTGAGGAGAGTACCGTGATACAGGCTGTTTGGTCCATGATTTGTGGCAAATGGGGAATATTGTTAATGTACTATTCTCATAAGTACGAATTGATAATCCAAGAAGGATCTGGGCCTATACTAACGGAGAGTAACGCTTAAGCTTTTACATACGAATGAATGAGACAACTTTTTACAACAGTTTTGTTACTAATTATATATATCGTTAAACACAATTGAGGTTAACTGACTATTAAATATATTTCCATAGAAATGTGACTCGCTGCTGAATAAATACTTCCCTCCAACTTTTATCTCGATCCTTTTTTATATAGCGCATCAGTTTTTCCAAGGTATTATAAAGTTACTTAAAAAACGTGCCAGAAATAAATCACAATGTATTTAAATATCACAGAACCGTTGTTGTATAAAGTGTTTAAAATATACAAAACTGATAAAATTCAATAAAATACAAGACCCATATAAAAGTAATATAGTATAAAACATACTGAATATATTTCACTTTTTAATCAAAATGATTTGTAATGTATGTATATGTACATTATATATATTTATATATATATAAAAAAATAAAACATCGCAACAGACAGGATTTATGCTGGTGTTAATTTATACAACGGGTGAATTATTGTATAAAGACCTACAACCGAAGAGATAACACCGAATATACCTATCGTACCGGGAGTAAATTTAGTAAAACCTAATGCTGTCAGTGGAATAAACAAATCGCATCCATTTTTAATGGCGTCCATTACAACGTCTTTGTGGTTCCTTAAATGATATAACATTTCATACTGCGTGCCTATTGTAGACAAATTTGGCGCCGCCAATACGGCCTTCCCCGCATTGTCCAGGATTTTAATAATTTCGTATATGTCCCTTGTAAGATTCATAATGATGGTCATTAACCAGTATTTATTAGCCACTTTGCTCCATTTCTCTATGTCGACTCTAAACAACCCGACACGACCGATCCAAATTATGTGATCCGCTAGTAGGTACAGAGCGTTAGCGATTTTCGATATCGACAAAGTAACTCTTACTGTTACGTCCGGATATTTCATTATTTTCAAGGCAGAGTACAAACTGTCCAAGCATCTTCCAAGACGTAATACTAAAAGAAAAAGATTAGAGCATTAGCGGTAGAGCCTAAGGCGGTAAAATCTGGAACATCGGTGAAATAGTACATTTTCTAAATGAGCTGAAAGTGTATTCTAAACTCCTTAAAATTTCAGCAGAATGTTGCGTAGTACGGACATTCTGAGCGTAATACCAATAAGCCCGACTTCCATATTGCATTAATCTGTAAATTAACAAGCATTAAATCTTTGTAGCTCCGTTATTAAATAACCAACATCGATTAAAGAGAAAGACTGACTCGTTCGCCGCGCTTAGAAATGCCTCGAAGCGAAATATAACTCACGTACCTGACAATTCTGTCTCTGCCCGCTGTTTGTTCGTTTAACTTCAGTATTGTATCCATTACTCTCTCGTATATAATGTACGTTATATCGTAGAATAGATGAGGAATTAGAAACTATCTTAAAAATTACGCCGACGGAAGGTTTGTTGACAACACATATACAATTGACATAAACAATAATTGCACTGGAGAAGGAAAACCTAACCCAATACAACTAAGGAGCGCAACGAGTTCGTTTCACTTATGATTAACGAGGTGTACGAAACCGTGACTGTCCGTAGCATAGTTATGAATTTCTTGCTAAACCACTTCTGATGTTTATCATTAAAATGAAGTGGCTTGGTCAAGGTACACGCATGATAAATGATAAACAAGGCCTACATTCAGTTGCGCTATCAGCGCCGCCCCAAATTTCTTTTAACGAACCCGCGAGTTTCAAACGCTTTAAAAATTGAAGGAACAGATTGTTGTGAACATCTTTAATAATACATAATGTCTAATGCAATACACATTACATATACTAAAAATATGTCGCCCGGCGTTTAACGAAATAATTTTTAGCAATAGAAACGTACCGTAATTGCGCATCATTTTCCTATTTAAATAAACATTGGTAAAATACGGAATAACTTTATTATAATTGCTTTTATAATAAAGAAACGACGTAGGAGTATATTTGTAGTATAAAAGTGCATTAAAAATGAGTTATGATGTTAGGTATCACATAAAACGACAAAACAGAAGACCTCTTTCACGGTAGTTACAATTGCCGTAAAAGCATAAAATCTATTTCATCCTAGTATCGAACTAATAAATTACGAATCAATTTATGTCATAAGAGAAGCCTTATAGAGAATGAAGTGAGAGGGATACATACAAAACGATGATTATGATTTTTTCGATTCGCTCAAATAATCGGGCAGAAATGTAAAGAACGGTATTGAACGTACTTTGTGCCTGAATCCTGGCAGAAGTAGAATAATGGTAACTGTAACATACCCGAGAGCCAGAATTAACATTAGCGTGTACATGTTAAGAACTAGAATATTATGCGAGTAAATAAATTTCAAAATTGTTACCAGCAAGATAAAGTAGGAGCAAATTGTTGATCGTGTTTCCAATCCATATACAAACAACGAGGCAAGATATTATGGTGGCGTAGTACTGGAACATAAAGAAGCTCAATAATTTTTGTGCATAAAAGTTATATACGGCATATAAATATTCAGGTACTAAATCGATGATTCGCCAACTTACAACGTTAGGACGGTCGTTTCGTGTATTTAACATTATTCTCCATAGACTTTGTAACTGTAAGATCGTTGCAGACAGATTCTGACAAATCTCATTCAACTTTTTCTCTTTTTGGCCTGTCCAAGGATTGAAAGTACACAAAAAGCCTGTCAGAGGTGGTACAAGATAGTCAACTAAGGCCAACACAAGAAGAGATACAGATATTATTCTAAGCAGAGCAGGCTCCAACATCCATATCAGACTGTAAACAAAAGAGTCTCACAGGCATTGCAAGATATTTACAGGCTTCGGTGGTATATAGAAATGTGTAAATGAAACGATCGATGGATATTCGACAGAGTACACAACATGCATGTGTACATTGATAAATATCACATCGAAAGGAACATTAAAAATGAACTTCTAGTCATTATTTTGTAAATTAGTTCTACCAAGAATTCCTGAAATGAATAGAAGAAACATATTTCTTTCGCAATTTACTCCAGACGAATTGGAAATTTATACAATTTGTTACAGCCAGTAATACGCATTTGAGTATCATGCACAAGTATTTCTACTCACAAGAATATCGTGCTTGTGACTCCAAATATAAGACCAGGGTACCAAGATTTCTCCCATAATAGAATGGAATTCAAGGGGAGTATCACTTCACGCCAACATTCCATACTACGTTTCAATTGTTTCATGTGCTTCTCCTGTAATAACATTGCATTGTTAGAGGAGAAAAATGAGTGTCACTGTCATTGATTTTTCTCCAGAACGAGACTTGTATGATTCAGTGCAGAAGACACTGTCCAGCCGCGCCGCTGAATGAGGCACGCTAATAATATTTTTTCACGAGCGAAATAGAAGGAATGCGAGATGAAACCTTACCCTCTCTACTGTCGCGCTGTCGGTCATCCTGCCTAATATGTAACGAAGTATTCAAATCCGTTGCAAGCGAAGGTACAGGCGTACTGCTGGCGGCACGAGCTTGGGATTAAATGGAAGCTATGATACGGCGCAGCAGCAATCTCTTTGCATTATCCGGCCTTACGGTCTTGTGATATTAATCATTTCCTCGCTCTTCTAATTCGATTACAATGACGTCCCCTCGCCGAAACTCACAGACGCCGGATACTTTTTGCTTGAAAACACGAAACGGCGAAGGATCGACTTCCAGCTTCGAGATTATTGTAACTCGCACGCGATTGGCTGTCAGTTCAAAATGTTGGTTATTGCAGGCGATGCTGTGCTGATGTTGTGACGTTAAAGATTTTCTAACAGTGTACAGCAAACAATCGCGTCCCGAGCGCGTTTAGTTGAAACTTCCTTGGAAATTCGCTGAATATGGCCGCTGTAAATTCTGTGAGTACTTGGCGACAGATATTATTCCGTAACTTCGAACTTATAACGGCGGTGGCCCCGTGTTTATGTTCTGGTTATGAGGAAGGGCTTCCCCTTGTGTATCTTCCCTCCCCTGTATTCAACTGCGTATTCCAATCAATCATTTCAGATATCAAATGTCGAAAACTTATCTCCACAAATTATACGGCGTGTGGCCAAGGAAATGAGCGAATTGGCTACGCAGCCACCCGAGGGTATTCGTGTTATTTTGAACGAGGAGGATGTTACTAATATTCAAGCTATTATGGAAGGACCCTGTAAGATTAAGCCCCGCATTATTACTACCCTCTTAAATACTAGATCGATTAATCCGTAGAAAGTTTCGTAATTATTCAATCATAACCTATTCATACGTCAATTATGCATGTGTAATGAATACGTGTAAATATTTATACAGCCCTAGGTACGTTTGTTCACCGTGTATGTGCGACGTTTCTTATTCTATTCTCTTCCCAATATAATCGTAGAAAATCGTACGTCGATCTACGGTCTGTTATCATTGAGAATTCTCATTCGGTACCGAGTATTTTTTTCAAGTTTATACGTTACATTCGTTTCAGTAAATTTCGTATAAATGTATGTACAGTATTATGGTGTTTGTAATTTAGAAACATAATTTTTTTTGTTCTAATGTCAGCGGGAACACCATACGCCGGCGGTTTCTTCAGAGTGAAATTAGCGCTTGGCAAAGACTTTCCCCAAGGACCTCCAAAGGCATTTTTCCTAACAAAAATTTTCCATCCAAACGTTGCGAAAAATGGAGAGATATGTGTTAATACTTTAAAGAAGGATTGGAAATCAGATCTCGGAATTAAACATATATTACTGGTAAGGTGTTTATTATTGCTAAAGGCTGATTCGGACATGTTCAGTAATTTAGTCGAGTGACGAGTAATTTAGTCGCATAGTTTGGTAAAACAATGGTACATAACTGAATTACTCGCCGCTCGATTAAATTACTGGACGTGTCCGAACCAGCCTTAACGTATCCGACTACTTTGGGTAGTATCTCGTTATACTACAAGGCTGTTAATCTTCACAATAAATTCTAATTTCTAGACCGTAAAATGCCTCTTAATAGTGCCAAATGCAGAATCTGCTTTAAACGAAGAAGCTGGTAAATTGCTTCTAGAAAGGTACGATGATTACTCGCAGCGAGCGAAAATGATGACAGAGATACATGCGCAGGTAACGTATTAGTAAAAGGCGTATTAAGTTAATTCACACACACATACCCCAATAATGAATGATGTGTGACGAACTTATGCCTCAGGGAGGTGGAAAGGGCAGCAAAGCAGGTCTGGAAAGTTGCGCTTCCTCTGAAGTCGGAGGACCACTTCCAAAAAAGCATGCGGGGGATAAAAAACTATCAGCGGAAAAGAAAAAAATGTTAAAAGATAAGAAGAGAACACTCAAAAGATTATAAAAAAGATCGACATGATTTATCTATCTTTTATAATTTAAAACACTGGTGTGGTAATGTTGCCTCGTATTGTACACAATTATTGCATAGTAAAAATTTATTATCTAAACTCGACTGATCTTATTATTAAGTATTTAGAAAATTAATAATTCCAGGAGCATTGAATAATGACTTCTTAAGATACAAACAAGTACAACTCTGTAGTGATCTACTTTACAATCAGGAGTGAAAAGCAATTTAGCCCACTCTATGGTATCTATTAGCAAATATTTTTACATATGTACAAAATGATACCTCGTGTGATTATTTAAATAAAATAAAGAATGTTCTATAAGTAAGAATGTCTTTGTAATTACCGATCCCTCATGGCTTTCTAATATTTCAGCGTTCTAACAAATAGACCACGGTTTCGTAGGCTTCGTGTAAACAAATGATTATATAAGTTTGAAAGCAAGTCGTTCGGAATAATCGTTTGAAATGAAATCGATGCTCTTAGAGAGTTACAAGCTCTGGCCAAATAAATAGATGACGAATCTTCGATTAGGTGGGAAATAAAAATTATTTGATTCTCAAGAACATTGTTCTTTATTAGGTAATGACTCGTCAGTTTCTTTGCTTCAGTCTTGTACCACTGCATTGCCATTCATACGCTGCATGAGTAAAAGCGTATACATTGTCTTACAAGCCCATTACTGCACAGTAAAATATTTTCATTAGTAGTTTGACTAGATAACAGTATGTCACAGCCTTATTCCACTATGAGCTATTAGCTACAGATAGTGGTAGTTTTGATTGTTCATGGTAAAAAAAAAAAAGAAAACAATTCATTAAACATGATTTACAAAGATATGGTACTGCGAGATACAGTAATTGACATATAGTACATAATAGGATGTTCTACAAGGTGTAAACTAAGTTGAAAGATGGATACGTTAAAATGTCCGAATACCTCGGTACTTCGCGACTCGTAAAAATTAATTAGATTGAGGGCTAGAAGCACATTCTCTGTACTCTGATAAACAACAACTTTTAAAGATGAATTTTACTGTATTTTTCATCTGATAACCACACACGCACGATAGTACATACAAATCCATACAGCCTTTACATAATAATTTCTTTATTTTTTCTTTTCCTGTTTGTTAAGGTATCATAAAAAAATCTATGAACTCCTATAAATCATCTTTCTTAAGAATCTGTAAAATCTGTATGCCAATTTCCAGAGAAAACGTCAAAAATAAAAAAAATCCATTTAAAAGAAATTTCTTATAACATTTTGCTAATGATACAGTTATACTTATTTTTTTTTTTTTTTATATATATTCTCATGAAAATCAGGGAAACACAAGTTATCGTGTTAAGTCAGATCAGAACAAAATCTTAAAGAGTGTGAAGATTTGTGACGTGGTTACTTTACTTCTTTCACATAAGCTTCCAATTCTGCGTCTAATTCTTCAGCGGTGGGAGTTTTTGGTGCTTGCCGACTGCCTCCTCTGCCACCACGTCGGCCAGTTCCACGACCTTCAAATAAAACGCATTACCGATATTAGAGACGCGGGTGATCCTCGGCGATTGGTTCATTTACGTCGAAGATCATTTAGATCGCATACCTCTGACGGATCCTGTTCCACGACTACCCCTAAAGCGGGGTTGAGGTCTCTGTGTATAATTACTGCCGGTAAGTCTCGGGCCTCCGCGGATAGATGTGAATGGTATTTCAGAGGTAGCAACTTGTATGTTCATTTCACGACCTGCCGATGTATATCACACATTGCAATAATAGATGTGAACAGTTGTGCAAATCATAATTCGCAATAACTTCTTTGAAATTCGCTTTTCTCTAATGTCATCCCATGTCGGAGAATTTATGGGAGAATAAAAGAGAAAATGCTCAAACAGTATGTCGCTAGGTATAAACTGGAGACCAGATTAATTAGTGATACTGAAACCCTAAATGTAGGTGGAATTTTAGAATTAAAAAGAGACATTCCAGGCAAGAATTATTACTCCAAAAATACATTCAACTACACACCGTCTAAAGGTACGCCGTTATACTGTTTCATTGCTTTAATAGCATCCGCTCTTCTTTCAAATATTACATCCGCAGAACCCAAAGATCGCCCAGACCTGTCGTAATGTACCGCCGCTGATTTCAAGGGGCCGAATTCGCTAAATAATTCCTAGAAACATACGAGCGTACGGTTTAACTTCTCCTTGGAAAATGTTTAACGCTATTATTTTTGAAGCGTCGAACGGACGATCATCCATTATTAGGATGAACCATCATTTCTTAGCTTTTAATTTCGACTCGCTTTCGTCTCGATTAATATAACGATAGGAGCATACTCATATTATATCAATACCTGAATATCTGAGTCTGACACTCCAAAATCAAGGTTAGATACAAGGAGCTTGGTTGTTCCTGTACTTCCGATTGCACTTCGGCCAACTTTTTTGACCCCATCGAACATGTCGTGCTTCCATGCACTGTTTACATCGCCCTACGAATGAATATCCCTTACTTTACCACATACCACTTATCGGTTCATACGATACGTAAAAAGTCATATTCGTTGCACAAGTGCTTTTATAAAATAAACCGAAGAAAATGATAAATTACCACGAAATATTCGATTCATGCACGCGTATGATTAAATTACATTTCTTGTCGCATAACTCTCATTTCCAAAACACTACGTCAGCATTCAAGCGAGTAATCGTATAAGAAACGATATACAGAGATGTTCTTAGAATCAGCGAGCTGTATTAGAAAAGCGTGCTTCGCGCGATAATTCTCGAGGAATTCGACGTCGAATGATATTAGAAACGAATAAAGTACATCGAACGAGAGTATCTAGAACGGGAGGTCTACCTCGTGACACTATTTTACTTTCAAATACGGTCGTTACTGTGTCCGAGGATTACGGTGTTTTATACACAAGCGTTTAGGGCGGAAGTAATGCGATAGGTTTCGATAATATGGCACACGTGATAAAGTGTGCGCGATATTAATCGTGCGAAATTGGTCGAATAGAAAGAAATGAGTGTGATTCCTTACCCTGGTGTACGGGAGAGAATTTCGCGTAATGCCACCACGGCTGCGTCCCCGCATGACGCCACCACCAACTCTTTGAGTTCTGCGCGCTCCTCTGCGAGGTGAGTTACCGGCACCTCTGCCGCGTCTGCCACCGCCGCCGCGCGGTCTGGTCCCTTTATTTTGCTTGATAATATCGTCCAGACTCATGTCTATTTTATCCACCATCTTCATTTGTGCTGGCTTTCTTGTAACGACACTTGCACGGGAAAATCAGTAAAACCAACCTCTTTGGTCTTCGTAATGATGGCGGCGACGACGACGAAACAAGCGCGCACAGAAGCCTGGGTATGAAGACCGTGGAGTATGATTGGCTTTCGTAGAGGAGCGACCCGTTCGGATTACTCTGTGACCGAGCCTCACAGATACACCGTCAGAGGGCTGCTAGCATTAACAAATGAGGAAGATGACTGCAACTGTTTCGTACCCGTGGCGCCACTAGCGCACGTGCCACTTGTCATCGATGTGTTATAAAACATTAATATGTAACTACCAAATTCATACATTCCACAAATGAAAAATTCGCGCCCTAACCATTCACACATGCGCACTCTTGCAAAACCGCAGTACATGCGCTAGTGGCGCCTTTTGCGCCGAGCTTTGCGTCACAGCCGACTCTACTACTAGCCGTTAGGGATGCCGATCTTTCCCATAGAATCGATTTTACGATTCAATTCAGATCGTTGTGCAAAGAATCGATTTGTAAAAAAATCGGAACCTAAAAAATTGATCCATTGAGATCGATTCATTATAATAAAAAAATATAAATGGTAGTTTTGCAAACACCCTAATTTGCAAAATGAATGCAGTCAAAGGTTTTTTATGTCACAGTGCGAACATGACTATAGATTTTTATTTTCTTTTAGTTTAGTTTCTTGTAATCATAACAGATGGCACTTCAAGACACAGTCTGTGGGTGTTACTGATCAGTGATCCCACTCACGAAGAGTGAAGGAGCGGACGAACACGATGTTGGTAATATTCTTAATGTATTTCAGGTACAACAGTCTTAGGTCTATAATATAAAAATGAAAGTACCCCACATAGCACAGACGTCATAAAGACGTCAATTGTACGTCCGTTTTAGGTCTGAACGGCTTTAGGACGTCTTTTAGGCGTCTTTAGACGTCTGTGTGCTATCCTGGACGTTTTGGGTCGTTAACCCAGATAGCACAACGTCTAGTAAAGTCTTAAAGACGTCCAAAAGGCGTCTTAAAGACGTCTTATAGCGAATTCGGGAGACCCGCACTGGCCGCACTGAGTGCGAGTTTTCTCGCTTCCAATTGGCTAAAAGTCGCACTCAGTGCGGCTAGTGCGGGTCTCCCGAATTCGCTATTAAAGACGTCTTGTTACAAATCAAGACGTTCAGACCTAAAATGGACATAAACTAGACGTCTCTAAGACGAGGTGTGCTATCTGGGAAGGCGAAGGTGACCAGTAGTGGTGGCGAATTATCGATATACTATAAATTCCTATTCGTCGTTACATTTCCTCTCGGATATCGATTTCTTACGTATCAAGCGTTTAATACCTTTGCGCTGGTTTTACACATTTAGGAGAAGGGATAAAAGTGGAGTTAAAATGTTCAAACATCCGCTTCTCTAACTGTTTTCAAACCCCTCGAACTTGTGCCAACATCACTTTTGCTTCCCTTTCCTATTACATTTGTGTGCTCTGATTCAAACTTCGCGCTTCTAGAGTTTACGCTACACGCCGCTAGAGATCCGCGATCTCTATGGTTGCGATACGATCTTCGAATCGATCCCTTTCTTGAGAATCGATTTAAAAAATCGAAAATCGCGACAAAAAAGATCGATCTTTGAAAGATCGATTTTAAATCGGCATCCCTACTAGCCGCAGTGATGGCAGATTCGGGACGGGAGCAGTGATTTCCCCCACCTCACATGCACACTAGGCCGAAGCTGCGTGTGTGCATGCGCCGAGCTCGCGGCTCGCAGCTACGGCGTAGTGTGCATGCGAGGTGGGGGAAATTCTCGAGCGCTCCCATCCCGAATCTGGCATCACTGGACGGGAGCGCTCGAGAATTTCCCCCACCGACTACGATCACATTGGTGACAAAACTGATACTTTCCGTGCATTTTCCCAGCACAAGGTACACGATCCTCTATCGCGTCTAGGATCTGCAGATCTGACCGCAGATGTCGATTTCGCGGCACTGCGAAAGATCGCAGCAAAAGACAACAGGTTGATTACATTTGGATCGGTGACTCAAACAAGCTTTTTGAAAAGCCTTGGAATAGACGTGAGATTAAAAATGCTTTTGAAAAATGCAACAAAAGAAGAAAGAGAACATTTGGAATCTAGATATCGAATGATAATGGACAGTGATAAAATGGGAACATGTTTTAAAGTGTTATCATTGTTTCCGTCCATCGTGAAAGATATTCTTCAGAAAGTGTCGGTGGCCGGATTTTACAGTGAAGGGAAGAACAGAATATAAGATATTATATATATAAGATATATAGTACATATACATGTACTCTGTGTATATATTTTTAATTTTTAAGAAAGAAACGTCAACTTGCATTCTTATGTACAACTTTATTAAGCATGATCTGTTATTCCAGAGTCATACTTTTCCCATATTTTTGAAAATTTTAATACTTTCTCTCGTTGCCGATCAAAATTTTCTTTCTTTGGCTTTCGCCATACGTCGTGATCTAAATCTAACATTCCACCTATGATCTCCTGAAAAAAATCAAACAAAATTCCTCGGTTAAAGAATATTTTTAAGTGTAAGAGGTCTCCCTACCGTGACGGACGAAAAATGATGCGAACTTTCGAAATCTTTTAATCAGATTCAAACAAAATCATTAAATATATTTACTTGCAGCTTTGTGGCTTCATTTTAGAGCTGTTTCGAGAATAGAAACATTCGAGTAGCTTGAAGTTCGAACCTAGCGGGACTCGTTTTTTCGAGCAGAGCTGAAATCCGAACGGTTTCGGGTAGCTCGATTTTTTTCGAGTAATTCGCTAGTTTTTTAAGTCGCAAAAGTCTAATTTTGCAAAAACCGACTTAGTTTTAGTACCAACGAGAATGGGACATCTACTGAACATATATGCCAAGTTTGAAGTAAATCGGGTGATTGGTTTTTGAGATATCATGCTAACCAATTCGAAAAACATAGTATTGAGAAAAACGCGTTTAAAGTTTTAGGTACCCTTTTTTAAAATTAATTTCTTTGAAAATGCTGCCTCAATATGTACAAATATACGCATAAAATTTTCCATTAATATAATTTGAAGGTTTCTCTTAAAAAAAAAAATCCCAAATTTCAGGCCGTGAAACTAGGGAGACCCCTTAAACAGCTTTCCGCAGGACAAAGTTACCTCCGCAAAATTCTTCGGGAACATGTGTTCGTCCTCGATGACATGAGCATATCCTTTGTTTCTTTCAAATTCTACCGCGAAATAGGATAAACCGTTTGGAATGGCTTGACGCACATCCTTGTGCTCAAGATCTACTATCTTCTTATTCATCGACCACTCCGTCTCGCACTCTAATAAGGCTTTCTATACCAAGAACATTAGATATTAAGTTCAACGGCATACAATTATAAGCCACTTTGTCATTGATATATTTACTTTAAAATACATCGGTGCCGATTCGCCAATCTCTTTTGGTAAAGGAATACATTCCAATTGCATATGCGGAAATTTGTGACGACTCTTGTAAATTTCATAGAACACTGGATATTGGTTTTGGTCCATAAACATCTTGTATAAAACTTGTTTATATATCTGATGATAAAAAGAAATTCTAAAGAAACTATCTGATTTTGCATATAAAATATCAGAAGAGTGTGGTATACCTTCAATCTCTCCCAAATATTCTCGTCCAATTGTAATTGACAAGCAACATGTTGTATAGGCGTTAGTATGCAATGCCCATCAGTCAAAGATGTATAATGAGGAAGGCTCAAACAGATTTCAGAATCCATTGAAACAATCATATGTTTCAACATATATTCGGAATCGATGCACCAACGACAACTGTCCAAATTTTTCGACAGTTTGTGTTCCTTGATAGCAAGCGAACGATTCTTGTCATCTTGTTTCCGATCTAACGTAGTACGTGTAATTTGTTCCTCAAATATATCATCCATATCCATATTCTGTAAAGTGGTTACCAAACATGTTTACTTATAAGGCTGTTTTGAAAAAAAATTTATCGCATATGTACCTTAGAAGCCATTTTGACAAATGTGGCATCATCTTCATTCACGGACCTTCCTTTCTCACGTTCAAACTGAAAATATTTATTATTTTACTCGCATCCAACGTCATTATCGCAATCATTTCATATCGGTCGGTATCAGTCGAATACGTACTAATTGCTGCAATGTATATTTATCATCATCACCATAATACCGCACTCTTTTTCCAGAAACATGTGTCTGTAGATTCTTTTGTCTGGTTTGTCTGGAGGAATCGATAGACTGACTTCCGGACTGCAATGGTCTTGTAATACCTATTACATATAAGCAGCTTTTAATAAATCATCTACCTCGGCAATTCTTTCATTCTCGATACATACCCTTATTATCGGTGTGTGTAAGAATGACGTCTTGAGCTTTATTCGTTTCGCGTAATTGAATAGCTTTTGCAGTAAGTTCTCTAGCTCTTATCAGTTGATTTTTTAGTTCAGCGGCAAGTTCCTACAAAGAAAATATTGCCAGGAATTTATGTAAATTTAGTAGCACACATTCTAAGTGTATAATAATTCAAGAATCTGCATCTTAACGCACAGTATTTCCCATTATTTCGGCTTTAACTATTTTTGCTCCTAACTTGTTCATTTCTGCTTCTGTTATAGGCAGGGGGTGGACAGTAATATAGGCTCCGCGCAGAAACATAGTTCATCCCGTTTTGAGTATACACTAGATGGCGTTGTTTCGCCCCTCACTCCGCTGGTGCTGGGTTGCGTCTATCTTCGTTACACTTAAATCAGTTGCACATGGCCGCCATTCACTGTCATTGTATCTGATTGTCAGCAATTTAACCTATTTTGTTGTTTTGTGCCACTAGAGAATGTAATTTAAGAAATACGCTTTTATGGAAACAGTGTGATATAAGTAATTAATATAATTATGTACTTAGCACTATAGGGTTTAAGCAAACTGTTAAACTGTCTACAGCAATTTAATAAAAGATATTTGTAAAGAAGTTCTGAGCATAGAGAAGTTTCGTGTTATGGACGTACATACAAGATGTAACAGATGGACTGTAATCTTGATATATAATAAAAAAATTCTTTAAAACAATTTCATTGCCATTTTCTTATTCATAAAAGTGTGTTTTATGAATAAGAACTTAATAAAATGAAGAGACCAATAGAAAAACATACAGAAATACATAATTAGTTATTACAAATAGTTACTGTAACAACTAATTATGTATTTATGTATGTTTTTCTATTAGTCTCTTCATTTTATTAAGTTCTTTAATTACGTATCAGCACATTATCTGAATAATATCTCCATCATCTGAACGGCCATCTCACTGTCGTCCTAACCTCAATTTCAACCAGCACGCTCATCCACCTTATTTCAAACAGTTTAATTTCTGTACTTTTTATGCCATTTTTGTTGCTGTTGCTGCTGCTGTTACTTTGAATACTAATAGTTTCTATTTTCCTAGGATCTGAGTCAAATTGACTTTCTTCAGTTTTATCTGCAATTTTCGCCCTCTGCCATTTTTTGGTACCAGAGGAATGCATTTTATACAAAGTGTTAGTAGAACAATCCGTGGGTCTTTTATACTTGTGTTTTTGTTGTTCTTCGTATCGTGGACTCTCATATTTTTTATATTGTTTATGTCTGTCCTGACTTCTGGACCTAGATCTATGACTACTTTCTACGCCCCTCCTTGAGCTAGTAGAATAAGACGAATGAAACCCATGACTTTCGTATCTTTCACAGCCTCTTGATTGATTCTCCAATCTGGATGTTTTACTACCATCCATAATTTTATCTGATTTATTCCTCTTTGACGTTCTTTCTGCATTATATATCATTTCCTGTATGGCTTCTAAAGACTAAACGAAAGTAATATTATTATCGCAACTATCTGTTTGCGCTAGACACAAATAATAATGCAGACTTACACCCCATCTTTCAGCCTTTAACCAATTTGCATCCATCACTGGTCCGGCATATGTTTTCGTTGAATCTATAGCTGGTAGACCGTCACCGCCATTTCTCCAGTACAGATTTAATTCCTTATTGCTTTGACCCAATTTATCCAAATCAGGTTTATCAGCATTTTTATCCCTGTTTGAAGATGCTGATTTTTTCTCGTTAAATACACATGGGAATTGCTTTTCAGATTCATCCAGTCGTCTCTTTTATGGATTGTCTTCTGATCCGTCGATGAAATAGATGAATTTCCTTCCATGGAAACAGATTCAGATGTTGGTTTTTTTTCCACCCATTCCTCTTCATCTTCGCTACTGTTCTAAAATTGTAGTACCTTTGTAATTATTAGCAGGCTAGATATTAGGAATGGCAACATTTGAGGAGGTTAAACTACAAACAATCAATTGAAATGGGTTGAGTTAAATTAAGTTAAAACTCACACTACTTGAACTAGATTCGTCGTATTCTTTCTGTTTTTTATGCTTTCGGTCGTCCTTTTTCGATTTCTTCTTTTCGTGTTTAGATTTCTTCTCTTTCTTATGCTTCATTCTTAACACTTTGTACCACGCTTTATACAATTTATAAATGCACTATACATACCCGTTACCTGCTACGCAATGATCCATTTGTGTATAATCAACATGAATACGATTGTGTCGCGATGCGATAAAACGCGTATTAAATGTATACATGCAATGATTCAATTGTATGGTTTTACTCTGTGGTTAGTTGATCATGTAAACAAACTTTACGTGAAAAGTGACACGAGTAAGTAACGTTACTGAACGTTACAATGTACATACATACCTACAGGGCCGTTTTAACAAATTTGAGCGCCCTGGGCTAAAAACTTTTGGCGCCCTAGCCCCAAAGGTGGAATTTCTTCGCAATCGGTGTAAGGCACGCGAACGAAATTTTTGGCTCCAAAATTGAAGAAAATAAATTTTTTTTTAAAAATTCAAACCCACTTCACAAAAATAAAATTGCACTAAAAAGTAAAAGAGAATTTTTTCCCTTATCCAATCTACGACTCTCATATTTTTTAAGTCGGCGTCAGATTTACACAGTGCAAATGATGAGGCACCGACTTAAAAAATACGAGCGTCGTAGATTAAATAAAGGAAAAAATTATTTTTTACTTTTTAGTGCAATTTTATTGTTTTGAAGTCGATTTTAAATTGTTTTATATATATTGACACAGCATGCTAAGGAGATATGCGCGTACGTACATAAAATAATAATAATTAGGTGACAATAGTCTTTATTATTAACCATAACTGGTAAAATATTGGGCCAGTGTTGATGCAGTGTAGGATGGGACCACCGGGGCATCGCCCTCTTTCGAATAAAAAAAAAGATCACCAAAATCGGTCCATATGCTAAGGAGTTATGCGAGGACAAGCATATAAATAAATTATTATTAACCATAACTGGCAAAATATTGGGCCAATATTGTTTCAGTGTAGAATGGGACCACCGGGGCATCGCCCTCTTTCGAATAAAAAAAAGATCATCAAAATCGGTCCATATGCATGTGGATTATTGCTCCGTTTCTGATATTTAGAGGACTTCAGTACTACATTAATATAAACATTTAAAAGATAAACGGGAAACCAAAAGGGAGGCCGGTGAGAGACCGAGAGGCTGATACGGTAGGTATATATATATATATATACATATATATATCGAAGCCGGACTCTCGCGGTGTTGCCATTCTGCCTTCAGCACGGCTAGTATTAGAGTCGGCTGTGGTAGTGTCTCTAACAAATTGTCTGGTTATCTGCTACAGAATTTAATTGCTCCAAATAGCAGAATTCCTTCAAATTCGAATATAATTATACTATCAGTATATTCTGAATAAAATATAAATTGTGCTCCCTGTTTAAAATTGTTAATTTCCATCGCCATAATCTGACGATCAGAGCGCTGTCTAGCTTTGAATTTTGAAGACCGTTAACCGTTTCTGTTCAAATTGGCCAGTCGAGTGTAACGATTCTTTTGTAACGACCTATTTTATTTGTACATGTTTGTATCCGATATTGAAATTAACGATTTGTGTAAAGAAAAAATATTCCATATTAATTAATTTGCAGACTAAGTCACTCATTTATTATACGTATGTCTGTAGTGATCTCTTTGATTTTAAATTGGCGTTTAAAATTACGAATATTAAATTGAACTCGTAGCTCAAATTTCTTTGCATTTATTTGTTTTAAATGCACATTACATTTCATGCTTTTGTGCTCTGTACTTGCTTGAAATGTGTTACATTATTGGAGGGCATACTTAATTTTCCACGTTTTAAAAAAATATATTGACGCAAATATATCGATTTTTATTATTTTCCATTATAATTCGTCGCGTTCTTCGTCTATATCATTTTCGTCCGCGTCATCACCATCGCGAGTAAAATCTGCAGGATTGCACAGCTTTGTAGTATTTGTGCACAACTGCCATTTCACATTATTTTCCTTGCGAATTAGCAATGAAATTATTGCATCTTCAAACTCCTCTACTATTCCTTCGCACTGAAATATCATGAAAATATTAATAACTCTTTTGTACGAAAATAATTCATCACATATACTCACATAATACTGTAAACTTTTATTTAAATCCCCATCTTGGATAATGTCAACTTTGGCCATTTCAGGATTCATACCACCAGATGGACCCATAAGATTTAAGATTGTTAACTGACCATTTGATTTATATGTTGCTCTCACATAATCCGACATTTTTTCGCAAATACCATCCAATACATCGGATAGGTGTACTTCGGATTGAGCAAGTGGTATCTGTAAATAAGAATTCAGTCGGAACGATGAAAGTATATGTTAATAAAAGTAGCTTACAGAATATTACAGAAATTCATTGTTACCTTCTTGCGAATGATATTTCCCTGTGCATCTAATCTGTAATTACCTACTTCAACTTCGATCGAAGGATCGATCTTTGCCACTTCTCCCTCAATTTCTTTCACGGTGGATCTACAAACTACATATTATTAATATTAATACATTATAATTCTAATTGATATTCTAATTGATATACTTTTTACTTGCGCATGAAAGTGGCTCAACTTACCCAAACATTTTAACAATTTATTATCGATTTCTGTACATTTAACATAACTATTTATGAATAAAATAGAAAACACCACTGTTATTCTTTTCATCTGCAATGGAAATGTATGGTTGTGAGTTAGAGTTCAAAAGTAACTGTATATAGAAGAATATACAATCTTTTAAGCTGTACTTACATTGTATTTAATCAAGGAGATAGCTTATATTTATTCAAATTCTAAAATAACAAAGTTCTAATCAAATGTCTAATTCTTCTTGAAGTTGGACACGTGTATAATCGTGCACGATACATATACATGCATATACATAAACGTAAAACACGAATGAGCGTTCATCACGTGTAAGTCGAAGAATACCAATATAGAAGCGTAGAAAGTACGGAACCAAAATGTAGGATGATGTTACTAGATCTGACTAGATCTCAATTCCTAAAATTGTAATAAGTTCTGTATTGAAAAATACAGAATATAAATATTTTAATTTAAAATGCAATTTTGTAACATTCTCAGCTCGATTCATATACGCTTATAAATATCCCCACAAATTTTAAACACAACATTTTTGACCATGTCCTTCCATCTCCTCTTCAACAACCCCCAATTTAATATTTATTTCGAATTCGCGTCGGCTTCCCTTTTCAAAACAGAGGCAAAAATATATCTGCCCCGAAAACAGCGCGACAGTATATCTATATGCATGTATGGCTCATTATATATTCTTAGGTCCATGGATTGTCCCATTTGTTACTGCCAATATAAACACGTGTCACCCCTTTCAGTGGGAAGTCCATGTCACTTTTTAAATCAAGTGATTGTGTCCGGACGTTTTGCATAGATATAAATCCCTTTACGCGACAATTTCGCCGAGATTCTTGTACGAATTGCGGCGAGGAGTTCCGCTGCTTCTACATTCACGCTTGCCGATACAAGTTGGGGAATAATATACGAAATAATTTGTTGCGAGAAAAATGACAAGTCTAATAGAGATCGCAGCGTAAGAAACGAACAAAGTTGAACAAAGTCGCGCAAGATTTTAAAGAGGAAATGTTCGCGTCGTTGGTGTTACACCGCGGTGGTTTAACGTTAACGCGAACCGTTGAAACCTGAGGACAGTTTGAAGGAGCAATGCTATGACAGCGTGCAATTCTCACCACGATTGTGGCGATACTAGTTCAGTATTATCCGTTTCAGGCTTTTATAATTTATAACGAAGTATGAGTTAAGTCGAAAAGGAGATAAATAAAATACAGCTATCGAAATGGAAGTGTGGTGGTTCTCTCGTGTAATAGCTCATCATCCTTATACCATTCTAATGGTAATACTTATATTCTCTTCGACGTGTCTGATTGTCCCTTTAGCTGTGAAGAAGTTTCCAGATTTCTCTGATCCTCAGTTGGTGAGTTGATATCGATTTCACATACAAATTACTGTACAGATGTACTTCTCTTTCTTCACATTCCGTTTGTTTTATCAAGGGCTTCGAAGCTAGAGGTACAACACTAGCCCAACGACTCATTGCTTGGCAAAACTTGATGGAAGCAAACAAGCCCAGGGGACAGCTTATCGATAATCCTTTAGAATATTACTATTACGAGCGCCAACTAAATCAACAGGTAACTCTATCATGGGCCATGTATCTGATTTTATTTGAGTCACAAAGTAACGCCATAATGTGATTTAGAACTTACAGAATCAAGTTAATACACAGAACCATAGCTGGGTCAGTCACGGTATTATGAGAAAGAAACCTAAGAATAAGAAGAAAGCAGGGAAGAAATATCAAAAACAAGCATCCGATAGGCAAGAAACAGACGATGTCGAAGTTAAAGATAAATGGGAGGAATTGAGGGAATTAAGGAATAACAAACTGGATATAGTTAAAGATTATAAAAGTCAAGATCATATCGACGGCGGGGATTTCTTCTGCAATTTACCGTCTTCTGCTTATGCAAGAGTCGTTATAGGCAGGGACTCCGAGGATACAAATCTGTGGTCGATGGAAGGTGTATTGGCGCAATGCCATATCGATGCAGAGCTGCGATCGAACTCTGAGTTTCCTTCCTTGTGTCAAATGCAAATGGAGCACAACGGCGACGAGCTGAAGTGTTGTCAAAGCTGGTCGCCAGCGAATTATGTAGCGCTTCTATCTAATCGAACTTCTTGTTTGGGTGTGACGGAAAACGATCTCAGTCGCGTGGAAACTCTCTTACAAAGATGCATTTACTTCTACCGCAATTTTCAGTTGACGTCAAACTGTGCGGACGATTTAAACTGTCAGAGACATGTCCCGACAGAGTGCTATATGCATAACGCAGTTTACCACTTGCTGCATTATTTATTGGATATTGACTTTATCTCGGATCATGTAAGAAAATCAGTTAGAAATTACCATTAATACCGAAGGGTCTTTTAATAAAATTTCTAATTTCTATTACAGAAGCAACATTCTCAGAATAAGTTGAACTCTACGTTGAGGTATGCCATGATATTTTTGCCGATAGCTGCGAGCTCCGCCACTTTAGATTTTTACAAAGGATTGAACACCGACGGCTTATCTTATGGAAAATTCTGTGTCAAAGGGATGCAATTGGGTTTAAAAAGTACATTATTCGATCGATTATTGGTTTCGGATTCTATTCTGTTACTCACTGGTTTCGCCTTCGTAACAGTTTGTATATGGGCATACACTGGCTCCCTGTTGTTAACTGTTACAACAATTATAGCAGTAATCTTTAGTCTCGGCATTTCGTATGCGTTTTATACTTTAGTTTTGCACA
Organism: Andrena bucephala; assembly: GCA_947577245.1. Classification (NCBI taxonomy): domain Eukaryota; kingdom Metazoa; phylum Arthropoda; class Insecta; order Hymenoptera; family Andrenidae; genus Andrena; species Andrena bucephala. Next base: position 13,446,542 of record OX387719.1, on the reverse strand, counting down.
TAAAGTTTTTCCCATTCATGAATCTGTTGGCAATTGTCGTTGCTGTAGGTAAGGCTCTATGAAGTATATGAATATGAAATAAAGTATAGTTATTAGTGTTGTATCTAATATCGACATTATTCATTTTAAAGGAATAGGCGCGGACGATGCATTTATATACTGCAAAATCTGGGAGAGAGGAAAAGAACAAAAGATGTCAAACGATGGATTAGTTAAACTAGTGCAAGAAACAATGAAGCACGCTGTTCCATCCATGTTCGTTACATCTTTAACTACTGCCGTAGCCTTCTTTGCATCGGTTGTTAGTAACGTTACCGCTATTAATTGCTTCAGGTATACATCAGTACACTTCTTTCGTAAAGACAAAATCAATAAAAACTCTACTACTTACGTTCTACTAATTACTTGAATTTTTAGTTTATTTTCAGGAATGACTGTCATTGCGAATTTTTTCTTGATGATTACTTGGTTGCCAGCATGCGTGGTAGTATCGGAACGACTCAAACCGAGCATTTTATCCCCTGCCAATTTTATAACGCGAAAAGTTATTCGGCCTTTACGGCTATTCGGAGATAAAGCGACAATAGGTTTTAATACCTTCTTAACGAAGACAGTAATCAACTTTCGATGGTGCTGGTTTCTAAGCTTGGGTATCATAGCAATGATATGTTGCATCGTCGTTTTCCAATATCCAGGATTACAGTTACCAGATTCTGCTGAATTCCAATTATTCGATAGCTCTCATTCATTCGAGAAGTACGACTTGATATATTCCCGCAAATTCTGGTTCGAGAAGCACGAAACAGTACGTTTTAAAAGATTTACAGATACCTTTCTAATATAACAGTTTCATAAAGATTCTCAATAAACTAACAAGCTTTTAATATTAGATCGATAATGGAGATGTATTGCCATTGAGATTTGTATGGGGCATAAAACCAATCGACAATGGTAATTACCTGGACCCTGACTTAATAGGCACCCCAGAATGGGACGAATCGTTTGATGTATCTCACCCAGACTCACAATCATGGCTGGAACAATTCTGCAGCGACTTACGAGCTCAACCTTTCTATCGCAATACCTTAGGACCTCTACTTCCGAATTGCTTCATCGAATCATTGTACAATTGGATGCAAAGGCGTTGCGAGGATCCCATTAACTCGCGTATTAACTACATGCCGTGTTGCGAGAACAGTACATTTCCATATAACTCCAGCGTTTTGGAAAGGTGTGCGGCTGAAGCTAACGCGGAATTATATCGGACACCTTCGTACTTGTGGGTCCGTAACGGCGGGTCTGCCGGTGTAAAGTTTTTGAACGAACCGAAGCTCACTCAATTGCACGTATCGAACGACACGAATTCAGTGACGATGCCGACCCCTAAAATTAAAGCTTTGATCGTTGAATACGATAGTATATATAACTACAGTCTCGCGTTCTCGAGTATGGATCAATTTTTCCATCAGGTACGTGTAAATGCATACCTGCGAAATATATCAGTTTCGGGGGTGAAGATTAATAATTATATCTTTCTAGGTTGAAAGTTGGATGCAAGATAAACTAAAAAGTGCGCCGTTGGGTATGCGCGGTGGCTGGTTCGTTAGTAGATTAGAATTCTACGAGCTGCAGCGAACGTTGTACGAAGGTACACTTTGGGCGATGGGAGTTTCACTGATATTAGCCCTTACAGTCTTGGCATTTGTAACACTTAATCCACTTATTAGTCTGTATGCAATTATAACAATTGGCGCAGCGATTATAGTAACAGTTGCTGGTCTGATTCTTCTCGGTTGGAAGCTAAATGTTCTAGAAAGCGTTGCAGTTTCTACAGCGATAGGTACTTGATAAAATATCAAGTCGCGATATTTATAACTCCACGTACATAATACTAATGTACTGTGTTTTCTTCAGGTTTGACCGTAGATTTCAGTTTGCATTACGTGGTGAGCTATAAAGCGTGCACTTCCAAAGAAAGAGAGGATAGAGTGAAGACAGCCATTACGCAGATGGGTGGCCCAACATTAATGGCTTCACTCACGAGTGGAGCTGCTGGTGCTCTCATGTTACCCTCTTGTGTATTGGCGTATATTCAAATCGGTATATTTTTATTACTCGTGATGGGCATAAGCTGGATATACGCTACGTTCTTTCTCTGCCCAATGCTAGCAATCATCGGCCCATCGTCGCATTTTGCTCAGTTTCAGTATCCAAGGTAAACGATCTCATTTGTATTCCTACATTTTTATCGGATGTATAGCAAGCTTTACGTGACTATATCCTGTGATGATCCTAGATTAAGTGTGCTATGGAAATATTTTCGTAAAAACAAGCCTGGAAACGTGCCTGAAACAAGTACAGATACTATTAGGGCTAGACGAAAGGCCAAGGGAAGAGGAATGTGGTCAGAGTCTACGTTAAGTACGTCTAGTACGGTATGTCAATTCCACTGTAACGAAGTAGAAACATTTACAAGACCACCGCCGTCGCCATCGCTACCACCATCTCCAACATTGGCATTACTTCATTGAGATGCGGGTCAAGTGATAGTTTTCTTTTCCTAGGTGATATTTTTGGGGATGGGCGGTCATCGTATGACATATGTATGCTCTGCAAAAGTTAGAATTGGTGAATTCACATATTCACGTGTACCTTGTGTCCTATAAGAGCCTATGCTCGTGTGTAACTGATGTGTCATTGGCTGTGTTTAAAATAGTATTTAAGACAATTGTTTATATATTTGTCTATTATAACATTCATTGGGCTTCCTATATCAGTTATGCATATATATGCACAATATACCCTCTGGAATACGAGTGAGGCTTCAAGTGCCAAATATATCTGAGATTCTTTTATACCTTAATATGTACTTCAGTTTCCAATTCTTCACGAGATCGTAACCAGTGTTCTATGTTCATAGATGTAGCTTGAACGTGGCAAATAATGCTGATAGAGTATTACAACGTTAGACTCGCATTTACATATCTACGAATACATTTTGACTAAATAGGGATGGGTTCCTCGAAGCGTCGAAGCCTCGAAATCGAACTAAGTTTCGAGAATTCGAAACTGCGCTGTTTTTGTGATTCGAAACTCTCGAAACCCAGATAAGAAGAAGTATGGAATTTCAGGTCTTAAAGCAAGATGCACTTCAAGTTCCGAGAGTTTCGAAGCCTTTCAAACTTTCGGATTCGAGTTTTCAGAATTTAAGAACTTGGTTCCAACCCAACCCTAATTTTGACTTATACTTTGCAGTCCTTTTTACACGAACTTTTGTATTATTATATGTACTCATATTTGTTTTAACGCGAATTAATCTTTGTATGTCGTAAGCTATAATTTATACAAGCTGTCTTCCATTTTGTACACAGTTTAATACGTTCCGTAAGTTACTTTACTATATTCTGGCACTTGCGTGGCATTATTTAACTAATATAAGTTCCCCGTGTTACTTTAAAACACATCCTACCTTTATGATTTCATTTTTTAATGCATTACTTTCAACATAGATTTGCCAATTTTCTAAATCAAGGACTGTATCCAGAGACTGTTTGATTCTCGAAGTAAATATTACTGTTTAAATAAATGTAGTAGAACGAATGGATTGACTACGTATTAAAAATTAAGAATGCATTGATTCAAGTATTCAATTGGATGATGCTTTCGAATTCAGAAAATACCAGATTGTACGTGTATGTGTCTGTAATTAAGTTTAAGTCGACGATCACACATGATTTCGAGGTACATAAAGAAGACTGACAGATTTGTATAATTTCCATCGTAAGATCCTTCCAAATATTTCAGAGACTTTCGGGCAAATTTCTCGTTTGGTAAATACTTGTTAAACATATATTCCTTCAGTTTCAACTTAAATTTCATACATTGAAAAAGATATACGAGAAAAGAAGAACCGCCTGATCTACGAAGCACTGTAATGACAAACAAACAATAGATTTTAATTATCAGTATAATTAAATATTATTTTCCAACGCATTGAATGTAATACCAGTTAAATTATAATGTTATATATTATTACTCATAAAGCTAAGGGGAAGCTGGATCTTCGCGCATGTTTCATTGTTCGAAGATTTAAGGTACAAACGAACAATCTACCTAGTACAACACGGTGCTTTTAAACAGATACGAGAATTTATGAAAAGATGTTAAAGAGAATCTGTTTTTAAATTACTGTATATGCCTGTTCATCGAGTATTCAGATATTTATAAGTAACATATGTCAGAGGTATCAATATAAATGATCTAGAATACCTTGGTAAAATTTTTAATACACCTATACACCTGACCATGCGCTTTTAAACTATAATTTTCAATATATCTACACGCAACGACGTTTTAACGATTTTGGACACGTAGGATCAGCCAATGGTCGCTTTTGAGTTCTTGGGGGGCACATTTTGTATTTGGGAGCTGGCAGTGCTTTATGAACTGTCTGTTTTCTTAGTCGCGCTACTTCCTCCTCCTCCTCCTTCTTCCTGGCAACGAGCTCCTGTAATTTTACGTCATTACAATATGAGCTTTTAACTCGAAGAATAAAACGTCATTGAAGTGCATCAAACTTGCCATTTGTCTTGCTTGTTCTCTCTGCATTTCTCTCTCCTTTACAATATTATCGAAACGCTTCCTCTCTTGAGCCCGCAATGCTGTACGAAGGGGTGGTGTTTTTGGTCTTCCCGAACTCTTTTTCGATAAGGATGGCACAAAGGGCGGTCTCTTCCAAACCTGAATTACCTCACGAACGATATAATTGAACTGTAAACTATTATTAAGGAGTGTAAAGTTTCTTATTCAATTACCTCTGTATTCTTCTTTATGGGGTTTTCAGAGCTATTTGTACTTTGACCCTTCTCATTAGCGTTGCTCTCCACTTTATCATTTCTATCTCTAGTTCCATTCTCATTACTTTTATGTTTATTAGTATTGGGGGGCACCGATGGAGCTTTTAAAAACTTGGGAACAGGATTCGCTCGAAACACCTTCATCTTCTTTTCTTCCTCCCGGATCTACGGATAATTATAATCAACGAGTTAGAAAACCCTTTACCAACCACATCAAAGTTGCAATTACAAGTTTTCCTACTCTGTTTATACGCTCTTGCTTATGTTCCTGTCTCTGCTTTTGCCGTAAATCGAAGGTAAACGGATTCACGGTAGTGGCTTGCGGTTTTTTCACTTTAGCACAATTTCCCTTCGAACCCTTTTTTTCCTGAAACGTTTATCCCGGATTCATAAGCCAACAGCTTTAATTCATTTGAGTGTGTGTATAACAATTAAATACCCTCGTGCAGCGAGCATCGTGGACCACGTACTCTTCTTCACATTTCTCGTTTCCATTGTTCAAGATGCAGGGCGCTTCTTTGGGTGGGTCGGGCTCTATACCGGACAATGAAACATGATTAAAAGACCTGAAATCATACGAATAAATTTTATAGTAAAAATAATTCCTATCGCGCCCTGTTCAAATAAAATCACGATTCTCACGCAACCAACGTATCTTCTTTTTCAAAAGAATTGGGAAGCTTTCCGTGGTCGTAGTCAGGTATCGGTGTGCTCACGATTACGGTCACCCTGTCTGAAAGAAATAGAAATTGTCGGTGGAAAATTGACAGCTTTCCTTTCGAAGTTGAAGTAGAGGATCACTTACTGAAAAACGAGTCCCCAGTTTCCGGCAAATTGTTGAAGTCAACGAATTGTGGGCACGCGATTCCGCTCCATTTCTCCGATCTCTTGCATTCCCCGCGGTTACCCTGCCTTGGCTTGACGTTCTCCTTTTGCCAGAACTTTTGTGACGGCGGTTTTAATCTATTTCTGGTGTGTAGATCGCCGGTTTCACTGATTGCTCGTAGTTCGTGCTCGGTATCAGCCATGTGGGTGATATCATTGTTCTCGTGGAACGATAACACGTGTAACTGAAGCTTCTACTCTCGGGAGAAGCGATCGGTTTGAATCGATTAAGAATTCTTAATATATCAGACCTCGCTTGTAAGATTCCAATGGGAATGAATTCCCCGAAGTCTCCTCGTAAAATTATCTGGTTTGACGACCAGCAAACTCTTTCCCTCCAGGCTGTCACAGGTGTTTATGCAGCAACTATTAGCAACGGTAATTCGCGTGTTTATGTACGTATGTACGAAGAGGTCAGGGTTCGTTTGTGTACGTTGGCGAAGGAAACACGCGATTACGACAGTGATTCAAATAATAATTACAGGTGCAAGAAATTCATAATAAATTCACGAAGAAGATAAAATTCGTTTCAACGAAATCGGAACCATGAACCGTCAGACAGTAGCGAATGAATTTAAAAAATTTATAGTTAGTTTCAAGTATGACAGTCAATGCAAGTTTATAATACAGGGTGTTCGCCAACAGGTAGTAAAAAATGAAACGGGCGAATGTACGCGACAAAATAAGAGGAAAGTCAAGAGTGAAGAAATTACCAATGGGGGCTTCGTTCATTAGTTATTAATGTTTGAAAATTCGAGCCAGGAACGCCTGAAGAATGGCAATTCGGCGATCAGCGGTGCGCGTTGCGTAGGCAGCTGTACGTCGAATTGCCGTTGTCCAGGAGTTCCTGACCCGAATCGAAGGGTTTGCACTTTGCAGCAATAAGGGGCCGTCCTTAAATTACGTAAGGGTAATTTTGACGATTTCTTACCCCCTCCCTCCCCCAGTATAAGAATTCGAAAGATTTGATATTCCAACCCCCTCCTTACGTAATATTTTTTACATTTAATTTTTTCAGTTATTAAAATTCTTTTAAAGGTTTATATAATTCATTTAACTCGGTTTCGGGAAATTTAAACTAAAACAACTTTTCTGGAACATTAATGATAGAATTTGTATTTATTGAAAATTAAGTTAAAAAATATTACGTAAGATGCTACCTGACTCCCCCCCCCCCCCCCTCACCCGGTAAGAAAACGTAAGAAATTGGCGACCCCCTCCCCCCCCCCCCCAAAAAAGCCTTACGTAATTTAAGTACGACCCCTAAGGAGGCAGCTCCACTTTTTACACATTTTTTGTTACGTAGGTATTCTATTTCATTATTCTTCTTTATGGATTTTTCAGCTGTATTTGTACTTCAAGCCTTCAAACCCTAAACAAACCTCCGAGGCTTAAAAAAATGTGATCATTCAGTTGATGTAAAAAGGAGTTTATCCCCCGAAAGTGGAGCTCCCTCCTGATTGCAGCAGCCCCGTCATTTTCAAAACATTTACAACTAAAGAACGAAGCGTCCACCGCAATTTCTTTACCCTCGATTTACGGCTTATTTTGTCACGTAGAATCACCTACCTCGTTCTCTACTATCCGTTGTCAAACACTTTATACAAACTTTAGGCGCGACACAATTATACAACGTTAATTAATTTAACTCGATTGCATCGCCTGCTGGCATCGCGCGCAAAGCGCGGCGCGCGGATCATTGATATCTTATATATCCACGGACATTTCTATGGATACAGACGCCCACAACAAAGGCAGGGACAGCCGACACTGTTGCATCGCTGGACAACTTTTCCGAACAGATCTTTCGATATGAACGACGCCTGTCACGCCTGCAACTTGGAATTTCGTCAGTGCACGTCCGGCCACATACGGAGAAGGAATTCTTTCAAGATACACAACATATTGGTAGCGATATGACGATCCATTACGCTGCACTACTGCACAGTGCATAGAACCTGCACGCCTGAACATCTTTGAACGTGGCAGTTGATTATGCGACACTGGAATTAAGATCTTTATTTAAATAATAAAAGAAGACTCGAAGGATGCAGGGGCTGAGGTAAAGGACAATAAAACCATCACTAATTTTATCAAATTATCGAAGTGTTTAACGAACATAAATGTTTAATTGCCGATCTATACAGTGTATGTATAGCCTGATGACTTTTCAATATTTTAGAGCCGATCCGAATATCAGTCACCGCATCAGTCGATGGCTCGAAGCACTCTGGGAACCAGGAGCCCGATTATACACCATGCCAAATGGGCTTGATATGGTGGATATAACTGGCGATGGGGATGCCAGGCTTATCTGCGCCGATTTGGGTGTACTTGATGTCAATTCGACGAAGGTAGCAACGTTTTACTGTTTCTAAACAATCGGAGGACGTGGAAATTCAGCCACTTTAAATAATAACATAGGGATAGAGTAGTAATGACAGCATAGATAAATAGATCGGAGAAAATTAAGGAATCTTGTTTGGATTATGCACAGCATAGCTTGGCATAGCTTAGCTTAGCTTCCAGGTACTTGACAGAATTATCTTCATTTTGTCCATTTGCGCCTCCCATCTTCAGATCCGAGTTTACAAAGGAGGTGACCAGATAACAGAGCACAACATGGTGTACCCATCCTGCGGGGTGGTCGGCTTTTACACGGAGAACGGAGAAGCCCGATCATCCGTGGTAGCTGTGGGCGCTGGATCAAGCGTGTACATCTTCAAGAACATGAGGCCCTACTTTAAGTATTGCTTGCCGCACATGGACGTGCATCCGAAAGAACGAGAGGTGCAGCAGCTGACAATCTGATCTTATAACGATTATTAAAGAATGATCCGTGTAAGATTACTTTCCTCCCGCAGATCTGGCACAAGGCTGGGTTGGAGGAGGAGCTGAACGTGCTAACCCTAGCCGACGAATTAGACCTATTGCTAAAGGAGCTCGGTGCAGGGTTCATCTCACCGCGCACTTTAAAATTCCTCTCCATGGATCCGAGCCTGAGGTCCAGCTTCGCTGAGCAATACAAAAGAATACCGCTTGTGAAGAGCAACGCTTTGACCGCGATCTCGGCCATAAGAAGAGATTCCTGGAACGATCCGGCGAGCTGCTGCCTCGTGCTCGGCACAGAGTTCGGAGAACTTCTCGTTCTAGATCCACGGTACGCGATCGGTGAACAGCCACAGCCTTCTGCACATACGAATCGCGGTTAACGTACATTCATCGTGGTGTTGCAGAACGTTCACAGTAATGGACAAACATCTGGTACAATGGCCACCGGTGGCTTTCGCGTGTAACGGTTTGTGGGCCGGCGACGGGAGGATACTGATCATCGGGAGGGACGGTAAGATCGGCGCGATAAGAAGAGGAAGCGCCGTGAAGCTTTGGGAGAAGCTGCCTGCGCCTGCTGTGGCCATTTCCACCATTCGCAACGACGGTGCCGCGGTCAGTGTTATGAACGGCAGTGTGCTGGGGTTCTCCAAGAAGGTATGCTCTGGAATATCTTCTCGGATCACGAAAGTTCCGGGCTAACGGTACGATAATCGTGTTAGGGTATCAGACTTTGGCAGGTGCTGGTACCGGGCGCGATCCTGGATTCTGTGAGCTTGCCAGTGCCACAGAGCGGGCTCTCTTTGCTCGCTGTTAGCACGGCCGGGTACGGTGTCCGAGTGTACGACGGGAAGCACCACGTGGACACGCTGAAGATGATGGAACCGGTGTCTACGCTGAAGGTAACGCACTCCTTCCACCGGCAGTACCATCCAGCACACTTAGCGCTTCGCTTTAATCATTCGTTAGCGTACCTACCTCGTTTTGCTTTCGTAGTATGGTCGAATGGGCCAAGAGGAACGCACCATGACGATGGTCACCGTCGGCGGTGGCCTGTGCGTGAAGATTTTAAAGCGCACCGCCGACTTCAGTGTTCACAGTGCAGCGCCATGTGTTCTACCGAACGACCCCTCTAAGTTCTTGATACCGAAGAAAACGCGACTGTTCGTCGAGCAAACCATACGAGAAAGGTCGGAAGCGAAGAAGATCCATAGTACGTTTCAGCAAGGTCTGCTTCGGCTACGCCTGATGGTGGCGAAGAAGGCGGTGGAATCGTTGAACGACAGTCAAGACGCCGGACCGAACCCCATCACGTTGGAGGCCACCGTTCTAGGCTTGGGCCCTAATTACCAGATCCGTATAGTGCTCACGAGCATATCCGACGAGCTATCAGACACGGGGCTGTACATCGTTTGCAGAGCCGAGGACACGGATGTGGGGCCGCGTGTGATGGACGTGCCTCTGTTGCCTGGCGGGATCTCTATTCCTCTAATGGTACACGCGAAATTGAAGAGCAGAATATCGGGAAGAGTGGAAATCTTGCTGTGCAAGAAATCGAGGGCGAAACCAATCACTGTGACGACAGTGGTTCTGCCTACCGCAGAGGAGGAGATCGAAGTTTAGCCGCGTGAAATACAGGGAAGTGTGATTCAGTGTACAGTTTTGTTCCACCCTTACCATTTTACTGTTACGTTCAACGTTCATTCAGAAAGGGATGATTACAACTTAATTGTAGGAGGAAATCGTTAAATACTACCACTCATTCGAACATGATTAAAATTGTAATATCATCGTTTATTTAAATACTACAAGTTTCTAATTGGTCATATACCTAGTTAAACACTGTATTGTTTCTTCCTTAAGAGTAACTTGCCTATCGAACGATCTATTAGGTATAATACGATTATATAATCCGCATAAAAAACTTCAAAAAAGTAAAAAAAATACGCCAAGTACATGAAATCAAATAAATCACAAAAAATAGAAGATAATAATAATTACAAAATAAAAGAAAGATGTGTGATCAAAATGAGCTGCAAGTACATAATGGTGCTTTCCAAGTACCCTTAAGATGACCCAACTACATATGCACAGCAAAAATGCTGTGTTCATACATTCAATTACACATTTACATTTTTTGTGATTTATTTGATTTTATGTACTTGGCGTGATTTTTTTACTTTTTCGAAGTTTTTTATGGGGATCTCACTTCTTTTTACAAAGATAAGTTGCATAGGGAATGACTTCAGATAATTTTTAATATTATATTATTATCTTCTATTTTTTGTGATTTATTCGATAATACTCTTTTCCGTCCTCGACTTTTTCATGCACTTGGCGTATTTCTTTTACTTTTTTGAAGTTTTTTATGGGTCTACATATACATAAAATCCTCAGTTTAGTTACAAATAAAAAACAGTTTGATGATATTGGGAAACCTAGATTTTCGATACGCCAACTAGTGACAGAAAAGTGAACTACTGGGAGTAGGCCGAAATCCGTCGAAGTACATATGATTATTAGTGTACATCAGGATGGCTCTTATTTTCAACTTTTGAATTTTCTTCGGGACACCCTCCAGAATAGTTCCAAATAATTAAAAAAAAAATCCGTGTAAAGATTGAGCTCGATCGGATAACGGGAAAGGGGGCCCTTGAACATTTCAAATAATTATTCAAACAGCTCGCAAAGTCGCAGTTGTATAATATCCTCCGAGTTATTGATTAAATAAAAAAATATATCAAACAAAAGTTGTAGATCCGGACAAGGAGCATCTTTTATATTCTATTACTTTTTCTCATGCGACAAACGGTTTTCGAAAAAAGTCCGAAAAACAAAAAAAAAAATTTTTTTCCTCAAATTTTGAAAGTTTCTGGAAAACTTTATTTATGAAGATGAAAAAAAAATGAAAGTTTCATTTTCGAGGACTATTTTTTAAACATTTAAGAGGGAGGCATATACCGAAATATGCGAAAAAGATTACCATTTTTTTTACTTATTTCCAGTGTTTGATATGTCTTGAATGTTTCCTGAAAGTTTGGGACCGAAATTCGCAAAAATATCGAAGATGTAGACTCTATATTTTCGATATTTTTGCGAATTTCGGTCCTAAATTTGAATCTATATCTTCGATATTTTTGCGAATTTCGGTCCCAAACTTTCAGGAAACATTCAACACATCAAACACTGAAAATAGGTAAGTAAAACAAAATTTGTTTATCTTTTTCGTATATTTCGGTATATGCTTCCCTCATGAGGAGCATCTCTTAAATTTGTAGTTTGTAGACAGAATGCAATAATTTGGACAACATCATTGTTATCTTCTTCATCCACTTTTCCACAATTCAACAGGTGACCACTATTAATTATATTTTCACCACCAATAAAATTTTTGCTCTGAGGTGTAGCACACGCGAATTTACAAATTTCCTGATTAGAAATTCACTTTTTTTTTTAATTAAGAGAACTTTAAATTTTTAAAAGCTATTACTGCTGAGTACTTATTCGGAATGTTTGCTGGGATCCGGACCTACTTTCAATAGTTTGCCAACTGACCACCACAGCGCTGAAATCTAAGCCACGCCTCCTCTAAGTTTCCCAATACAAACATGTCGCAATTCAAATTTCGGCAACTTACCTTGTGTTTGAGACTGCATTTTGGTTGCAATTCAATGGTACAATGATACATATTTGTAAAAACACGTGGCATCTCAAATTTTGACAACTTACCTTATTTCACACTCGCCAGGTTATAACCTGACTGTAAGCTGTCAAAATTTGGAGTCGATTGCATAGCGAAGGTAGCGTTTGACGAACGAAACATGTGTTAGTTTCTGATGGCTGAAGGTGTGCGTGTAACGCGTACCGAGAGTCGACGAATGAAACATGTGTTACTTTCTTTCTGGCTGAAGGTGTGCGTATAACGCGTATACGTATTATATCGACAAAAATTTGAGATTGAAGAAGAAGAAGAATCATAAGAAAAATCTTACCGTTTTCGACAGATCCCTGAGACGATATTACGATATCTCTGTTATGCGTGGACCGATTTTATTGAATTTGGTCTTATTCGAAAGCTTGTATGCGGTTTACATAAGAAAAATGCCTTTAAATTTAGAAAATATTGCAGGCGTGATGAGATATTAATTAAATAAGTTTCAGGTTAGGTTGGATTAGCCGGGCGACGAGTAAATGATAGCGGTAGCGACAGTCGACATATGCTTTCAGCCATTCCATCTGGATACATGTTAAATTCCATTACTGAGCTTCTGGGATTTCATTTTATATTTTGTCAGCATTTTGTGCTGACTTTCCTATAAACCTGTAATTTTTTATTAAATATACTTATGTAATAGAAGCTGATTTATTTGATTAGTAGACGAAAGAAACCCGAAAGAAGGACATCCGTAGATTCGATAGTTGACCGAAGTGAATAGTTTTTATCAGACTATCGCACAAAGTTAACTTTTTCAAGTTGGAAGTTGAAAAAACATTTGGAAATCGCGGGTTTCGAATTATTTAATTTTACCCGTGTTGAATTCCAATTCCTACCACGCGCAGCGCTACAATTTCTTTCGAGATAGTGATCCTCTAGAGAGTGATCGGTATAACCGCAGCCATTTTTCAAGATTTGGAGGAAAACCGGAAATAAACATAACCTAACCGTTCACTCTATCTCTTTCTATCAGTATTTCTGTCTCTTTCTTTTTTACAGTTTCTTTCTCTGTCTACTTCCGCTTTTGCTCCAAATCGCAGCAACCAATCAGCGACGATATACGTTGTTCCGATCACTCTCTAGAGGATCACTATTTCGAGACATTCTCGGTAACGTTCTATGTGACACTATCGACACTATAGCACAGCCAGGTTAAACTTGCTCCTTAGATAACGCAAGGATATTTTGTCGAAATTCAAGTTTCGCTTAAAACAGTTACATTGCTCGAATCTGAAAGTATTTTAAATGCTTACTAAATAAAATTTATACAGATTCTCAGTTTTACCGCGCAATATTGTTAACTTTATCTATTTACCGGCTCAGTACCTACACCATACAATTACTGTATAACCATCGAACGGTTCATGAGCCACAATGGCGCGACAATTCAAATCCATCGAATGTCGCTACACGCGTGTGCTTTATTATTCAGTATCCGATATTCAATACGTTGAAATAGCGTTTCGATCTCAGTCCCTATAATAACGCTCGCGTTAAATCGGCTTTGGGCGATTTCCGAATTATTATTTTACTAAACGATAGGAAATATGAAGGATCGATCGATCCAACGTAGCTTTACACCTCTCCCAGTTTGCAAAACACACCCTTCTGTTCGAGCATCGTCCCTACCTGGGTGAATGATTACACGTTACCATACTCGCGCCCTTTTCCTGCCTTTCGAGGAGCCCTTCCCGTATAATTTCGGTATTTACGGGATTAATGCCCGTGCTATGAACAATGTACGAAGAGATGGGTATTCGATAGATCGGCGGGACAGCTGCCGCAGGCACACGCCGTTAAGCCGCTTACGTCAAATCGCCAGAATTTTTGCGCTTTTTTGGAAAATCGATCTCTAATCCGACAGCCGTTAGAATTATGGGTAATTTCGTCGGAATGAAATGATAATTGATTCGTGGGGAAGGGGGATGGACGCCGTGGACGAACGGTCCCCTCGGGGGAGCGTCATGAACAGAGCTTCTGAATATTTGCTTATATAAAACGACGAGTCGTTTCCGTAGATTTTAATGACATAATGTATATAGTAACAGCGCAAGTGTTTTTACTGGCACGTTAATTAAAATACAGGGAAAGTGATTAGATTTCTTATTCATTGAATTAAAGACTATTTCAAAATAATCCGTTCGATTCCCACTTGCGGTGTTCGTTACCAAAACAATTCCCTTTAACAAACAATCGACTAATTCCGATTCGCGGCAACACGATTCAGCTGGAAACAGACCTAAACGTTGTCTCCCGTTTGTCTGAAGGTGCTTAATGACCGTTCACCGGTGATCAAAGGCTGGCTTAATAATGAGTTATAGTTTGTCGCGCTGGTCCAGCGTGCCATTAATTGAGCAAGTACTCGTCCCTGGGAACAACAGGAGCGCATATTTCACGCCCACTTCGAGTTAGGCGAACGATTGTTGTAACATTCGTTACGTCGAACTAGTTGCTCCCCGAGCAGTCCATCGAAACTTCGAAGCGAGAAATTACGGGGTCGGGGATGGGGGGAGGGGGGGGGTAGGGTCGTTCTTCCTTAATACCGGCGGATTCGTCGTGTTTCACGAATCCGTGGACGCAGGGCAAGGGCGCTCGAATATGGCAGAGGGCTAATTCTGAATTATGTCCAACGTTTTACCCGAGATTACAAGCAGCTACAAATGAGCCTCATATATCGCCGGATTACATCCCGGCCGAGGCGGGATTGAAAGGAGAACGGCAGCCTGAGCAAATAAAGTGGATGCTACCTAATACGCGCTGTAGCCGTTTCGCGGCCAGGCCGCCAATTCAATCGACTTGGAGCGGTAGCCCCGTATCGTGCGGCCGATACGTGTGAATACACGGGAAACCGTGGCATATGCCTCTGCAAAGGCAATCGCATAATTCACCGGGATGTCATTTCCGAGAGGATCGGGTCCGCGATCGGTTTGGCGGCCTGCCATAAAGGCTTCGCTGTTGCCCGGCGATATTGCGCCTCTCCCTGCTCCCGATACGGTGCAACTTTCAATTGGCACACACTGTCTACTCGAGAGGGAAAATCTACACCGCGAAATGGGAAGGAATTGTTGCATAAATGTACTTTATTAACCGCTGTTTGAGTTAGAAAGTCCTAATGGCTTGTTTCATGGTTCATCGATAGCCGAAGAGGTAAGGCTTCTTCGATTCTTCAGAATCTATACCGCAGGGAGCAACTTACGAGACCGTAGTTGAAAGTCCGACTCGTCCAAGTCCGAGCAATGGCGTAAGACAACTTTGCCGTTATTAATTGGAAACTAATACCTCGCGAGCTTTTAATTAAGAGACTTGTAATTGAGGCGCGCGGGAGGGAGTAGCGCAAAGAAATGGGTATCAATCATTTTCGCCGATATTATCCTCCGGCTGGAGGCTTCGTGATCCGCCGGCTGCTGGTCCCCGGGAGCGGACGCAGCCAGGAGAAATTAATTATCGGAGGGCTGCTGCTTTTCCAAGCTTTCGGATTCATCGGCCGGGCGGGAACAAGAGGCGCGTGCGATTGCGCAACGTTCGAGTCGTTGCGTGCCAAGGTTGGCAAATATTCTGTCGACGAAGATACCGGGCAGCTCTGTATTATTGCAAGTATTCTTTAATTAACCACCTCCGGCCGTGCGTGAAAGGGACAGAGAGCCTCGGATCGCTCCTATTTCCTTTCAAAGCGCGAAAAGGTGAATGGATATCGGAATCGCGGTAACGTCCGTCGCAGGCTGAAAAGTCCGGGTAATTGATTCGTGCTATTGCTCTCTTCTAGATGGAATTCCACTCGTCCAATAATATACCGGCTCGATCAATCGGATTATAAGTCTTATTTTTCACGAGGAGCTTCGTTATGGAACAAACGCTTAAGTTGCCACGCGATCCGAGCCGATATTTAACGGGGGGCTGCACTCGATGCAATACATTCCCGAATATTCTCCGTCGAAAACCCAATATTTCGCTTCTCTTTTCCACTGGCCTGTTATTTTCAGCTCCCTTTGACGAATCTATCGACTGCGCCCACAACGATTCTCCAACACTTCGCCGGACAATTCGACGAGAAGACGATACGATCTATTCGAACTTAAATCCCCTTTGACGAAATAACAGTAGGGTTAAGAATGATGCCAGGGAACAAGGGTATGGAGAGAAAAATATAAGCAGATAACAGAGGCTAACAAGGGAACATATCGAACCCGGAAATTCAAAAAATTCTGGAACTCTGCGAATATGTAGGGAATTTCCCTCTGATTATAACGAAATTATAGTTTCCTGCTCAAATTCACTCTAAGAGGGTCTAATTGACCCCTGAAAATACGGTTATTTTCCGGTTTTCTGTTCAAACTCGTAAACTCTAAAATAATTTTTTTTCTAAATGATAAATCTAATTAAAAGGAGTAACTCATGTCTTGAAACTTTTTTTTTCTATCTCCCCTACAGCACACTTCGTTGCAGGAACGTTGCATAACCGTTGCAGTACAATGCAATGTTGCCGTTTGGTTGCAGGTTGCATTGCAATATTACTGCAACATTGTGGAAACATTGCCGTGGAATATTGCAATGGACACGTTTGTGCAATGTTCCCGGAATATTGTGCACACATTGCCGTGCAATATTGCAATGGCTACGTTTGTGCAACGTTTCGGGAATATTGCGCACACATTGCCGTGGAATATTGCAATGGCCCCGTTTGTGCAGTGTACTTTTTTTCTGTCTCTTACAGTTCCCGAGTTATAACACAAAATCGGAAAATAGCCGTATTTACAAAGCATCAGAATTCTTTGAATTTCCGGGTTTGGGATCTTCCCTTGTGTAAGTGATGCTTATTTAGTACTTGGCACAGAAAACTCGATTGTTTCGCTGAATCGAGGACAATCTGTTAACTTTCAACAAAGACTCTTTAAGTCCTCGCAGTTGTTCAATAACGTTATCGTTAGCAATAACTCTGTATTCATGCAATCGTGAGAATAAATTCAGTCGGCTGGGTATGGCTGAGCTATCCATGCTCTTTCCAGCAGGACATAATTTATCGCGGAGTAGGCACTGCGTAACTAACGTGCCATAACTAAAGACGAGCCCTACCGACACTCGACACCACTCGAGCACAATATCGGGATGCTTTCGCTGAAACGGTGTCTCTCTGCCATTCGAGTTTACGTTGGCAAAAGGGGCTCGAACACTGTCAACGTGCACGAGCGATTCGATCCGCGTTAACGGCACTGGGGAGGGACGTTAAGTAGTCTCGCTTCCGAAGCCTGCTGTTTCCGCTGCCGCATCGGCTATGTAGGCTTTTTAAACGGAAGGAAATGGAACGATTCGAAGAAAGTGGCCGCCATTCGCCAACGATTTAAGCAGGATTTACGAGAATTAATGACCCCTCCCCCCCCCCCCCCCCCACCCGCAAAGCCGTCGCCCTCGAGGAGATTTCAACAATCACGATTTCATTCCAGCCTCTTTCGTACTTATTTCGTCCAGAGTGCCATTAAATTCCTTCCTCGTCGATTATTTTTCTCCGCAAGACACTCCCGCCAGAGCTTTTCGAACACCGATATGTACTTCTTGTCCGCGGGACATGCTTTATAAATATTATCAGGGAACGGTCGCACAATGGAGGAAGCCTGGCAGAAAGTTTTTGTACTTGTAAATCGGTAACGATACGGTGATTTGTAAGCGTAACGAGGTAGCAATTACGGTACATGGAACGAACGGAGAATTGTATTTCATTGTATCCAGTGGGAGCAAGGCGGGAAATTTGTATTTGCGAATCAGACGCGAGATTATATTATCAGATAATAAACACAATAATATCAGATTTTATTTCAAATTCATCGTGCCATTCTGATTATTATGTTTCATTGTCTGAGGATGAATTCGTTATATCGGCTCGTTTATATAGACACAGGCAGTGCCACAATGGAAACATTGTACCAAACGGAACGAGTCATTCAATTTTTCAACTGTTCCGCTTTAAACTGTTACGTACGTTATTCAACTCAGCCTCGGATTTAAGCGAATGCGAGGTATTTAAGTTACACGGCTTTCCATCGCCACGTAACGGCGAAACAACGAGGAAAATGTTTTCTATTGGACAGTCCCGCGAGACCGTGGAAAAATTGGTCGCTGCTTCTCCATCCCTGGCTTCCCGAATGGGTTAAATTAAATCTCCCCTGTCCGTGTTTCAGAAACGAAAAAAAAACCCGCGGACTCTTTGTTATCGATCCCCTTGCCTTTTAGCAATATCTCTGTTCCTACTTCGGCCGAAATTGGTCCAATAAATCGCGACTCGGTCTAACGGCGTCTTCCGATGCTCGATGCGACGGAACGATGCTCGAGCGTTAAACGAGTGGCGTCTCTTCACGGGGACAAAAAGTTCGCGGGGCTGTTGCCCCTTTTTGAAAATTGTATCGCGTCGTCGCAGCTGGCTGACAAAGGCTAGCTCTATAATTAAAATCAAATAAATTGGGTTCCCCGTGGGCGGGGTTGTAAATTCTGCAAACTAGCGCGCATAGACTCTATCGTTAATACGATCGCGGCTCTGCCCACCACGGAATACGCGCCCGATTAATGTTAGCCCATAAATTACGAATATTCGTCCTAATAACGGATTCGGCCATTCGAGTGCATCAAGTATTGTGATCCGGCGATGAATCACGGAGCCGTTTAATGCCACGATCGAGCGTTTCGTACGTGTCCAAAGACGCCCTTTGCCTTCCGATGAATGCCACTACGGGCCATTGGCCGTCCAATCGGGACACACGTTCCATTCATTGTCGCTCTGTGTCCTACCTGTTTTTGTGGAAACCACCAAAAAGAATGTCCCTTCCGCCCGACTGTTGATCGAGTGGCTGGAGGCGTTGGTTAGAGAGAAACAGCGAGAACGGGGGAGAGATCATCTTCTCTTGAGAGAGGCTGGGAGGGACGGCAGAGGGTAGAATAAGGACAGAGAGTTTTTCTTTCTCCCCCTCTCGACACCTGGCCCATCGTCGCCTACTGTACATGGAGTGGTTTCATCCGATCGGAAAATTGCCGTAAAATTGCCGCAAAAAGCGATATTTTATTCCTTTCAGAGGCACGATTTACCAACCGCGTTCGGGTAGATTCTTGGGGACGTTTATGGGATTTTATGGACTCGTGGCGGCCGTCTCCCTTATTCGGGACGCCGAGGGGGAGGATGGTACGATTGAACGCGAGGCATGTGCACCTGGCAATGGTCCACGACCATCCACTGTCAGGGACAATAATTATTTTCACATATACACTCGTCTGGCTTCATTGTCTCGTCGGATTGTTTCGAGAGGACCACCGCCCGCCGGGGCCCCGGATATCGAACACATCCCACCCGTCATTGCATTTAATAAAGCGTATTATCGCGGGAACAATGCGCCGGCTGGTTGGAGTGACGGTGAAAGCCGGGCTCCTCTATCGAATCCGCGGGATCGTTGATATCTCATCGACGGTTCGTATCCGCGATACCGCCACCCCCGGCAATCAGTTTTCACCGAGGCTGACATAAGATGCTGGGGCAGAGATTCAGGGACAATGCAAGTTCGCCGAGACCTCTCTGTCACGGTGACGTTTCTTTTGGCCTTGAGGAAATCGCCGAGAAGCTTGGAGAGGTTACACTCGAGTTTCCCGGATGTTGGCCAAGCAATCGCGGTGATGCGCCAGTTGCGCGGCGACCGTGTCCTTCCAGCCGATAAACTTTATCCCGCGTCTCTGGCCTGAGATCGACGATAGTTCTCGAGTGTGGTAATCAATTACGCGGGGTCGACCCGTAAAGATCGAGCGTGCCCTCGGCCCTCGGGAGTCCCGATTGGACGCCGCCAATTCCTCCCATTGATCGCGTAACCTCGTTTGTTAAGTTCGCCCGCCGGAGTTGTAATTCGGCCGGACATGTCGCGTTCCGCGGCACGTCCCTCCTCCTCTTCGAAAAAACGCGCCCCGGCCATCCCGCGCCCGGCTTTGTGCCTCTCGGCTCCGCGTGCACGAGCCGGCGAACTTTGCGCGTAGCCGCGATAACGCGATTAATCATGGGGCCGACGCGGCGCGACAATACGCCCGTTAGCGCGACGACGTAGCCTTCATCAGGAGGTGTCTTCACCAATGATTATACCGGCACGCGTTTATTATGCGGCACGTGATCGGAGCCGGGCTCCACGCGGCCATGCAGCCAAACGAAGTTACAGGCGCAATCTATCGTTTATTGTGCCTCGTTCGAAGTCACCGAACGAACTTTCGCGGATCACTCTGAAACGCTGCGGGACTGTTTAACCAGCCCACGGACCTCGATCCTTTCACTATTTCCATTGGAAACGCGAAAGTTCCTCGGCTGCGCGTGGAATATTGCCTGGCCTTCGCTTTCACGAATTATGGACCCGCGTGCCATGGTTCGTTATCATTGTTCTGTTCGTTAACCGTGCCATTTCGCTTCTGGTAGATCAAGTTAATTGAACGCACGCGCGCGCGGCAGTCAGCACCGCGCTGCCGGTGGAGTTTTTACACTTTTAATGAACTTGTTCCTTTTTTTTTTTTACTAGCCTTCAGTGTCACGGTGGTACATGTCCGCGAGCCAGAGTCTCCAGAGTAGGTAGCGTCATGTTATAACTGTCTGCATCGATCAGGCGTAATGAGGGCAGATATTCGATCACCCTTTTCCCGTGGCACCCCTGATGAATTTATAAAACGGTGGACGCAGGGGGGAGGGGGATGGGGGGGGGGCAGGGGGCGAAGGCTGGAAGAATAGTTCTCGTATCGCCGTGTCATCGAAAATTCATTTTTCGAGCTGTGTTACTTATGGGTCGGGGGAAATGGCGAACTTTCAGGGAGCCGGGTCGTGATATATTGAATAAAATAGGAGCCCTTTTCTTCCCGAACCCTCCTTCTCAATCTTGCATTGTCCCGCAAACTTTGCCGCCGCTGTCTACAGTTATCGTATCACTCCCGACAAACTACTTCGGTTTTACTTCCTTAACCGGCTGCTTACGATTCTGGGAAACGGGCTTCCCTTTAACTTAATCGGCAATGAGATTGTTTCGAGAAACGCTGCTGCTCGGCGCAAATGTTTCGCGGGAGAGTATGTGGCGAGACTTTGCGATAAAAACAGGGGCTGCGTTTCACCGTTGCCGCGTCAGCCTTCGGGAAAAACAAGAAACAGCACATTTTAATCCGCAACTCGCCCGAGCGTGAACGTAGATTTACAGGGAATACATGAAAGTCCCATAGAGCGCGTTCGTAGTTCCCAGTAATATCGCATTATTTAAAATAAAATCCTCGAGATACATTTTCCCCGTTTGTAATCCGCTGATTCGCTTCAGTCGTTCAAGAAACATCGACGAGAAGTTAAAGCACCGTGTCTATCCATCGCCTTCACTTGCGACTCACGTTGCTCCGTCTTCTTTCCCTCTCCGTCCCCCTCGTCAATTTGAATTCATTACCGATATTTGCACCCAATAATGCGCACAAAGTATCCCGCTCTGTGGAGAATCCTTCCCTCCCGTTCGTCCATTCACGTCGCGAAAAACTGAGAGACCGTCGACCCGGTGGAGTTTTCGGGGGAAATTACATTTTAAGAATGCAGCGTCCCTCCGGCGAATACGAATGCGAAGGCACCAGTAGCTCGGCCGTACCGGTGATTTATATTGACGCGCTGGTATGCACGTCCGCGTAAACGTGATCCTCCGCTGAATTTCTCGCTGCCCGGCTGGAAGGGAAAATGCGCTTAGCGGGTCTTTTATCCGTTGCTAAAAGGTACAGAGTCTCTTAACCTCTGGTGCACCCCCTGTCATTAAGTCTCATGATACTCTCACGGCCGTTGAGAAATTATGAAGCGTACAAGAAGATCGTGCCCGATTCAGGGTGCTCAGCGAACCGCGGCGGCATCCATGGGCCGTTCGACAAATCCGAATCTGACTGCTCTCTACTCGTGAAGGCTCCTTGGCGCGTGTCAAAACACTGGTACCATGGCGGTAACGGCGAGAGGATCATAGCAGAGGAGGGGGCGAGCCGACAGGCCGACGGAAAGAGGATAGAGGACGCGGAACCTAGCGAAATTATCGAATAACCCACGCTAGAGCGATCATCGCGATTCGGGAACGGTCATTGTTGCCGACAATGGACCACGAAACAATACGCCCCGCCGCCGACAAAAAGGTCATCGATGCACGCTTGCGACGGATCCACGTCGGACTCGTCGCTGCTCCGGCTTCGGCTCCTACATCCCGCGCTAATTTATGGAGCACATTATGGCGGGGAACCCTTTCAGACCCTCCAATGTAGCTGTTCTTCGCGCAACGTTTCTAACTTCGCGGTAAAACGCGATCTACGACAGCTCCGGTCGAGTTGGAGCATTAACCTTTTTGCCCCCTCCCTTCGAAGGGAGTAATCCCCGCTCGATGCTGCCCCGGGAACTACATTGCCGAGTTCCGGGCTCACGAATTCGACGAAAGTTCGGGATCGTTAAGTAAGTAACACATTTGTGGCTAGGCGGATAACAAACCGGCTTTGTGGTCTATTGGATAAGCTTCTTTCCACGGTGCACAAAAGGGAAGACAAAACCCGTGTTCTCTCTTCCTAGCAATTATTAACCACGACCCAGTGGGCTCGTCTCTGCGCTCCGAGCATTTCGCGCGAAACACAAACGATTGATAAATAATATAATAGAATCGATAAATGGAACTCGTTGGAGCCTGCCCGGCGTACAATCTCAATCGATCGATGGTTTGTACTCGAACCCTTTAACGTTTGTTGCGGAAAAGGGTCCCGAATGCGAGGCTGGCTATCGGACTACGTGGAAAAAAAGACAAATTGTTGCGAGCGATGGCTCGTACAGATATCTTTCCGGTGTTTGACGGCGAAGGGGGTGAAGAGGGCGAAAGACGAATAAAAGGATTTCCGCGAAAGTTCGCCCTCTCGACTATGGCCGAATCATTTGGTCCGCGGGGCAGCAAAAGGAGAGATTCGAAATCGTATTTGCCATTCCCATGATTATTTGGTGGAGCCCGGCACCGTTTCTTTCTTCTTTCCCTCCTTTGGTACTTTTTCTTTTCCCTTCTCCTGGCCCTTTTATAGATGACCAATAGCGTGGGTTGTGTCTGGGCTGCTGTTGAATGGGATGCTCCTTTGGGACCGAGCATCCTGGCCTAAGAATGTACTTTTCTGCCGGGTGAAATGAGCCGAGCTAATTTCGGATCCTTGCCTCGAGAATCGGGCGCAGACGGCGGAACGAAACGGCCGGGATAATGGCCGAGGAGAAAGGAGTAAGTTTACCGAAGACGACATCGATCTCGCAATTCTCTTTCATCGCGCAGCAATCGTGCAAGCCGATTGATCCACGGTTCGATCTTCACGGGGCCAACTCGAGCGTTCTTCTTCTTCTTCATGTATCCATGTGTGTCGAACGAAGGCATCGAAGGCCTCGTCGAGCATGTATCTACGGTTGCTTGCGTTTTTTCTTATGAAATCCCGAGGGTCATTGTCTCCCTGTGTCGTCGCGTTACGCTTTATCGCGTCCATCTCCAAGGATTTTCGGGTTGGATGTGAGCTCCCGATCGAGCTACCACCCCTGTTGCTTGGAGGGGCCGTGGCTCACGGCGATTTTCCTCCTCTCGCTGGGCTCGTTCCTCCTCGTTCCCAAGTTCAGGCTAAACTGAATTCTCGAGTCGACGATCCGACGAAAGGGACGCCGCATGGAGAATGCAAAGTTGTGCGGGAGGAAGACGCATCGATCGCGAGCTCCAATGCACGGCTGCGGGGGCGGAGAAGTTGAAATGAAATCTATCTCCGATGTCGATGGCGGAGAAGCCTGGCATCCATCCAGCCACTATCGTATTTGATTACTGGAGCAAGAAAGGAGAGGGTCGACATTTTATTCGAACCACTTGGCCCGACAAAGGTGCACCGTAAGTTTCGCAGACCGAGGAGCAACTTCCCTTATATCGTATCGTAGTACGTGAGTGTACGTAACAAGTCCTACGGAACAGTTGGACCAAGAGTCCTGGCAATTTCATACCGAAACCGCGGAGAAATGGAAAACGATACACGAACTTGCTAAATCGTGGGCGAAGCTTCGCCGCTTCTGGTTGCCCTCTCATAATTCATTACACTACACCGAATACCGTTTAATTTTGTCGATGGTGAAAGAGCGTCATGAATACGTCAGCGTCTCCTTCGATTCCATATTTCCCAGTCTCGGTGCTTGTCTTAAACTTTCGTATTTCGGGACCAAGTATTCGGATCATCAAATATTTGGTTCGTCGTCCGCCCTCTCGAAGCGTTTTCGTTTACGTATCAAGAAACTTGGGCCTGCTAGCTCCTGATAACGACGAAGGGAGCCCATTAGCTTCTGGCTCGTGCATTTTTCAGCCAACGTTCAAGTTCGGGTGTACATTCTGCCGACTGCGGGGGTTGAGAACTGTGACTCCAGTGTTTCAGCCGAACACGCTTTGGAAGTGTAGTCGAAGTTCGCGGACACACTTTGGCCAGCCCTCGCGTTTAGTCGCTGGGTATCGATCAACGTGTTGCAAGCAAGGAGCGGAAGGATTATCTATAAGTGAACGTGGATGGTTTGCCAGTGTTGCCTCGATGCCCTCGATAGCTACGGTATCGCGTATCAACAGTGTAGCTTTGAACGAAACTTGGAAACTCCATGGAAGTATGTGAACAGCTTTGAAACCAGACGACGATGCCGCGCGGCGTGATCGAGCCGAGAAAATTGAAAAGCTCGCTACCTATATCGGGCATTTTGAAAATAGACATGCCCGGGAACGTCGATGGGCGAGATGGAACGTGAAAGAGGAGAAAATTGAAACAGGTCTCGGCGCGGCATAGAGAATGCTCCTTCAAAGTAGAAACAGCATAAAGCGCCAAGTAGTTCCTTCGCTTTGAAGTAACTTTTCCAATTATATTGGCGCTGAGTTTTCTTCGCCGTTCGCGCTTTATCCAATTGTGCGCCCTTTTCTTGTTTGCGCTCGACGCCCTCCTCCCCCCTCTCCCCCCCCCCCCCTCCCCGCGAATTTTAAGCGCGATCTTCGATATTACTTTCTCCGCTGGAAACTGAAGATTTCGACTTGGGGGTTGCGAGCTACATACACGGCATTCACAGTCCTCCCGGCGTGTTCCCTTTGACGGGATACGAAGCCCAGTCCCGTTGTCCCTGAATTTCTTTCAGCAGGGCGGGACACGCCCAGTTTGGAAAGGGCAGCCAATGGGGTGGCGCGAGGAGGGGTTGCACCGCGAAATTAAAACATCCTTCGCTCGTAATCACTCGAGATATACGCTGGTAACGATGCACGTGAACGGTACGGTGCCAGCGTAACTTTGTTTGCGATATTCTGCCCGCGTACGAGGGGCGGCGCGGGGGCCAAACCCCTCGCGTAGCGGGCTCGCCCGGCGACCCTTCGAATCAGCCAGATACACCGGACATATGCTGAAAGAGAGAGAGACGCGCGTTGTATTATTCACGGGGCTAGCTCGTGAGATAACGTTACCCCGATTTTTAATAGGAGAGCACGAGGGGTTGGGCCACGCTCCTCCTTGCCCGCTGCCTTGGTAACATTGTAATGGGATTAGTCGCGTTATTAGGGGCTTAAAATCACGGCCGTGTTTTCTCTGATCTCTCGCGTGCCCCGACAACATTATGAGCCATTTAACGCGCGACTATCGCGTCCAGGCTTGCTTGTTTCCGCGTACAAGTGCTGGCTACCTCTGCGGCAGTGATCAGGCCACCGTGGATTTACCTAGCGGAGGAACGCGCACGTGCCAGAATGCAGATAAGCGAATAACTCCGTGATCCATCATCCACGCGCAGCTTTCAACTTCTTTGAGCTCAAGGATACGGACGCGTCCTCCCGTTAGATCACATGCTCCCGCGGATACCGTGATATCATCATTTGTCACGGGCTGATGAATGACACGATAGATACGGGACCGAAAAATTCGTAAACGCCCGTGGCTGGTCGCGTCGGGTGCGCAGCAGGTGCAAAGGGGCGAGCCCGTTCGCACGGGAATGTACCGCGAATGACGAAGTGGAAACGGTGGAAATGACGGTCGGCGACGATACGTCCGAGTGAAAGGACGCCTCGCTCTAAATATTAATTTTCCGCTTTGTGAGCAACGTGGGTGCCGTGCAGGACACGCTCGATAAAGCAGCTACAAATGATCAAGAAATTAGTACGCGGCTTTGCTGCAACGTTGCATCGCTGCGTCCAAATAGCTGTATTTTCGGCTGCCCACTGGACACCGGGCCGAACCGTTTCATTACCCGGAACATTGTAGTTCCTCCGCGTAGCAGGCTACCTTGGGCATTCATTAGCTGGCGATTAAAAGCACCGTGCGCGCGGAGACCCTGAATTACACCCGCAATTCGTGAAACTGTAGTACATACAGCTTCGCCAACTATGTATGTCAGCTGGGGGAAAAATTTCATATCGGCAGCCCCAGCTTCGGCAACTATGTAATCGAGGAATTGTTTGAGCTGCAAAGTTCGCGTTTCTCATGGCGACGGTAATAATTGAACGCGGGGTCATCGCTAGGGCCGGGGCACGGCCGGGGGAGTCTATAACCAATAACCACCGACATGGTTGAAATTTTCTGTCGCGCGAGCATCGACTGCGCGAAAGCGCCGCGATTCCAGCTGTGGTCCCGTGGAACTTTGCACCGCTGGGTTTCGTTAAAATAAGCCTCGCTGATTGTCAGCAAACATTTACCCGTGATTATGAACGGCGGGGGATTATGAACGGAGGTGTACGCGTATCGGAATCATGCGTCGACGAAACTTTGAGCGTTTAATATTCGATAGAACCAAAGTTCATTCGTCGAACTTCACTCGTACGCCTTTCACAGAGGGCTTGACACCGTTATTATAAAGATTTCGGTTCTTGAAAGAGTTATGAAGAACCTTTATTCTGAATAACCGTTATGAAGAACCTAAATGTCAGACTAATTAAGATTAAGTTACGGTTCCTATGTAGGTCAATAACTTTTAGTTTTTAGGTTCTATATAAGTTCCAAAACGGTTATAGAACCGTTTTAATAACTCTTGTTTTTTAGGTTCTATATAAGTTCCAAAGCGGTTATAGAACCGATTCTTGTAACGATTGTACAGAATTTTACAGTAAATGAAATCACAACATATTACAACTATAGATTACTGTGTATAACCAAATTGATTAAAAATTACTATAAATAAGTAAGTAAATATATATTCTGTATATTATTATTGCAAAAATGTGAAACAAATATTTAATACCATAAATTGAAACTTTTATTTGTCAAGTTCATTTTTTCAATTAGGGGCCACCTCACCCTCAGGACCATAATTCTGACAACATACCTAATAAAATATCATTCAAATTGGTGAGCTAGACCCTCATCGGTATAACAACCAAACATTTATATTAACGAACACTTTATATTACAAAATAATTGTATATGTATATTTATTTACTTATTTATAATAATTTTTAAACAATTTGGTTATACACAGTAGTCTATAGTTGTAATATGTTGTGATTTCATTTTCGATAAAATTCTGTACAACCGTTACAAGAATCAGTTCTATAATCATTTTGAAACTTAAATAAAACCTAAAAAATAAAAGTTATAGAGCTCCATAGGAACCGTAACTTAAGCTTATATTGTCCGATATTTAGATTCTTTATAACGGTTATTTAAAATAAAGGTTCTTCATAATCCTTTGAGTCAGAACCTTTATATAACAGTTTGAAACAGTTATTTTCTGAATCTATTCAAGCCCTGCAGTTTCACATTTATAACGTATCATTGAAGAATGATTCGTCGGTTCTTTACGCTCGGGAATTTCATTAGAAACGTACACAGCCAGTAAACGCGGGAATATTTCCCCGGGATGCAAATCGTCTCGGAAAAAGGGAAGGGAAGTGGCGCTGCGCCTCAGGTAGACTCGAGATTTGATTTGGATCTCCTTAGCTGCTGAATATCGATGCGGGGGAAAACTAAATTACCGTTCAAAAGACTTCAATATGCTTTATAAAAACGACGTCGACGTGCCCCGACAACGGGCACAAACTTTGAACGCTCCAGGGAGAGATTGATTCTGTTTGATGATAGAATTTCTATAACGAAGTCATTCCCTGGATATTTCTATCTCCACTTTGGAGTGCATGTTTGAAAACGTTATTTCCATGGGAAGCAGGTCTATTATTCGGCGCCTCCAGCCACGGTTATACATTCGATCATTGCAGCAAATAAATGAAAATTCATTTAGCAGTGGTATCTATAAAACGTTTACCGAGATGACGCTGTAAATGCCCAAATTCCTTCCGAATTTACATTCAGCTACACTCTAAGAATATTCGCAAAATCCATCTAACTTCGCGCCTACAAGGACTACTAATGACACTTTTCCTAACCACCAGCTTATCTTGATTGTTCTCACAGATTCTTCAGCACGTCCCACAAGAATCTAGCTGATAATCGTCGGCGACAAAAACGTGTACCACGGTTTGCTCAAAGAAAAATGGTTGGACAAAACGCCTTTGTCTTTCGTTCCCCATCTTCTCGGAGATCGCGGTCCGAGGATTCAGACTGTTATCCGCGGAATAGAAATTGGTGTCGAGTGTTTCTCGTTAGAACTATAAAAATGTCGGTAGGGTAAGCTTGCTGCATGATTCACAGCCGGAAGTTATATTGCAACGAGCAGAAGCAGCACGATTAACGGTGAGAAGCTACTTTTAAGAGGCAAAAGAGAAAAGTACTCACAAAAGTTTTGCACGAGGCCCGTGCCGCGGCCACACACCGGATCGAACGATCACTTCCGTCGATTTAAAGCCGTACTTGAGAATCATCGCGAGGAACGAATGCCCCGGGAAATAATGAGGATACGAAGCCAGGGGTTGCGGGCCAATAATAGTGGAAAGATGGGTAGTATAAAGTTTCCGGACATATTAGCCACCCGTCGAATTAGCGTTGCGAGAAAATGCCCTACTCAGTGTCGATCCCAGGGGAAGGGAGCCGCTTGGTCCCTGGCCGCGTTGGGGTGAACTGAAAGGGGGCACCCTTCGAAAAAGGGCGGGGCCCCGTACAAAAGGGGCCCCAAAGAAAACCAACCCCTGGGTGGAGTTAGCACCCCGTATATATTCTTGTGCGGTGGTCCTGCAGGATGCAGAGCACGGTATAGCATCGTGCCGTGAACATCTCGGGAGTCTGTACTACTTTGCAGATCGAGAAAGATCGCTTGCACCTCTCGAGAATCTCACAAAGCTTCACCTATCCGGCGGCAGTCGTCTAAGCGCAACTTTCGAGCAGCGTGGTGAAATCGGACCCAGTGTATCGATGGGATCTCGCGCACCAAGGAGTTACAGTGTCCACAGGATTATTTAGTGTTCCGGTACCAGTGTGAATCTAACGGAGGACAGTATAAATCCATCGTGACAGAAGATAAACTGACGACATGTCGCGAAGCTTCCTGGTCGACTCGCTGATCGGCAACAACTCGCCACCTGTGTACCCGTTGCCCTATTACGGGAATCAAATGCCGAACTACATGTTCAGCTTCTTCAATTTGGGTCTGGGTTATCAACCAATCCGACCGGTGCCCAGGCCGCCGACCATGCCGGTTCCTGTTCCAATTAGTCCGCCGGCTTTGGGAAGCTTGCCTGTACCTGGCCAGAGCCCACCGTCGCCTTTAAACACCTCCACGAGCAGGCTGTCAGGTAAATATTTCACATTGGCCAGCACTGAACGGTGTGGTTGAAGGAATACTTCTCTTCAGTCCCTGAAAGCGACGCGTACTAATGGTAAAACCCTCCTTTAGATATATCACCGCCAAGCGAGTCACCGTCGCGGAACAGCACCCCGACACCACCGCCCAAGTCCCCGAGTTCCATCAGCAACAGCTCCAAGAGGATTCGCACCGCGTTCACCAGCACCCAGCTGTTGGAGTTGGAGCGGGAGTTCTCGTCGAATATGTATCTGTCGCGTCTCAGGCGGATAGAGATCGCCACGAACTTGAGGCTGTCCGAGAAGCAGGTGAAGATCTGGTTCCAGAACCGCAGGGTCAAGTACAAGAAGGAGGACCTGCCTTCTGGGCAGAGCCAGAAGTGCTGTTGCCTGAGGACGTGCGGCAAGAAGAAGGACGGCTGCACCGACGGCTCGCCCAGCCGGAAATGCGACCAGGAGGAGGACACCGGGAAATCGTTGAAAAACGAGAGGATCGAGGTGTCGGACAAGCACGTCGATACGGCCAGCCACGAGGACCCGTCGAATCTCGGGGCGGATTGCTTCGAGCGATCGATCTCCTTGCCAGCGGCCGACCACCCGCCGTTTCATCGGGCCACGGAGGAGAAATTAAATCTACCGAGGGCGAGCTCGATGCCAGATCGTCCTGATTACGAGAGGGATGCGCACAATTTGTCCGGGGGCTTGAAGAGGGCCGTCGACGACGCGCGAGAGGAAACCGGCGAGAAAAAGAGACGTATCGACGGGTGTTCTGTTTACCAGAGCACGATCCAGGACACTGTCGTTAGTCCTCTGTTCAGGAGCATAGGCTGCACCAAACACACCGTGGACAGGATCGTGAACTCTTAGGAAGAAATAAAAATCTGTAGCTAAATCGCTCGCGGAACGATCCAATATCGCTCCTTCTATCCCTCCATTTGGCCAAAAAGCGCGGCGAGCCTCGTAAATACTTGCGCTCGCCGCGAGCTTTGTAAATATTGTAGATATATTTTTGTACGATTCAGGGAGAGCTGGAATGCTGTATATTTTTAATATAACTGTAAAGAGAATAAAATGATTCATCTATGTACATTTATCACTGTAGTCCTTGTACTTTGAATACACCCTTCTGAGAATTCTATTTAAAATTGTTTTTTTTTCAAACTGTCTACTGGTACATGTTACATATTCATTTATCGGATTGTTAACTAATGCAGAGACGACCGTACAGTTACATACAAACTTCGTTCCCCAGAAATAACAATTCTGCGATCTAATGATAGAACGACGACCAGTTTCTGGATGAATTTCTGTGAAGGATTAATTACTGTCGGCGCTGGTGGATACACTATGAATATTTCTCTCTCTCAAAATACGAGGTTCCGAAATTCGAGGTGCGTTCGGACGAGCGTTCACCGGTATTCGTAGCAGACTGATAGAGCTTACATAATTATTAATTTCCACGAATATTTCCGATGCTCACAGAAATTTTATACATTACGCGATTCGGATTACTCGTAAGCGGAAACTTGACAAAAACCGAGGGCTGTTTTATCTACGCCGACAGGTATCGGTGAAATTTATTGCTCGCAAATCTCCACGGGAAAATGCGTTTCCCCGTTGAAACACGACACTCCAGAGATACGGACGAAATGTCACGGAGGGCAAAATTCCTGCAGCTTTTTGCACGTCGTTCTCGCAAGCGAAAAGTGGATCTAGTAAACCGTGGCCTGGACCGATCGTTTCAGAAGGGTTTTCTACAGATTTTCGAAAATTAAAAGCTCGCTAGCCTCCGCCTACGCATTAGCCACAAATTCTTGCAATTTGTTTGCAGACGCAAATCAGGGCTGCAGTGAGAGAGATGCTAAAGAACAAGGCCGACAAGGGGACAGAGGTGGAAAGGAGAGCGAAAGGGAAGCTGGAGGATGTGGAGACGTGGAGTGGCGGCGGCAGGAGAGGAGTCATTGTGAATGGGAAATCGGCCGTGATGCCGTAAATCCTGGAAATTTGTCAAGAGGCCCCCACTTTGGGTTAAATTTAAGGTAAAACGTAGTTAATGGTGTTAAGGAGCGAGGCGACAATGCCAGGAGGCACTCTCGTATCCTGGCGAATCGACAATGGGACACTTGTGTCGCCTTCGTTCACGCAGCGGGTGAGCGAACGTGAAAACCGGCTGCCTTTTTTTCGGTCCCCGGAGTTGTCGGGGCCCATTCACGATTGCCCCGAAGTCCGTTCCTTCTGGCCTCATTCATCCCGCCGAGGAGCTAGAGCGAGAGGTCTATGAATGAGCGGGCCTAGGAAAAGTCCCGGAATCAAAAAATTCTCATCCCCCGCGCGACGGCTCGCTTTCTTTCCTTCCTTCCATCTTTCTTCCCGGGCGGAGGTAGAACGGTCGGTAGTTTTCACTATCGCCCCTGTTCACTGGTTTAAAGGACGTTCAGTGGCTGCTACAGCGGCGAGTTACTGCGAATTTCGCGGTCCTTCATTCAGCATGGGTACCTCGGCCTGAATTTGTTGGAATGTTAGCCATCGGGGAGGCCAATCGAATACGCCTCAAAGTATCGTTGCCACTCGGCAGAAAGCTTCCCCAACGACCGAGAAATTTCGTCTACCCAGCCTGAGAATATAGAGGCGCTCCATATTTACAAGTCTCCGTAGCACTTCGCCCTACGGCTTTCGTGGTTTTCAGGACAAGAAGGATGTTGTCTCACATCGCCCGACACGAGCTAATGAAAGAGCGCGCCCCGACGCCGCTCTAATTGAATTACCAGCCCCGGCGTGCGGCGAATCTTCAGCTGCGACCTTCGCTCGTTTCCCAAATAGAATTTTCCCCGACGGCGGGTAATAGACTTACGTTATGCATCTCTTCCGTCGTTCCCGAAAACGACACGGATCGCCGGAATCTGACATTCAAATGGAATCGTCACGGCCGCTCGAAAACAACTTCCGCGAGGCTCGCAGAGGCTGGCGGAAATGTCCTGGGCAGAGGCTGTTCCCGGGCTTCGATCGTGTCTCTCGATCATCGAAAACCGCGGTTCTGGTCCGGCTATCGCGCCGCCCAATTGCGACCCGTAAATTCTGTATCGACCTAAATGATTCCGCAGCTGCATCGTCGCCGCTGGCCGAGCTGCAATTCAATTTTCCGGGCCCTCGCGTGCCCACCCTCGTCACGCCGCGGATTCAATCCGATCCCGGGTAATGCGAGCGACATGCAGATACCGGGAGCTGGCTCCTTTGCGAATCTATTAACATTTGAAGCGCTCGTAGGGCGAGGGAGGAGCGGCGGGGGAAGGGCGCACGTCTCCCAGGGAAGCCGCGCGTTCGCCGAGTATTCCAGCTAACGAGGAGTCAGGTAAATTAGGCACGTTTCGACTTTGTGTCGGTAGGACTTTAGTTAAAGCGAATTAAACTGGCCGTCGTCGGGACGGCTGGCCGACTCGGCCGACGGCATACTAATGTTATTAGTCACGCGTGTAGCCTTCGCGGCTTCCTCGCGCGACCTGCAGCGGATTAAATCCAAGAGCCGGCGTCGCGACGTTTCGCCGGCAACTTCGCAAACAAGCATTTCGCGGCTAATAGTTTAATTGTTGCGCGGTCGATGGAACGGTTATTGTACGGAACCGCATTGGCGATTATGTCCCCGCAATTGCTATTGGAATTGTAATTACGTGGCGATACGGTGATTACCATTAGCCCCGCGGCACCGGCTAATTCGTGCAGCGCTTTTGGGATTGATTCGAATAAATCTGCGCGATCGAATCCGGATCCCGCGGCGGCACTGGATTGTGTCGGTGATTTGATTGAATTCATACAAACGGATATATTGAAATCTGACTTTGCAAACGACACATCGACCAGAACTTGCAAGCTGATCGAGCGTAATACAATTGTAAATGCACTTTGATCCGCGTAGAATTTCAGGGACAAATGGGAGGTCGATGAGTCGTGTGATTCCTCAAATGGAGTTTGTTTGCCCGCGTCGGGATCGGTCGCACGGCCCAGTGGAACGACGACAACGTCTGGACAAACTCATCGACAGTTTCACACGAGGTTGTTGGTCGTGCTGTTTCCACCCGATATTCCCTTGGAACGGCGTAGCCGCTCGCCGTCGGGGGGGGGGGGGGGGGCTCGTGGAGTGGTATTAATGAGTCGGAGCGACTCGCGACACTCGAGAAAAACTGTGGTCACACAAAGCTTTCGGGGGGGGAAACCGCAACGGTTGTCGCTTCGGGAAACAAACGGAGGAAAGGGCGAGGAAAGGAATCGGGCGAAGGGAGACGGGACGGAGGAGCAGCGCGAGGGACAGGGGCGATGTAGAAGGAAGGACAGAGAAAGAGAACCGAGGTTTCCGGTTCCGGGCCGCTAATTCATTTCATCTTATGCGCACTGGAGTGGCGCTCGATCAACGTTGAAAAGAGTCAGCGCGACAGCACTCGAGCCTCTCGCAGAATGGCGGGGGTTGCTTCGGCCACTCGTGGCTGTCGAAGGGGACACGGTGACGAGGCGGCAGAGAACGACACGGCGCAGTGCGGGCACTCGAAAGTTGAAACCGTTTTTCGCCTCGCCGTGGAAGAGGGACAATGGCGAGGCGCGGTTTCCACGTCAACGCTGAGGATCCATTTTGCAGCGGAACACGCACGAGTGCCGTAACGAATTTCTCTGTACAATAGGATGCTCCTTTCCGCGATACGGGAGGACGAGGAAGAACGAGAGTGACGGGGACCATTTAACGTTACGTTGCACGATTTATTCGAAAAAGCATGGCACCGAGCCAGAGTTTTATTCCCCCGCGTTGCGTTTCGCGGCGGGAACCGGGTCGCTATTAAAACATGTACTCCCGGCTCATCTTTTCGAAAGCTCCAAGCTCGTTCCTTATTCCGATTGACGCGCTGATCTGTTGTATCTAGCTATGCAGCCGATTCGCGATACGAGATCGTGACTTCGCAGTCGGAATCCGAAGTCCGTGCCTTTCATTGGTATTCAGGAAACAGTCTCGACGTACGTATAATGTCGCCCGCCATAAAGAACGAATTATTACGGCTCGGTGGCGATCGTGCGCGGGCTCTTGCTCCATTTTCCCGTCTCCTTTGGCGCCCGGACGCCCGCCGCCTCCCAATGACGGCGCACAAAACCTTCCGACTGTACTTTTTGGATACGTGAAAGTCCACGATGGAGCAGCTCGTTCATTGTGAGGCGGTGGCATTGTGCGAAGAAGCTGCACCGTGTGCATTGCCGATCCCAGTTAGCCACCAGGTCTACGCGCACTGTGCTCGACCAATGACGTGGGAATAATTCCGCTGTGCCGCCCACAAACACGGGTGTCTTTTACCTGAATTCGATTTAAAGGGCGAGCACACACACACGCACCAACGACGAGCGAATTCGTGGCCGTCGCGTGGTGGCATTTCGGTAGTCATTGGCAACTTGTCATCGCCCGGGGCTAATTTATGAATCCCGCGGGCCTTTTACTGTCAACGAAAACGCCAATATACCACCTCTGTATTTATATATCCAGGGGAATTTCTGTTTTGTTAAGGATTGTTGACCCTCCAGCGCGGCATGAGTCTATGTTTCAAAATTCCGCATCGGAGTACGTAGCGACCAAGTCCAGTAGCGACTGGCTTTGCAATTTGCATACATCACGGGGCATGTTTGATCATTCCCATGGGAGCGGCGTGGAAATTGCATAGGGTATCCTTCCTAGGATTTCAAATTTAATATCCTCCACCCTCGTGTTTTCTTCAGAAACAGCAGCGGAAGGATGCAAATCCTTGTATTAACGGGGAGATCTACCTAGAACGGTCAAAACGACATGCTTCTTTGGGATTTTTTTCTAGAAAAATCGATAAACTTTTATTATTAAACATTAGTCTATTGGGAGGAGTACATCTTACGGATATTTCAGCATTTTTTGTGGTGAAAAGTATTGAAAGGTTTGTGAGTTATAGGCGACGCACAGTGGGACGAGAATGCCTTATTTATTTGGACATCGGTCGAAATTTGAAGTGTCGAAATTCTGTTCTATAGCTTCATTAAATCTTTATTATGTGTTCGTAGCATTAGAAAACACAAAGAAATAAACTTTATATTCACATTAGGTTTGATCCAATTGTATATGAATCTGACCTGTATGAAAATTTCAGTATTTTTGTCTTTCAGTTGCACCATTTTAAACAATTATTACCTAAATCCTATTACTTCATAAGTTTTCAATATTTGACATATTATTGAGTATCTTATTATTAATGATTTTGTACAAAAAACATTATGAATTAACTTGGATTTCATCACTAAACAACTGTATAAAATAAAAATGCGTTGCGATCAACACTATAATAATTCAACTTAGTGATTTAAAGTTTTGCTCAAAGTCGCCCAAGGTGATTTTCAGGGGTGAATTACACGCCCTTAGAGTGAATTTGGGCAACAAACAAAAATGGCGTTGTAATCTGGAGGAAAGTCCCTACATATTCACAAAGTTTCAGAATTTTTTGAATTTCCGGGTTCGGGATTTTCCCTCGTTATTTGTAGAAAGCCTAGAAGCAATTTTTTTTTCTAAATCTCAGTTATTCTACTTAACATGAATTGAAAGTGTGCACATATTTATAATGGAAGTCTAAACCGTTTGGAAGTAATTGTCATGCCTAATTATTGTCCTTACGGCGTTCCACTGTGCGACGCCCGAGACGTCCTTTTTTTTAGGCGCTTTGCAGTGACAATCGTAGCTCGGTGCAGGACCATAAAAAATTGAAAACTCGATTTTTTTTATAGACAATATATGAAATTATCTAGTCACTATCGGGCTCGATTTTGGAAAAATTATTTTTAGACAAAATAGCGGCTGTGCAAAGTTGAAGCATCGATATTTGCCAAAAAATTGCTTGTTTTTCGAGTGTGAAAAAAATCTGGACGAAAATAATGGAAAAGCTCCCGATAGCGCTTGGATTTTTAACACTAAAATGCAAAGCCTCGTGTAAATTGGTTCATTAATTTTTTAAATATGTGTGTCACCGACTTTGAAAACATGATTTACAGGAAAACGCGCTTAAGGGGATCTCCCGGTCTAAAAGTCGATTTCTTCTTTATTTCATTTTTCGAAAGGTTCGATCTTTTAGGAATACGTGTTTAAAAGGATTTGTTGAAATTCGTAAAATTCCCGAAGTTATAGGCATTTGAGTAGCGGCAAATGCATGGGCAACAACCGGTCACTCGGCGCCCACGTAAAACTTTAACGCGTTTTTCTCGAAACAGTGTTCTCAAAACGGTGGGACCTGTATCTTCAAAAGTTATTATCCGATTCAACTGAAACTCTTTTTATTTTGAAGAATATTCTTCTGGCTTGGAACTAGCAAAAATTACAAAAAATTGAAAATTTATGATTTTCAAAGGCGTTGAAAGGACGAAAAATACAGGGAAAAGTGATTTCAAACTTGAAGTGTCGTTATTTTCTAAAAAAAATGTCATTTTTGTAATTTTTCTAGCCCCCCCCCCCCCCCGTAGCCAGAAGAATAATCTTCAAAATAAAAAAGGTGTCAGTCGAATCGGATAACTTTTGGAGATACAGGTCCCACCGATTTGGATCAATTTTTTGACGCCTTGACTTTAACGATTCCCCAGGGCCGTATGCAATGATTAATTATAAAACAAAAAATTTATTTATATAATTTAAGACATCCTTAATACAATGCGAAAAGTCCCATTAAATTATATATAGTAGTTTTCCTTTAATTAATTCCTAAATATCACCTATTTTTTTGGGCTCTAGACCGGAAGGTCCCCTTAAAGTTTTGGGTCTGAGCGCTGCACCGAGGAACACCTACCTACTTACACGCGTGTAACATTGTCAATTTTGGTCGCATTAACTTGACACTTTTAGAAAATAT
Organism: Andrena bucephala; assembly: GCA_947577245.1. Taxonomy (NCBI): domain Eukaryota; kingdom Metazoa; phylum Arthropoda; class Insecta; order Hymenoptera; family Andrenidae; genus Andrena; species Andrena bucephala. The sequence goes on along the minus strand of OX387719.1, from coordinate 13,408,695 downwards.
TTTCAAGACGTACTTCAAGAAAATGTAAAAATCGTTTTTACGAAAATTTCTAATTAGGCCTCCCCCTTAATTCGAGAATGCATGTATTTCGTAAAGGAGCACATCTCTTTAAAATTCAAAGAGAAGTTTCCAAACATTTCTCATGCACCGTTTACATAACTCCTCTGCGAGCAGCTCCGATTTATTCGAAAACTTATGAAGTCAATTAACGTGGAATAAAGAGCGCCCAGACGTGAAGGGACTTCCTAAACTCTAAACTCTAAGGCACGGATACCCCTGCCCCGCAATTAAAAAGAGCGGCTGCTTCCTCCGCGGAGTGGCCGAATTTCCCTGAGCTCCCCTAGGAGACAATAAAGCCGGGGGTTTCGACGAGTCATTAGGCGATCGTTACGCGCAGCAGGTGCATGCCCCGCGTACACGTGATCTGTTTGATTTTCATGTATAACCATTGAGGCACGCATATCCCACGCATCTGCAGCGTGCCCGTCCAATCCTGGCTTTCAACTTTCAGGAAATTGCCGAGGGTCCATCGATTTGGTTTAACTGAAAGTTCGCCCGACCGTGACGATCGGATGCTTGAACGGGCGCCCCGAAGGGTTAATAATCGAAGGACGGAGGAAGCCGGTTGTAATAACGCCAGGTTAGATTCGACGTTACAATTTCACCTACTTTCCCGCGCATGAAATCGATACTTCGTCCAATTCCGCTTTATTACACGCTTCTTGTGCGTGAATACGTTCCACTTTAGTGGATGCTTAAACGATTGGAAATACGCTGCCCGGAATAATTAGAGGATCAACTATTCGAACGACTCTTCGGTGCAGGCGGTACACTCCTCGGTACTAGAGCTCAACTACCCTAATCCAGTTAAAGGATCCGTGAAGGCATTATTACGCCAAGTGCGCGATATTTATTTCAACCCTAATCCTCTGTTTCGTTGGTCCACGTCGCCTAGAAACTTCCCTGTGGAAATGATTCTGAGCAGCGTGTTTCAATCGCGGTAAGTGGAGTATGTGGGGTAATAACGAGCATAAATGCGGCACGGTGGATGTGGAAGATGCATTCAGCTTGATACGGCGCAAGTCGTGTTCTGGATAGCAGCAGGATAAACATCTCTAAGCATTGTAAACGTCGCGCCGTAGGTCGTAGGAAACAGTGCATTGAATTCTGCTGGCTCGCTGTAACAGTGAAGCGGCGGGATGCAAATGAGCATCTGCCGCATCTGCAGAGGAGATTGATTTACGAGCTTGCCGCTGGTAACGGGGACCAGCAGCCATAGGTGCACGATGATACGTAGAAACTTTGATGCGGGGCATATTTGCAAACGCTTCGCGCATCGAATATTTACGTTCATTAAATTCATCGTATCCAGAACCAGATGCTTCTACTGTCATCGTATTTTCGTTCACGACTTCGTTTCTCGCATACGTGGGCATCTGCATAAAAGCAAACGAGGGGAATGATTGCAATAAATTTGACACTTCAACTCTGCGCGCACTTCGTTTACATTTCGAAACCGTCTCGTCTGAATGGTAGGTACGTGTTAAATCAGAGCACCCAGTGGGAGTATAGAAACCCGCATCAAATTGTAAATACGTTTCGCAGTCGTAAAAAATTAATCCGAAATGAAACCTATGCCTGTGTATGGTCAAAGAAAGACTTGGCACGTTCGTTAGTTGGGTTTACTGTTTGTGAAAGTAAAAAAGTCGGGCTCAGCCGGGATTTGAACCCGGGATCTCTCGCACCCAAAGCGAGAATCATACCCCTAGACCACTGAGCCTCTTGTCGGAAGTTTCGCTTATTACGGAACGTCACGGCTTACCGTAACATACTTTTTGTAATTACGTTTAAAGTCCATTCCCTCGACCCCGCGTCACTTGCTGCCGTAAAGTACGTATCCTGCGAGACGTAAGTGGGGAACTTTATAAATGAAACTGTACGCTTGACGTGGAATTTACTGTTTATTAAGCCAAGTGTTAATAATTCTACAATTATCGAAAATTAATTGAGGTAAAAATTTGTTGAATTCGAGGAGAGAATTATTTCGATCATCTCTCTACTCTCCCGCGAATATTATTATTAATATTAGTATTAAACGTCTTTATTGCACAACACAAGCAGAAAGCAACGAAGAGAAAGTAAACAACGAGAAAAGCAAAGGCGAAGTTCAGTCGGGGACTGTTTTTCAACTTAACCTAAGACGATAACTTAACCTAGGCTTAAAATAATACAGGAAAATTAATAAAAGAAAAGAATACAGAACATTCTGACCAGACCGCAAAGTGGGCTATATAACATTATAACGGTGAAGCAGAAGAAAAGATAGGGTCATTTCGGGGGAAACGCACCTAGCGGAGAGATGCACCACTTCCTGTCCCGGCCACACTACATAAGTGGCAGCATTGTTTCAACCGTTAAGACGCGTGTTTTTGTCTACAAACATAACCTTACTAAACGAATCGCATCGATCGTGCGGTTTAAGATCATTAAAATTAAAAGAAACTTTTCGTTGTGTTGGATTTCAGACGAAAAATTTGTGTGAACGGTGAGTATATTTTTTATTACCTTGTTATCGCGTAGCTTTAACTATTATTATTGGTTTATATAACAACGCGTTTTAACATTTTCCCCCGAGTCTGAAGTGCATCTCTCCTTTAGGTATGGGGTTAGATGCACTTTTTCGATGTTTTTTAGGAAGCGTATTCTAATATTAATTTAATGTGTTATTTTGTAAAAGAGATTTAAATAAATAATCAAATTACATTTCCCTAAATTTTCAGTTGTATTTATTTAAGACTTTATAAGCAATCGAAACAAAGTGGTGCGTCTCCCTCGAAATGACCCCACTAAAGGTTCGAGTCCACGATGAGATTTTACACGAGACTTTTCTATCCCGAGAGAAGAATCTCAGCAACGACTAAATGTAAATAATGGAAATAACCGCGAGATTTGTGAAAATATATCATGAAACATGTCTCACGAGAGTTTACTTTCACGAAACTAAAGACAAAATTATTAAAAAATACTGAAGTAATAAATTGTCCCGTGAGATTAAAGTCTCATGTGAGACACGGCATTTTTGTCTCATCGTGGATTTACACCTTAACGATGCTGCTTATGCGAGATGAGTAGACGCGAGAGATGTGGTAGTGAGTGAAAGTAGCCAGGCAGACATTAAAAAAACGGACGAGTAATATTTGAGAATGTTTGCCTTCGCATTGGCTTGGTATTCTTAAGCGCCAGCTAACGAGAAGTGTAACGACGTCTCGGGTAAAAAGTAAAAAAATTTCCCGAGCTCTTATCCCGTGCGTCGAAATTAAATTCCTGATGCAATCCGAGCGGGCATATCAGTTCTCCTCAACGCGATACTCGAGCGTTAATTAGTCCCAGCTTGGAATCACCCACGATTCGTTAATACTACTGATAAAAGCCACGGTTTTATGCTTCCTAGGTAAATGTACGTATGGAATTTAAATTCTCATGGAATGAAATTCTCGTTTTCCTGGAATCCCTGCCAGGCAGCGTGTGCAGCCGCGTAGGCGATGCGAAAGGAAATATTTGTTCTGTACTCGGCAGTGTTTGTAATTATGCAGCTCCGTTGCGTAAGTTCCGGACCTATGGCCAGCAAGCTCGCACAGCTCTTCGAAAATATATCTGACGTATTCTCAAGCCGGAATACCTATGCCACTGTTCATGGTACGTAAAACGCTGCCCATCGAAATTCTAAACGCGGGCGCGGTGAAATTGCCAGCTACGCGATAAGATACGCCCCATGATCCGCAATATGCAGCCGAGTAACTTGATTGCAAAGTGCAGGCCAGCTATCTTTGACCTCTGGTTACGCCGCGACCATGGTGTTTCGCGGCTAATTAGATAAGTGAATCGGACGATTCCGTGAGCCGTTTCAATTCCTTAAGGAAGTAGGCCACCGCTTTGGAACCCCGGCGAAAGAAACGCTGGGAAAGGTGCACGCGAGATGAGAAACAGAAACGCGCTCGGATTGACAGGGAGAGTGCCATTAAGCCGATGATTCGTCGTATTTGTCACAATTAGCACCGTGAAATAGCCACTTAATTTCGACCTCCCCTCGTGAAGAAAGCTCCTCGTCGCTTCGTTCGCGGTGATGTCGCCAAAATAAAAAAACAACCCGCTCATTGTGCGTCGCTCGCCACGATGAAGAGGCGCGGTGGCACGATGTCACCCTTTCGGAGCAGTCGCGGGACCCAATCGCAGGGCAGGCTTCAGCTGGCCACGGAGGGTTGGGAGATTTGTAGCCGTTCCGCGATTACACGCCAGCCTGGCGGAGGCAAAACCTGGCCCACTATCGACGTGCCGGACTTGGTCTCTGGATCCCAGCTACACCGAGGCAATCAAGAGAATTGGACATAGCGGGGCTCAGGCGATAGCGAAGTTTGAGCGACGTTACCAATGCCCCCCCCCCCCCGCCCCTCGCCCAAGGCGATCTGCCGTGGTCTTCCGTGACGTTTCGCGATCGAGGATCTAGTTACTTCGTTTGCGGCTCGTTGTTCACGGAGCAGCTCCGCAATAACAGATCGTTCTGACCAAGTTCTGCGAGTATCGATCTCTTGCCCGCGTCACGAGCCTCGAAACACGGGCGATGTAGAAGACGGTGACGGTGACGGTGACGACTCTACGTGCATCGTTTTTAGTCTGACGCTCGGACACGGCAGGTTTAGAACTAGGAGAGGGTCGGAGACGTCCCAGCTCGATCATCTTCCAGGCACTTCGTGACGAAGTTCGCCTTTTAACGTCACTTTAACGGGTGCAGATACCGATCTACCGATGTTCCCTCGGTCAACGGAGACTTTTCCAAGGCGATTCCAGGCCCGCCTAGTGGAACTCCGATTTGACCGCGATTGGCTGGCTCTCCGGCGAAGAAACAGCGGCTCGATCGGCTCCGTTCTCGGCGATCGACTGGCCCCGTCTTTAAATCCGGCCGAGTCACCGCGCTAATCCTTATTTAACCCGAAGTCTATCGGCAGGATCCAGCGGGCGGGATTAACTTGACCGTTCGGCAACAATGGGGCACACGAGAAGACACCACTTAGCGGGAGGGTACGGCCACGGTATCTTGATCGGTCTGGCAGCGGGATCGCGTGGAGAGTTGTCAGTCCCCGTTCAGATACGTGTCAGCGTGGGCCGTTCTGTAATGGAAATTGAGTGTGGAATGCAATTAGCAGGGGCACTGGGTCCACGAAAGCGACAATTAGTGGCGACACGCTTGACAAGCCGCCGGTACTAAGACAATGCGATGGTAATGATCGTTATCACCGGAGATACCCGGCCGGTGGATATCTTGGGCATGTAGCGACGCGTTAATTAATTAACGCCCTTTTTACGAGCCGCTGCGAGGGAGGCGAATGGCCGGCGGCGATGAAAGCGGCGGGCTCGCGGAAAGTGAATACGCCAGGCGAGACGACGGAGATGGAGGATTGTGGCAACGGTTTTA